>BPTQ01000008.1:225426537-225607387 GCA_019973895.1 Chrysanthemum seticuspe | reverse complement strand
GAATATATCCCTCGAATACCCTTTTGGTTGTAACGTCAGAAGTTCTGGTAGATAGACTGATTGAGATCTGGTTTTTACTCCGGAATTGAGACATTTTACTTTGGACACGTCTGAGAGGTTCAAGACGTGTTTAGTCCTAAATGTTTGTCAACTGAAGAATAGTTTTGGTTTTCCAACTGATTAAACTCAAAATTAGATCTAAAAACTTGACTTTTACCATATATTACTACTTTAATTTTTCTTGTACCTTCACTGTTAGGATTTTTAGATATCAAAAGGTTATTTTGTGTTCAAATCTAATAGATATAGCTTGCTTTAGTTTAATTTCATCATTATATACCATTTTCAGTTCAAAAATCTAGATTAAAACTCAAATTAGTCAACCTTTTGGTTTTGATAAGAAGTCAACTGTTTGTAAATCCTGATTTGTGCAGAACTTGGAGAGTCTGCACAGGTTTCATTTTACAGAGTTAAGGCCTCATTTTTGGTCTAGAGTTAGTCAGATAGATGGTCTTGAAGACTGCAATGTTGGTTTTCCCATAAGCTCCCTATATAAGCTTGTGCATAAGCTCCTTTTAGGCCCCATTTCCCCTGCACCACAGTCTCAGTGAAAACTGAGATTTTCTCAGTTTTTGTGCAAGGTGTACTGATCTCATAAGAGCTCATCATAGCTTAATTTTTGGTTTAAGTACTCTCACCCAGGTCATTTACAAGTCCCAATTAATGGTTTCCCTTTTCAGCTTATTTTGAAGCTTATGCATAAGCTTAAACTTGGCACCATACTCACTGTTTTTAACTAAATCCCATTTCATCAAATCTGTTGAATATAGCTTATCAGT
Organism: Chrysanthemum seticuspe; assembly: GCA_019973895.1. Classification (NCBI taxonomy): domain Eukaryota; kingdom Viridiplantae; phylum Streptophyta; class Magnoliopsida; order Asterales; family Asteraceae; genus Chrysanthemum; species Chrysanthemum seticuspe. Next base: position 225,606,548 of record BPTQ01000008.1, on the reverse strand, counting down.
GATTAAAGCTTGTTGAAACTTGTTCCATTTGTGTTACTTTAGCATACTTAAGCTTCTGTCTTGGTTTGGTAGCCTTTGAATCCTATTTGCTTATTCAAGTGCTTATTCCATTAAGCACTTACAAATCAGTTGCTTATTCTTCCACACATGCACCCTTTTTTCTATTTTTCCTTTATTCCTTATATTATTTTAAGCATTTCCTGAATTTTTCAGATTTTTCCTAGCTTGTTTGGTATTTTTCTGCATTTTATCTAGTTTTTAAGTATTTTTAAATAGCTTTTAATACAAAAAATTAGAAAAAGGTTCAAAAAAATAATTTTTCAATTTTATTAAGTTAAGATAAATATAAAAGGCCAAAAAAGTATTTTTCCATATTTTTCTTAGTTAAATTTGCATTTTTAAATATTTTAATTAGTTTTTAATAGTTTAAAAATCATAAAAAATAGAAAAATAACCATAAAAATACAAAAAATAATTTTGAAAAGTCTAGTTTGATATTTTAGACTTTTCCATTTCATAATTTTATTTTTCTAGCTTTATTTCCTAATTTTTTGTATTTTAGGTAATTATTAAATAGTTAAAATTAGTTTTTAATTAATAATAATTAATTAAATAGTTATAAAAATAATTTTCTTTTTCTAAAAAGTTTCTTATATCATTAGGTTTGTAAAAATGTATTTTTCATATTTTTAGGGTTTGTATTGTATAAGTTTCACGTTTTTATTTGTACGTTTACGTTATTTTTAATTTAAACGTATGTTTTAGGTTTTAAACGTTCATCACTTTAAATATAGTGATAGCGTTTATTTAATAGATTTTATCTTTTTATTTTCCTTTAATTTGCATTTAAGCCGTTGTAATTTGTTGGCTTTTTCTGTAGTTATAATATCATATCCAAAACCTTTTCCCGTTCAAATTCCTCGATCACTATTCGTGAGATGATCCATTGCATAGCTCGCTGGGACATAACGACCCGGGGAGACCCTATACTCCTCTGATCTTCATTGATTTCGTGCTTAAGCTGTTTTAGGTTTTCTTACGCTTGCGTGAGAGAGCTTGACGGTTTTGCGCGCATCAAGAACCTTGTCCCAATCCCGAGAGAGTCACAGGGAACTTCTGATCAGATGTGTGATTCTCTTTCCCCTCTTGAGTGTTCAAATGATCAATTTGAAACTTTCTCCAATTGTAGCGAAGATTGTGCTTCCTATGGAAACATCGAGTACGTTGAGGCATCACTTCCACAATCTGATGCTGATCATCTTCTTGAGGAGTTCTCCGATGAACTCACTCACATCAATCCACTCTTTGATTTCGAAGCCGATCTGGGAGAGACTGAAAGTCTCCTTGATAATGATCGTTCACTCACTTCTTATCCCAACAATCCAAATGAGAATGTTGATCACTTTGTTCCCGAAGCATTCAAAGCTACTTTCACTAATCCTCTATTTGAATTCGATTCTGAATTCACTTCAATTTCTGAGAATCCACTCTTTGATACTCAGATTGAGGATAGTGATGAGCCCACAATGGAACAAGAATTCACAAATTCACTTCATGTGAATGATTCTCTTCATAAAGAGTTCTCCGGTGAACTCTCTCATGACATATCTCCTCCGGAACATGATCATTTCTATTTTGATCTTGAGAATGATATTAGCTTGGAGGAAGGTGTACTCTATCATATGAGTATGCTTATTAATGATACCACCCTCACCCTTCCTCCCGATACGTCTACATTTGAGGATGAAGAATGGATCTTGATTGTTATCAAAACCTTTCTTCCTTTCCTCAAATATCTGGTGATTTCTCTTCATCTTCACTCCTTCGGGAATGAAGACACTATCTTTGACCCCGGCATTTTCATTTATCATTTTTAAGCCGGTTCTATCGATATCTCATCAGTGTGGAACTTTCACGTGCTTCAAATGTTTGTCCAAACATCTTGAATGAAAGTCCGATGGAGATTGTTTCTTCCACTTTGCTTCCCCATGAACCAATTAATTCGGGGTCGAGTCAAGCTAGCGACTCGGTAATCAAAAACAGTAGCTAAACATGGGTTTTCACCCATGTGTTCCACCCTAGTGTGGGGGAGTTGCCCCACATGTTATATATATATAAGTTTTTCTAAAAAAAATAAAATAAAATAAAAAAAAAATAAAAAAATAAAAAAATATCTTTCTAAATAATGGCCGTAGTATTTCCCTTTTACGTTCTTTATTTCGGCATAACAGCCGGTACTTTGAATATTGAGGGCAATATTCATTTCTAAGTGTGGGGGGGAATTCTCACGAATTTTATCCTATTATCCGCCTAATTCCCCCGTTTTTGGCCAAAATTTTTTTTTTGGAGTAAGTGTTTTGCACTTACTCATTTGGTTATCAGTCCGCCTTGTCTAATAAACAAAAGGATTGGCTAATCCAGGAGCAAACGGCTCTTGGTAAAGATATCTCAAATCCGTTGACGGCTTGCAATTTGCCCAAAATTGTATGGTATTCAGCTCACCATATCCTAAAAAGTGAAGAGTTGGCTAGCCCGCAAGTTTATGGCTTGTGGTAAAGGCAGTGGAAAAACCATAATTGGTAATCAACTCACCAAAGATAATGTTGATAATTTATCTAAGAGTTGGCTAGTCCAGAGCAAACGGCTTCTGGTAAAGACAAAATCAAATCCGTTGAAAGCTGGTGGTTTGCTCAAAATCACATGGTTATCAGTGTACCATGGTTCTTACTTGAACTGAAACATTTGGCTACTCCAGAAGTAATGGCTTTTGGTAAAGAGATTCAAATCTATTAAGTTTTTCTCAAAAGATTGCTAGGGACTAGCAATAGTTTAGTGTGGGGGATTGATGAGTGTGTAAATACTCATCATTTTTGGGTCAATCTGAACTGCAAAACGTTTAAAAATGCTCAGAAATGCATCAAAATACTGAAAATATTCCAAAATTGCATTTTATATGTTTCAGATGCAAAATGTTCAAAATCAGATGAAAAATGAGCAAAGTTTGCATAATTGGCAGTTTCAGTCCTCCAAGTTTCTAAAATTGTCAAAAATAGTCCCTGAGTCAAAATTTCAAAAGAAAAGTCACCAAAGGTCCTTTTAATATCATAACTTGTCAAAATTAGTCCTTTGGTGAAAAATATAAAAAGTTTGAGAAAATTACAAAATTGGTCCTTCAAGTTTGAAATTTGGCAGAAATGGCCCCTGGAAATTGGAAATTGTCAAGTTTGGTCCCTGTACTTTTGAAGCTTGTCACTTTTAGTCCTTGGAACAACTTTGTGAAAATGGCAGAACCAGTCCCTCAATTTTCAGAATTGGCAACTTAGGTCCTTTTGTTATTAAAGCCCTTCAAAACCCTTTTGACCTTGTCAATTCCAATTAGACCCCTTGCCACCTATTGTGACCCCCTGTTTTGACCCCCTTGGCATTATTAACCACCAGTCAAACACTGGTCAACAAACACCCTACGCGCCTTTTCCTCCTTTCTTCACCCACCATGTCTGCAACTTTTTCTGCAAACCCAACATCACTCCACCCCTACTCAACACTTTGTCTCCCCCCTCCTCACCTACCTGCCAATAGCATTTAATGCCTCCTCTACCCAAGCACTCAACCCCAACTGCTAAATCACTTTTTCCCGCCAAAACCAATCAAGGGCCAAGATTCATTAAAAGTCATCCAAAGGCCTCAAACAGAGGTGGGAAACATTCAGAAGAGGAGAGAGAAGTATTTGAAGCTATAAAAAGGAAGGAAGAAGAAGCATTGAGGAGTAGTAGTTAGTTTTAAGCTTTTTCCTTTATGTCATTTTTTTCAAATAAATGTTGTAGTTTAAATCCAATGTTGTAATTTCAGCTTTTGTGTATCTCATTTAAGTTAAAAACATCATTGTATGTGCTTTTGAGCTTTCAATTCAAGTCTTTATTTAAATTCCAAGTTCATAGCTTACTGTGGAAGTTTTTAGTTTCAAATTTAATGTCAAAGCTTCTCATAAGCTTATACTGAAATCAAATAAGCTTATTTAAGCTTACTTTAGCTTTTTGCAAACTTATAAGTCAGTTTCAAACAATTTTCAATTATAGTCAACAAAAGTCAACTGGAGCTCAATGAGACTTGGAAATGGGTAATGGTGTTGCAGAGCTGGATTTTGGGCTAAATTATACTAGGATAGAGTAATCTTTGGGTTTGGTTTTGGCCTGCAAGCAAGCTGGACCCCTGTGAGTATTTGTCTCATTTTTCATTTTCACATCTATTTTGCATATTGTGATCATAGGTGTATCTGTGGTCATTACTAGTTTTAACCTGTTAATATAGTTGTGTTAAAGTTATTTAATCTCAGTTTGATCAATGGTACTATCTGGTTCAGTGTTCTTATCAGTTTAAGTTTGTATGTCAGTTTTAAAAGTGGTGTTTGGATTTGGCTCTTAAACTGTGTTCAGGCTTGTTCATTGGTTAAGGTCTTTTGGTTTATGCTTGTGTAGTTCATATTAACTCTTATCTGTCTTAGATTGTGCCTGCAACACATTGAAAGTCAAAATCCCATGAAATCTGTCCAAACTGCTTAACTGTTGGATTTTTGAACATTCAAGTTCTTATTTTGTGTTTGAAATACATAAACATAGATTGCAGTAGTCTTATTTCATATATTAACATCAATATCTGTCCACAAATTGGCTTCAAAACTCATTTAAGTCAACTTTTCCATTTCTACTCAAAAGTCAAATGTGCAAAATCTCAGTTTTGGCCATTCTAGAGGGATTTTTATTGAACTCATTTCTGATCCAATTTCAATGAAACTTGTGGTTTTTAAAAGTTCTACTGCTCTAGTTTCTTGTTGTCATTTTTGTACAATTTTGAGAATTTTTCTTAAGCTCTAAAGAAGCTTGTCAAAATGGACCTAAGTGCCCTGTGCAGGGCATCAAGTCTGCACAGGACTTGTCCAGGTTTTGCAACTCTTGCACAAGGCTCATTTGAGCTTCTCTAGGTCTCAGCTTGGGGTTTTAGATAGTCACCCAGGTCTATTTTAGGTTCCAGTTATTGGTTTTCAATCTTAGCTTATTTTGTGGCTTATATTCTAGCTGCAAGTAGACACCCTTCTCACTGTTTTTAGTCCATAAGTTCAAACATCAAATCTGTTAAGCTTGATATCCAGAGGTTGTAGATTGTTGATTTTAGTTGCATTTGGTCACTTTTAGCTTATTTAAGTTCCTGTTTTCAGTTGGTGCTTGTTGTGCTCCTTTAGCTTATCCAAGTGCTTATTTCATAAGCACTTGGCACATCAGTTTCATATTCTTCCACACAGCACCCTGTTTTTCTATTTTTACTTTATTCCTCATATAATTTTAGAGTTTTCCTGAAATTTTCAGATTTTTCCAAGTTGGTTTGCTATTTTTCTGCATTTTAATTACTTTTTAGCACTTTTTAATTAGCTTTAAATACAAAAAATTAAGAAAAGGTTCAAAAAAATAATTTTTCATTTTTCTTAAGTTAAGATAAATATAAAAAGACAAAAAAAATATTTTTCCATATTTTTCTTAGTTAAATTTGGATTTTTAAATAATTTAATTAGTTTTAAATAGTTTTTAATTCCTAGAAAATCCAAAAATAATCAGAAAAATACAAAAATTGTTTTGAAAATTCTATTTTGATATTTTAGATTTTTCTAAGTCATAATTTTATTTTTCTAGCTTTATTTCCTATTTTCTTGTGTTTTAGGTAATTATTTAATAGTTAAAAATAGTTTTTAATTAGATAATTAGTTATAAAAATAATTTTCTTTTTCTAAATATTTTCTTTTATCATTAGGTTTGTAAAAATATCATTTTCATATTTTTAGGGTTAATATTGTGTAAGTTTCACATTTTTATTTGTACGTCGCGTAGTTTTTAATTTCAGTTTTATAAAAACATAAAAACAAAAACATCATTTTGCAAATAGTGATAGCGTTTATTTAATAGTTTTTATCTTTTTAATTTTCTTTAATTTGCATTTAAGCCCTTGTAGTTTATGTCCTTTTCCTGTAGTTATAATAATCTCAAATCCTTTTTCCGTTCAAATCTCCCGATCACTATTCGTTTGGTGATCCATTGCATAGCTCGCTGGGACATAACGACCCGGGGAAACACTATACTCCCCAGATCTTCATTGAGTTCGTGTCTGAACTGTTTTAAGTTTCTTACGGTCGGCCATTCACAAGTGGCCGGTTTGTGTGAGAAAACTTGACGGTTCAGCACGCACCAGACGCCAGCACCTACTTATGATACATACCTGGACAATCCGAGTTGTAGCAATACTAACTCTGAAACTCCAGATGTGGATCCTAGTGGAGGCTGTGTGGCACAAAATACTGAGACTGATGAGGAAACACGTGCTTATTTTGAATCATTAATCAATAACTGTGGCTGTGAATAAGAAATTGACCGCTGAGCTTGAGAGTTACAAGGAGCACGCCAAAGCCTATGAATTTCATACAAACAAAATGTCCGAATTAGAAATTGGTTATCGAGATTCTGTTTTAAGAGAAAAACAATTGCAACTCAAGTATGACACACTTGATGTGAATTTGAACTTGACAATAAAATCTTTAAACAAGGAAATTTCTGATCTAAATGACCAACTTTCTAAACAAAAAGCACTGTTTTCTGATATTGAAAAAGAGAAGAAACAGTTGATTGCTGATTTTTCAAAACGAGAAGATTCTCTTCTTGATGAAATTCTTGATAAAACGGAAAAAATCAAAACATTGGAAAATTTGCTTCTTATAACGGGTCATTCAGCTAAATCAAACAAGATGCTTTCTAACCAAGTAAATCCACGTTTTCATACTTCACATAAGATGGCACTTGGTAACGACCCTTTTTTGTTTCTCAAGAAAGCTCAGAAATCTCAGAATGTGTTGCACAATAGAAATGCTTTGCATGAACCCATAATTGTTTGTGATTCTCTTGAAACGTTGGAACTATCTGAGGAGAGTAGATCAAAAATGAAACAAAAGAATCCAGATCTTAAACCGATTGATTATAACAAATGGAACAAAATTAATGGTATTCCTTTTGTTTCTCAAAAAGAAAAGTCAACGTTTTCCACCACACCAAGTGTTTCAAACAAAGTGTCAACACCAGTTTCAAAACCAGTTGTTGTCTCCAAATCTCTTTCGAACATTGAACAAATGTCTTCAAACAATCCTTTTAACACAAGTGATGCGAGAAGTATTTTGGAAAATGTGAAAACTAGAATTGCGGATCTTCAAGAGACAGTGAAAACTAAAACCAATATTACAACAAACATCTGGTTTAATAGTTTTGATATTGAACAGAAAAAGTTTTTTGAAACTGAAATTGCCCCTCAGCTGACTAACATCAACTCACGGGTAATCCATTTTGAACAAGCCTTTTTGAAATAAAACAGCTGACTTTGTCAAGGACCATAAATCCCTGGTAAAGCAAGCTAATGAAAGTGTTGAACACATCAAAGTTTTGGAAAATTTAAATGATTCTCTCTTCGAAGATGTTCAGACTACTGATATTATGTCCATCATTTTTCAAACATATTATGTTGAAGATCATGAAAGACTCCAGTCTGAGACCTCCGCAATTGTTTCAAAATATGAAAAAGCTCTTGAAAAACTTGAAAAAGAAAATGTCTCATATTTTAAACAACTTGATCGCAAAACTGAGGAATGCAAGTATGAAAAATTGTCGTATGAGCGTGCCTACAATGACATGAAAGCGAGAAATGATCTTTTGAGGGCTCAGCTGGAAAGTCAAAAAGGAAAGGCAGTGCAAACTGTGATTAAAAAACCATTGACTAAGGAGAAAGCAAATGTTCCCAAACCGGTTTCCAAACCAAAAATGTCTGTTTCTATGCCTCCTCCAAAAGTCAATGAGAAAAATGTTTCATCAAAACCAGTCACTCCACCTGTCCTACCTATTCAAAATGTTGATAAGGGAAAAGCGGTTATCGAGAAACCAAAAGTTTTAGCACCTGGCCTTTTTAAGATGAGTACCACTAATGCGTCTGCCTCCACATCTAAAACATATGGAACAAACGACATAAGTTTAGAAAAGCACTCTAAAGAGACTAGGACAGCTGAAACCACCTCCCTTGCTAAAAATGTGAATCCTAATGCGTGTGCCATACCTTCTACAGGACGAGAAAGCACCTCTAGGAGCAGCAGACTAAAGCCTAAGAGCAATACAAGGAACAATAGAGTCTCGCATGCCTCTAGGAGTAGTAGCTTGAATAAAGAGAAGAATGTAGAAGAACACCATAGGAATTTACCGTTTTTGAATAAGAAAGACATTTCATCTGAATGTACTGAACCTTTGAAACTTGCTAAGTCTAATGAATGTGTTGAATCTCTTTGTTTAACTTGCAAGAAATCTTTTATTAATGATCAAGATGATTGTGTTTCTAAGAATGTGAATGATAAGCCTGTTAAGAAGAACGTCCCAAAAAGATCTTACACTAAACGAGTAGGAAGACTAGTTGCAAAACTTAGACTTTTCACTACTGACAAGAACCATAGTGTTTACTTTAGGGATGATATTTGGAAACCCACAGGTAGAACTTTCACACTCCAGAATTGTAACACCCCAACCCGATAAGGGTAGAAGTATCACATTTATGGAGTCAAATCAGAACAATACATATAAACCATGCAAGCGGAAGTCTTATAAATATAATCAAAAGAGTAGCAAGTCAACACGACTTGATCAAATACAAAAGTTCCAAAAGATGTTCCAAAGGAAAAGAAACGATACAAAGTCTAAGTCTCCAAATCATAATAACAATGGTAATCGAAGTCTAGAATAACTAAAGCAAATCCTCAAAAGCATCCTACTCTCAATCCCCAAGAAAAGCCCCAGCTCCTAGCTTAATAACCTGCCGCAGGAAAAGAAATGCGGCTGAGCTTAAAAAGCCCAGTGAACAGATATAGCAATACAAAAGCAATAATAGAATCAAAGGCTGGTTAAATAAGATATGAGTGATATGAAGCAATATATAGAGTAGGTAAATGAAACAAAGGAAGGAAGGTCAGTTTTCCACCACGAGCCAACAAAACAAACCAAATCAAATCATATATCCTGTAGTAACCATTGTATTCGGAGGGGTGACCTCGGAATACCAAACCAATATGAGGGGAGTCCTCGAGTAGCCAATGGAGTGATCAGCTCCCAAAATGTGAGGGGGTGTATTGCACACACCAACCACATCACCAAACCATATATATCAATACAAAACAAATACAAATCTAGGATGCATCCATACGCCCCCCTGCAAAACAAATAGTGGCCATACAATATCCAAAGCGCGCATAATCAATACAAATATGGGGACGGTGTGGAACATCACTCATCCACACTGGAGTCATGCCATTGGTGCATCAATGACACGGACATGGAACCCCCATGCCTAGTTAATGGCTCGGGGTATCAACTGACAGGTCAAAGTGTACAATATAGAGTTCAATCAATATCAATGTCCAATATTAGCAGTTCACAATTCAAATCAATAGTTCAATATCAATGGTTCAATTTCAATAGTTCAATTTTCAAGGTCCAAATATCAAAGGAACAATATCAAAGGTTCAAATAGCAAGGGATCAATATCAAGGGTTCAAATAGCAAAGCAAAGGTTCAATATCAATATGGCAAGAGATCAAAGATGCAAAGAGATCATGAGAAACCTTATGAGGAAGGTCAGAATATCTGTACCTTATTCGAAGCAAGCAAACCAAGAAAGTAAAATCAAGAAATGAGATCAATCACGCCGCCCAGAACCTATATGAATTAGATAACGTTCTATAAGAATCCGAAACACTTGTTTTAAGACGGCTTTCCATTTTTAGCAAGTTTCCCGTTTTAGTAATCTTTCCATTTTAAATAACTTTCTATTTTTTAGCAGATTTCCATAATTAGTAACTTTCTAAAAATAGCAGGTTTCCATAAATAGCAGGTTTCCATATTTAGTAAGTTTAGTTACTTATCTCAAGTTATAATAGAAAATGAGTATTATAATGCTTTAAAGATCATTTATGACAAGTTACAACAGTTTAGGGTTTAAAATGTCAATATAGCAAAGTATAGGGTTAAAAGTGTAAATATAGTAAGTTTACCCATTTTACTCATTTAATCCATTTAGTTAGTATTTTAACATGTTAATCCATCAAGTTTCATAATTTACCAAACAACCCCTTAATTATATCAAATCGATTAATTACAAACCATAGTTTTAGGTCATGAATAACAAATCTGTTTAAACCATATTAACTCGATTAGAACACGATTAAAAGACATCTCATGTGATAATAAAATCAATTCGATTCAGCCCCTTCCCAAATCATTTTGTACGCCCCTTATACATATTCAAAATACCTTCGTAATCATTTGTTAACAAGTCCCTTTTTATCATATACGAAACATGAAATCAAAGATCATTAAACCCCTTTTAAAACTTAATATAAGTCGACATATAAAGGTTCAAAATCAGTTTCATAATCATTTTATAAGCCACATATCATTCGAATACATATAGGTTTAGATTCATGGTTTTATCATTTTATGTGTTATCATTATTTCACGTGTTCAATAGTTATGATTTTATGTGATAATGTAAAACGAATACAAGCCCTAGAAAAACACCTAGGCCACGAATTGGATAAAAGAAACAAAGAGGAAAAGATTCAAAGTGGTGATACGTTACCCTTGATGCGTACACGAGACAAGAACAAGAATCAAACCACGAAAACCAACCAATATTCCCTTGGCCAAATCAATACCCACGTACACCTTTAAATCCCCACGTACAAGCTTCCAAATCGAACCAAACACCAATACTACGTCCACCAAATGATTACCCACGATCAAGAGTCTTCTAAGAACACCTTGGCTTGAAGAATTCGTATGAAATGATGAAGAGGAAGATGATGCCGCCACAAGGAAGGAGAGAAAAGAGACTAGGGTTTCTTGTGTGTATTTTTGAAATGAGATTAAGAGATAAATGAGATTGATTACAAATTGATATGGTGAGGGATTTTAGGTGATGAGTGGCCGGCCCCCAAGGAATCAAAAGACCAAATCCACAACTTTCCTTCTTATCATAATTTTATGTATCTAGTCATGTTCCAAGTCCAAGTTAATTATGTACAAGTTACAAGGTTTTAAAGTTACTTATACTTTTAATTATTCAAGTCTTTTAATATATAACATAAGTGTATTATTCTCATAATGTGAAAGTATTATTACTCATATAACTTGTTGAATGGTGCTGACGTATTTTTCCGAGTTGGCGAAAGTTTAAGTTGGAGGGCAAAATTGTCATTCTACGCGATTTGAGATTTTAGGGTTTTACAACTCTTCCCCTCTAAAAAGAAAATTTTCGTCCTCGAAAATTAAAAAGGAAACGAAACGATAAACGAAGACATACCCGATGATGAAAAGAAATGTGGATAACTAGCTCGCATAGATTCCTCGGTCTCCCAGGTAGCTTCACGCTCTGGGTGATTCTTCCAAAGAATCTTAACAAACTGAATAACTTTGTTTCTCATGACTCGATCTTGCCGATCCAAAATAGCTTCGGGTTCCTCCGAAAGAGACATATCAGGCTGAATCTGATCAAATGGATAAGAGGCTACATGCAAAGGATGATAGTTGTATCCCCTCAAAAGAGATACATGAAAAACGTTGTGCACATGCGATAACTGCGGCGGAAGAGCCAAACGATAAGAAACCTCTCCAATGCGCTCGAGAATCTCAAACGGCCCAATAAAACGAGGACTAAGCTTCCCTTTAATACCAAAACGTTTAACACCCCGAAATGGCGACACTTTCAGAAATACCCGATCACCAACCTGAAACTCCAAATCACGACGATGTTTATCTGCATAACTCTTTTGCCGCGTACGAGCCTCCTTCAACTTCTCCCTAGCAACTGCCACCTTCTCATTGGTGATCTCAATAATCTCAGGCCCCTCAATCAAACGCTCACCTACTTCGTCCCAACAAATAGGTGCTCTACATTTCCTCCCATACAAAAGCTCATAAGGTGCAGCCTTGATGCTAGCATGCCAACTATTGTTGTAGGCAAACTCCACTAAGCACAAATACTCATCCCAACTCCCGGTCCACTCTAAAGCACATGCTCGCAACATGTCCTCCAATGTCTGAATGGTCCTCTCCGACTGACCATCCGTCTGAGGATGAAACGCCGTACTGAACTTAAGGCGAGTGCCCCAAGCCTTATGCAAACTCTTCCAAAAACGAGACGTGAAACGAGGATCTCTATCTGACACAATCGCTGTGGGAGTACCATGAAGTCGTACAATCTCCTGCTGAAAAATCTCGGCCAACTTACTAACACTATCTCCAGTACGAATGGGTAAGAAATGAGCAGACTTGGTTAGCCGATCAACGACCACCCAAATCGCATCATGTCTTTTACGAGTGAGAGGCAAACCGGTGACAAAATCCATAGTAATCTCTTCCCACTTCCAAGTAGGAATCTCCAGAGGCTGAAGTAAACCACTAGCTCGCTGATGCTCTATCTTAACCTGCTGACATGTCATACACCTAGAAACATACAAAGCCACATCCTGTTTCATACCACTCCACCAGAAATGCTGCTTAAGATCTCGGTACATCTTAGTGGAACCCGGATGAATAGTGAATGGAGAACTGTGAGCCTCAGACAACACCGTCTCACGCAAATCAGGATCATTAGGAACACAAAGCCGATCACCAAACCATACCACACCAGAACTATCAACCCGAAACTCCGATTGTTTCCCTTCCTCAATGTTCTGCACAATAGACCAAAGCTCACCATCATCCTTCTGAGCTTCCTTGATCCGCAAAATAATGTTGGACTCTACCTTCATACTAGCCCAAAATCCATCATAACCCCGGAAACACAATTCTACATCCATAAGTTCAAGATCATGAAGAACCCTGGGTTCAATCTCCAAACTAGCAATCATACCCGACTTTCGGCTTAGTGCATCCGCAACCACATTAGCCTTACCAGGATGGTACTGAATATTCGTGTCGTAATCCTTAAGAAGCTCTAGCCATCTCCGCTGTCTCATATTGAGCTCCTTTTGTGTGAATATATACTTTAAACTTTTGTGGTCAGTAAAGATATCACACGACTCACCATACAAATAATGCCTCCAAATCTTTAAGGCAAAGACAACTGCAACCAACTCCAAATCATGCGTAGGATAATTCTCCTCATACGACTTCAATTGCCTCGAAGCATAGGCAATCACCTTACCGTGCTGCATCAATACACAACCCAAACCTTTCTTCGACGCGTCACTATAAATCTGAAAACTCCCGGAACCCGATGGAAGTGTCAAAACAGGTGCAGTAACTAACCTCCGCTTCAACTCCTCAAAACTCTGTTCACGCTCCTCCGTCCATTCAAACTTTTCTCCTTTCCTCATCAATTGTGTCAAAGGTAACGCCAATTTAGAGAAACCCTCAACAAAACGACGGTAATAACCAGCAAGCCCCAGAAAACTCCTAATCTCTGTCACAGTAGTAGGTCTCGGCCATTTTGTGATAGCCTCTACTTTAGATGTGTCCATCTTGATACCATCAGCAGACACAACATGACCAAGAAAAGCAACTTGGCTCAGCCAGAATTCACACTTAGAAAATTTCGCATACAACTTCTGCTGACGAAGAATCTCCAATACGATACGAAGATGCTGCTCATGCTCGGCCTCACTCCTAGAATACACAAGGATGTCATCGATGAAGACGATAACAAACTTATCAAGGTACTCGTGGAAAACACGGTTCATAAGATCCATAAAAACGGCAGGCGCGTTAGTCAAACCAAATGGCATAACCAGAAACTCATAATGGCCATAGCGAGTACGAAACGCGGTCTTAGGAACATCTTGCTCCTTCACACGTAATTGATGATAACCAGACCTCAAATCAATCTTAGAGAAGAATTTGGCGCCCTGCAATTGGTCAAACAAATCGTCGATGCGAGGAAGAGGGTAACGGTTACGGATAGTAATACGGTTCAGCTCACGGTAGTCGATACACAACCTCATACTCCCATCTTTCTTCTTAACAAACAACACCGGTGCACCCCAAGGTGAAACGCTGGGTCTAATAAAGCCGTTCTCCAAAAGTTCTTGCAACTGCTCCTTCAACTCCTTCAGTTCAATCGGCGCCATACGATAAGGAGCTTTGGATATAGGTTCAGCACCAGGAATCAAATCAATGCCAAATTCAACTTCCCTAGCCGGAGGAATGCCAGGAAGTTCATTAGGGAAAACGTCAGCAAATTCGCGCACAACAGAAAGACTTTCAATAGTCGGAACTTCTGAAGAAGTATCTTTGATGGATGCCAGAAAACCAAGGCAACCATGAGAAATGAGAGTGCGAGCTTTCATAGCCGAGATGATCTTAACCGACTTAAGTGGTTGAGCACCATGGTATACAAAATCAGGTCGATGAACATTACCGAAGATAACATTACGAGCATGACAATCAATAGTAGCCTTATGCAAGGCCAACCAGTCCATACCCAATATAATATCAAAATCAGACATATCCAAAGGAAGAAGATTAGCCAAACGAATACCATCATCGAAACGTAGAGGACAGTCCACATACTCGTGATTAATGAGCACATGACTTTTCATAGGGGTTGATATAGATAGAGGATTCATTAGTGGTGTTGGAGGTAATTTGAGTTTCTTAGCAAAATTTACCGATACAATAGAATGTGTCGCGCCAGTATCAAACAAAACAAAAGCAGTAGAATCACCAAAATAAATGGTACCAGTAATAGTACCTGACGCCTTGTCTGCCTGATCTCGAGTAACCGAATACACACGTCCAGTGGTGGGAGGTGGTTTGATGTAGTTCGAAGGAGTAACCGATGCCTGCTTGGGACAGTCCTTCACCCTGTGATCTGTCTCCCCACAATGATAACAACCCCCAGTAATCCTACGGCAAACACCTGGATGCGGCTTACCACACGTAACACACTTGGGAGGAGGAGGTAGCACCTCAGAAGTCCTCTTCTGTGAAGAAGCTGCCGCTGAACGATCCTGATAAGTGCTGCGAGATGACTGATCCCGCTGCTGCCTCTGAAAACTGCCACTCTGACCCCTACGATCATCACCTGACCTATCAAATCTCCTCTGATTACCCTGCTGCCTCGAATCATAGCCACGGTCATAACGACCTCTAACACTCTGAACCTGGTCCTGGCGACCCCTCTGATCGGAACTGTAGTCCTGACGCCCCCTGGAATCCTGAGCATGGTCCTGACGACCCCGAGTATTAATACGGTCCCCATCTCTGTTCCGCTTATTGTATCCTTGCTCCTCATGTAACAACTCAATGTTGCGGGCATCATCCGCAACTGCAGCTACCTCAGTATACTGATGGTTGATCATCCTATCAAGCACCCACTTCTTTAGCCCCCATTTAAACTTACGAGCCTGGCGACGAGCATCTCCAGCAACCACAGCACCTACAAACCCAACCATCCTCATAAATCGCTGCATGTACTCATGAGAATTTTCTTTCTCCAACTGATGTATGGTCTCATACTCCCTTTCATATTTCTGCTGCTCTGACTCAGGGAAATACTGCTTATAGAAGATCTCTCTGAAAGTAGCCCAAGCACAAGTATCAACGAAGTTCTCTTCCCTGGTCAAGATATAGGCTTTCCACCAGTTTAAGGCATCACCCTCAAACTTGAAAGTGGCAAGCCGGGTTTTCACTTCATCCCCACAACCCAGCACATTAAAGAGTTTCTCCATATGTGTTATCCAATCCTCCGCCTCATTAGTGGAAGCTGCCGAACGAAAAGGAAGAGGCTTAAGCTTGTTAAAGCGCTCTATCCAACCATGAATAGGTGTGGGTGGGTTATCACCTCCACCATTTCCCCCACCAGACGAACTAGCACCACTCCTAACATTCTCAGTGATAGCAGCCACTATTCCGGGCATAGCGGTGGCTAAAGCGCGAGCGATCATAGCTTCGAAGTTAGGATTTCCATCCCCGTTGTCGTCACCATTTCTACGAGTTTGGACCATCTGAAGAGTTCATAAAACGATTAGCAAAAGTTAGGAAAAATAGGATGATGAGCATGAACGGAAATGACGATAATGAACCTAGAATCTACCCAAACCTCACCAAATCAAAACTTAAGCTCTACAGGTTAACGCTTAGGGTCCATATGTCACAGGTCCTGACTACAAGTCGTAAACCTGGGCTCTGATACCATAAGGGTAGAAGTATCACATTTATGGAGTCAAATCAGAACAATACATATAAACCATGCAAGCGGAAGTCTTATAAATATAATCAAAAGAGTAGCAAGTCAACACGACTTGATCAAATACAAAAGTTCCAAAAGATGTTCCAAAGGAAAAGAAACGATACAAAGTCTAAGTCTCCAAATCATAATAACAATGGTAATCGAAGTCTAGAATAACTAAAGCAAATCCTCAAAAGCATCCTACTCTCAATCCCCAAGAAAAGCCCCAGCTCCTAGCTTAATAACCTGCCGCAGGAAAAGAAATGCGGCTGAGCTTAAAAAGCCCAGTGAACAGATATAGCAATACAAAAGCAATAATAGAATCAAAGGCTGGTTAAATAAGATATGAGTGATATGAAGCAATATATAGAGTAGGTAAATGAAACAAAGGAAGGAAGGTCAGTTTTCCACCACGAGCCAACAAAACAAACCAAATCAAATCATATATCCTGTAGTAACCATTGTATTCGGAGGGGTGACCTCGGAATACCAAACCAATATGAGGGGAGTCCTCGAGTAGCCAATGGAGTGATCAGCTCCCAAAATGTGAGGGGGTGTATTGCACACACCAACCACATCACCAAACCATATATATCAATACAAAACAAATACAAATCTAGGATGCATCCATACGCCCCCCTGCAAAACAAATAGTGGCCATACAATATCCAAAGCGCGCATAATCAATACAAATATGGGGACGGTGTGGAACATCACTCATCCACACTGGAGTCATGCCATTGGTGCATCAATGACACGGACATGGAACCCCCATGCCTAGTTAATGGCTCGGGGTATCAACTGACAGGTCAAAGTGTACAATATAGAGTTCAATCAATATCAATGTCCAATATTAGCAGTTCACAATTCAAATCAATAGTTCAATATCAATGGTTCAATTTCAATAGTTCAATTTTCAAGGTCCAAATATCAAAGGAACAATATCAAAGGTTCAAATAGCAAGGGATCAATATCAAGGGTTCAAATAGCAAAGCAAAGGTTCAATATCAATATGGCAAGAGATCAAAGATGCAAAGAGATCATGAGAAACCTTATGAGGAAGGTCAGAATATCTGTACCTTATTCGAAGCAAGCAAACCAAGAAAGTAAAATCAAGAAATGAGATCAATCACGCCGCCCAGAACCTATATGAATTAGATAACGTTCTATAAGAATCCGAAACACTTGTTTTAAGACGGCTTTCCATTTTTAGCAAGTTTCCCGTTTTAGTAATCTTTCCATTTTAAATAACTTTCTATTTTTTAGCAGATTTCCATAATTAGTAACTTTCTAAAAATAGCAGGTTTCCATAAATAGCAGGTTTTCATATTTAGTAAGTTTAGTTACTTATCTCAAGTTATAATAGAAAATGAGTATTATAATGCTTTAAAGATCATTTATGACAAGTTACAACAGTTAAGGGTTTAAAATGTCAATATAGCAAAGTATAGGGTTAAAAGTGTAAATATAGTAAGTTTACCCATTTTACTCATTTAATCCATTTAGTTAGTATTTTAACATGTTAATCCATCAAGTTTCATAATTTACCAAACAACCCCTTAATTATATCAAATCGATTAATTACAAACCATAGTTTTAGGTCATGAATAACAAATCCGTTTAAACCATATTAACTCGATTAGAACACGATTAAAAGACATCTCATGTGATAATAAAATCAATTCGATTCAGCCCCTTCCCAAATCATTTTGTACGCCCCTTATACATATTCAAAATACCTTCGTAATCATTTGTTAACAAGTCCCTTTTTATCATATACGAAACATGAAATCAAAGATCATTAAACCCCTTTTAAAACTTAATATAAGTCGACATATAAAGGTTCAAAATCAGTTTCATAATCATTTTATAAGCCACATATCATTCGAATACATATAGGTTTAGATTCATGGTTTTATCATTTTATGTGTTATCATTATTTCACGTGTTCAATAGTTATGATTTTATGTGATAATGTAAAACGAATACAAGCCCTAGAAAAACACCTAGGCCACGAATTGGATAAAAGAAACAAAGAGGAAAAGATTCAAAGTGGTGATACGTTACCCTTGATGCGTACACGAGACAAGAACAAGAATCAAACCACGAAAACCAACCAATATTCCCTTGGCCAAATCAATACCCACGTACACCTTTAAATCCCCACGTACAAGCTTCCAAATCGAACCAAACACCAATACTACGTCCACCAAATGATTACCCACGATCAAGAGTCTTCTAAGAACACCTTGGCTTGAAGAATTCGTATGAAATGATGAAGAGGAAGATGATGCCGCCACAAGGAAGGAGAGAAAAGAGACTAGGGTTTCTTGTGTGTATTTTTGAAATGAGATTAAGAGATAAATGAGATTGATTACAAATTGATATGGTGAGGGATTTTAGGTGATGAGTGGCCGGCCCCCAAGGAATCAAAAGACCAAATCCACAACTTTCCTTCTTATCATAATTTTATGTATCTAGTCATGTTCCAAGTCCAAGTTAATTATGTACAAGTTACAAGGTTTTAAAGTTACTTATACTTTTAATTATTCAAGTCTTTTAATATATAACATAAGTGTATTATTCTCATAATGTGAAAGTATTATTACTCATATAACTTGTTGAATGGTGCTGACGTATTTTTCCGAGTTGGCGAAAGTTTAAGTTGGAGGGCAAAATTGTCATTCTACGCGATTTGAGATTTTAGGGTTTTACAAGAATGGTACAATGAGTGCTAAACCAGTATTCCCTGTAGAAAACCTCTTTGAGTGTGATCAGGATCTTACCTCTAACCCAAAGGAACCTAAATCAAAATGGTTTCCACAATATTCTTTCTCTGTTACTGGCAGGTTATCGAAATTTGTCTTTGGATCGTCGACTCGGGTTGCTCCAAGCACATGACCGGGAATCTGAAGCTGCTGATCAATTTCGTCTGGAAATTCATAGGAACCGTACGTTTTGGAAATGATCATGTAGCAGCTATCATGGGTTATGGAGATCTACCTTTTGGAAATTATTTGATCACTCGGGTTTACTATGTCGAAGGGTTGGGACACAATTTGTTTTCAGTCGGGCAGTTCTGTGATGCAGATTTAGAGGTTGCTTTTAGGAAAAATGCCTGCTTCGTTAGAAACTTGGATGGCACTGATCTCTTAACTGGGAATCGTGATACAAACTTGTATGCTATCGACATCAATCAAATGGCCTCTTCATCACCAATATGTCTTATGACACGAGCATCTGGAACTCAGTCCTGGTTGTGGCATAGAAGGTTATCCCATCTCAATTTTGACACCATCAACAATCTTGCCAAAGACAACATCGTCAACGGACTTCCAAAGTTCAAATACACCAAGGATCACTTATGTCCATCATGCGAACAAGGAAAAAGCAAAAGAGCATCATATAAACCCAAATCCGTACCTAGTTCGGAAGCAAAGTTGCATATGTTGCACATGGACTTATGTGGCCCAATGAGAGTTGAAAGCTTTAATGGGAAAAAGTATATTCTTGTTATCGTCGATGATTATTCGAGATATACATGGGTTAAGTTTCTGAGATCAAAAGACGAAGCACCAGGCATTATCATCACCTTCCTGAAACGTATTCAAGTACTTCTTTAAGCTCCTATAAGAGTTGTAAGAACAGACAACGGCACAGAATTCACAAATCAGGAGTTAAGAGCTTATTTTGAAGATGTTGGAATTACACATCAGACATCAGTTGTTAGAACTCCACAGCAGAATGGGGTAGTTGAAAGAAGAAATAGAACTCTTGTGGAAGCTGCTCGCACAATGCTAATCTATTCTAGTGCACCGTTATTTCTATGGGCTGATGCTGTTGCCACTGCTTGTTTCACTCAGAACCGATCCCTAATCCATCCAAGATTCAATAAAACCCATATGAGATTGTGAACAACAGAAAACCGGATATCTCTTACTTTCACGTGTTTGGCGCTTTGTGTTATCCTACGAATGACAGAGAAGATCTTGGAAAACTGAAAGCAAAAGGTGATATTGGAATCTTCATTGGATATTCAGATAACTCGAGGGCATTCAGGGTGTATAACAGGAGAACTAGGAGGATCATGGAGACGATGAATGTGAAATTTGATGAACTTTCACATATGGCTTCTGAGAGACTCGCTCTAGAACCCGCACTAAACCGACAGACTTCTGGACACATCAGTTCAGGACTCGTACCTCAAAGAGCTCAATCAACTTCGTTTGACAATCCTAAAGAACAAGAATGGGAGAATTTCTTCGAGTTAATGTTCGATGAATACTATGGTGGAACTTCGACAAATGCATCAAACCATCATTCCGCTGCACCCGCTCAAAATCATCCTCCACCGCCAACAGATGCATCTACAATGGTCGAAACCAATGCACCAACTCCATCTACATCATCTACATCTACTCAAGTTCTTGCACCCGTTCTACCAGCAGTTGATGAGCAAAACCAAAACCAGAACGATGCAACGTTAGATGAAGACTTATTTGAAAACCCGTTTGCTACGGAATCAACCGAATCTTCTCCAAGCTTACGAGAACCATCTAACTCGCATACGTATAACCAACGGTATCCTTCTACTCTGAAGTGGACAAAAGACCACCCAATTGAACAAGTTATTGGTGAACCTTCAAGGCCAATTCAGACGAGACGTCAACTTGCCACCGATTGTGACTTGTGCATTTACCTTTGCTCAATTAGCAATATCGAGCCAAAGAACATTCGCGAGGCAATGGCAGAACCCGCATGGATAGAAGCGATGCAGGAGGAACTTCTCCAATACCGTCTTCATGACTCTTGGGAAATGGTTCCAAGACCCATTGACGTTCGCGTCATTGATCTCAAATGGTTATGGAAGAACAAAAGGGATGAAGAGATGACTATAATTCGCAACAAAGCTCGTCTTGTGGCCAAAGGATACAGACAAGAGGAAGGGATAGACTTTGAAGAGTCATTCGCGCCGGTAGCTAGACTTGAAGCAGTCAGGATATTCTTAGCCTATGCAGCTCACAAAAACATCACGGTTTATCAGATGGACATTAAGACCACGTTCTTGAATGGAACTCTGAAAGAAGAAGTGTACGTGAGTCAGCCAGAAGGCTTCATCGACTTGGAACATCCAGACTACGTCTACAAACTCAAAAAGGCAATCTATGGATTGAAACAAGCTCCGAGAGCGTGGTATGACGAACTGTCCTCTTTCCTTATCCAAAACAATTTCACCAAAGGCACAGTTGATCCTACCTTGTTTACACAAAAATGCAAAAACGACATTTTGATTGTTCAGATTTATGTGGACGACATCATCTTTGGGTCCACTAATCCGAAACTTTCAAAACATTTTGAAAATCTCATGAAAAGCAAATTTGAAATGTCCATGATGGGGGAACTAAAATTATTTCTTGGTTTACAAATACATCAGTCCCCACGTGGAATTTTTATCAATCAAGCTAAATACACAACTGAGATTTTGAAAAATCATGGTATGGATAAGTGTGACTCTGTCGGAACACCAATGGTAACTTCACCAAAAATTGGAGCCGATTTGTTTGGGAAACCTATTGATCCGAAGAAATATCGGAGCATGATTGGTTCTCTCATGTACCTCACTGCTAGTCGACCAGATATTCATTTTGTTGTTTGCTTATTAGCACGGTTTCAGGCTAAGCCTACCGAACTGCACCTCAAAGAGGTTAAACGGATCTTTCGGTACCTGAAGACATCCATTCACATGGGACTTTGGTATCCGAAGGAATCCAGATTTGATCTAATTGCCTTTTCAGATGCGGACCACGCAGGTGATCAAGTTACAGCAAAAAGTACATCCGGAGGAGCACAATTTTTGGGTGAAAAGTTAGTCAGCTGGTCTTCAAAGAAACAAGATTGCACTGCACTATCAACCGCTGAAGCTGAGTATGTGTCTCTATCTGCGTGTTGTGCTCAAGTTCTATGGATGAGAACACAACTCACAGATTATGGCTTTACTTTCGATAAAATACCTATGTATTGTGACTCGAAAAGTGCCATAGCCATATCATGCAATCCTGGTCATCACTCAAAGACTAAGCATATCCGTGTCCGCTATCACTTCATCAAAGAGTACGTCGAAAATGGTACTGTTGAATTATTCTTCGTGAAGACTGATTACCAACTCGCCGATCTATTAACGAAAGCCCTTCCAAAAGAAAGGTTTGAATATTTAGTTCGACGAATTGGAATGCGAAGCCTAACCCCTGAGGAGTTAGAACGTCTTCTCAAATCTTCTTGAAAATGATTTTCCAAAAAGCTTCGCAGTAAATATTTTTGAAAAACAAAATACAAAATTTGAAAAACCAACAAAAACAAAATATAAAAATATAAAATTTTCAAAAATACAAAAACAATATAAAATCAAAAATCCAAAAATATTCTTCTCACGACATGTCTCTCGTATAATCGATATTCTGTACGTTTCTAGAAATGTCATTCAACAATGATACGGGCATGTACAGATGCTTGAGCGAGAGTTCTTTAATTTGTTTTCAAAACATGTCGTTTCTCAAAATTTCTTCATAAAATGGCTTTCGTATACATCAGTACGAAACCCGGACCGAAATGATGACTTTTGATTATTTTTTCAAATCAAAACTCGTGCTATTTAATGAAAATCACTAGTGTACGCTTAAGTGCACTACATTTAAAAATGGTGAGAAATCATCATCATCTTGAGCACCTTTTCAAGATTGTTCAAAAAGATTTTCAAAATCTTTCAAAATATTTTGTGCTCAAGATAACTCCCTCTAAAAACCCTTTAATTGATTATGCTTTATTAAAGGGGGAGTATAAAACAAAATATTCCAAATTCATGCTTAAATCAAATCCGTTTGTCTCCCCAAAAGATTCTAAAATGTTGTTTAATCCGTTGATATAAAAAATATCACGTATATGCTATTTTTGAGGGGGAGGAGACGTGATTAAAATGTGATCAAAAAGTTTAATGATCGTTGTTTGAATCTCAAAAAGAGCTCGACTCAGTCGTAACCATTGAATTGACGAGGAATCATGTACCATCTCGAGAAACTTTCTATGACTTGACCAGGATGGGTAATAATTTCAAGCTAGTTCTCTAGTGATGTAAACGTGTCTCGAATCGGTCTTGTTCATTTAAAGTCGATCAATTCAAAAAGTGCGAACTCTACCCTCGATGTGCAGATTTTTGTCAAAACTTATAAGCACATGTGAAGGGGGAGTGTTTCTGAAAATATAAAACTCACAGAGTGTTTCAAACATGTTTTCTATCATAAATACTCTGAGAGATTTTCAAGAAAAATGGTTTTATGGCAACAATAGGACAGTCATGGAGTTATAAGGTGACTAAGTTTAGGAAATCAGTCCTATGATCCGCCAGAGCCGGAGGGATCTACCCAAGGACATCACTAATAGTTAGTATTAGAAGTCCTTAGGAATGATTGAAAAAAGGAGTAATGTGAGAAAGGAGAAAGAAGGGGTTGAAGAATTAAAAAGAATAGCAAAAGAAAGGGTGAAAAGAAATAGCCCTCCATATTCAACCTTAGGGCAGAAACCGGGTTCAATTCATATGCTACTGGTTGTCACTAAGATGACACTGGTATTGAATACCAAGACGTCATGGACCTAGTGACGCACTGCACTAAACCTTCTAGCCACTCAATTCCTCTCAAAAGGGATTTGTTTCATTCTCACTGGGAACCCTACATAATCTATCGACTTTCTCTTAGAGATCGTTGGTATTGAAGAAGGAGACCCTCTCCCTAGTCTCTGCTCAGGAAAACCAATATGCACTAATTGAGTTTAGAGCCACGAGATTCATCAAAAGATCTCATAGGAACACATGACATGACATCGTTTGTTGTTCATCAATAAGGACACAAGTGATATATTCTAGAGTCCTACGCAGATCTTAGCGATCTGCCAGAACATTTATGAGAAGTTTCACATCTGTGATCTTCAGTGATTGAATGGAAACTCCTTCCAGGGTCAACATCAAGCAGCCCTGACAGCAGGTCACTTCGGTAACTCCCCGTGGATTACGCTTAGTGTGTCTCAAACGGTCTACAGTCGTGGAGTGATGCTTCGGTGTACTTCAGCGACTCATCTGAACTGTAGATGTACTTCGGTATATCGTGTTATCTCACTTGTGGGACTCCAGTTCAGGAACGGCCCTTGTAAGAATTAGAGACGTGTTTTCACACTATGCTGTTAACACCCTCGAAATTCAAACTTGTAAGTGCCGGAATCCGCTTATTACTAACCTGTTTTTATGTTTTCTTCTTATGGAAGCTCCGGAGCGGATGGATCGTGCAGACTCGCCACATGCTCATACCAACAACACATGAAAGTTCTCATCAAAATCAAAGGCAACTCAAAGTTAAAGATGATTCTTCGTCAATGTCAAAGAATCTACAAAGTGTAAAGACTCGAGAACTTCATCATTGGAAACTCAAAGTCAAATAGAAGTGTGAGCATGGTGGAGAAAGACGTGGAGATACCTAACCAACGAAGTTGACAACGGCAGACAACCACATTATCTGATCACAAAGCATGAAGGAACAAAGAATCAAGACTATTCTATATCTACACGCAAAGTTCAAGCTCAAGGAAAGTAAAGAACCAATCAAGTATAGCATCTTTTGAATGACCACCCCTTAGGGGGAGATTGTTAGCCTTAATTGTTTTATTAGAAGTGATGGTCATTCACGTTTAGGAACTTTGTATCGTGTGTTAGATATCGTGATAGAATAGTCAACGGGCTCGTGGATTGGACTAAGCTAAATGGCTAGGCGTTATGATTATGCTAGCCGTTTGAAGCTTAAGTATCCAAAGCCCAATCCATGTCCAACCCACGAAAAGCCCAAGCAAAGCCTTTTAGGGTTTTAAGTTACTTGTACTATAAATACCCCTCAAATGGTCATTTGAGGGGTGTGCTTGAAAGTGTGTGTGTGTGTGTTTTCTTCCTTTGGAATATACAACTTATTGTTTATCTTTATCCTCTCACATACACGGTTTTGTATAAACATCAAGTCACCATCTCTCTTAATCTTTCCTTCTTTGTGTAAGCTTTATGTTTGTGTTTGGGTTGAACGTTTTCTACGCGTAGCGTGGTAAACGTGGTGATACTTGTATTTGTGTTGGGTTTGTGATAAGGTTGATAAAAGTAAGGTCCTACATTATTGTACCTCCTCGATTTTATAATGATGAAAAGTACCTCCTCGAGACACAAAATATTACTTTTTATGCCCAACTGACATATATGTCAGATAATCTTTAAAGTTGATTTTGACTGTACACAAGAAATTAATGTATATAGTTATCATATTTCATAAATATAGTTATTTAAAATATTAAATATAACACATATTATTTTTAAATTATTATTGTCTTAATATCAGAGTTACTTTTCTTAATAAAGATATTTTCTTAATATCAGATTTTCTGAGAAACAATATTAAGCATCCCTTTCTATTTAAAAACAAAATCAAAATTTTAATATCAGAGTTAGTTGTCTTAATATATGATATTCTGTTAATATCATAGTTTTGAAACAAAATATTTATAATCAAAATCAAACAAATTTAATATTTTTTGTAAAATATATATGACGTATATATATTAATATTTTATTAATATCAGAGTAAGTTGGCCTATGACGTATAGATATTTGCATATCTGTTTCATTAACTAGTTTGACTATCTGTTGGAAACTTAGATGCATAACACGCTATGATACATGTCAGATTTTATAATGATGAAAAATATCTTCTCGAAACTCAAAATATTTACTTTTATGTCCAACTGACATATATGTCATAGAAAGTCAAAGAAATTAAAGTAATTTCCAACTAACATATATGATAGATAATCTTCAAAGTTGATTTTGTCTATACACAAAAATTAATGAATATAACTATCATATTTCATAAATATAGTTATTTAAAATATTAGTTGTCTTAATATTATGTTAATATTTAAAATCAAAATCAAACAAATTTAATATTTTGGATATTAAAAATTTAATATGACGTATACATATTGATATTCTCTTAATATCAGAGTTAGTTGGCATATGACGTAGTAAATTTCAATATTTTTAATGAGTAAGTTTCAATATTTTTTGAAATTCAAGATATTGTATTACTATCAAAGTTAGTTGCATAGATATATGATACTGTATTACTATCAGAGTGTCTTAATATTAGAGTTAGTAAAATTTCAATTAATATCAGAGTTAGTAAAATTTCAAAGATTAATCAATTCATATATTATGATATTATCATACTATTTAAAATTAATATTGTCTTAATATAAGAATTACTTTTCTTTATAAAGATATTTTTTTAATATCAGATTTAATATCAAAGTCAGAGTTAGTTGTCTTAATATATGATATTCTGTTGATATCATAGTTTTGAAACAAAATATTTAAAATCAAAATCAAAAAAATTTATTATTTTGGATGTTCTATGACGTATACATATTAATATTCTCTTAATATCATAGTTAGTTTACATTTATTAAGTAATTTGCAACTGACATATATGTCAGATGTTATTTATATTAATTATCATATTTGTTACCATTGATTTTTTTTTTTAAATTTCACATTTTTTAATAAATGATATTGACTTAATATCAGAGTTAGTTGTCTTAATATATTACACTATTTTAATATCAGAGTGTCTTAAACAAAATATTGATATTCACATCCTATTTTTTAATTTTTTTTATAATTGCATGTTATAATGAGGTATATCTATTAATATTGTCTTAATATCAGACTTAGTTTTGCCTTTACATACATGTCAAATATTAAAATATCAATTTAAGTCAAAGTTTTACATTTAATTTTAATATAGTTTTTCAATAATGTTGCTTTTTTTATTTCATGTTGTTTTTAAGTATATTTTTGACATTCAAGATATTTGTATTACTATCAGAGTTAGTTGTATAGATATATGATATTGTATTACTATCAGAGTGTCTTAATATCAGAGTTAGTAAAATTTCAATTAATATTATTACAATATGAATTGTCATAGCCTGTTCAACCAACAAATAAACTAAAATCACTCAAAGAAATCTACCATGGCTGTGGGGGAAGCTCGTTCGAGTTTCAACATCTTCCTAGCCAACTCCCAGTTGTTTTTGATATTTTCATTCCTATCATGACTCCTATCGCTTTGCCTGATATTGATTATCTTTAGCGTCCGGGAACACGCAAGTATACACTTTATTAAAGTTAATTCATGCTCTGTTCTAGGAAAATATCGAAATACCACGGTCTGTAGCTGGCCATGGCTGAATGTGTTTCTATCTACAACATTAGAAAAATTTTCCAAAGGTAAAACACTAAGCGTGTTTGCAGCCTGAAAAATGAAATAGTGTTGAGATACGAAACATGGCAATTTAGTAATGTTTATTTGATACATATGCAATACAACATTACACTTACTATGGTATCCAACATTTTCAAATTTGGAGATGCCCGAATCATTAAAATGGTGAACTCTACCATAAGACTATTCCCAAAATCGACATCGGACAGCTCAAGGTTAATCAGGGATACAAAAGGATCATTCATCCTAGAATTAGCTTCGTGTATCAACTACAACAAGTTTTAAAAATTAAATTTCATTAGTGTGTACAAATTTCTTTAACATTGTAATTATAAGTTGTAAAACTCATATTGTTCTTACCGTGCAATCACCAAATTCCAAAGAAAGAGTCTCAAGTTTTTGTAGTCTCGTCAGTTGAAAGATATCGGATGTTGTGATTGTCGTCACAACATTATAAAGACAGAATCTCAAATCCAACTTCTTCAAATTCCCAAGTTTTGCAATATCCCATAGTCTCATCTCGTTTGTACTAGAACGGTTCATGTTAAGAGACTCAAGTGAGGGACAAGCAGCAATAAAGTCCCAAACTGTACCGCTTAGGAAATTTACATGAATTAATTCTAAGCTCAGTAGATTTGGGAAGCCATGAAAATATTCCAAAGTAGCCATAGAACAAAAATGAAGTACCATATGTTTCAATTCGATACGAGAGTAAAGTTGGGTTGGGATCGTAACTGGGTCACCATACCAGTTTGTAATAATCAACTCCTCAGTTCCATGTTCAGCCAAAAACAAAAGCCACTCAAGAATCTCTTCATAATGAAAGTTGTGTCTTCCAATCATTGATATTGGCTCTACAGAGAAGACAAACTTTCTTATTGGACCTATAAGCCGTTTTAAGAGTCTAGTAACAAGCCTCGCATCAAACTCATATGTTAAATAATAAAATAAATCCTCATCAATTATGACATCGGTGAGCAATGTCCACTTAGACATCCAGTTTCGCGCTAAACTAGAGGTTCTCACCGTTTCTAACAAAGGCAAACGATTCAAAATATTAGTGATCACTATATCGGGCATGTTGCTAATACGATTGATCAACATGGTATTATTGGAAGTTGGATTTGTCTTTTTGAGTTATGGAAATGAGGATTTACGTTAGGTTTTTGATATTCAGTAGATCGTTTCTGGATAAGGGTTGAATTTGAAACACTATATAAACAAATTGTTGATGTACACTTGTACAGTGATATTAAACTGTCAATAATATCATATCAAAAAAACATATAAAAAACTTGAATGAGCACTAGTAAATAACACTTAGATTTTTTTTTCTATCTATTAATATCACAAATAATTTTTCTAGTAAATAATTTTTTTTCTAGTAAATGATACCATTTTTAACATTTTTTAACATAGTTAGTTGTCTTTAATATATTATATTGTCTTAATATCAGAGTTCTGAAACAAAATATTAATCTTCACATCGTATTTAAAAACAAAATCAAAGGAAAATTTATAATTGCATTTTCTAATGTGATAGTTAGTTGTTTCCATTTTTTATTTTAGTATCACACTGTGTTAAAAGATAAAGTATCAGAATAATTACCATTGAAATTTTTATTTAAATTTCATATTTTTTAATATATGATATTTTTCTTAATATCAAAGTTAGTTGTCTTAATAGTTTATTTAATATCACACTGACATACTTGTATTTTTATTATAGTTTCTTAAGTCAAACAGATATTCAAATATCAGAGTTAATTGTTATTTTTTTTATTTTAATATCACAGTGTGTTTAAATTACATATATTTTTAATATATGATATTTTTCTTAATATCAAAGTTAGTTGTCTTTAATATATGATATTGTCTTAATATCAGAGTCTAAAAAAAAATCAGAGAAAATTTTATAATTGAATCTTCTATGACGTATACATAATAAAATTGTCTTAATATCATTGTTTGTTTGACTATGCATATTATACATTTATTAAGTAATTTCAAACTGACATAAATGTTGGATACTATTTTTATAGTGGTTAAATATATCTCCTCGAGACACAAAATATCACTCTGTCTGTTCTAATCTTTTAAAGTTGATTTTGATAATACACAAGACATTAATGAATATAATTTTAATTTAATTAGATAACAAGATGTTACTTAAATTTCACATTTTTTAATATACGATATTTCCTTAATATCAGAGTTGTTGTCTTAATATATGACTTTGTTTTATTATCAGAGTTTCTAAAACAAAAAATTAATATTCACATTCCTATTTAAAAATAAAATCAATTTTTTTTTTTATAATTGCATGTTCTAAAGAGCTATGTATATTAATATTGTCTTAATATCAGACTTAGTTTTGGCTTTGACGTATATATTTATTAAGTAATTTTAATCTATATTCAATAAGAGCTGAAACAAAATTAAATTTACTATCTGACATACATATTTTGAATATCTGTTTGAAAAAGATATATGCATAACACACTGACATACATGTCAGATAGTGATGAAAAATTCTTCCTCGAGACTTAAAATATCAATCAATGTCAAAGTTTTACATTTAATTTTAATATAGTTTTTCAATTATGTTGCTTTTTAAAATATATTTTTGTTTTTATTTAAATTTACTAAATAATTTTAATTTAGTTATGTTATTAAATACATATATTATGAAATTAATATGATGTTATTTTTATAATTTTTATACCAAATGGTGTAAGCAGTAGTAATTTTTCTTTTTACAGCAGTATAATTTTTTTTTTAATTTCATATTTTTAATATATGATATTTGTGTTAATGTCAGAGTATCAAAAGTCCTACTTGTACTTTTCTTATAGTTTCTTTAGTCAAACAGATACTTAAATATCAGAGTTACTTGTTCTATTTTTTATTTAATATCACAGTGTATTTAACACAAGACATTAATGATTATAATTAAATAATAAAGTATATCTGATGATAATTTTTATTTAATTAAATAAAAAAAATTGATATTAATTTTTGTATTGTTTATTTTAATAAAGATGTTTTACTTTAAAAACAACTTTGATGTACTGTGATATTAAACTTATTCTAATATTATTAGAGTATGTAAATTTCATAGTTTAATAAAGATGTTTTACTTTAAAACAACTTTGATGTACCGTGTTAAATAATTATTTAATATCACAGTAACTTAATATGACATTAATATCATAGTAATTTGTAATATAAATTTTTGCAATATAAATTTGATCATTACCATTTCATTAATGTTATGAAGAATATTTTTGGAAAAAATATGTGTAAAAAAAAAAAAAAAAAGGAATATTTTTGGTGTGTTGGTGTTTCAAATTTTGTAATGTGTTTTGTCATAGAAATGAATGAGTGTGTAATAGGTTATGAAGAATATTATATTTCATTCTTTAATATAATTCTTAATATAATATTTTTTTTATTTAATTATCTTTTTTTATTCACTTATAATTTTAAGTAAATTTTGTGTGATATATACCAATAAAAAAATTTGGTATCCAATCATTACTCTATATAGTACATATAAAACTTATTATTTTTCCTCTATAAATATGACCATTTCCGATCTCACAAAAAAACAGACCAAGCAATCAACTCATAATAAATTTCAATCTGTATTCAAAAAGATTGATGATCATTTTGCTGTATAATTTTATTTTTTTGCTTCGTTTATATATGAAATCTAGATATTTTACCGAATATTGAAAGTGAAACAACTTACAAGTAAACAATTTTTCTTACAAATCATCAAGTTGTCTCACTAAGTGTTACCCAATACCCTAAATCCTAAACCCTTAAGTATTTCATCTTCAAGAATAATCAATGGTGTATGATAATCTGTATAAAGCTGCAAACAGTTTTTTTGTTGCTTTTTAAAACCTTATTATATCAAAATCATATGTCATTGAACATTTTTGTTTTTCCAGTTTCATCAACAAAGCTTAGAAATGATGCTATATGATCATGCTTTGCAGTGGTCACAGTTGATGAAGCAGAAGAGGTTTGGGGTGAAGGAAGTGGGATCAAGGAATGAGTTTATAATTACGATGAAGATGACAATCAAGTAGTTGCTAATGTTTTTTTATTTTTTGATGTCTTTTTATGTATGACTTTCAGTATGAAAAAACAACTGCTGTGTAATGTAAAATGCAATTATGCATATATCTATTTCAACAAGTCATAGTAATTCTGATATTAATATCTTTTTTTTTACATTTTATGCTATGAAAATCAATGATAACTTAAATTTATATTTTAATATGATTGTCACATTTAATTTCTATATTTACTTGCACTAAAACTTATTCTGATATTAAAACTGGGAGAACCATACAATTTTTATTAGCAGTAGAAAAATTTGTTTGCAGCAGCAGAAAAATTTGTTGCAGCAGCAGTAATATTTAGTTACACCAAAGTTATTCTGATATTAAAAATGGGAGTACCATACAGTTTACTATCATCAGACAGTCTTGCTTTCCGAATAATAAAATCTATATTGCAAAAATCAGAAATTTCTTAATATCTTTCTTAATCATCAAAAATAATATCAAAATTTCTTAATATCACATAAGAATAAGGACAATTAAAATCTGACTAACAACAATATTTAATGTCACAAAACAGTACCTTTTCTCTCAAAAAATCATTGACCATTTTTTTTCCTGTTGCCTCTTCTGCATACTTATCAAATATTTCTAAATGATATTAAAGATCCAATTTTTTTTTTAACATTTATCTAGACAAATAGAATTACCAATAAAAATTTTCTCTGCAGCAGTAGAACAATTTGTTGCAGCAACAGTAACATTTACTTACACTAAAACTTATTCTGATATTAAAACTGGGAGAACCATACAATTTTTATTAGCAGCAGAAAAATTTGTTTGCAGCAGTAGAAAAATTTGTTGCAGCAGCAGTAATATTTAGTTACACCAAAGCTATTCTGATATTAAAAATGGGAGTACCATACAGTTTACTATCATCAGACAGTCTTGCTTTCTGAATAATAAAATCTATATTACAAAAATCAAAAATTTCTTAATATCTTTCTAAATCATCAAAAATAATATCAAAATTTCTTAATATCACATAAGAATAAGGTCAATTAAAATCTGACTAACAACAATATTTAATGTCACAAAACAGTACCTTTTCTCTCAAAACATCATTGACCATTTTTTTTTCTTGTTGCCTCTTCTGCACACTTATCAAATATTTCTACATCTTCAAATGTAAAAAAATTTGGATCTCTAATATGTTTAATTTGATTGCTTATCTTGCAAAGAGCTTCCCATATAGCTGGATGTATTTCATCTTTCAAAGGTGGCAAACCAAATTCTTTAACAACCTTTACAATCATCAAAGCAGCATCATCAACTATCGCTCTTACTTTGTCTAGACAAGTTTCATGAATCTATACAAGAAATAGATAGTATATCAAATTTTTTTATAAATTTGTAATAGCATATGCAAAACTTTATTATGATTATATAAAGCAATAATACTTCATCCTTATCGTATTCTAGCAAATCAAAGTAAATGTGACTGTCACAAATAGAAAAATCTTCAACTACTTCCATTCTTTTCTCCAGCTTTTTGAGATGGTAGCGTAGCACACATATATTTGTTATGTCATAAGGATAATTGCCGCATGTCAAATATTTTAATGTTTCAGTTAATAAAGAATTTGCAGCCTTAATTTCTTGTTTAACCTGACTCAAGCATTTTCGCATTTTTTGCTTATAATCAGACAAAAAATCATCCACTGCTGAACTTTCTTCTTCATCAACTAACCTTTCTTCTCCTTCTGTTGAATATAACAAGCCGATAGTTAAGATTTTTTAATATCAGATTAACTATCAGCTACTAGTACTAAGATACTATTTTTGCTACTAGTACTAATTTGAATTAATTATCAAATTATCTGTAATAATAGAAATCATCTGAATTAACTACTTTATCAAATTTATTAAGTAAGTAATATGAACTTGATATTTAAGAAAAATTATTGATATCAAATTACCTATGATTATAATTTTCAGAGACAATTTATAAAAATGAAAGAAATTTCTTAATAATTGATTAAGATCAATTATTATAATATGCCGTTTTTCAGTTTATAATGATTAACAGAATAACAATGATAATAAAATCGAAAGTTCGTTAATATCAGAATAGGTATCATCAAACGCCATTAATATCAGAATAAACATTATAATGAAGAAAATTAAAGATCTTAATATGATATAACCAATCTTGAGTTTACAATGAATATCAGAATAAGCACATAAAGAAAAAAAGAATTTTCTTATAGTTATTATCAGAATGACAATGTTAGGAAAAAGGGAATTCGTTAATATCAGATTAGCTCTCATCAGACACCTTTAATATCAGAATAAAAATGATAACGAAAAAGTAAATTTATTAATATCATATAAGAAATTTTCAGTTTACAATTGATGTTAAGAAATTTTTTATAAGTATATTTACACCAGAACCTTATACACTTCAGTTTCAGATACCGTTAATATCAGAATAAAAATGAAAACGGCAATGTTAAGAAAAAGGGAATTCGTTAATATCAGATTAGCTCTCATCAGATACCGTTAATATCAGAATAAAAATGAAAACGAAAATGAAAATATCTTAATATCATATTGGAAATCTTAAGTTACAATTAATATCTGAATAAAACTTTTAAGAATTTTTTGTTGTGTTAATGTTACATTAGCTATATTCATTTAATAAAAATGTTAATAAGAATGGAAATATCTTAATATCATATTAGAAATCTTCAGTTCAAATTAATATCAGAATAAGTATCTTAAGAAAAAAATTAATTATGTTAATATCAGAATAGCTATCTTCAGTTCGAATTATATCAGAATAGCAATATTCTTAATATCAGATTATCTATCATCAGATATCCCTAATATCAGACTAACTATCATAAAAAAATTCTTAAATTCGAAATTAAGAAACTTACCTTCGTTCAGTTCTGCAAATCTTAAACTTGATGAAATCATTGTTTTTAGATTTTTTTTAGTTTATGTTTTTATATGTTTTGTTATTCAGATCTACACTGATATTATAATAGTATAGATTAATTACGAAAATGCCACCGCGTTTTTTTTAACGTAGATCAGATGGACACTTGATCGTGCGGCTGATATTCATCCGTACCATCCGTACTTAAAAGCTGGAACGCACCCGATCCCTTCCCTATATATATATATATATATATATATATATATATATATATATATATATATATATATATATATATATATATAATGTAGTGTTCAATGCAGAACTCGTTTTATGTACAGAACTTTACAGGACTCTTATTAACCATTATTAACCATTGGATAAGTTGATCAACGGATAGGATGATTTGTGGCAATGTTGTAATTTAATGAAAGTCTTATATTATCTTGCAATTGGTGGAGGGGTAATAAAGGAACTTCATAATATATATTTTCACATAACTGTCCATCTAATTCGGGATTTGATTAGGTCAAATAACAAAATAAATTATTTCATCTATGTCTCTCGTATCTCATTCTCATGGCAGTTTTGATATCCCACTTTTACAAAAATCAAAATAGCCACCTCTATCTCGGATCTCTCTTTTGTTGATTTTTCAACAACTTGAATGAAGAAAAAAAATATGGATGCCACTATCATGTAAGTCTTAATATTCGATTTTTATTTTAATATTTGTTTTCCACATGAATTCTCGATAATAGACCATAGAAATCTTAGAGGAACATGAGAATTTGGGCTTTAAATATTTCATCCAAAAAAGACCTCGTTGATCCACAACCTTATTTTGTTGTAAAATGTAAAAGAGTAAAGAATCTGGGGCCTCTCGTGGGTTTGTCCCTTCAATTTGTTGGGTTTATTTTTGTTATACAATTTATTATTTGCTTATTTTATAAATTATGTTGTCGTTAAATATTTGTTGAGTTTTAATATGTTTCTATGAGATTGGGTACGCAATGTAGTAGGAGAATGTAACAACTATTTTTTAGGAAGCAAATTCCATAAACTATGGATTCTATGTTTATTAACATATGTGTTTCAAGGTTAATATAAAATCCATAAAAGGGTGCATATATGTTTATAACTAGTTTAAATATCAACAAAAAAGGTGTGCATATTTGTTTTAAGGTTGATATAAAATCAAGGAATAATATATGCATATATGTTTTAAGTTGTGCAAATATGTTTAGATCGTGCTTGCTAGTCTTTTTAATAAAAATTAACAATTGTTTGTCATTTTAGGTATTGAACATGTTTGATAAAGATCAAGACCATGAGCGATTTCACAGCAAACATACATGTTTTTGTAAGGCGTACACATGTGTTCTAATAAATTTAATGAGAAAGCGCAGCTTGCATATATGTTCTTGGAAGACGTGGACATATATTCTGATGAATTTGAGAAGAAAGAGAATAGTGCACATATGTTTTTAAATGGCGCGCACATTTATATTAAACAAGAGTGCACATGAATTGTATTTTATTTGATATCAACTTTTGTGTATTGTATTTATGTTTTTGCTTTGTTATAAATTCAGAAATTACATGTATATGTTTATGTTTTTGTTATAAAATGTTGAAGATAATGTACACTGAAAACATATGTGCAATTTCCATTTAAAGTAAAACATAAACAATTGTTCGCAAGGAACGTATGTAAATTTAAGATATTTAAAAAAAAAACGCACCCGTTTTTTTATGAAAACATGTATGATGAAAAAAAATTAATTCCCATAATCAAGGCCCTTGAAAAACGTTTTTTTAGTTAAAATAATTTAAAAAAAAAGTGAAAATATATTTTACTATTATACCCTTTTCATTTAAATAAAAATATTTATTAATGCTAAATTCTCATTGGTTCAAAGTGGTTTTGTAAAGTTTTGTACAAAAAAGTGGTTTAACGTTTGCGTTTAAAAATATATTTTACTATTATACATGTGCACATTTTTGTTTTAAGGTTTGCATTTCCAATTTGATGTGTATGCCATTATCTTAATGCCACTGTAATCATCAAATTATTCATATATACTATTTTTTTGTTGGAATCTCAGATGAAATGACTTTGTCAATGAAGGGAAACAATAACAAATTATTACCGAGTAGAAAATGATGAAGACGTGATGGGAATATAATAGATTTCAATTTTTATTTTTACAAGCTTTGTGTTAATTTTTGTATTAAACTACTCTTTATTGTTAAATGTTATTAGTTAGTTCGTATCTTTTATTTTAAAATAGTCGTTATAATTGTTACTTTTTATTGCTCTTATCGTCTCAGTGTGCATACGTGTTATTGAGAGTATATATGTGTTTTTACAGTTTTTGTTGAATTTGAAACCTTCTATTTATATGTGTTTTTACAGTTTCACGAACTTGTTCCTTTTGTTTAATTTCAATTGTTATGAAAGGATTGTGCATATATGTTTTGTTAGTTGTTATGATTAAATAATTCGTCTATTATTTGTTTGAAGTTAAAGGTACGAGTATCATGAGCAATATGAAGAGTGCACATACGTATATAGACGGGCATACGGGCGAACTCAAATGCACATATGCATACAAAGAAATTGAGAGTGGCTAATGAGGAAAGGTATATGTGCACAAGGATTAAAAACACATGTGCACAAGGATTAAAAACACATTTGTAGATTTCATGGGTTCTTAAATCAGGTGAGGAATACCTGCGCACGCCTAAAAGATGAACCAACTGTTAAAGACATTGTATTATGCACATGTGTACGCTTCATATATTTGTAATAAAATATATTTATGTAATATTTTTAATAAAGTTTTGTTGTTTGTATAAATTTGCATAAATCTATTAATAAAGTTTTTTTTCATACATATTTATGTAATATTTTTTAAAGATACATGTGCAAATACAAAACACTTATGCATAAACGAAAAATACAATTGTCATATAATGCAAAACACATGTGCACATAATGTTTTATCAAACAGGTACAATGCAGAAAACAAAATCCTAGAATTAAGGGAACTAAAAAAAACGTTTTTTGTAAAAAAAAAATCAAAAATAAAATAAAAAGATATTTTTAGCATTATACCCTTTTGAATTGTATAATAAAAATTAATATTTAAAAAAATCTGATTGGTTGATGCTGGTTCTCGTAGTTTTCGCAATTTATTTGGTTCTGAAAAGAACGTCACCACACACACACACACACACACACACACACACACACACACACACACACACACATATATATATATATATATATATATATATATATATATATATATATATATATATATATATATATATATATATATATATATATATATATATACTAGTGGCAAAACCCGTCCGATGGACGGGTATGACTTGTGGTTTTTATTTTTAGGATTTAGTAGAACAAATATATACTAAAAAGTAATTAAAAGTTAAATGAAACGATTAAGATCTATAATTGATGTTACTATAATCTATAAAACGGCTAAAAGCAGGTAAGTATTTTGATTTTTGGTTTTTATTTTTAGGATTTAGTTGAACAAATATATACTAAAAAGTAATTAAAAGTTAAATTCGGTATTTCAACAGATGATTCGTCTTCTGAAGAATCATCATCTTCGACTGCATAGTCGAGGCTGGACCGCTACTTGCTGTCCGTAGATAAGCTCTATTAGGAGGCGTTGAACTTCCAACCAATTATCTTGTTGAGCTGCAAACTTATTCCATATTGTTACAAGTTTCTATATCATTTTGGACCGATAGAAAAATGTGTGCATAATGGTGTAAAATGATAGTGCGGGTAAAATAAATACACACGTGAAATAGTAGTCCCCGCAGTGAGATGAGGATTCTCTGTTGGCACTTCTTCCCGGGGCATAATGGTATTCTAACCCAATGTTAATCTCATCTTTGCATATCACACTTTGGTGTCCATGAAACACTTCTAGGCTAATTAGACAGTCTGCGAATAAAATCTTTAGTAGTTTGTTGACTTGCGCTTGCGTGGCATGTTGTTCCATGTCAAAAGATGAACTGTTTGTGGCATCCAATGAATCAAAACTTGTGTTTCTAGTGACTGAGTTCATATATGATGATGATTCTGTGCAGTTTGTGTATTCAGGTTTAGGTTGAGTTTCAAGATTTTACGATTTTGGCACTTTTTTCAGGCAAGAATGTCAATCTTCATCTCGTTATTAGTCCGACCAAGCTATTAAAGACCACCAAAGACCACCTGGTTATATAATATACCAAAGTAAATATTATTATTTTATTGAAAAATGAGTTAATCATGCAAACTAATTAAAGTTACTTACTTGTTGCCTAAAATGCCATGAAACGTAGGATGGTTTCTTCTTCTTGAATAGAAAATGCTCCTTTTTTTAATCTAGTGGAAGATAGTTAATCCATCTTAATCTGCAACTTTTTTTCGTTTCTTTATAGACCTATGTTACATTACATAAAATTCATGATTGATATTTATAAAGATTAAGCTTAATAGTACGCTTAATAATAACTCGAGCCTTAAATAGTACGCATATGAAATTAAGACTATAATTGCAAGATAAATAGGTAAGAGACAAATAAAATGTTGTCATTAACTGTCATAACTGATTTTTACTATCCAAATCAAGCTATCTATCCAACATAAGCAAGACAATGATGAAAGATCATTAACTTATGTCATGTAAATATTTTTACCAAAGTCATGGTCAATATTTTTTTTAAGTGAATGCTATCCTATTCGATATTAACATGGTTAAATTCAACTAAAAAACCATAATAGTTAATATCAATACAATACAGTAAAATTACCTGCATTCATAGGGACCATACTCTAGCAACCATGAACATAGTTCATCACATAATCTCTTAGCTTCTAGTCCTCATCAGGAGACCATAATCTTTTCTTAGGCTTTATCTTTGATTTTTCAGTCTTGCACCTCATATTTCAGCTAAAGAATGACAAAGGAATTTGATGATGAATGATATTATGAACAATTGTCTTTAGATGCCATGGAATTTAAAGTGAACAGCGAGGCCCTCTTTGAATTTGATAAGTATTTTTAAATTCGATAACCACTACCATTAATTAAAATTATATCATGAGAATACTTGGATTAAAATAGTTTAATGTCAAACTGAACTACAATTTTTAGAGAGACACACAGTTACACACTCTATATGTGTTCATTTATATTATTGTTTTCTTTGTATTCCAAGACTAAACTTATGATATTAGCATTACAAATCATGTAATCTGATCATACGAACATTATCATTTAATATGCTTGTAATCTTTTGTCACTCCATCACCTTTAATTTTCGGCTCATTGAATCCTTGCAATTTACAGGATGCCTCCACATCCTCCTTGGCTCCAAACATGCATATGATTACATAGCGGTTTTTAGCATCCTCTGTTTAGGACATCTTTCATTAAGACGTCCAATGGATCATTCTTTGGCTATTAGGTGATCATCCTTTAAGCACATGTGAAATCATAAACAAACATATGAACTCAATCATTTTAGTTCAATAATCAGAATAAGCGTTGATGCATGGTCATAAAACAACATAGAATATGTGTCAAAACCCTTTACCCAAAATTAAACCGCTTATAATATGTGGCATTAGTAAGTTGATGACGCGTGACTACGAAAATATGTTATTTGTACACATATTTTCATATCATGTTCAAGAGTGAATATTGTAATGAACTACTTGGTTGAAGAAATATCATGCAAAGATCGCATCCAACTACTTTAAGCACCAGCAAGCTTTTTATGAAGACCATGGTCAACTTTTGTGGTATCGAAAAAATCATCTGATTTGAAAAGAGGTGGTATGGAGGTGACACCCATAGAGAATGATGTAGATGCCATTGGTCATATACTTATCATCTCTAACAATAAAAGTTAGTAGTAACCAAAAACGCTCATTTGACTCAAGACTCTGCATCTTGTAGTGTTGACTTGGTCTTCATATTGGAATTCATAGCTACGACGTAAATGAGAGTGTGAGTTACACTGTAGCTTCTTCCATGTGAGCATACTAAGGTATAAATCATCAAAGTGCATCTCCAATACCACGTCTCTTCAGCTCCTATGCTCATATATAACCTGGAAACGAAATATAAAGAAATAAGAGCATATATCCATATAACAATATAAAATATGAGCATAATTGGGGGAAATTGACACTTAAAAATTAGGATTATTTGATGTTATCACCTACATTAAAGGGTGTGTTATAGTATACATGATCCGGGTAGATGAAGGCATCGCATGTAAACAAAAAGAAAATTAAAAAAATCCTTATCCTAAACCTGATATGTGCCAATCAGAAAAGGCCTTGTTGAGGGTTAGTCCATTATGTGGTTGTGACTTCTATATAAACCTAACCAAAAGTCCAATTCTTCAGTAAGGTTTTTATTATTTTAGACTGTAGATAACGGAAAAATCATGACCATGATAAGTTTTTGCTAAATAATGTTAACAGCGAATTGCTGAATTAAAATACCATGTTAGGAGTCTAAAACCAAACTTACCCGTTGATTTAGCATCAATATGAAACCACATGACTGATTATCATGACTTATAGCCAAAAGATTTGTGGTGGACTATTAAAGAAGAGTTTATCTTTATGCATACGAAAAAGATTTACCTTGTTGTATTGGGATTTACTCATGTACAGTATCGTCTGAGGAAGACCAAGGAACCTTAGTCTCAACCAAAGTAAGAGGCTTTTGGCTCTATCAGCAAGTGTTTCCTTTTGTCTGCATCAGCTACAAAGTCCTTAACCTTATTCCGTGATGACCTTGAAAATGACCTACGCATCATATGTATACGAGGCTTTATATTGTTTTTTCATCTCCATATGTATATTGAGGACTCCAAATGTTTTGCAATCTCAAGATCTTGATGCTTAGAGGATAAATCAAGGCAATCCAAGAGAGACTCGGGTGAAAAGTGTTCTGTTGAAATATATCGATGAATAAGATAACCTAAGCAATGTTGGCATTAATAGGTGCCATGTCATCATAAATTGTCTGGTACAGAAATACTTGGTTCTTATCATTGTCATGGCGATTTTTCTTGGTGAGGTTCTTGCACTAATCATTGTTATTGTGATGTTTTTTGGTTCTGGTTCTGTAAGCGTATTGATGCGGCCTATTTTGAATGCATTTGGGTCTGTTTGGGTTTATATTGCTGCAATATGGGTGTCTTTTGGTTAGAGACTTATGATTTTTATTGGGTTAAAGGCTTAAATTGGCAATGGTCTTGGTCTTGCTTCATGTCTCTCTTTGGTGTGTTATTATGGAATTTGTGGATCTTTGGCTGCTAGATTTTCACGTACATTAGTCCTATACTGTGTAAGCCTGGCTTGGATGGTGTTTTGATTAGTGTCTTAAGGGTTTAAAGAAATGAGGTGTCTATTTTGACTTATTTTGTGTGCCTAGCACATATGGTATTTGGAGAATAATGTTATTGATTTTTGATAATAGTTGGACATATATGAGCATTTGGAAGTATTTTTTCCATAAGTTGTGTCTTTGTTTGAATGTTGTTGAAAACCGGGATGTTTGGATCAGTGGAAATGTTAGCAGTGGAGTATTTGGAAATATTTTGGGTTGATTGGTAATGAATGTATCTGGGCTAATAGTCATGGTATGAAACAGTCTTTCTCAACAAACTGTAAAGGAGAGCGAAATGAGCAGTCTTTGGTAATGATTGTATCTGGGCTAATAGTCATGGTGGAAATGTTAGCAGTCTTTGAAACAGTCTTCGACCCAATCCTTGACCTGCATATTTGGCCTTGAAAATGACTCTTTTTGACCCGTTACTTGAGCTGACTTTCGTCAACCTACATTTATTCAGCAACCTTTATCTTAATCATCTCTGAATCCCATAGAAGTTCTTCCTGTGAGCTCCCAATCAAGTAATTTATTCACGAACGTCGACCAAGTAACTGTCAGTGTACCTTTTAGCATTGTCTATTAGAATAAACTTACCTCACACCGTTCGTGGAACAGCCTCAAAGAGACCACGGAATGTTCCACCATCAACTTTTCCTGGAAAATTTTAAAAATAAAAAATAAAAAAACAAAAAAACATATCATTGATGACATGGGACAGTTGTGGAAAAACATGAACTGAACTATAGTGGAATAATCAGAATCCATATAAGAACCATGTGATGATGAAATTTA
Source organism: Chrysanthemum seticuspe (assembly GCA_019973895.1). Classification (NCBI taxonomy): domain Eukaryota; kingdom Viridiplantae; phylum Streptophyta; class Magnoliopsida; order Asterales; family Asteraceae; genus Chrysanthemum; species Chrysanthemum seticuspe. Next base: position 225,563,641 of record BPTQ01000008.1, on the reverse strand, counting down.
GTATCATCTTGTTACAAGCATTAATCGTAGGCCCAGCTGATTCCCAGAATCATTGGTAATTAGCTACCATTAATACACATCAACTTTTAGAATATGGCATTTACACTTATTACAGAGCTCATGTCCAGCAAAAAACATACATTATTACATTGGCAATAATGACAAGAGTGGAAGATTTCACTGACTTTATTTAAGTCATAGCTATGCTCTGGAATAGTCGTAACTATGCTCTGGAATAACAAAATTATAGTGGCTATTTGGTACTAAAGACGAACACATAGCTATTTTCTTAAGCTTGTACTACATGCCGTGATTTTGGAGTGTTAAGTTACACCCGTTTAACATGCAAGAAAATTGGTTCATTAACAAACATTTTGGCAAATAAAGTATAATTCGATTGCCTGCAGTGGTAAAACCTTAAACAAATTCACTCAAGTTTATCATACATATGGTGCCATCGCAGTCTAAAATGAAAAGAGCAAGCCCAACCCTCTGGTCCAAGATTCATAGTGCAAGCCAAAACATGATAAATCATGAGAATAAATAATATATAGATTATTGCGAGGTTTGAGACTAACCAGATGAAACTTCTGTCATATTTCTTGTCAATTTGTATTTATAATGGACTTTGCCATGCACATAGGTACAAAAGAGCATACACTTAATAACCTTCTGAGCCTGTTATTTTCTTGCCCTATGTTTCACTGTTTTAGCTTTCTTTCTTCATACATCACATGCCATTCAATGGCCTCATCTCAACTAAGAAATCCCAACGGAGCCATAAACTCTCACAGGTGTATAATTCCATGTCTAACTTTATAAGAGTCTCATTTGACCTCACACATATAACCTCAAGCATGTACTCACCATCATACACACCGTTATTCTTATCTTATAGAATATAGGCTAATGTATATTAAAAACGTGCACAAGACATATCAAACAAACACGAACATAGAAGTTAAATAAATACTACCCAATTTAGTCAGACGAGCACGATACTCTCTGTATGATCTTGGTTAAGAAACTTAGAGAGAGAAAGTAGGATGGGAGCCTTTCTATAGAGAGAAAGTATCAAAGGAAGCAAGATTAGATTAAATGAAAGGTCCAACCCTCTACCTTGGGAGGTAAAGGGTATTTATAGTTACATACTACACGTCCTCCTTCGGACTGTGGATCAGGCATACAGTGGGTAAAGACCCGTCCTTCCTCCACGGTGTTGCACTAAGCTAATAACTAACCTAATAGACAGTAAATAACGATATGTCTATGAGATAACTAGTGCTAGACTATAGTTGGGGTGACCGACACTTACTATGGAATTTCCAATTCCTAACAATCTCCCCCTAAGGGAGGTCACCCCATGATTTACATTTCGAATCCTAGCATTCTATTTTGTCTTCTGTTCTGAGCTCGTAGACTTTAATTCTTCAAGTTCCGCAATCTTTGTGCTTTAGAAGCGATTCTTCAAAGTCCGCATACTTTGTACTTTCAGTGGAGGTCTTTGAACTGATCCACGTTATGATGATCTTCGAGCTTTCATCGAGATCATCAGCCACATTAAATCTCTGGATCGCCCTTTGTTGTGTTGCCATCATGTGATGTTGTGACTTTCGGACCGACATGCTCACACTTTCTGGATCATGACATCTTTTCATCAGAGTAGCGGAAGCTTTACTGGTTCATGATATTTGTCGCTATCAGAGCCAGGTTATGTAGATATGCACTTGTCATGATTTCTTTAATTAAGTGTGGATGCTGTGAGTATGCGGCTTTGGATTGACTCCTCAATTCTGATCAGCTGCAACCGTCGGGTGTTCCTGCATAACATAGTTAGCAATAAAGCGCACAAAAGTGTCTTTGATCACTTTGTTGAATTGAGGTGCACGGCCCACGGTTCCCCGTTGATCAGTACAAGTACTGCCTGTGATCAGGTATAATTCCGAAGAATCTCCTTGACAGGGTTTCGCAGCTGCTCTAGCTGTTCTCAAACCGGAACATCTCAAAGAAGACAACACGGAGTGAGTGAACCAGCAAATTGAGATTCACTGATTGATGAAAAATGATTTGAAAAACAATCGCGTATTTCTTAGAAGAAAGAGTTTTGCAATACAACGAAGGTTTTATGAGAAAGATCAATTTTCAATCAAAAATACTTTTTGTATTTGAAAGAGAATACACATTCGATGTGCTAGAGAAAAGAAGGTTTGCACATCGAACGGTTTTTCCAAAAGTATTCGTCAATTCAAATCCTGGACCAAGGTTTATTCAAGAATGAATCGCCCCATTGTTTCTATCCAGTTGTCACAAGCTTGATCTTTTGCAAGATCTCACATGTCACCCACCAAGAGCTTGTTTGATGTTGGCTCTAGAAGGATTTCCATCTTCATCGTGAATACTTTTACATACACTCGGATGTTCTGGCAATACCACAAGGATAATGCGTAGGACTCTCAATATATACTTACTTTCCACATTGTGTGAAACAGCAAGTCTTCATTAATTTTGTGTCCTAACGAGATATTGTGGATGATCTCTTGGCTCTAGACTCAATCGTGCATATTTGGTTCCTATGCCGGAGACTAGGGAGAGGGTCTCCTTCTTCAATATCAACAATCTCTAAGAGAAAATCGATAGATAATGTCGGTTCCCCGTGAGAATGAAACAAGCCCTTTTAAGAGGAACTTGAGTAGCTTGGGAAGTTTAGTGCAGTGCGTCACTGGGTCCATGACGTATTGTCTTCAATACCAGTGTTACCTTAGTAAACACCAGTAGCATATGTATTGAACCCGGTTACTGCCCTAAGGTTGAATTATTGGAGGGCTATTTCTTTTCACCCTTTTCTCATTCATTTCTTTTTCATTCTTCAACCCCTTCAGTGCTTACCGAGACTTCATTACTAGAACCTTGTTGGGTTTATTCCAGTACTAGCTCTGTCTCAGTCCGCACTCTTCCCATATCTCATTTTTCTCCTTTTTTCAATATACCTAAGGACTCTACACTATCTAGTGGATTATCCCTGGGTAGATCCCTCCGGTTCTGGCGGATCGTGGGAACAAATACCTAACCTAACCATCCTTATAACTCCATGCATAAAGTAAAATGGTCAGTCTTTTCGTACAATTCATTCTTCCTTGAATCCAATTGAAAAATCATTTGGAAAAACAATCAAGGTACATGTGATACGAGATCAAAGCATTTTGTACCTTAATAGTTTTGATCATTTAGAAAACCTCCCCCTCAACATGTGCATATGATTTAGAAATTGTTTATCACATGGAGGCAAGAGGACTTTGAAATATTTTCTTTGATCACAATTTTCATAGAAAAAGCCATTTGATTTTCTTCGTAAATTCTCCCCCTCAATATGTGCATAGGATAAGAGAAATCATTTTAACACATAGAGGCAAGAGTTCTTTTGAAGCACAACCACGAACACAAAAGCCATTTAAGAAACCATTCGCTCCCCCTCAATATGTGCTTTGAGATTCGAAAGCGTTTAGCACATCTGAGAGAGCAGCCTGCACATTTTCATCAAATCGATCATCATTTATCAAATTTCATTATTAAATCACAAATTCTCCCCCGATCAAAAATATCAAACCCTTTGAGATTTTGGATCCCAAGTGATTTAATAAGGTTTATAAAACATTGGAGAATATGTGGCCAGGTTTAAATACTCATCATGTTTTTGGATAAATCCTCCTCCTCAACATGTGCATCATGTATTTGAAATCGTTTGGCACATGGAGGCAGGAGTGCCTTTAAAGGACTAAAACAGATTTGAGATTTAAATCACTATCTCTCCCCTGATCAAAAATTTCAAACCAATTGAGATTTGTGATTCCAATTGATTTAAATCATTTAGAAAATTTTGGGGAAAGACGTGGCAAGATTTGATTTTGAAAAATGACAGATAGGGACCATTTTAAGACATTAAAGATTGTTAGTGTCAGGTATGATTGTTTTAAGAGATCTTTAAGTAAAATAAAACAATTTCACAATCAAACAAGAACAGAAAAAATTTCCTTTTGACAGATCTTTGAGTTTTAAAGAAAATCATACCATGACATAACATTAAATCTTTAGATCACCACTTTATGTTGTACAGACCGGACTTTTTATGAAGAATATCGTTTGAAAATATTTTGTTTTAAATCACTCTCCCCCTCAATCGATGACTGTAGTCGATGATTGAGTGACTTAGGTTTTGATAAAATAAATTCCGGTGATTTTTCAAAATTAAGTCCAATTTATTTTCAAAATAATATTTTCCATTTTCAAAACAATTTTATTCAAATTTTTCAAAAATTGTTTTAAAAATGGTATCCTGCACGAAGATACGTTACGTGGTTGAGAAGCTTCCGTTGTTGCTGTAGGGCTTGGAAGAAAACCGTCTGCAGATGCAGTGAGACTTCTTCTTACGTTGCATTTTGAATGCCAACTGAGGTGAAATTAAGCTTCGTTTCTTCAATCACTTAGAAGAAAACCATCTGCTGATGCAGTGAGACCTCTTACGTTGCATTTATGCCAACTCTCCATTGAAGTCCAATTAAGCTCCATTTCTTCATTTGTCAACCAAGATATAGTTACCCTTTCCTTTCGGCATCCAATCATTTTCAATTGTGGGATCCGGATCGGGAACATTCTTATATACCAATATACCTGCATACGTTAGTGAACACACATACAGATATATGGTGGTCGACATCACCCAAACAACAATCGACTAATAAAAGTCAATTCAACATATCAATCAGATCATATATGGCATGGGAATAATGTGTTTATCAAACTCTAATCATCTAATCCTAATAATCATATCCTAGGCACCTAGTCCTTCAACGTAGGTTAACTTCATTTTCAATTAAGCATACATGATAATTAGATAATCTCGTTAGATGATATAGATTTGAAAACATTCTCCCCCTCAATCAATGACTCATTTTATGAAAATTTTAAAAGCGCAGAAGTCATTGATTGAGTTTTTCAATTCTTACGAAAAACTCTGAAATTGATTGATTTAATAGCAACTCATTAACCACCATTTTGTTAAAACAAATATTTTTCTGAAGAATTTTAGACGAAAAAATATTTGAGTAGGAAGAGCAGTCCTTCGACATACTTTCCTCAATTTGTTTTTAGGATAAGTGCACGAAATATTTGAAAATTGGTTTAGCGCAACACTTTCCTTTCTTGAAGAACGGGTTGCTATCTGAAATAATAGCAAACCATGGTTTTAAGCACGGGTTACAGTCTGACGTAACTATAAGCCATAGTTTAGTGACATGTTTAGAAAAGAATATTTACACCTTCTGCTCGAACTTCATCTAAAGTCTTGTGCCATTATTGAATGACATTTCTAAGACCGCAGATGTTATCGATACCAGAAGACATGTCTTAAGAAAACATATTTTTGGTATTTTTGAATTTTCTAATTTTTATGGGTTTTTGATAGTTTTATAATTTTCTATTTTGTTTTGCTGGTTTTATATTTTTGTATTTGGTTTTTAATAACTATATACAGATAGAGAGTAGATGATATAATTTAAGAAGAAAGATGATACGAGTACCGAGATAAGGATATCGAGCAGCCCCGTTGTAGAAGATAGAAGTCATCATCTCTTAAACATTCACCACCAAAGCTTCCGAGGCTCCAGAATAGAAGATAGAACATGAGCATTTGAGAAAGAGAGACTTTGGCAGCTTCCCCCCAAACCGAAAATCCATAAGATGAGCAGATTCGAAGCTCTATTTCAAGCTTGCCTTAGCCAGGTGCACAGAGAAGCACACCATTATCATAAATCCCGCTGCTCCATTTAAGAACGATAATCGAGATTCTTCGTTCGGGGTTATATTATCAACAAGAACAGCAACGTATCATCCCACTCTTTAAATATCTTCTCATATTTCATTACTACTGAAGTCTGAAGCAATCCATACCAAAAAGTTGTCGAGAGACCACTTCCCCCAAGTAGAAGAATTGATGCAGTCAGTCTCTTAGACTAGAGCTCACGAACCCGAATACACGTATACCCAAAGACAAAGAAACTTATAACATCGAAGTAGCATTAAGTCTGATAGCCAAAGAATAACCCCGATGAATACTTTTCTCTCCCCTGAAGAAAGTGTATGAAGCTCAAGAACCCGAAGTACCCGAATGCCCAAAGAAAGAATAACCGATAACACTGAAGAAGCATGCTGAATCACTGATTATCTCTGCGGATGACAATCTCTGCGGATGTCAACTCCGGAATAAGTGATTATATCTCTGAATCATTGATTAAGCCCTCAAGTGAAACAACTGAGCATCCCCAATGTACATAATCTCTCTCCCCTGATGGTTGCGATAACATCGTAATCATCACACACTTGTGTACCTCTTTTATCTTCAGAAACTTTATCTTACATCTCTTCCCCCACGTAGTTGGAATAAGAACACTAGAAGCCACTAGATACACTGAGTTTCTCTGCGGTCATGACATTTGTCTTCCCGGGATAACTTTAATTACTTAGAAGTATTAAGTTCATCATGTGTACTCGTTATGCTTTTATATGTAAGTCTCCTTCCCCCTTGCTGGTTTTGACACTTCAGAATCAGCAACATATTATATGCCCAAATACTTGAAATCTTTTGAGAAGATCGCTTGAAGTCTTTGTGAGAATCAACTTGCTGAATAATGTGAGCAAGTCTAATTAGGGATTAAATCTGACTTATCAGTCTCCCCCAATTAGTGCTCTCCCCTAAACCGACAATCTGTTTGATAAATGCCTTCTTCAAGATTGTCCAGTTGGGGAATGGAAAGTTAACATCTTCTTCTCACCTAATGCATTCCCGTTAACTTGTATATAGCAAATCCCCTTAACTCAAATCCCTCCCAATCAAACAAGAACAGAAAGATGTTCATACAGGAAATCAACCCCGCAACTGGAAGCACTTTGTCGTTAAACTCATTAGCACGTGAGAAGATGTCAACTACCGACTCTTAGAAGAAACTCCATGTGAAGATGACCCGATAAGAAGAAGCTCGGTTCTTACATGAGTTTGGAGCCGTATGACCATTTGTTCTCAGATGTCTATCAACATGCAGTAGTTTCACACTTCTTCTCCCCCTCAAGAATTGCATACGACGTTGCCATTCTTGACTAAACAAGTGAACTCATCCATGTGTAGTCTATTTCCACTTCTCCCCCGCAAAAATTGCATATGATGTCGCCATCGCCATTTTAATTGAGCTAGTGAAAAATAGAAAAACCATCAACGGTAAGTAGATCACCATTGAGAAAAAACATGAGAAGAAGATCCACTTGATGACTGAGCGCGCATGGAAAAAGCATGAAGCATGTTGGTGAGAATGGTCATAATAAGAAGATTTCTCTTCTTCCGAAGATAATGCGCACTGAAGCGTAGACATTTCTTTTCTTTAGGGAACGAGGCTTGAACTGTTGTGTTCAAACGTCATAATGTTGAAGAACGAGGCCTGAACTGATGTGAACAGACGTCATTGCCGATTGAATATCAATGTTGAGTAACTTGAACCCGTGAGTTATGAGAGATCAATCCTTTTGTTATCCATACTTTAAGCCAGTCCGTGTATTGAAGGATCGAAGTATCTGCAACAGAGTAAGGACTACCTGCACTAATATTACAAACTTGATTGCATATATTTTGGTTAGTGACATCAGTATCCAAACCCTTTGGGGTTTCACGGTCAACATTGAGATTGCCATCGGTAAACATCTTTCCGGTAGGAATCCACTTAAGTCCAGCATTCTTAAACATTCTACCAGACGGTATCCACATATGGCAAGGTCTAGGATTGTTAAGCTTCTTATGCACAGTGTAAGACTTATCGATATTCCTAAACTCCAAAGATTTAGCAGTTGGTATCCATCTAGGTGAAGATTTAGGTATGTTTTGCTTCTTATGCACTGAAGATGACTTACTGAAAGTCCTAGACTTAACAGGTAGAACCTTTGCATGAGCATTTACATTATTCAGGGATTTTGTGAAACAATTATCATGATTTGCATTAAAGATACATTTCAGACACTTCGAGCAAACAACTTGTTTGGATTCAGAAAAAGATCTAGGTTTCTTAGAGTGATCTGCTATAGGAATAGCTTTAATCGAAACGCAACTACTCTTAGATCCAAGCCAATCCCTAGTTTTAAGTTTAGTGTTCCTAGGTAATGGTTTAGAACTACTAGCAGTGCCTTGAAATCTTGAAGAATTCATCACCCTAGGTCTTGCACCTAAAATTCCGTCTTTTCGAATCTGTGCCTTCTTTCTAGCTATTTCTAGATAAGAGTTCTTATACAAGTCATTCATAGCATTTTTCCTAGGCAAGTAAGGTGAAGTGACTGGTTTTGTCAAAACTTGTTTCGCATCAACTTGGGAGGCAAACCGCGTTTTTGAAAATTTTGGTCGTTCAGATCTAAACGCATTTGGTTTTCTAATTACTGGTTTCCCCAAGATTGATGGTTTTTCAAACTTAGTGTTCACACTATTCCCTGTTGTTTTTCTGAGCTTATTTTTTAAGGCAACAATTGCGAAACTCTTTTCCTGAAGTTGAGCTTTGAGATCATCAATTTTGGCTATCAAAGAGTTTGTTTGTTCCAAAGACTTAGTTTTAGTATTATTGACAGAGTCACTTGGGTCTATGTGATGCTTTCTCAAAGACTCATTTTCCTTAAGTAATTTAGCCACATAAATTGACAGTTCATTATTTCTTGTTATAATAGCATCAATGTCTTGTGTAGTCTTGATGAAATTACTTTTCTCATGCATACCAGAAATATGTTTCATCAAATTGTTGATAGTTGAGTTTTTGTCCTGAAGCTGAGCTTTTAAATCATTTATTTCAAAAAATTCACGAAATTCAGGGAATTCCGGATTGTTGCAAGGTTTCACAGTTTGAAAACTTTCTTCTTTTCTTTGGATTGCAATTTCAAGTGAAATGCAATATTTTTCAAGTTTTGAGAATTTATTTGAAAGTTCATCAAAAGTTATCTTATCAACCATATCATTAGTTTTGAAACACTTTATCTCAGACTCAGCTTCAGTTACAGATGATGTATCAAGAACATGTTCTGTGATGTGATCAGTTTGCATAAGAGTATTTTTAGATGCATTATGTTGAACAGTTAAGGGTACCTCATCACTTGACACATGTTCATTTATCGGTCTGACATCTGCATCCTCATCATCTGTAGCAAGAATCACTGAACTACTGGCTGATTCAAGCGTATCTGTCTCTGAGCCTCTGTATTCAGTGTCAACAGATCCATCATCTGGTGCTTTAAAGGTCTCAACACCACAATCTCGTGATTGTACCCGACATTCATTCACCTTTCTGATTGCCACATCCACTTTTTGTGTGACAGGAGTTACTGAGCAGCTGGTTACATCATTCTTTGTTGTCTCTGACATTCTGCATTTAGCAACACCTGATCTTTCAATTGATGCATTACTTGATTCATCACAACAATCTCTTAACTGCACCCCACAGTCATCCACATGTTCATCATTCTGTGTAACTTCCTCAATATACTTCTCCACATTATCCAAGAGTCGGATTAATGTCTCTCTGAACACATTAGCTTCCATCCCAGTGTGATTCTTAAAGCACATTTCAGTCATCAGATAATCATAATCTGAAGTGTATTCCATTTTGATGAATGACTGAAGTTGTTTGTTGATCACCTGAAGTGCAGCTTTAGAACTGGCTTCTTGAACCTTTTTCCTATTAAGTTGTTGTTCTAATTGATCCAAGTTCAAGAACAATGTGCCAGTAATCGATGACAATTCTTGACGGAAGAGTGTAATACATGATCGTACAATTCCTATTGTGTAATTGTCATCAATTCTAAGTAACATGAGGTGTGAATGAAGTTGTCGATAAGGTTCAATGCAACTTTCCTTACCCATTGCAATAGCATTCTGTAACCTTGACTGGTGCATTTCTCTCTCTTTGGATTCTACACACGGAGATCTCACATCCTCATTGATTGATTCCATCATCTTTAACCGTTCAGTATAGTTAATATTCTCATGGTTATCCACAGCATCATACAGTTTGAGTACTTCTGAAATCACTGAATCAGGAGTGTAAGACATGATGTTGTTGTGTACACGGGATTTTACAAGTCTATGATTTAAACCGAGAAATAGAATCTTTCGCGGGATTTTACTAAAATCAAGACCAAACCGTAAGAGAGTGAGAAGTAGAATGTAGTAAAGGGACTAGAAGATGATAAGGAAGTGAAGATAAATTGGTGTTATGGTAGAGTTTGTGATATTCCCTAATTCTTTATATATACCCCCTGTTCGGAAAATTAGGGTATGAAAACAAGGGATTTTTGTAGACGAGAGAAACTTGTTGAAGAAGTATGCTTAAGCGTAGAAATCAGCCTTAGGCGTAAACACCAAACCTTATGCGTAGACAGCAACTTTACGCGTAGAAACTTATGCGTAGAAAACAAGGTTATGCGTAGGAACTTATGCGTAGATGAGAGCTTACGCGTAGACAGCAGTTTACGCGTAACTTACAACTTACGAGTAGACACAAGCTTACGCGTAGGGTATTTAGGGTAAAAGGCTTAAGTTTATGTGTAAACCAAAGCTTAGGCGTAAGAACCTTATGCGTAAGTTTCCCTTAGGCGTAAGAGAAGCTTATGCGTAAGAAAAAACTTATGCGTAAGAATTGTTACGCGTAAGATTTATGCTTATGCGTAAAATTAGGGTTTTACCCACAAAGATCTCTTACACTTCACAGTGCACGAGATATCCAAAGTCGAAGTGTTTTTCAGGCTTATCCAAGCAAGAAGAACACTGAGTAACCACCAGAAATGAAGATCAAGTGACAAATACCTTACGCGTAGGATTAGGGTTTCGTTATGTGTAGAAAGTACAAAATTTGCCAAACACGATTTTTCGATCAAAACCGTTTAGAAAACCAGATTAATATGATGAAACAACCTTAAAAACACCAAAACAACAAGAGTTGAAGATCAACACCACCTTTCTCTCTTACGCAAAGGTTCGTACACACGTATCCAAACACTCTTAAAAACCAAGAAAAACTCGTAAAGTTCGAAACTTTTTGCAAGAAACTGAAAGTTTAACACTCAATAAACCTTAACCCACAAGAATCTTGGATTGAAAAGTGAAAAATTTAAAGCTTTAATGATTCAAAAATATCGTGTGCGAGACAACCTTTTTACGCGTATAAACCAAACTTTAACCCAAGAATAACAATCAAACCAAGAACATGAGAGATGGATGATCAAACCATGGCTCTTGATACCATTTGTAGGATCTTGGTTAAGAAACTTAGAGAGAGAAAGTAGGATGGTAGCCTTTCTAGAGAGAGAAAGTAACAAAGGAAGCAAGATTAGATTAAATGAAAGGTCCAACCCTCTACCTTGGGAGGTAGAGGGTATTTATAGTTACATACTACGCGTCCTCCTTCGGACTGTGGATCAGGCATACAGTGGGTAAAGACCCGTCCTTCCTCCACGGTGTTGCACTAAGCTAATAACTAACCTAATAGACAGTAAATAACGATATGTCTACGAGCTAACTAGTGCTAGACTATAGTTGGGGTGACCGACACTTTACTACGGAATTTCCAATTCCCAACACTCTCCAGGAAAAGTAAGCTGCAGAAAAGAAGTCACAAAGCTAAGTATAGATTATGACAACAACATTTACCATACAACGTGCTAAATTGAGATTACATAATTTAATAAAGCTGCATAAGCAGTGAAGTGTATATAGTCATCCTTAGTCGTGAACTTAGACCAGGAAGAACTATCATGACATACAGACCTTAGGAAATACCCAAAGAACCCATTCATACACTTAAAATGCAAAATAACAAAACACGTTCTCGTCAGAAAAACTCCCATATTGAACAACAGTGTAAATTGAAACTAATTTTATCACAAGTTCATAGGGTCAAACAGATGTATTCCATCACCCAACTAATCAGTGTCTACGTTTTTCATAATACTTTTTACAAAACATTTGGTTATCCAAAAGAATTAACATCTGCAGCATCTTTTTTTGACTGAAAAGGGAAAATCTATTATTTTTCTTGAAGTGCTAACATTATCTATGCAAAGTGACCAGATTGGATGAATCCCAATCCGTTGAGGTGTCAAGTATCTTTTGACAGCATAAAATTGTAGGTGGCAATGATTTAAAAAACATATAGGACATGAAACTTACTGGTGATTGTGAACGACTGGTTCTTCAAGACATTAAGATAATTATTTGATTTTGGCTTGAGAATATGTATACCTTTTAGTAAGTAATATAATAGGAAAAATTAGCTTGTAGAATGAACAACCTGAAATCAAGAAGTGGATCTTAAAAAGGTGTGTAGACAATGCTACTGCTTTATATAGCAGCTGTAAAGTTTGAAGGTGCCGATATTTCTTTTTACACACCTGTAATACCCATGAATTGCAAAAATCCAGTATAATAAAAAGTTGGGATGATTATCAGAAATATATCATCACTTACCTGATTTACAGACGCTACGGCCGAGATTGTTGGTTGCTTTTAACGGGTCGATAATATTAAAATACTTCTGCTGGAAAAAATGGCATATATGTCTCGGATTTTTTAGAAGGCACCACGAACATGTCTATGTAGTTGTTCAGAGACTTCTCTCCCAGCATCACGGGGGTCTCGACTGTTCAATACATGTAAAAGAATTAGTAAAGGAAAAGAGTATATATATATATATATACGTGACATTTAATGGTATTTCTTAATTCGTACAGGTTACATTACACAATTGAGATAATTCAACTCGACCATATAAGCTGAGGCAATTAGTTTCCCAATTGAACCTACTGTAGTACTCTAAGAATCGGTACAAAACCTAAAACAGGCATAAAAACATTTGTATGAGTTAGCTCGAGTATTCAAATCCTAATTGTTTTCATGAGATTAGAAGAGATTAATCATTACCATTAATGGGTCAATCAGCGAATCATAGTACATAATGAAGATGTACAGGACTAACATCTACAAAGCATAAGTCGAAAATAGACTAGAGCTAGCGCCATGGAGAAGGCTTTCATAATAACACCATGATTTAATGAGAATAATACTCCGTTTAAAGAGATTATCTTTTTCGATAATGCTATCAACCTATATCAAGGCAATGTAAAATAAACCAACATGGCATGGTATTAAAAAGACGACAATGGTTTAAAAAAATTAATTTAGAATCAAATCGTGATCATACCTGCTCTAGAAAACACAAAGAACAAAATCCTCCTAACTGATTCCATGAGATGTCGATGAAGAAACCACCAACATTGCATTTAATAATTTTGACCTGTCATTGGAAACATTATGATCACAGATTGACCAAGAAATTAACTGTTTATTGATCGACCCGTATATTACTAAGGATGCGTTTGGGATTGTTTATCAAATTTATATAAGCAACTATATACTGCTTAAAAACAATTTATTTTTTGACCATAATTCCAAGTCCAAACACCCCCAAATATGTGTACTTATGTATCGTATCAAAACGCAGTAAGCATATAATAAATATTCCAAACACCCATTGAGTAATAAAGGGAGATTGTGCATGAATCATATATCCTATAATTGACATTATTCAAATTCAAGTTGTTATATACAAATAACTATATATTAATGCATCCGATCTAATACTAACATGAGTCATATATCCTATAATTCACATTATTCAAATTCAAGTAGTTGAACCACGAGAATAACCTCAGCATAGATGCACTTGATGTCCCGTATCTCAGACTCATCATTTTCATTCTCCTTCTCAATTTCAAGTAAGTCAACAACGCAAATCCCATTTCTTCCACATATTCCATGAACATTATATGGTTGTGCAAGAGTTTACCATGATATCAACCTAATCCATTGGACTCATTCAAGCTATAGACTTTGAGATTACCGTCATAGTCCAAGGTTAACCTCCTTCTGATCCCTAAACCCATGTCTGTAGCAGTAAAACTCACATGGTCACTCGCATTAAAAATACCTAAATCATTATAGTATGCGATTCTGCTGTTGTTGTAAGTTGTTCTTCCAAAAGCCCATACACTATCAGGAGAGTTCAATGTCTACAACAGGCTGCACTGCAGGTGAGCGAAAAACATGAAGTGTATGAAGAAGCCCGAATGCTAAAACCGACAGCTAAATCGAACCTGTGTATAAGGTGGCAGATTCATTACCCACCGGTGGCTGCACCACTGTTGGAACTGTCATTAAAAAACAGAGACAACAATTTTATAAATGTCATTCAAAAATTGTCACACTTATGTTACCATTCTTTCTTTTTCTTCCTGAAAACCTGTTTACAAAATAGTCCAAAATCAGCTACCAGACACTTTTATGAGGCAAATATTACATACTTTAGGTTCATAAAGTAATTGAACATAAAGAGACGACCTCTATAATCTGAGCCTCTTTTACGATATAGTCCCATTACATCTTACATTTATTGGACTTGCAGGCAACTCATCCTCATTATTAACATCTAAACTTTGACCATTTTGGGTACATGGTAACTCGGAATTTAAACCATTGGAGGATATGACCTAGCGAGGTGTAGTTTCTTCAGCCAATACACCATTTAATTCAGTATCTATATGGGCATAGGAAACCTTATCCTTGATAGTCACACAAGCATTAGAGCCTTTAAGGTTGGAGTTACAACTTGAAAAAGCATTCCCATTCTCACAGGCTGCAACTACCAATCCCTTAACATCCCTAGAAGAACTTGATCAACCGTCATCACGGTTTGGTCGAGACCTAACCCAACGCTTATATTATATATGGGGCAATCCTAATGCACAATATAATACTGTACGTAGTAATGAACAATATAATAATGAACCAACAGATCCGCCTCCTGATCCAACCACGCAACAGTCTCCACAATGAAGGTGGTTTAGTGTTTCGAGCATCAACTTCGTTTTCTGTGATTCCAATCCAGACGACGTTGTATTTTTGTGATCGTAAGTCATAAACAGACCCTATGAAAATAAAAGAATAAAATCAATGATGTAAAAGACCTATCCTGTTGCATATGTAAAGAAACAATGCTTCAGATGTGATGGAATGGAATGAGTAAATATAATCCCGATTTCAAATCTGTCACGAGTCCATGAGAACCATGATAACACTGCATCCTGACTACTACCCATCCATCAACTATAAGAGTCTATATAAGGAGGTGTTGATTACCTCCATTCCAGAATGAACATTGACCCAAATGTGTGGGTCAAATGACATTGAGAGCTTCCGTATAAGCTGGGCCTTTAGCTCACTAAATGGAGCAGCCCCAGGATTTTCTTCATATGGGTCAAAATTCTGAAATATAAAAAAATAAAAAATAAAAAAAAAATGCTTGTAGCAGAAAACAGCTAAAAATTTTACATTTCTAAGAGCCTAAGATCAACAGCCCATTTAATGTTCATAAATGTTTAAAAATCGAAAAGAGAAGTGTTGGCAAATCTACTGAACCAAAATCTTCTGTTCCACCCGTTCTTGAAGGAACCCATTTAAACCAAACTCCTTTTGACCCATCAAAACAAACACCTAAATATGACCATAACACATTATAAACATAAATTATTACAAAACCAATTATCTGCCATGTTCCCTTGTTTCACACTTTCGTTTTCCATTCATGATTCGTATCCCAACAATTTGCAATAAATATTATTGATATATTATTAGAAGCCGAAAAACTCAGAATAGTCAAAATATAGAACCACGTATTGCAAGTGTGTACCTGATAGAAAGATTGTTCTATCAGAGAGGGTGCAACCTGAATCTTCTTCCGAATGCAGGCTATTCTGTTCCCTGACTAATATACTCATTGCTTCGCAGAGGAATGTAGAAAGATAAAAGCTGTATACCACATATCGGCTCCGATTTTGGTTTTTCAATATTTCATTTTCTGTCTTCAGTAGCAGGGAAACTGCAGCTTGAAACCTATAAAATATAACTGGTTAACTGTTGAACTCCTATAACACAAAAAAATAATACCTATAGTTGTATGCTTTCTACGTAAAAGTTACCTACACAAAAGCTAAGCATTCCAAAAGTGTCATTATATAATGTAGCAGTTTACCTTTTTCTTGAACGAATGCAGAAAAAACCGGCGTTGCATGGACATGTATCATTAAGGTTTTTATAATACCAAGACATCCTGAAAAATCTGATACAAACTCAACATTGCTTCCCTTATAGATTAGGAAAAAAAATGAACTTAATTTATTACCTTTGCTGCACATACCAAACTGATGGGCGCATTTTGTGAATAATTTACATAATACAAAACAGTGTATAGACATATCATACGAACATGGCTTAATATTTACCTACAAAAGAAACAATAAGTGAAAAATTAGTGATTCTTCACCTGTAAAACTAAAAAGTCGATTATAATTTTTAGGGATAATTATGTTATGGAATAAGATATTAGGGTGTATTTATACACAAAAAAAAAATAGGTTAAAAATATATATGGTATATTTATCTTCTAAGTAATATATATCATAATTTATTTTAATTGTTATCTTCAAAAAATACATACCTAAAATACAAATTCCATAATTTTTTAATAATCTCCTTATTTGTTTTGATTTGAAAGATATAAATCAAAAAAACAATTTACTCTAGTGGTAAGTTGTTTACAAAACACATGAATGACCCAAGTTCAACTCCAACAAATGTCTTCTTTTTAATAAAAAAAATTTTAATTTCAAAAATAACAAAAACAAAAAACGAATTTTAAAATTTATTAAAAACAAATTGTACATATATTAATTAAAATGCCACATGTCATTTAAAAAAATAAAAAAAAAATGTCACATAAATACAATGATGACATGACATTATGGGATGCCAAGTGGCATTTTATGTGGCATGCCTCCTCTTATATATAATGCATAGATAGAGTCCGGTTCTAGAGAAAAGTGTAATTAGAGAGAAAAGTGAGAAAAAAAGTTACAGGGTAGATTTTGATAACAATCAAAACTTCAGGGTAAAATTTTAAACAAATGCAAACAAGTACGGTTATCCCTTCTCCTGATTCAAACACACAGATACAAACACACAGTTATCACTTCTCCTCACGATTGAAACACACACACACACTCTCCATCACCACCATGACCAACACCACCGTCGTCACCGTCTTCCCTTATGCTTCAATTTATCAGCAGACGAATACAAGTACAACGAAACTCAATTGCCGATACCTGTTCCGGCAACCACAGCGGAGATCCGCCGTAGTAGCTTAGGGTTCCGGTTATCCGAATTGGTGGATTGGTGATGAATGGAGAAGATGCGGTGGAGATTGGACGGAGGTGACGGTGGATGGTGGTTGTCATAATTTTATTCAGGTTATATATTTATTTTAAGTTTTTTTTTTCTTCTTATTATTGTGAATTTGTGTAAAATTAGGGATCGATTTTAAACTATTGTTTTTAATTATTATTCTGAATTTGTGTAAAATTATGGCATCTCTTTTGGAGGTTTAAAAATAAAATTAGTGCATCGATTTGTGTAAAATTAAGGCATCGATTTGGGTAAAATTAGGGCAACGATTATACACTACATCTTCTAGGCGCCCTTCCTCGTCAATTGGTGCATCGAAAAGACATATAATAGTGCATCGATTTGTGTTAAATTAGGGCATCGATTATACACTGCATCTTTTAGGCGCCCTTCCTCGTCAATTGGTGCATCGAAAAGATATATAATAGTGCATCGATTTGTGTTAAATTAGGGCATCGATTATACACTGCATCTTTTAGGCGCCCTTCCTCGTCAATTGGTGCATCGAAAAGATATATAATAGTGCATCGATTTGTGTTAAATTAGGGCATCGATTATACACTGCATCTTTAGGCGCCCTTGCACATCGTATTTCATTTTATTGGCATCGATTATACCACTGCATCTTATAATAGTGCATCGATTTGTGTTAAATTAGGGCATCGATTATACACTGCATCTTTTAGGCGCCCTTCCTCGTCAATTGGTGCATCGATTTGTGTAAAATTAGGGCATCGATTATACACTGCATCTTCTAGGCGCCCTTCCTCGTCAACTGGTGCATCGAAAAGTAGATATTAGGGCATCTATGAATATGATTAGTGCATCGAAAAGATATATAATAGTGCATCGATTTGTGTAAAATTTGGGCATCGATTATACACCATCTTTTAGGCGCCCTTCCTCGTCAATTGGTGCATCGAAAAGTAGATATTAGGGCGATATGCTCCGTTTCATGTTAAATATCAGCTAAGTATCTAAACTATGGAGTATTTTGGGTACCTAGTTGAATGAATCTCCTTAGTACCATGTAGCTTATAAATTTGAATCTACCACTAATTATTTTGATGGTTATTAGACAAAAAAACGGTCCGGCCTACTTTTATGACATATCATAAAATGTGAATGGAATAGTTTATTAATGTATTAAGTTTGGTAAATCTCATAAATTTTGATGCAAATTTGTTGTCGTGGGATTTTTGATGAGTTGAGAAATGAATTGATGAATCATGTATCTTTATGTTTGTAATGCTAGTAGATTTCTTAATTTCTTAAAAACAAAAACACCCATTACAAGGCTAAAAGTCAAAGACGAAGCAACCAATGTCCTTTATGAAACTATAACTAACTCACTATCTCATGGTAAATCACCTTTGTGGACACAATTTTTGTTTCACTAAAAATATCACATATTTTATCTTATTATTGTTGTTTTAGAGGGTTAATTTGTCAAGTTTACTGTCCCATAGCTTTTAGCAGCCCATGTGAAACTAATGTATCTTTGTGTTGGCAGGGGTAAGCCATGCCGCCATGATCTTATTATCAGTTTAAGGATATTATGTTTTCCTCATATATAGAACTGTTATATTTATAGATGTTATATGAGTTCATTTAGTATAACAACTGGATTCATGATTCGTGATATTAGTGTTAAGCCTCTCAATCAAATTTCCATATACTTAACTGGACCATTTTTTTTTATTTCCAGAGAACTGTTTCGCACTTCCGATGGTGGAACGATAGCACTGGACTGGCTGATGAACTCTGATGGTAATGAACTTTCTTCTGTATATTCCTGTAAAGAATTAAACTTATTCTATTTTTTCTGAAATAATTTTGTTTGAATTCCTAGTCGCAGAGACGAGCTTTCAAGTCAATGGAACCAGTACAACTATTGATATTCCTCTGTTGATACTGGTTCCTGGCTTAACAAGTGATCAAAATTCTCCTGTGAGTTCCTTGATCTTGAAAAATAATAATAATAATAATAGTAATGTCATGATTTCCTACATCCAATCTACATGTAGATAGGACTGATATTAAAGATAGCCCATCGATGACATATAATTGCTTTAAGAATGTAGCATTGTAACAGAACGAATTTTGTAAGGAAGACAACTCAACCTGTCCCTGAACAAAGAAAAATAACATAAATTCTAGTCAACCTGATTTTTATTCCTATAAGTTGTTCAGCCCCATCATATGGATTTAGATGCCTTTCGTTTCCATCTTCTGTAAATTTCATGAAATGTATGCCAGTATATTAAGGAGATTGCATACAAGATGGCAAAGCATGCATGGAAGTAAGCAATCATCGGGGGCTAGGAGGCGTTCCACTCACTGTAAGTTTTTACTGTATCAAAAAATCTTTTAAAGCTCATCTCCTAATTAGTATCTGATGAATGATTGATTCCTCAGGCTTGGCAAAGCTACATCTAGAAAAAACAGAAATAACGTCATATTATTTAAGTGTCCATACAGTAGACAATTTTGTTATTTGCTTGTGCAGTCTGAGTGCTTTTACACTGCTAGAAAGTCATATGATTTAGGAGAAGTAGTAAATTATCTTCATCGGAAACAACCCGAAACTCCCCTTTACGCTCTTGGAACTAGCCTTGGCGCCAATATTCTGGTACATCTTTTTAGTGGCAATTGTCATGATACATGTGTAGATGTCAGTTCTTTTTGCTTTGCTATTTTTTTTGGTAAAAATGATTTACTGTTAGTAACCAAATTATAATCGTTCAGTACTCAGTAGATGTCATAAACGAAAAGCAGAACCAAATTGTCTTCGACACATAGACATGAATAAATCATGGCAACTTCCCATGGGCATTGAATTGTTTAAGCATTTGCTTCACATGTTATTGTAAACTTTAAATAGGAAAGTTGTTACAAAAATTTCATTACGACTTGTTTATCGTTGTGAGTTTATGAATAATACTGATTGATCTTACGACTTCTTTGATGTTCTATGTTTGTACAAAACTAGTAAATTTTGACTTACGGCCATTAGCAGAAAGTAGGGAACTTTAGTACATTAAAAGTATTGTTTCCGAATGTTTGAGAACTATAAAAAGTATCAACTGATATGCTCTCCCTGTCTCACTTATTCTCTCAGGCATATATAAAAATAGCTCAGGCCGTTTCATCTCGACCAGTAAGTTTACTTTATTTCTATCCCATTGTTCCACAATGTATGTTGTTATTTCTGTATTCTTATGCTTGAATATGATATCTGAATTTCTTAGTATTGTTCATCTATAGGATTTGATACCGCATTCATATCTCGATGAGCTATCGTTACTACAAGACCACATTTTCCCACTCGGGTTACCACTAGATCAACTTTTCTCAGAGATCTCACCTGAGCCTGTAGCTGCAGCATCCCTTGGCCAGGTCACTTGTACCATAATTTTTATCGTTTGTAGTCAATTTTATAAGCAAAACCATAAAGGTGAAAGTGGTGGGTTTGCCAAATATGTTACATTCTGGGTAGTCTTGCCAGTTTTACCTATCCTTGCCAATTAGCTCTCTCGTGGACCACTGAGTGCATAATAACCTGTAGCTGCGACAAATTCTGATGTTTTCAGCTACGTTTCCAGCTACTGTCAACGATTTCAAAGACCAATATCTGAAGAAGCATCATGTTTCCGTATAAGAAGTTTCCAGTTATTGTCAACGTTTCCGGTTCTATTGAGAGCGACAACAATAGTTTTTTTTTTTTTTTTTTTTTTTTTTTTTTTGTATATATATATATATATTTTTTGTTGCATGGAGGAAATGTTTCCATACAAGAAGTTTTCGAGACTTATTGTTTAATATTCGAGGCTTTAGTTTCAGCATTGTAAATGTTACTAAAGTATTTTAATAAATTTTTTTATTATTTAATTTTTTGTAATTTTCTTATAGATCTGGAAAAAAATGTAACATATGAACACTATTGTTATTGTGTTTTGTTAGAAATTAAACAGCATGAACAAGTTCATAGTAAATTAAATGATATACAAAATAAACCTTGGAAAATATAAAATGTTACAAAATGGTCCCTGTAGTTAGTTGGAAAAAAAAGAGGGGAAGGGAGGGAGATCTAATGGATGAGATCACTTCTCTCACTTTTCTTTTGAGATCAACTTTTTAAATGATCCAATATCTCTCTCTCTCTCTCTCTCTCTCTCTCTCTCTCTCTCTATATATATATATATATATATATATATAGGATAAAGATCAAATAAAAAGACAAATATCCGTAAAAAGATAAAAAGATTTTTTTTTCAAAAAAATTTGTCGAAAAATTCCAAAAACATTTCACAAGATCGGGTATGATGGTGCATGAAAAAGTTATGAAAAACTTTTTTCTAAAAGTGGATATTTTTTCCGAAAAAAAATTATGAAAAAATACGTTTGCGCATTAAATCGTTTTTTTGTGCATCAAAAATTTGTTTTTTGCACCCAACTTCTTTTGACTTTTTCATCAAAATAAAATTGCGCATCTAACTAAAACAAGTTGAAAATTTTGTGCATCAAAATTTTTTTGCGCATCAAAATTCGTTTTTTGTGCATTAAAAAAAACGTATCAAAACTCAAAATTATAAAAAATGTTTTCACAAAAGTTTTATGCACCAACATACCCGATCTTGTGGAATTTGTTCGCAATTTTTGGAGAATTTTTTTAAAAAAACAAATCTTTTTATTCTTTTTACGGATATTTGTCTTTTTATTTTAACTTTACCCTATATATATATATATATATATATATATATATATATATATATATATATATATATATATATATATATATATATATATATATATATATATATATATATATATATAGGGGAGAGTTAACGTGAGATCAAACTTAAAGTTGTAAAAATAAGATCAAGTCTAAAAAACCACTAAAACATTTATAAATAACAATTTTAGCAATAATACACATAAAAATAATATTTTAATACAAATTAACATTTTCGCAACTAATAACCAAGTGATACATGAGTTTAGATTAGTGATACACCTGATACACATTACACTAATAAATATTCAAAAACCTGATACACATGCAAAAACCTGATACACATTACACTTCTAATCAAAGTGTATCACCTAGGTTTCGTAAATTTTAAAAAGAAATCTATCGAAACTTTAACAATTTTAGTTATAGTTAATAAAAAAATTATTTTTGTTGTAAAGAGAGTGTCGCTTGTCAAATTTTAGTTGGATCTCATTTTAACATCTTTAAGATTGATCTTATTTGATCTAGATTCTATATATATATATATATATATATATATATATATATATATATATATATATATATATATATATATATATATATATATACACACTACTTTATAATACATTTGAGACATGTTATTAATGGAAAGGCTCAAAAATTCAGATTCAACAATTACTTATAATGGAAAGTTATTACATATGTAAAATTTGGAAATTTAAAATCCCATTTCAAATATTTGTAACAGCCTATTAGTCTCTTTAATAGTTTTATGAAATTGAATATGAAACACTTATTGACTTATAACATCCATGTGTATTAATGATAAAATTGAAACATAAAATTGCCGACCATTATTTCTAATAATAACGTAAACGTTTTACTCTGGAAAAACAAATGTATATATAACCTCAAAACACAAAAAACATAATCGCATATCAAACCATTTCAGTGTCCTCAATAACACATCTCCTTTTTCAACTTTGACAAACACACTCGTCTTAGCCGTGCAAGATAGGCTTATCTTTTCAGAAAATTAAAACAAGTTAACTATCATCAGAACGTAGAGACGCAACCAAGACCCTCACCAATCACTCTTAAACTCTCATCCTAATCTATTCTAACTCGAAACAAAGGAAACAAACATAGATATCAGTTTTCTCTTTTTATACCCACAGATTGTTATTAGAACAAAAGTATAAGAGAAATCACATCATAAATCCTATAGAAGCATAACTTTTTTTTAATATCCAAAAGTATTAAAGAAAGAACAAAACAACTCGTGTTTCATTCCTCTTCTCTTTCGGTTTAGATATTAAAAAAAATAAAAAATAAAAAATAAAACCTACTCGAGACCTTGTTATACAAGATCTTGAAGTCGAGCTCCTTACAACATGTTCGTGAACAATAAAGAAGAAGTGTGATGTGGTTCGGTTGAAACAAGAAGAAATGAACGAAATATCTTAGTTTGTCTATGTTCGATTTGCATAAAGAATAAAAGGGTCTTAATGTTTGATGTTCGGTTGGATCTAAAACACAAAGGACGAATTTTTGTTGTTGTGGTGGCTGAGTTGGTGTGAGAGTGAACTTAGGCAAAAATCTATGAAAGTAAAAACTACCCTAACCCTAAAATGTTGTAGAACTACCTTGACCTTGGTTCGCATTCTGGGCTTTCAGCCCATCACAGCCCATCAGCTAAAATATAGATTTTCCACGAAATTATTATGTCAATATTGTTTAAAAGTAAACAACCATCTATCTATTGTTCTATTATAATTATAATAGTCAACAATTTGAATTCAAAATGTTCTTTATTAACTACATTACATTTAAATAAAATGCACAAATTACAAATTCTACCACTTGTTAAAAAGTGTGTTTGTCGTTACCAAAAAAAAATCGTAAATTTTTTAAGGTTTTTTTTCCTCCTCTTGCCTTAACTATGAATAACAACTTTTTATGTTTCCGATTTTCTTTCACTTAAGACTTTAAATACACTATAAAGTACTACAAAGATGTATCCTTATAATTAGACTATTGTAGTCGTAGACGTTAGGTTGTTATAATATAGTTGACATAGATCGAGTTCAACCTAAAGTTGCTAGAAAAGAAAGAAATTGTCTTTACATACAAGGAAAATGTCTTTATTTCCATTACGGTGGACTATCTTATTTACTTTGCGATTGTTAGGAATTATTACGTTATAAGATTTGTGTCGATAACCTGACTTTTTAAAAGGATCAAATACACGCAATGTGTTGTCACAATCTTTTATCTATACAAAATTAGTATATTCCGACTAATGTGCCTACAAGAAAAGAAGACTATAGGGTCCTCTTCATACTATCACCTTATGCTTATTTATGTATGATATAGATTGCTATTACCTAATGTTAATTCAATCTAAAATCTCGTCGTGAAGATATTGTCATAAAAAATGTTTTATAACCGAAAATTATTAGGTTCTTGTCGTCGTAACACGCAAACACCCTGCTATAACATATGAAATATAGTGTAAATACTTAGTATATTTAATGATTAGTTTGAGGAGATTTTTATAAGGCAAAATAAACAACATTGAGCACACACCTTTATAATATTTTGCACTATCACACTTATATTGCATATTTGTAACTACGTCACTCTCATACCCTACTATTTTTGTATGAAATAGCTTGTTATTTCTCAAAGTTATTCCAACCTAAAACTATCATCATCTGTAAACTTATTGTCACGAAATATGTATAATTGTAAAACATTGCACGTCAGGAATTTTAGTTTCATGGTACCCGCCGTTGCAATGCGCGGGTACCCTGCTAGTATATATGCAAAATGGTATTAAGTAATATGAGAGTACATGTGACTAGAAAGGATTGTATGTATAAAAACACTAGCTTTCACTACTGGTTTCACATGAATGCCGAAGGGTCAAATTGGTGCATACTAAATAAAATAGGCAAGTTGAAATGAGAAACGTGTTAGAAAATGAGTTTAAAGCATTTAGAAAATTAAAATCCCAAAGTATTTTCATTGAGGATTAAAACGGTAATTGTCCTGAGATAATACATTTATCGATAGATAAATATATAAGTAATAAAAGGCAATATATACCCCTTAGGGATATATAATCGACCGAACACCTCTATGGGGTATAGTTTGGCAAGTTTTCAAACTCTATTACTTGTTGGACAAGGTTTAGGGTATTATACTTTATTCTATAATACTCTTTGGCCATACTGATCGCCAGTTACGGCCTAAATGGATCGGCCCATTACGCCGTAATTACTATCTAATGTTGTTGTGCCCAAAGTGTCAACTCCTTCCTACGTGTTCAAGAGGAGTTATCGAAACTCCTATCATCTATCATTGGTCTTTATACCTGCAAACGAGATAAACAAAACATGTCAAACCAACTACAAAACCTAAAACCACAAAAATATCAGAAAAAAAAGGTCTATGAAATAAAATCAAAAACTAAATCTAGGATAGGGACGGGTAGTCTCCCGACGAGCACTTTTCTTTATCCTCCCTTGAGTCTTTAAGTTAGACTCCTGCAACAGTCATCAATCGAACGTCTCCAAATAATGTCCATTGCTCAACTAATCTCGGCTTATGATCTTGTCGAGATTCCCTCCACTTGTTCTTCCTTCTCAACCTGCACACTATCACATCCTCGTGCATTAAATGTGTAAAAATAATAAACATGAGCAACAAGTGAGATATAACACATCATTTATAATTTTAAGATGTCTCAGACTTGGTTACGGCGTAAGTCCTTAATAACTACGCCGTAACTTCAGTCTGAAAGAAACCTGTTATAATATAAGAATAGATTACGTCGTAACCATGGCCAAGGTTACGCCGTAATCTCAAGACAAAAGACATAATTGTAGAATAATATCAATCAAACAGCCAAAAATACGAAGACCGTTTCCCGGCAGCGGCGCCAAAAACTTGATGCGGGATTTCTGACCAGGTTTTACATTTATAGTAACTCGTCTACCTATGGCCTACCTAATGCACTAACGGGCAGTGTACCCGGTTGCATGTAGTGAGGGAATGGTAAGACCGAGGTCGTCCCAAGAACGGTTGATTCCTAAATGTCTAATTAATTAAATTGGTCAACTAAATAAGTTTTAATGAAAGGATTGATAATATTTAAGGTGTCACGTGATCAATTGGGCTGGTTCCCTGGTAAACAAGCTAATGGGAACGATAGTTATGCAATTCTTAAACCGAGTTCATCCACAAGTGGAAAAAGTCGATAGACTCCTTTGGTCAATTCGCCTACCCTATGGTTCTTAGAATCCTCACCAAGATGAACAGGTCACCCGGGATCATTCGGTAATCTAATAGCAGTCATTAAGAGCCGATGTTTACTATCAAATTACATGGGTTCTAAATGTCACTAGATTCCTGTTTCAGGTGGGGTCAAAGTCGAGAGGACAACATTTGGTCAATTCGCCCTAACCTATCAGCAAAGATGCCACCACTGGAGAAGTCAGGTGTCCCCTCATAAGTCCAGTTGTTCCTGGTCCCCTAAGCCGAGTCATTAAGTTCCGCTACATGCTAGATTTATAATAATGAGTGCCCGGGCGTTAGCAACTTAAACACTCACCCCCTAATTCTTAAGTTTATCCAAACGGTAGGTGATCAGTTGGTCAAATCGCACAAGTAGAAAGGGTCGTCAGTTGGTCATATCTTACCCTTCCCGTCTCAGTCTACTCACTTATGGTCAGTTGGTCATATCTCCTAAGCAGCTAGCCTCTACCGCTATTCAAAACTACCGAAACAAGGGAAGCTACCAATAAACTATGCATGCATACACTAGAAACAATTAACAACGCAAAAGCATTAATAATAAAAAGAATCAAAACTAGGCCAAGACCTAATTTCCACATCTCCATAATACCCTAGTGAAATGACAAATATAATTACCATATAAAACAATAAATAAACAAAGACATAACGTCAAACAATTAATTGACTAATAATAAATTAATAATCAATTAAATAGAACACAATAAAAATTACATATCGTGCCAAGAATAAAGCTATCGATCTCCTAGTTGAGTACCGGGCCCACAAAAACCTTGCGTGGCCTGCTGCTTTTTTTTCTTTTGCTTCTGTCGTACAGTAGCACCACAGGAACCTAATTGATGATTTTAATCACATGCACATATGTACGATTTATATAATAAATAACTTTGATCAAGTTGCCACTTTAGCCCTTGTACTTGCGCAACTTTTGATTTGAGGCTTGTATTTCTATTTTACACATAAAAGTGTAATAAACTTCTTTTAATATTGACGACTTCAGGCCCTGGACGAACTTCAACATTTATTCTTTAGTCCTCGAAGTGAATAAAATTATTATAAACTTGTCGCATTTAATTAAATACGGCGTAACTAAATTATAGTTACGCCGTAGCCTTCAAAACATTGCGCCCAAGTAAATAATTACGGCGTAACTAAACATCGGGTTACGCCGTGATCCTTCATTAGCTCATATTTATCCGCTCCGAAATAATCTCTACGACGTAACTAAATTGCATGTTACGCCGTAGCCTTCACAAAATAATTACGACGTAACCATAAGAATTGGTTACGCCGTATCCATGAAAGCTCATATTTACGTTGTATCATTATTAAGTAGTTACGACGTAACTGATAAGGTTTTAAAATGTACCTTTTTGAGGGGTCGTTTAAGCCCTTATTTGATCACTTTTGTATCCGTTATTACTTAATATCGTTCCTTTTCACTTTTTAGGTATCTTGAAGGCAAAATGCTGGAATGACACTTATTCGGACGAAAAGGCGCGAATATACGAAGAAAATGGCCAAAGTCAAGAATCGAGACACTCAGGCTGCTGGAACTGAAGGTGACGGCGTCAGGCGTTATCTGCGACGCCGTCGGACAACTTTTGTGACGGCTCAGTAGCCAAATTGCTCATTTACAAGTGACGGCTTCAGGTTTTAAAAGAGTAGGGCGTCGCAACTCAGACGGCCTAGATTTGATCCAGACGACGTAAGAGACTGAAGGGGATGGCGTCACAAGCATAAGGTGACGCAGTCGCAAGACTAACGTGGCCAAGACGAAACCCTAATGACGGTGACCCGACGGCGTCACAAATCAAAAGGTGACGCCGTCGCGTGTGTAATCTTATATATAGAATCCGAATTTTTTAGTTTTCAGGGTGTAGTTTTTTTGAGTAAAAACCTAAACCGAACCAAGGCTGTCTTGTACAGTATTTTAGGGTTCCATACCCTATCATACATCAAGATAAGTGTTTTACTTCATTAATTCAGTTATGTCTTTAATTAATTGTGTGTATGCTTGCATGTTTCCCATGTCCGGCTAATTTACTTGTGTGTTTGCTTAGGAGATATGAAACTTAATTATTGAATATTGATTGGTTGTCTCTTATCTTAATTGTTAATGATCTAGTATTGCGATAGGTCATCCGTTGTGTAGTTAATGCTTGATTAATCTTTGTTGAACCTTAGCTTATAGTACCTAGAGTCATTGTAGGCTAAACCATCCGAAGAGTACCTTAGTGTTAAGTTTATAAATCCTAGAGATTTTGTAGGCGATAACCTTTGGTAGTTTCAAAGAGTTAGGGATAAACGCATACCCTACGACCTTAGACACACAACGCGATTAAGAATAAGGACGTGACAATTCAACCATCAATAGGAGATAATTAAGGAGTAATAAAACCTAAGTAAACACATCTTTAAATCATCATACGAGCACACAATAATTAGACATAGACTACATACACCTTAGATTAGATAATTAGACGAATAGAGTAATCGGTAGAAAACCAACCCCCAATTCCAATACCTCAAAATTCGTACCTTTCCATTTCCTAAAAACATAAAAAGATAAAAAAAATAATCTTCCTCAACCCCAACCATAGCGTAGTAACTTTTTACTAGCATTCCTATTCCCCTAGAGAACGATATCAATTCCCGTGGCTTACCCTAATACTACACTACAACGATTAGGTTCACTGCCTAGGGTGTTGAAAAACTTGCTCGACGAAAAGGAAGTTCCTTTGACCCCGAACAACGCGTGTAGCGTTATCAAGTTTTTGGCGCCACTGCTGGGGAATAGAATAGCTAGTTAGGAGTCCACCTCGTTTAGGTTTCTTTGCTTGATTCCTATCAAGTAAACTTTTTTTTCCAATTTTTAGCTTCCTCGTAGTCTATCCCCCTTCTTCGTGACCTTTGTTAGTAACCCCATCACTTTTCATCATGGAAGGTGATAACCAACCACCATTCATCAACCTACCACCAAATGACCCGCCAAGAGGCCGTACTCTTGGTGAGTACTCGAGACCAAGCCACCTAGGCTATAGGAACACCATTGAGCTTCCCGACCAAGCCCAAACTACGACCCTGCAATCCGACACCATCTGGTTGGTGCAAAATGGATGTGCATTCCATGGACTTCGTTCCGAAGATCCTAATCAGCATCTTAAGGATTTCCTTAAAATTGTCAATTCCATCGACCTCGATGCTACTACTCGGGAGACCATGCGTCTGCGTCTCTTCCAATTCTCTCTACGGGACCAAGCTAGTAATTGGCATGAGCGACTTCCCGCCGGCTCCATCTCAAGTTGGGATGATCTCACCTCTCGCTTCCTTGCTTAATTTTTCCCACCGGGGAGAACCACTAAGCTTAGGAATGATATCTTGATGTTCCAACAACGTCAAGGTGAATCTCTCTACGAAGCATGGACTCGATTCAAGGACTTACTCCATAAAGTCCCTCATCATGGCATTGATCTTTGGCTTCAAGTCCAACTCTTCTATGATCATGTCAACTTCCCCACCAAGCGATCCATTGACCAAGCGGCCGGTGGAAAACTTAGTGATCTCACCGTGGAAGAATCATGGGGTATAATAGAGGACCTTGCTCTCTATGACAACAAAAGTTGGAATGACCCTCGTGAGTTGCCCAAAACCGTTAAGGCAATCTTCTTGCCTCCCATTGACTCACAATCTTCCGACCGCAGGATGCTCGAGCTTGAAGATCAAGTTAAATTCCTAATGAGTTCCTACGAGAATCCTAAGTCTTCACATCAAGTGAATAAAATCACTCTACCTTATGAGTTATGTAGTGGTCCCCATGACACTCGTGATTGCACAAGACTCCCCGAACAAGCTTTTGCGGACTACGCCTCCACGCGTACCGACGGAGCGGGAGAGAAGTGGTACACTTTCAAGCCCGAACAAAACAACTTAGGAAACTCTTACAACCCCTCATGGAGAAATCACCCTAACCTTAAGTGGAACCAAAATTCAAGCACACCCCAAAGCTCATTTAGTCCACCTAATAGGTTCAACCCCCTAAACACCGGGAACCCCACTAGTCTTGAGGTGATTGCATCTAGATTCATGTCATCTCAAGAAACTCGATTGACTAAGCTTGAAGCCGATTTTAAGCGACGACAAGGCGAGATGACAAACAAACTTGATGCCCTTTTAAAAGCCTTTAATGACCGGGAAATTGGTGCACTCCCAAGTGATACTATAAAGAACCCAAAAGTGAGTTCGATTTCATCGACTTCATGTTCTTGTTCACCATGGGAGAGTGCGCATCCATAACATCCTACAGTTCACTCGGTAAACGCTATCAACAAGGGTTTCAAGCAATCCAAAATGAGGTACCAAGGCCCCGCACCATTGGTAGAACCTACTCTTGAGAAACCCGTCAACCAAGAACCCAAACCTAATCTAGAGGAGGAGTACAAGGAACTCCATCAAGAAAAACCGGTTCTTGAAATTTTAGCTCATGCACCTTATTATAATGCTTTAAAAGAAAAATATGAGCTAGAACTAAAACATGGAAAACATGGGTCCGCTTTTGTGTGAAATAATTTACCTAAGAAGTTAGACGATCCCGGGCTATTCACTCTTCCGTGTAGGCTTGGAACTTCCAAACCTCTCAATCCTCTAGCCGACTTAGGATCATGCATCAATCTTGTTCCGTTGTCCCTCCATAGAAGCCTTAACTTAGGTAAGATAGAACCAACGGAAACCATCTTAGGTCTAGCGGACGGTAGTATTGCATATCCGGTAGGGATAATAAAAGACATGGTAGTACACGTAGGAGAGTTGACTCTTTTGGCTGATTTCCATGTGCTAGACATGAATAAGGACCCGACATGCCCATTGCTAGTGGGAAGAGGATTCTTAGCTACCGCTAGTGCCATCATTGATTATAAGATGTCCAAAATAGTGGTAGGAGAAGGGAGTGCTAGGTCAATTTACGATGTCAAAAAGCATACTTACTACAAAGAAGAGGAAATTCCCAATGAAATTAGGTTGGATAGAGCGCCATCTAGATACGGACCTTGGATTGATAAGAACTTCATAGGTCCCCAACGACCTTTTTACCTGGATGAAGCCTTTGCTAGTAAAGCAACTTTCCATGAAAAAGAAATGGCTAGGGACATGGAAGTGAACCCGTTCGAGGACGCCTTAGTATTTAGGAAGATGACTGAGTTCTTAGGAAGCTTTCCCGTCAACCTTGTCATGAATAAGTGGAAAGTTGAGAGCGATACGCCTAAACATAAGTGGGATTGGGATAGACCGCCTAGTGATGGTAATGGAAAGTGGCACATTAGGATAACGATCTATGATCCCGATGGAGAGAAATTCGAAAAGGCATATCGAACCAAATGTACTACTAGGAACTTAAATGATAAGTTTGATCCTTATGACATTCTAGAGGATAGGCATACTTATATCGGTACGTAGGGGCACGACTTCGAGTCTAGCTACAAGACTCATAAATAAAGAAAAGCGCTTCGTGGGAGGCAACCCATGCTTAATTGTTTGCTTGTTTGTGTCATGTATCTTTTATTTGATTGTTTATTCTCATGTTTAAATTTGTAAAAATGCTTTATTTTGTCTTTAACCTCGTCTTAATTACATATAAAGGTATTTTACATAAGGGATAAGTGTAGGGAGGATTACACACGTTTTCAAAAGAAACGTAAACATGAGAATTTCAATTAATTAAAAGATATACATGTGTGTTTGTTCGAGTCAAATGCTTGTATCGAGTCATAATGGATGTTTTGCAGGAAGTTTTTCCAGATTCTAAAGATGTAAATTTTCCAGAAAATCACAGACCAGTTTTTGTCAGGATAACCTGACGGCGTCAGGATCGCAACCTGACGGCGTTAGGAAGGAGCAAAAACAACTGATTACTTTTTCTCGTTTTCTGAGCTACTTATAAATTTTTGGAATTTTCCAGGTCTTAATTTTCCAGAAATTCTGTAAACATCCATTCTACAAGCATTATATCCTAGTTTAGTAGAGTCCTATATATATTATTACCGCCGATTTTACGCGAAGATTTCATTTGTTTTCTTCAAGTGTGCAGGTTTAATTTACCAAGAAGAAGATACATAAGATGAGAAGGAGCTTTTAACGCAAACATTCTTCTTGAAGAAAGATGTAACCACCACTTTAAACGGATCCTACCGAGCTAATCAGGGGAGTATTAGTTTCTTTCGTTTTTATTACCTTCCATTATCATAACTTTGATACTTTCGGGGAACATTGGGGACAATGTTCAGTTTAAGTGTAGGGAGGGGAAATAAAACGGGAACTTTGAAACTATGCTTATCCTTGACTATTTGCTTTGTCCAATTGCATTTGTGTAATAAACCATGAGAAAATGTCGGTTAGGGTAATTTTGGTACCAAATTTTCAATTTTTCATGACATATAGGAGTGGTCCATTAGTCTTAATAAAGCGTCTCACGGATAGGAAGTTATATGACTAGCACAAAAAACCCATTACCCCTTAAAATCCACCCAAAATGTGAGGATCACCCTTAGATTAGTAGGAATTAAAGCATTCATCTTTAATGCTTAGTGTGTGAACCGGTAGTATAATAGATTCTAGAACTTGTTTTATGATACATCCCGAGATTGCTAGTAAGACTACACTTGTGTAGTTAGGAATAACTAAATAATAAGAGGCATTAGGATAACCCTTGTTTGATACCCGTAATATAATTACTTCTTCCACATCGGTTGAGTTATTCCCCCACACCTTTGCGTTGTACTCATCTTAAGTACACGATACCCCTAGTTAACCCCTCAGAGCCTATCCTTTTCGCGGTTCTCGTGATGTTTCGGTTTTCTGGAATATCAATGAAGAGCATTGTTTACACCCCACCCCCAAATGTACACCCAAATCGCCTTAGCCTACCTTGTATGCACTCACTTTTAGTGCATTATTGTTATCACACTAAACCCTTAGTTCAATTATCTAATTGCTTGCATAAGTTGCTAAGTCGAGTCATATCCTTTGTACACAGTTTTGGGACGATTGAGACTCATGGGAAAAGTTAAAGTTTGTGAAATAACGGGAAGGGAACGTTAAATTCAAATTCCCTTTATTTGCATAATAATGTACTCCAAGTGTTTTGATCTTTTCAATTCGGGTCATATTAGTGTTAGAGTAATAAAAACTCAAGTGTAGGGATGTGCCTATAAATCCCTATCATTTTGATGTTATCGTAGAGGATGGTAGAGTAAAAGTGTATGAAAAAAAAATCGAAAAAAATAGAAAAAAGAGAA
The DNA here is from genome assembly GCA_019973895.1 of Chrysanthemum seticuspe. Taxonomy (NCBI): domain Eukaryota; kingdom Viridiplantae; phylum Streptophyta; class Magnoliopsida; order Asterales; family Asteraceae; genus Chrysanthemum; species Chrysanthemum seticuspe. The sequence goes on along the minus strand of BPTQ01000008.1, from coordinate 225,529,935 downwards.
AAAAAAATAGAGTGTTGAAAAAAAAAAGGGCTACCATCCTACATCTATCTTTAAATTTATGTTTGTTTGTTTCAGTTATCTAAAGTCTAGAGTGTCGAGTCTTAACTTAGCAACACCATTCTTCGCATGCTTGTAACATAAAGATTTTTGACTTGCCACCACTAAATCGCCTATCCCACCAAACCCTTTGTTTCCCTACCGTAAGCCTAACATTACAACCCTTTAAAAGACCTCTTTGATAGTCTTTCCTAGGTGCTTACGCCAAAGCGATGGAGGTTTGATCTAGTCTCAAGCCTATGGTAATCTATGTACTAGGACCGGTTAATGAGTGTTTATCTTCCATTTCCAACTTGTTATATTTCATATACACCCGAGAGATGTGAGTATCCAAACACCCCATGTGAGGTGCTAGTATGTAATTTCTGTGCTTGTTATGACTTTTGCGGGGCTTATATGTGTTATGGAATGTTCTAAACCAATGCTTTATGACCCCTAACTTATAAATTAATTGGCCAAAAGCACATTTGCTTGAGGACAAGCAAATACCAAGTGTAGGGATATTTGATAAGGTTTTAAAATGTACCTTTTTGAGGGGTCGTTTAAGCCCTTATTTGATCACATTTGTATCCGTTATTACTTAATATCGTTCCTTTTCACTTTTTAGGTATCTTGAAGGCAAAATGCTGGAATGACACTTATTCGGACGAAAAGGCGCGAATATACGAAGAAAATGGCCAAAGTCAAGAATCGAGACACTCAGGCTGCTGGAACTGAAGGTGACGGCGTCAGGTGTTATCTGCGACGCCATCGGACAACTTTTGTAACGGCTCAGTAGCCAAATTGCTCATTTACAAGTGACGGCTTCAGGTTTTAAAAGAGTAGGGCGTCGCAACTCAGACGGCCTAGATTTGATCCAGACGACGTCAGAGACTGAAGGGGACGGCGTCACAAGCATAAGGTGACACCGTCGCAAGACTAACGTGGCCAAGACGAAACCCTAATGACGGGGACCCGACGGCGTCACAAATCAAAAGGTGACGTCGTCGCATGTGTAATCTTATATATAGAATCCGATTTTTTTAGTTTTCAGGGTGTAGTCTTTTGGAGTAAAAACCTAAACCGAACCAAGGTTGTCTTGTACAGTATTTTAGGGTTCCATACCCTATCTTACATCAAGATAAGTGTTTTACTTCATTAATTCAGTTATGCCTTTAATTAATTGTGTGTATGCTTGCATGTTTCCCATGTCCGGCTAATTTACTTGTGTGTTTGCTTAGGAGATATGAAACTTAATTATTGAATATTGATTGGTTGTCTCTTATCTTAATTATAAATGATCTAGTATTGCGATAGGTCATCCGTTGTGTAGTTAATGCTTGATTAATCTTTGTTGAACCTTAGCTTATAGTACCTAGAGTGATTGTAGGCTAAACCATCTGAAGAGTACCTTAGTGTTAAGTTTATAAATCCTAGAGATTTTGTAGGCGATAACCTTTGGTAGTTTCAAAGAGTTAGGGATAAACGCATACCCTACGACCTTAGACACAAAACGCGATTAAGAATAAGGACGTGACAATTCAATCATCAATAGGAGATAATTAAGGAGTAATAAAACCTAAGTAAACACATCTTTAAATCATCATACGAGCACAAAATAATTAGACATAGACTACATACACCTTAGATTAGATAATTAGACGAATAGAGTAATCGGTAGAAATACCAACCCCCAAATCCAATACCCCGAAATTCGTACCTTTCCATTTCCTAAAAACATAAAAAGATAAAAAAAAATAATCTTCCTCAACCCTAACCTTAGCGTAGTAACTTCTTACTAGCATTCCTATTCCCTTAGAGAACGATATCAATTCCCGTGGCTTACCATAATACTACACTACAACGATTAGGTTCACTGCCTAGGGTGTTGAAAAACTTGCTCGACGAAAAGGAAGTTCCTTTGACCCCGAACGACGCATGTAGCGTTATCAGTAACCTTCACAAATAATTCATTGGACTTTGTAAATCAATCTTCAGAACATATATTTGGCCTTTTCTTACATCTTTTCCGCTCCAACGCCTCATTTAACCTGAAATGCAATTATGAACGAATATAACGAATTAAGTACCATATTAATACAAATGAGGCCATAAACACGGGAATTTGATATATAAAAGATCAGGCTAATTTGATGTTATCATGGTGCATGGATGAAATAGCTTAGGTTTGTCGATTCCGTGAATCATATACGAGAGATAACCTCATAGAACTAGGAAATATGCACACCCTACAACTTTTAGGAATACAACGCGTTAAGATAAAGGACGTGACAACTCAACCAACCAGTTGTTTTAGGAATACAACACGTTAAATACTCCAAGTGTTTTTGTTAGGGGGTGTTTGGGGTTGTGTTTACAACCAGATTATCTGATTATCACACTTGCAAACACATTAATCTATATTGAAGTGTTTGGAAAATACATCTTGAAAATCGATTTTCGGTGTTATAATTTTCCCAAAACGTGATTTTGAATAACTAGCTAGTGGCTTACTTTTTCAAAACGCAGGTTTGCCTTCATTACCATTTTACAGACTTACCCTTGAATATCCTCATTTTATGTCTTACGTGGATTTTGTTGTTGGCAAATCTCATTGGAGCATATTCTTTGGATTTTATTTCTTCCTCATTTTTTGCTTTCAATTTTTTTCTAGTTTGGTTTGCAGCTAAGAGCGACGTAAAAAAGGTGAAAGGTGGAGTTGATAAAATAATTGTTGAAGATACTTTAAACTATCTAATGTTTTTACAATTGTATTTTCCGAATCATAACCCAAAACATAAATTCTTGAGATTTATTCAATTTAGATTATAAAATAACAAAAACTAGCTTTTAGTAAGTTTACTTACTAAAATGTTGCATTAAAAAAATAAATCAATTAGAATGTTCATTTTTGTTGTTTTATATATTAGGTATATAAATCAATTAGAATGTTCATTTTTGTTGTTTTATATATTAGGTATGGAGTATTTGATAATCTGATATGCCAAACATTAAAAAAACTGATTATATGATTATTGCGATATAAAAAAAATAACCAAATCCAAACACTATCTTTCAAAATCACGTTTGGTAACAACTGATTTTCTGATTATTCGTTTTCAAAACGGATATTTATATCCAAGGCATTTGTTATAGTGGTATGTGAGTTGCCCACCAGCTTATAGGTTGGAGGTTCAAGCCTTGCTGGAGGCATTTGTGAGATATATTGTGAAATAGTTGGCATAAAGTATTGAAAAAAAAACCCTACTAAAAAAACAAATTATCTATTTTTAATAAGCAATCCCAAATACCCTTTAGTCACATTAGAAGGGTACCTACGCAATACGGCGGCGAGTACCCGATGACTATTTTTATGGCTGATGCGATGGTGGCGGCTGATGTGTTTCTAGGAGTTTGTGTATTTTTTGTTTAGAGAGGGCGTGGTTAAATAAATGGTTTGCATGTGTTTTTGTGTTGTGTTTGAGGTTTTATATCTCGATCTACCACCAAAACCACAAGATCTACCACCAATACCACATATAACTGAAACCATAAAAAGCAATGATTCTGACGTATTATGACGACATAGGATGAGGTGGTGGCGGCCGAGGAGGATCTGATGGTGGTGTGTTAGAGTTCAGCTTCCAGAACAGGGTAAGATAATCAATGTCAGCAGCAATACCACTAGGTGGTTACCGGATATCACTTGGAATCGTGTAATCACTTTCCAAAGTAAACTATTCGACCCTAATGCCTGGGTTACACGAATATCTACTTGGGATAAGACCAAATGTAGTTATAGAATGAGGCACAATTCAATAACCCTTTTGCTTAGAAGTGTTAATCGTTTTCAGTGTGTCCCTTCATGCATGATCAGATTTCCTATTTATAGGAAAATACTCTTAGCTAGTCAAATGGAATTATGAGAATTAATCGCCCCATTAATCGCCTCATAATTATCCCCATTATAGCTGTTAGTGGTTACATGACCAATTAAACGTGGTCATTATGCAGTTGTAACTGTCACTTGAATAGGTCAAAGCCTGTTACAAGTTGATTTCATAATATTAGCAGTACTTACATAGTACTAGCAGTGGAAACACTGCATATCAGTGGAAACACTGCATATTAGTGGAAACACTGCACATCAGTGGAAACACTGTCTATCAGTGGAAACACTGCCTATCAATACAAACCACTATTAGAGTCAGGGTGTTCAGGGACCTTATGGGTGTACACTCAGTACCTCCTGACCCATTACCAGGTGTGAACTAATCCCACAAGTGCACTAAATTTTCCAACAATCCTCCCCAAATTTAGTTCACTTCCTTTGCATGAAAAACAAATATTAAACAAAACATGTGCATAAACGAAAATGTCCTGAGGATTGAATTTTCATCTTAGTAAATTACACGTTCAAATATTCGAGAATCAGGGTGTTCTAAGAATTGAACCCTTCAACCCATTTGAATACCTGAAGATAAATTACACACAAGTTTTCCAACACTTAAAAGCTCCTGACACTATACAAGCCATGTGTCCATATCCACATTCATAAATGTTGCAAAAGCTAAAAGTCCAAAGCTTCCTGAAGCGGCAAAACTTCAACATTTACATAGGTGGTTCCTCTTTATTCATGCTCCTTCAAAACACTTTTTCAAAGAAAAATAACCATTAAGAAGTAAATACTTCATCCTCCTTTCAGCAGGTTCTGAGCACAAACTTGGGATGTAAATAAAACATGTGCTCCAGTCCACTGAATGTTCAGCTTTACACATTGAACTCAGCTCCCAAGTTTCCTTAGGAGGGAGTTGGGTGTTATAACAACCCGTAAATTTCCGGATTATTATAATAATATTTATAACGTCAGAAAAATCAAATCGGTTATTTTCTGACTGTTGTCAATATTTAAATTTAAAAATGAGAGGTCATCTCGTTTCTTTATAAATAAAACACCGCACACACGATACTTGTTCACTAAGTATCTATATAATAAATGGGAAATTTATTATTGTCCAAGTTAAAATTTAAGCATACATAAGCTTAATCCATTAGTTATTCCGTATACTGCAGCGCAGTAGCATACAAAACTAAAAATAAATACTGAGATAAGAGAAAAATACACTTTTTATCAATCACTAATAATCTAAGAAAGAAAACGAGAGTTTATCTCGTGAATTTAGAAAGTCATGGCACCGCACGCATACCGACACCAAATTAATAACGGCAAACAATTATAATCAAATTTCTAAGTAATAATGATGTCATATTATTACGTCTAAGAAATCGTTTCCGAAAATATAATTCCTATATTTTTCTGGTATCGAGAAGGTATGTTTATTCGAGGATTCGACAAAACACGGAGTACCGATTATACTACCTTGTATAATAAAACAAAACAGACCCAATATATCCCCACTCTCTCTCCCATGTTTTTCTTTTACCTGCTTCCTCCCTCCCTATCTAATCGAGCCATGTACAGGAAAACATAAAAATGGAAAACCTGCAAACACCTTTCTCCTTCCTCATAATCTCACTCCCCAAAAACATGAATCAAATTGTCTCCCATGTCTCCTTCTGCTACCAACGCACGCCTCATCTAAGGTAAACCCCTCAAGCTAAAGTCTTGTATAGCTTGAAACATCACTTTCATCCTCATTGTCAGTCACAAGAATACAAAAGGGATTGGTGTTGAAAGGGATAGCAGCCATATAAGTCATCTTACAAGACTCAAGACCAAGAAAGTTGGGTCAAGACTTACTCTAATCTCCTCTTTATGAATACCTCAAAAACCATCAAGGATTTGCACAAGTTCTTCTTAAAGATTCACTTAAAGAAATTAGGATTCTAGAATTAGGGTTTCTTGAATGAAGGGGCTTTTAAAAATTGATAGAGGGGTTTTGTTACCGGATGCATAAGGAAGCTATACCACTCATCAATTGCTCTCATTCGTCCCAAGTCCTCTCCAATTTGAGCTCATGGGTTTCGGTGTTAATAGCTACTTGGGTTCATAGTAATAACACATCCCTTATTATTATTTTTGTTATCTAATGAGTTGTAATTACATTAAATTGTAATTCAAATTTACATTGTTGTTTGTGTCAATTGAAATTAATTATTAGATGTTATAAGGATATTAAAATGTTGGTAATAAAATGGGTAAGTTGAAAATAGTGTTGCTTTTGTTGTTGTTGTGTTGCTGTAGAGAACCAAGAAAGGAAACCAGAAACATTTTAAGTTTTGATTTTCGGCTTATTTACTAAAGTGCTTATCTCGGCTTATGTCCCATCTCACCCGGTCATGGTGTTTCGGTTTATTTTTGTAACTATAAACACTTCTTAGGCTAAGGTGGCCTAGGTCTTGTTCGGCTGAGAAGAGAACCCACATTAGGGGTGGTTGTTCGTCTCGTTTTGTGCGTACCGTGTCAACACCAGACCCGAAAGGGGTGTAATTTGGTATCGAGTCCTTCACCCATGCCGGGTTGTACCCGTTATGCGCAACACAAACATCCTCCTGTTGTTAGTAATTAGAGTAGTACCCTACTGGTATAATCATTAGGCGAGGTAAAGTGGTGATGTTCAGTGATCGTGTTTGTCTTTCGGTGTATACAAGTAAGACTCCCAAGAGTGTAATAATTGTGCTCTTTTGAGTCATCAAGAAAACACCCTTAGTTTTTTTGTCCCCAGCTTATCGGGGTATAGTTTTGCATTACCTCGAGTCACAACGAGACATCCCGAGAGTATTTGTTACACTGTCTACACTAGTTCTCAGGAAATACTTAGAGCCTCCCTATGATAGTTATCGAATTCCATTTTTTTTTATTTCCTTTTGACTTGTTTTCCTTAGTGTCAAGGCCATCTCACTCACCGTTTTCTTCTCAAAACTACTTTGAAATAAAAGCTGGTATATGGGCCCAAAGCCAAGGGTAGAATAAGTGTTAGTTTTATTATGCTTGTTGGGCTGTGAAGCCCATTCAATTTCCAAGGGGTCTGTTAGCAACTAAACAGCCACTAAGGCGTGTGAAGCCATATGTAGTCTCAAGTTTTTCCCTCGACTTAATCTCATCTTATTCGAATCGTTCTCCGTCTCGTCACGACTCGATCCACCATTAACTCTCGATTTTCCCATTTGCACATATGGCATACAAAAGTTGTCGACATTTATCATTGACACAAAATAATACTTGATCACGAAAAACATTAAAACAAGTAACTTTTAAATATCGCAACCAGATTAACAACAAAAATATATCACACATTTAACTATATAAAGTCATAAGATTTGGAAAACATATATTTTCAACCGACTAATAAAACACGATATACTATTTTTGAACACATCACCAATAGAAAATATATACTTAGTTCGTGCCAAATTCTCTAAAAACATATTTCTCTTCACCAGTTTCCAAACGAGATATAATTCATGAAAATCTATACTATATATTCCCTAAGGTGTATGAGACGAGTTATATAAAACCTTTCGAAACATTTTAGTATTTGGAATATGTTTATTAAGACTCTACATGATTTTTTTCCGATACGAACATACAAATATATTTTTATAGCCAAATTATATTTTCAAAAACAACGGGAATAATTATGATGACACTTACAAGCTTTATTAAATTTAAGTTAATACTTAAATCTTCCTTTAAAATGAATATATTTAAATTATATCTCCTTCATAATATCAACTTAGCCCGATAATGTCCTAATGGATGTATATACCTTTCGTACATCGTCATTCGGTTATCATCAAACCGAAGTCATGTTCATCCTTGATATTTTTCTCTGCGTGTACTATTCCAAGTATTATCGTTGGTCACCATTAAACCAAAGTTGAAATTCCTTCTTCGAGATTTCTTCCATGTCATCCTTCCTAAGCCGAAATCCACCAAAATCTTTGTAAATCATTTTAAGACAAATGATACCATATAAGCAACAACAACAACAAAAACACTTATAATTTATAAAGTTAGTTAAACTTTATCGAGTCTTAAACATAAAGACTAAATTGTCGTATTAATTAGGTTACGTGTCAGAGCCGTGCACTATCACTTCTCGATTTAATTCCCTTTAGACTTCATATTGCACATTGCCAAGGTGAGTTTCATAGCCCCTACTTTTACCTGTTTTATAACTATTTTGGGGGAAGATACATGCTCATTTTTACTTAAATGATTTAATTACTAAAATTCTGCATTCTATGCATACTATGCCCTTGATTGATATGTTTTAAGATACATCATACCTAGATGCTTTAAGGACCACACCAAAACCTTTGACCTAGAATATAACGCAGCTTAGCCTAAGACTTTAGATCCCAAATTGCCCTTTTCATGAACCGTCAATTCCTGCTGGGAAGCGCGAATGTTATAAATAGATCTATTGGGAGTGACTTCCCTGTTCGGTTGACCCCGCTTGGGTCAAGGTGAAACATATAGCATGTCGGGACCGAGTGTATTGGGATAAACACTCGCCATGGGCTCCTTATTTGTATGACTTCCTTGTGCATACATAAACTGTCGTAGCTTCGGTTGCATGAACTTAGTGCTAGCATAATAGATTCAATATCTATACTACTTATAAAGCATGCATATCCCCAACCAAAACCCAACCCTCTATTTTTAAGATTCAGCCATCCAAACCTACACCCAAGCCTAAATTTACACACACCAAACCAACATACAATCCTAAAAATTACCAAACCAAACCAACCATCTTCCAATACCAACAAACCTATACCCAACAAAAACCCATCCTCCACTTCCTCTTTATATTTTTTATTTAAAAAAACACACACTTCAAAACACTCTCATCTCACTCACCAAACCCTACTTTCAAAAAAAAAACACACAAAAAAAACTCTCTCTTCCCAATCAAATCCTAATCTCATTCATTTTAAAAAACACTCTCACAAACACTTCATTTTATAAAAAACACTCCACAAACACACTCATTTTATAAAAGACTCTCCACAAAAGCAACACCCTACACCCGCCGCCGCCACGCTACTGCCGCCACCATAGTACCGCCGCCACCACCTGAGTGCCGCCACCACCTGAGTGCCGCCACCACCGACGCCCGCCAACACAGCAACAACCAACGACGCCCGTTTTTTTGGTATGTTTTTTTTTAATAAAGATGAGTTATTCGTTTTTAAGATCTGTATTTTTATTCTTTTTTCTTTAAAGTTCCGTTTTTTTTTATCCGCAGTTTTTTAAATATTTTTTAGTAGATCTAATGTTCTTTTTTTGGTAGATCTAATTTTGTTTGTAAGATCCGTATTTTTTTTGATAGATCTCTCTTTTATAAAGATCCGTATTTTATTTTATTATTTTTACAAGATCCGCAACTTTTTTAATTTTTCTTATCAGACCAAATTTTTTTTGTAGATCCATTCAATTTTTTTAGATCTAATTTTGTTTTTAAAATCCTTTTTTTTATAGATCTATTTTTTTTTAAATCCGTATTTTTTAAGTTATTTTTAAAAATCCGTTTTTTTTAAAAGATCCGAAATTTTTTTGTAGATCTAATTTTGTTTTTAAGATCCGTTTTTTTTTGGTAGATCTATTTTTTTTAAAGATCCGTATTTTCTAAAGTTTTTTTAAAAAATCCGAATTTTTTATATTTTTTTAAAGATCCGAACGTTATATTTTTTTTCAAAGATCCGAATTTTTTTCTTGTATATCTATTTTTTTTAAATCCGTATTTTTTTAATTACTCTTTCTAAAGGTTTTTATTTACAGATCTATTGATTTTTTTTAAATATATTTTTATTTTAAAGATCCGTAATTTTTATTGATAGATTTATTTTTTTAAATAAACCGTATTTTTTTTTAAATTCGTATTTTTTTTAGTTTTTTAAAGATCCATAAGTTTTAAATTTTTTTTATAGATCCGATTTTTTTTTGTTTTGTAGATCTAATGATTTTATTTGTAGATCTTGAGTTTTTTTTATAGATCTATATATATATTTTGGTAGATCAATTAATTTTATTTGTAAATCTAACATTTTTTTTTGTAGCGCCACCCCTGTTGGAACATTAGCCGGAATAGTAACTATGGTGTAAATTTTGGAAATAGTTGAAATTTGATTTTTTTGGAATATTTTGAAATTTTAAACATGGAAATTTGATATATTTTGAAAGTTTTAAAAATTTTAAATATTTTTAAATTTTACTAAGCTTGAAATATTTTGAAATATAAAAGTTTGAGTATTTCAAAACTGTTTGTAGATTGAAATATTTTGAAATATAAAAGTTTGAATATTTCAAAACTGTTTGTAGATTGAAATATTTTGAAATATAAAAGTTTGAATATTTCAAAACTGTTTGTAGATTGAAATATTTTGAATTATTTGACTTTAAAAATTTGTTATTTTTAAATTTTGAAATAATTCGAAAAATTAATTATTATTTTTTTTTAAATTCGAAACTTTATAGAAACTTTAAAATTTTAAAATTAAATTTTTACTTCGGAAAAAGCTTCAAATCATAAAAAGTGAAAAGTATTAAAAATTTTGATAAAATTAGAGAACCTTTCAATAATTATGATTTTTTTTATCCGATTATGATTCATCGCCCATATTTTTTTTATTTATTGTTTATACTTTTTTCATATAACGTTTTGAGGACTAACATGAGTTTTGTAGTTTATGCAAATGGGTTATGGCATTATCGATATACTTGATACTTTTGAAACAAAAGATTGCAATCTCAAGTATTTGATTGGCTCGAGGCATGTTGCTTTGGAACATGTCACATGCTTTTAACTATATAAAATATTAAAATGAATCCAAAAGTTGGTCAATGTAAACAAGTAAAAAGAAAAGAAGAAAGTTTGTTTCAAATAAATTACTTCCCCAATGTCACACTCAATGTCTTTTTTATGAGGCACACTTCTCATTGTGATACTTTTAAGAAGAAAAGGAAAAATCACGTGAAGCTTTTGAACAATGAAAAGAAAGGTCAATACTTAATTTAACATAAACCAAAAATGCTATTTTAAGTTAGGATCGAACAGACCGCACTTATAAAGCACAACAATTGTATGTTGTACCAAATTTAAAAGTAAAATGTTAAAGTAAAAGTTTGAGTAATGATTATGTTGAGGCCAATGATTATGTTTATGAGGCTGATGATCATTTTTAATTATTGCTACAAAATTGAAGAACTAATTTAAAGGCAATAAACGAGTTGATGTTAAGGTATTTTTGTTTAAAAATCAATTTTTTTAAGAATTTAAATTTTGGATTTCAGAATTGCAAATATAAAGAGTCGTTAGTGTGAAGTCTTGGAAGTTGGTATGCGTGTGACTCGAAGCAAATTTTTTAAATTTCAAAGTCTGATCATGCTAAAAAGACAAGGAGCTTATAAATACATAAACGTTGTAATTCTGAATTTGTGTATCAAAGTGAATTAGAAAGACAAGGAGCTTTATAAATACTTTTTTAAGTGAATTGTCACATTTGCATATTACCCTTGATGATTGATTTACAACTTTAAATATTGATTGTTAAAAGATGAGGTGATTTTAGGAGTTATATTTTTCAAGGTAGGGTGTATGTTCTCAATGTTTGAACAACTTTTGGGATTATCAAGAAAAGATTGTAAGAATAAAATAAGCAAAAGTAAGCATCAATTACTATGTTACCATTTGATATAATGAAATGTAATATTATTCATTTATTTGTTTTAGTTATTATTTTTTTTATCAGAGTTGAATAACAAAACTCGCCGCACCTCACGCTTTAACGCGTCTTTTCTGATCTTATCATAAGTCACGCCTAGAGTCGACACCTTGGACAATTTCATAACGTAGAGGTCACACCTTACGCCTTAACGGTACCTTGGCGCCGCTACGGTGCGTCTTTCTAAAACCATGATATGCACGAGAACCATGTTATACCATGTCGTCGTTGTGCAATTATGCCTTCGGGAAAACAACTATTCGGAAACGATTCCCAACGCTACTGATACAATTTACGTAAAAGAATTGTTCGCCGCCAGAATATTGTCCAAAAAAAATTACATGTTGAATAAGTTGTTTGCCGGGAAATAATCGTCGCCACCACTTTAGCTTCAGAAAAACACAATAATCGAATGGCAATTTAGTCAACAAAAATAATAATAAATAAATAAATAAATAAGTAGATAAATAAATAAAAGTACCATAAACCACAACAATCTATAAAAAAAATTACATGTTGAATAAGATGTTTGCCGGTAAATAATCGTCGCCACCCCTATACCTTCATAAAAACACAATAATCTATTGTCGTTGTTGTGCAATCATGCCTTCAGAAAAAGTGCTCTTCGAAAAGGATTCCCGAGCGATACATATACAATTTTTTGAAAAAAAAAATTATTCGCCGCAGGAATTTTGTCGAAAACTAAACACCGCTGCCGCTAGGCGCGGGTACTCTGCTAGATACCACTGCCGCAAGACATGGCTACTCTGCTAGATACCGTTGCCGCTATGCGCGGACACTCGGCTAGAAACCGTTGCCGCTAGAAACCGATGCCGCTAGGCACGGGTACTCGCCTAGTATGACATTATATTCGTTGTAATGTACATATACCCTACTTATGGTCCACTAATGAAATCTCTTTTATGAAATCCTTTTATGAATTGAAATCATAAACTTTATGACATTATGCAAGACGTAATGACCATCAAAAACCAAATTTGAAACAGTGTACTGAAATCTTTTTTTTAAATAAACCTATGAACTCACCAGCGTAAGCTGACCCCTTTTAGCATGTATCTTCAGGTTTTGAAGTGATAGCTTATCTTTGGAGGTGCAAGGCAAAGGCATGGCATGGTCATAGATGACTCTGATTTATGTATTGGGACCACTTGTTTATAATGGGCCATTTTCCGCATCAAATCAAAAATGTAAACATTGTTTTTAAGAAATGAATAAAAGTTTATTCATAAAAATCCGTTGTTCTATGCTTATGTTGTGATACCAATTTAGTAGCACCCCAATACTTGTATGCTTCCGCTGAGTCATTTTTGGGGGTGTTATAGATTGGCATCAAAGCCTAGGTTATAGAGAACTGGGTATATTTTTAAAACCTAGACTATAACCACTTTTACAAAAACTAAACCCTATGACCGACACGTGCCTGCCTGCCAAGCTGATGCCTCACTTATGATCCTGTTGAGATCATACTTGATAAGATACATGTTTATCACTGCTCACCTAATTTCATTATAGGTTAAAATTATCTTCCCTATACGTATACTTACGTATCACAGCACTACACCTTTTCCCTCACATAAAGAGAATAATTGTTCTAATCCTTCAAGACAATCTTTAAAAGTATTGTGACATATTACTAGCGTAACTAAGCTAAGTATTTTGATGAGTGTGTAAATACTCATCATTTTTGGTCAAATCTGAACTGCAAAACATTTAAAAATGCTCAGAAATGCATCAAAATACTGAAAATATCTCAAAATTGCATTTTATATGTTTCAGATGCAAAATGTTTAAAATCAGATGAAAAATGAGCTAAGTTTGCATAATTGGCAGTTTCAGTCCCCCAAGTTTCAAAAGTTGTCAGAAATAGTCCCTGAGCACTTAATTTAAAAGAAAAATCACCAAAGGTCCTTTTGAAATCTTAACTTGTCATAATTAGTCCTTTGGTGAAAAATTTCAAAAGTTTTGAGAAATTACAAGTTTGGTCCTTCAAGTTTCAAAATTGGCAAAAATAGTCCTTGGAATTTTAAAAATATCTTTTATGGTCCTTATACTATTGAAACTTGGCAAAAGTGACCCTTGAAACAAACTTTGAGAAATTGGCAGCTTTGGTCCTCCAAATTTCAGAAATTGCATATTGGTCCTTGTTATTTAATACAAGCTATGACCCTTTGGACCTTTTTGAACCCCCTGCCAATATCCCTTTGACCCCTGCCATACACTTTGACCCCCTCCTTAATATTAAACCCCTGGTCAAACCCCGGTCAAACAAACAATCTCCTTTTCCCTCCAATCCTTTCTTCTTCACCACTTACCTGCAAAACTCAGACCTTATCCCTTCAACCCTCCTCCCTCATCATCACATCTACCAACTAAACACACCACAATTAATGCCACCACCCCCAGTTGCAATTTCAGAACCCCACTGGCAAAAATAATTTTGGCGCCAAAATTGCATCAAACGGCCAAAATTGTCTCAAGTGATCCAATGGATGTGAAAACAAGTGGGAAATGCTCAGAGGACTAGTGGAAGACCTTTTGTATAAAAAGAGAAGAAAGAGAAGCAAGAAGGGTAGTAGTTCTTAGTTTTTAATTTCCTTGTATGTCGTTTTTCATTAAATTATCTCAATTAGTGTTTTAAACTGTAATCTTAAGCTTTATTGTATTAAACCTAAGCCACTTAGTCATTGTAACTCATTTCAAGTATTAATTCAAGGTTTCATTTAAGTTTCATGTTTTTATATCCACTGTTATAAAATTCAGTTTCAAGCTCTTATATTCAAGCTTTTAGTAGCTTATTTTCAAATTTAAATAAGCTTATTTAAGCTATTCATAGCTTCTGGTAAGCTTATTACTCAAGTTCAAACAATATTGGTGTTTGGTCAACGAAAGTCAAACTGTGAAGACATTTTGTTCAAACAGTCATGGAAATGGTTTGGGTTGATGCAGAGCTTGGATGGGTTTGAATTAGACTAGGTTAGTGTAGGTTGATTCTGGTTTAAGCTGCAAATGAGCTGGGACACTTGTGAGCTCTTATTCCTTTCTCTATAAACTGTTTTAGGTCTGAATAAAGTGCTTGTGTTTGAATCTGCGGTCATTAAATAGTTTAAACCTGTTTATTTAGCTGTAATTAGGATAACTAGATTCAGTTTAAGTGTTAGCATAAGCTAACTCAGTAATCAGTTTAGTTTAAATTGCAAAACAGTAATTTGAGTGGTGTTTGGATTTTATAGCAAACTGAGATTAAGGCTAGTTCAGTGGTTAAAACTAGTTGCTTTAGTCTTACTTAGGTTTGATAGAGTCAATTTGGTCAGTCATTTGCATCTGCACTAGCTCAAAGTCAAAATTGCATAGAATCTGTCCTTGTGATCAGGTGTGCTTGAATCAGTGGGTCAAAATGAGCATTTAGGTTTATAATACATAGAGATAGCTTGCATTAGTTTCATTTCACCATAAAACATCATATTCAGTTCATAAAATTGAATCAAATCTCATTTAAGTCAAACTTATCAAAACTGTCAAAAGTCAAAAGTTGAAAATTTCAGTTTTCACCCAACTTGGGTGATTTTTCATAGCTTCATTATTGGTCCAATTCAAGTGAAACTTTGGGCTTAAAAACTTCAACTGGTCTAGTTTACAAAAATGATTTTTGTTGAATTTTAGTAATTTTGTAAAAGCTCTTAAATAGCTTGTCAATTTGGGCTAAAGTGCCCTGTGCACTGACTCAGTTTTAACTGAGTCTGCACAGTTCTTGCAGAGCTTGTCAAGAGCTCAGTTGAGCTTATCTCAGGCTCATTCTTGGTCTATAAGTAGCTAGCCAGGTCTAGTGTAGGATCCAACATCTGGTTTTGAGTTTCAGCTGGTTTGAGTAGCTTATTTTCAAGCTACAAAGTAGTAGCTAAAAACTGTTTAGCTTGAGTTTTTAAATCAACCAAATCTTTGTAATTTACATTTCAGTAGTATAGATTAGTTGAATTTAGTTCATTTCTAGTAGTTTTAGCTTATTATAGCTTCTGTGATAAGTTGGTGCTCATTTGGTACCTTTAGCTTATTTTGAGTGCTTATTTATAAGCACTTGTCACTGCAGTTCCATATTCTCACACATAAGCTACTGTTTTTATATTTTTTTTAGATTCAGAATATTATTTTAGACTTTTCTTGAATTTTTCATATTTTTCCAGCACTGTTTGATATTTTTCCTCATTTAAACCAGTTTTTAGTACTTTTAAATTAGCTTTTATTGCAAATAAATCAGAAAAGTTTCAAAAAAATAAGTTTTCATTTTTCCTAGGTTAAGATAAATATAAAAAGCAAAAAAATAATTTTTCCAGATTTTTCTTAGTTAAATTTGTAATTTTTAGCAATTTAATTAGTTTTAAATAGTTTTTAATTCATAGAAAATAGAAAAATAATCAGAAAAATACAAAATTAGTTTTGAAAATTCTCTTTAGTTATTTTAGATTTTTCTAAGCCATAATTTCATTTTTCTAGCTTTATTTCATATTTTCTTATATTTTAGGGTGTTATTAAAAAGGTAAAAATAGTTTTTAATTAATAATAATTAAATAAATAGTCATAAAAATAATTTTCTTTTTCTCAAAATTTTCTCTTATCATTAGGTTTGTAAAAATTTCATTTTTATATTTTTAGGATTAAAATTGTTTCAGTTTCACATTTTCTTTTGTACGTTACGTAGTTTGTAATTTAAATTTATAAAAGAAAAAATCAAAAACATCAGTTTAAATATAGTGATAGCGTTTATTTAATATAATTTAGCTTTTTAATTTTCTTTAATTTGCATTTAAGCCCCTGTAAGTTATAAACTTTTTCTTTAGGTATAATCAATCATAACCCTTTTCCCGTTCAAATTCTCTCGATCACTATTCGTTTGATTATTCATCGCACAGCTCGTTGGAACTTAACGACCTGGGGAAACATTAAACTCCTCTAGATCTTCGTTGCATTGGTGTCTGAGCTGTTTGAAGTTTGTTACGGTTGACCATTCACAAGTGGTCAGCTTGTGTGATAAAACTTGACGGTTTGGGAGCGAATCAAATTTTGGCGCCGCTGCCGGGGATCTGTGCTAATTATCTTACGCTTAGCAGATTAGTGATTTGAATATTCACTTCTTGTTCATACCATCTATATATATCTATATTTTCTTATAAAAAATCCAAAAACCCAAAAACATCTTAAAACGTATAAAACACAAAAATATTTTTCTTTTGTTTCTATATATATATAAAAGATAAAAATACAAAAAGATTTGTCGTTTTCTTTGTTTAATATTAACAACATAAAAAATTACCACCGCAAACCAAGGCAGTGTACTACCTAACTGGGGGTACGACCATAATAAGTTCCCGAACCAAAGATTAAAACTTGTCTTTGTGTCCTTGTGAGTGGTGTACCTTTTTCAAAGAAGCCATTCATCTTGTGATTATTGGTTTAAGTTCACTGTTGTTTTGCCTCGATATTGTTTTAATTGGATTTGTTGTTATATCTACTTTTCAAAACCATAAAACCCAAAAAGATTCTTCTTACCCCATTTTCATAATTCCTTTCCTTAACTCTGAGATTTCTTAGAGTTAACTCTAATGTATGCGCACTCGCTCTTCCAGGTCTGTGAGCCCATTTCGTGAGCTTGTCAGGATTCCAAGAAGGCGTGTCCGTAGACGTTCTGCCCCATCAGTCGGATCTGAGATCCGGACTGCTCACACTACTTCCGTTATCATGGCGGAAGAACGTCCTATGTGTGAGCTTCTCCAGGCACCCATCGACGGGTATGGAGATACTATTGTTATCCCAGCCATTGTGGCTGAAAATTTTGAACTCAAAACCGGGTTACTAAATCTTGTAACCTCAAGTCAATTCTATGGTTTTGAGCGGGATGATCCTCATGCTCATATTCGATGGTTTAACAAGATTGCATCTACCATCAAATACAAGAATGTCCCTACAGATGCTGTCAAGCTTCTTCTGTTCCCATTTTCCCTTGAGGGACAAGCCCGAATTTGGCTTGAAAAACAACCCCCTAAATCAATCGAAACATGGGAAGACCTGGTGAAAAATTTGTGAACGAGTTTTATCCACCTTCCAAAACCACGAGTCTTAAAAATGAAATCATCAAGTTCACACAAAAGTTTGATGAACCCTTCAGTGAATCGTGGGATCGTTTTAAGGAGTTGCTCCGCAAATGTCCTCACCACGGTTTCTCCGAGTTGATGCAACTCGATACTTTCTATAATGGAGTGAGTCAATCTGATCAAGATTCTCTCAATTCCTCCGCTGGAGGAAATTTCTTGAGCAAAACTGTAAAAGAAGCTTTGACGATAATTGAAAACAAGTCTAAAGTCCGCACTGCACGAAGCAAACCGGTTGTTTCCCAAGTCAGTGTTGGTCCTTCTACTTCATCGCCCGTGAGTCAATCTAGCACCGATGCTAAGATTGACAAACTCACGGAAGCAATTCAAGCTTTGGTTCTCTCCAACCAAAAGAAAGTTTCTTTTCCACAAACTTCACCTCCTGCTGAAGTTAAGAAAGAGGAAGTCTGTGTTACTTGCGGTGGCCCCCATGCCTACTACAACTGTATGGCCACCGATGGTAACCCTTTTGAAGCAAACGCTGTGGGCGGGATTTCTAATCCAGGAGGCAACCAATACCGTGCTCCTATAGACCCGAACCACCGTCCTAACCACTACCCTGGACCACCCGGTTTCAACCAAAACCAAAACCGTAATCAAAATCAGAATAGAACGAACCAAGGTTTTCAAAACCAAGGTAATTTTAGTCCAAATAACGGTTTTCAAAATCAAAGTCAAAACTTCCAACACCAAGGAAACTTTAATAGAAACCAAGGTCAGGGAAATTTCAACCCAGGGTATTTTCATGGCAATAATCAAGGAAATTTCCAAAATCAAGGCCCTAATCCAAACAATAGGGGCCAGAATTTTCCTACACAAGATCAAGCCATTGTTCCAACTGGACCATCATCTGATGAGTTGTTGAAGCAATTCATGAAATCCCAAGAGGAAATGAACAGGTTGTTGGCTAGCCAGATTTCTGACATTAAGAAGTCTTTAAATGATCGACCCTCGGGCTCAGGTACTTTACCAAGCAACACGATCGCTAATCCGAGGGGCGATGCAAAGGCGATCACAACCAGAAGTGGTGCTTCGTATGATGGACCCGCTATTCCTACTACCTCTTCTTCTTCTCTCCCGAAGGTAGTGGAAAGTGAACCTGAGGCGACAAAGGACAAGGAACTTCCTACTAATAACGGAGGTACCAGCAATGTCCATCCTCAAGTTGTCCCGAAACCCAAGACCAAACCTGGAGTTGTTTTTGAACCTCCAGTTGACAACCCCAAATCCAAAACTTCTATTCCTTACCCATCACGTTTAAATGAGCAAAAGCTCCGCGAAAAAGCCAGTCATCAAATGGAAAAAAAATTCAAATTTTCCAAGAACTACATTTTGACATAAGCTTTGCGGATGCCATCATGCTGATGCCTGATCTGCGCAAAACAGTCAAGTTATCTCACGCAAGCGAGCCACTTGTGAATGGCTAGCTGTAAGAAACTTAAAACTGTTCAGACACAAATGCAATGAAGTCCAGGAGAGTATAGTGTTTCCCCAGGTCGTTAAGTCCCAACGAGCCGTGCGAGAATAGTCAGACGTTTAGTGATCGAGAAGATTCGAACAGATACAGAGATTTGGTTTATTATAACTACGGAAAAGCCAACAAATTACAACGGCTTAAATGCAAATTAAAGGAAATCTAAAAAGATAAAATCTATTAAATAAACGCTATCACTATTATTAAAATGATGTTTTTGTTCTTTTTGTTTTAATAAAACTTAATTAAAAACTACGTGACGTACAAACAAAAACGTGAAACTTACACAATATTAACCCTAAAAATATGAAAATGATATTTTTACAATCCTAATGATAAAAGAAACTTTTTAGAAAAAGAAAATTATTTTTATCACTAATTATCTAATTATTATTAATTAAAAACTATTTTTAACTATTTAATAATTACCTAAAATACAAGAAATTAGGAAATAAAGCTAGAAAAATAAAATTAAGACTTAAAAAAAATCTAAAATATCAAACTAGAATTTTCAAAACTATTTTTGTATTTTTCTGATTATTTTTGGATTTTTTATGAATATTAAACTATTAAAAACTAATTAAATTACTAAAAATTACCAAATAAACTATGTAAAATCTGGAAAATTACTTTTTTCACTTTTTATATTTATCTAAACCTAAGAAAATTGAAAAATTATTTTTTTGAACCTTTTCTGAATTTTTTATATTTAAACCTATTTAAAAATGCTTAAAAACTAATTTAAATTAAGAAAAATAGCAAAACAACTTGGAAAAATCTGAAAATTTCAGGAAAACTCTAAAATGATATTGTGAATCTATGAAAAATAGAAAAACATAGGCTCATGTGTAGAAATTAAGAACTGGTGTGGGAGTGCTTATTATTAAGCACTTCCAATAAGCCAAATGGACAAATTAAGCTACCAACTGTTTACCAAAGTTCTAAACTGCTAAAACAACTAAAATGCAACAGATCCTAACTATTTTTAACCACTGAATCACAATTTGCACAGATTTGATGTTTATGAGATTTAAGACTAAAGCAGATTCTGAGTGCTTACTTTGGACTAAGGCACAAGCAAAAAATAAGCTCAAACTGAGAACCATGAATAGGAACTTGGAAGGGAACTGGGTGAGACCAATTTTACCAAAATTCAGACCTGGGTGAGCTCTTATAAGCTTTGTGCATAAGCTGCAATAACTGAGAAAATCTCAGTGAATGCTGACAGTGAGCAGGGGACTTAGGAGCCAAAAGATGAGCTTGTTTGGGGCTTTTACAAAAATTGCAAAATTATACTAAAATGCTAATAAGTGAAAAGACCAGGTGAGCTTTTTGAAATGCCAAACCTCACTGAGATTGGCTCAGAAATAAGATCATGAAAAATCCTCCTTATTGAGCTTAAATCCACTTTTTTAGCTTTTTGACTTTTGACATGAATTTGAAAGGTTGACTTTATTGAACTTTACCACTGATTTTAACACTGATGTTGATGTTATGTGATGTAACAAGACTAATTCAGGCTATGTTATTGAATTCTAAACACAAATCAAGGATTTACAAATCCTTAATCACAACAGTTGAGCAATTAAAATGATTTTAGTGCAAATTTGACTTGGTGGTGTTGCAGACACAAATTAAGACTTAAATGAGTATGCTATTGATATTAGAGACTAAGGCAATAACAATCTTATACCAAAACAGTCTTGAAATCAGTTTAAGCAAGTTATCCAAACACCCCTTTAGTACACAGTTTTGCAAGGTACAATTAAACTAGAGACTAACCCAACTCATTTTAATCATCAAACTAAATCTAAATATCATAAACACTACTTAATAAACAGATTGTAACTAGCTATGACCATAAAAACAGATTATGCTAAGAGATTCTTAAACTTACATATAAGCCTTTAGCCACAATGGCTTGCAACCACTGAACTCAGAACCACTAACCTATCCAAATCAACCCAAGTACTCAAAATCAACCCATTTTAAGTTCTGAACCAACCCAAATCCTTCTGCATCAATTTTTTTGCTCCATCTTTGACTTTTGTTGACCAATTTCCAAAACTGCTTGAAATTTGAGTGCAGGCTTACAAAAAGCTATAATTAGCTTATGTAAACTTGTTTTAGCTTATAGATAAGCTTGTAAGACATTGTACATAAGAACTTGAAGTTGAAATTTTTAACAGTAAGCATAAACTTTGTGATGTGAATTATAACTTGAATTACTGCTTGAAAATGATTTGTAATGATAAATTAACTTGAATTAAGTGCATACAAACAGAGAATTACAATTTTGAACTTAGATTAAGACATTACTAATTAAAACGACATACAAGAAAAGTTGAAAACTAATTACTGGCCTTCTTCTCTGTCTTCTGCTTCTTTTATGCATCAGTTGAGCTCACACGTGTCCTTAGAGCAGATCCCACCTCCCAATTCAACCAATGGGTGATTTTTGAGTGTATTAGCCATTTTTTCCATTTTGGCGGGAAGACTGATTTGACTTATAGGGCACTGTTTTATCAACTAGGAGGGGGGTGGAAAGGTGATGGGAGAGTGTATGTAGTTGCAGGGCTCAAGTGGGGGAGACAAACAGTGCAGGCGCGCTTTTCTGCTTATTTGACTTTCATTTGACCAAGGGTTCAAAAAGAAAGGGTCACAGGTTTAGGCAGGGGTCAAAAGGGAAAAGGCAGGGGTCAATGGCTTTTGTGATAGGGTCTAAAGGGTTTTAAAAGGTTTAATGATCCAAGGGACTAAAGTGTAAATGCTGAAAATCAAAGGACCATTCCTGCCAATTCAAAAGGTTTCTTCCAAGGACTAAAAGTGACAAAGTTCAATAATGCAAGGACTAAACTTGCCATTTCACAATTTTCCAGGGGCTAATTTTGCCAATTTTCAAACTTGGAGGACCATTTTTGTAATTTTCTCAAACTTTTGATATTTTTCACCAAAGGACTAAATTTGATAACTTATGATTTAAAAAGGACCTTTGGTGACTTTTCTTTTGAAATTATGTACCAGGGACTGTTTTTGACAACTTTTGAAACTTGGGGGATTGAAACTGCAATTTTTGCAAATTTGATATGTTTTTCATCTGATTTTGATATTTTTGCATTTAAAACACATAAAACACTGATTTGTGATATTTTGATCATTTTGATGTGTTTCTGAGTGTTTTCAGATGATTTTGCAGTTTATTTTGTACAAAAATGATGAGTATTTAGACACTCATCAATGCCCAAGTTTGCATCAACTCTCAAACACATGTTAAGCAACAAGGAAAAACTGTTTGAAATGGCTAAAACTCCTTTGAACGAGAACTGCTCAGCAGTTTTGTTAAAGAAGCTTCCCGAGAAGCTTGGAGATCCTGGAAAATTTCTTCTTCCTTGTGTTTTTCCAAGGATGATTGAATGCTTTGCCCTTGCCGATCTTGGTGCAAGCATCAATCTGATGCCTTATTCAGTATGGAAGAAACTTTCTCTTCCAGAACTTATTCCTACCTGCATGACTCTTGAGCTTGCAGATCGTTCTATATCGCGTCCTCTTGGCATCGCCGAGGATGTATTCGTGAAAGTAGGAAAGTTCCATTTTCCAGCTGACTTTGTGGTCGTTGATTTCGATGTCGATCCTCGGGTTCCCCTCATTGTTGGACGAGGATTCCTGAGAACGGGCCGTGCTCTCATTGATGTATTTGAGCAAGAAATCACGTTACGTGTGGGTAATGAAGCTGTCACCTTTAACCTTGATCAAACTTCGAGGTACTCCTCAAATTATGATGCTAAATAGGTTAATCGAATCGATTTAATTGATATTGCTTCAGAGGAGTACTCTCAAGAGTTTCTTGGTTATTTTCATAATTCTGTGAGTGGGGATTCCACCACATCTTCTCAACCAATCATTGCCGACTCTTCCCCCTCTCTCACTCCGTTTGAGGGAGGTGACTTCTTTCTGGAAGAGATCGATGAGTTTCTTGCTAGTGATGAATCAATTCCGCCGGGAATTGATGGTGTTTATGATTCGGAGGGAGATATCCTTTATCTTGAGCAATTGTTAAATGAAGATCCATTACCTTCACTCCCTCCGAAAGAGATCACAATTGAGGAAATCAAATCAGTACAGACATCTACTGAAGAATTTCCCGAGGTTGAACTTAAGGACCTACCTCCTCATCTCGAGTATGCATTCTTGGAGGGTGATGATAAATTACCCGTCATAATTGCTAAAGACTTAACTGAGGAGGAGAAAACTGCTCTTATAAAGGTCTTGAAGTCACACAAGCAAGCAATTGCTTGGAAACTCTCCGACATTAGGGGTATCAACCCTGAGTTTTGTACTCACAAAATCTTGATGGAGGATGACTTCAAACCAGCAGTTCAACATCAGAGAAGAGTAAATCCAAAAATCTATGATGTTATCAAACAGGAGGTTATCAAACTTCTTGATGCAGGATTGATTTACCCGATCTCAGATAGTCCTTGGGTTAGCCCAATTCACTGTGTTCCTAAAAAGGGTGGCATAACTGTTGTCACAAATGAAGATAACGAGTTAATTCCAACTCGATTGGTT
The DNA here is from genome assembly GCA_019973895.1 of Chrysanthemum seticuspe. Taxonomy (NCBI): domain Eukaryota; kingdom Viridiplantae; phylum Streptophyta; class Magnoliopsida; order Asterales; family Asteraceae; genus Chrysanthemum; species Chrysanthemum seticuspe. Next base: position 225,506,001 of record BPTQ01000008.1, on the reverse strand, counting down.
ACAGGATGGCGTGTTTGCATTGACTATCGTAAGTTGAATGACGCCACCCGTAAAGACCATTTTCCTCTACCCTTCATGGACCAAATGCTTGAGAGATTAGCAGGGAACGAATACTATTGTTTTCTTGATGGTTTCTCAGGTTATTTTCAGATCCCCATTGATCCAAAGGATCAAGAAAAGACCACATTCACCTGTCCATACGGAACTTTTGCCTACAGACGTATGCCTTTTGGCCTATGTAATGCTCCTGGCACGTTCCAACGATGTATGATGGCCATTTTCCACGACATGATCGGGGAAACAATGGAGGTGTTTATGGATGACTTCTCGGTCATTGGGGACTCGTTTCAAACATGTCTCTCCCATCTAGATAAAATGCTCAAAAGGTGTGAAGACACCAATCTTTGTCTAAATTGGGAGAAGAGCCACTTTATGGTCAAAGAAGGCATAGTCCTTGGCCATAAGATTTCAAAAAACGGGATTGAGGTAGATAGAGCAAAAGTCGATGTTATTGCTAAATTACCTCATCCTACTACCGTAAAGGTATTAGGAGTTTTTTAGGTCATGCCGGTTTCTATCGTAGATTCATACAAGATTTTTCTAAAATCGCCCGGCCAATGACCCATCTTCTTGAAAAAGATGCTCCTTTTATCTTCTCACCCGAGTGCATCGAAGCTTTTGAAACATTAAAGAAAAAGCTTACTGAAGCATCCATTCTCGTTGCTCCCGACTGGGACTTGCCTTTTGAGCTCATGTGCGATGCAAGTGATTTTGCTATCGGTGCAGTCCTAGGGCAACGTAGATCCAAGCATTTTCAGCCTATCCACTACGCAAGTAAAACTATGACTGAAGCTCAAACCCATTATACCACCACAGAAAAAGAGCTACTAGCCGTGGTGTATGCGTTTGAGAAGTTTCGGCCGTACTTAATCTTGACCAAATGTGTGGTGTATACGGATCACTCGGCTCTCAAATATCTCTTTGCAAAACAAGATGCAAAGCCGAGATTGCTCCGTTGGGTTCTCCTCCTCCAGGAATTTGATATCATTATACGTGATAAAAAAGGAGCTGAGAACCTGGCTGCTGATCATCTGTCCCGATTAGAGAACCCTCACCAAGATGTTTTCGAGAAAAAGGAAATAAATGAAACATTTCCTCTCAAGACACTCAATGCGGTTTCTTTTCGTGGAAACTCTACCACCCCATGGTTTGCAGACTTCGCAAATTACCATGCGGGTAACTTCATAGTGAAAGGGATGTCGACCCAACAGAAGAACAAATTCTTTAAGGATGTTAAACATTACTTCTGGGACGACCCCTACTTATTCAAAATCTGTGCGGATCAAGTCATCCGACGGTGTGTTTATGGACAAGAAGCTATTGACATTCTCAAAGCTTGCCATGCTGGACCCACCGGGGGCCATCATAGTCCAAACTACACCGCCAAAAAGGTGTTTGATTCCGGGTTTTATTGGCCCACGATTTATAAGGATGCCCACGATTTTGTAAAAGCATGTGACGCTTGTCAACGTCACGGAAATATATCTCAAAGAAATGAAATGCCGCAAAATGCCATTCAAGTTTGTGAGATATTTGACATATGGGGTATTGACTTTATGGGTCCATTTCCATCATCTCGAGGAAACAAATACATACTCGTGGCTGTTGACTATTTGTCAAAATGGGTTGAAGCGAAAGCTTTACCTACTAACGATGCCCGAGTTGTTGTAAAATTCTTAAAATCTCTTTTTTCTAGGTTTGGAACTCCGCGAGCTATAATTAGTGATCGTGGTACACATTTCTGCAATGATCAATTTGATCGTGTCATGCAAAAGTATGGTGTAACCCACCGTCTCTCTACTGCATACCACCCCCAAACAAGTGGGCAAGTGGAAGTTTCCAACCGAGGAATTAAAAGAATTCTTGAAAGGATAGTAGGCGAAAATCGTGCCTCTTGGTCGGATAAGCTAGATGACGCACTCTGGGCCTTCCGTACAGCTTATAAAACACCCATCGGGTGTACTCCATACAAGCTTGTGTATGGAAAGGCGTGTCATCTGCCGATGGAGCTTGAGCACAAGGCATACTGGGCCTTGAAACATGCCAACTTCGATATTCAGACAGCTGGTGATCACCGGAAAGTTCCAATGAATGAATTAAATGAACTCCGTGATCAAGCATACAAGAACTCTTTGATCTATAAAGAAAAGACAAAGAAGATTCATGACTCCAAAATCAAGAACCGCGTTTTCAACGTCGGTGATCGAGTCCTTCTTTTCAATTCAAGATTGAAGATTTTCTCGGGAAAACTAAAATCCCGCTGGTCTGGACCATTCACCATCACGAAAGTATTTCCTTATGGAACCAATGAGTTATCTCAACCCGATGGTCCAAACTTTAAAGTGAATGGTCATCGATTAAAGCACTATTTTGGAGAGGACATTCCTCCTGTGGTTGTCCCGGATCTACAAACTTTCCCCATGAACCAATGAATGCGGGGATCGAGTCAAGCTAGCGACTCGGGAATAAAAAACAGTAGCATGCCATATGGGTTTTCACCCATATTTCTGACTTCTTTCTACTTTCTACCACCCTAGTGTGGGGGAGTTGCCCCCCGCTGTTGTAAAAAAAAAATCTTTCAAAATAATGGCCGTAGTATTTCCCTTTTACGTTCTATGTTTCGGCATAACCGCCGGTACTTTGAATATTGAGGGCAATATTCATTTCTAGTGTGGGGGGAATTCTCACGAATTTTATCATGTAATCATACCACCTAATTCCCCCATTTTTGGCCAAAATTTTTTTTGGAGTAAGTGTCTTGCACTTACTCAACTTATGGTTATCAGTCCGCCATGTCTAATAAACAAAAGGATTGGCTAATCCAGGAGCAAACGGCTCTTGGTAAAGATATCTCAAATCCGTTGACGGCTTGCAATTTGCCCAAAATTGTATGGTGTTCAGCTCACCATATCTTTAATTAGTGAAGAGTTGGCTAGCCCGCAAGTTTATGGCTTGTGGTAAAGGCAGTTGGAAAACCATAATTGGTAATCAGCTCACCAAAGATATTTTATCTAAGAGTTGGCTAGTCCAGAAGCAAACGGCTTCTGGTAAAGACAAATCAAATCCGTTGGAAGCTGGTGATTTGCTCAAAATCATTTGGTTATCGTTGTACCAAGGTTCTTACTCGAACTGAAACAATTGGCTACTCCAGAAGTAATGGCTTTTAGTAAAGAGATTCAAATCCATTAAGTTTTTCTCAAAAGATTGCTAGGGACTAGCAATAGTTTAGTGTGGGGGATTGATGAGTGTGTAAATACTCATAATTTTTGGTCAAATCTGAACTGCAAAACATTTAAAAATGCTCAGAAATGCATCAAAATACTGAAAATATCTCAAAATTGCATTTTATATGTTTCAGATGCAAACTGTTTAAAATCAGATGAAAAATGAGCTAAGTTTGCATAATTGGCAGTTTCAGTCCCCCAAGTTTCAAAAGTTGTCAGAAATAGTCCCTGAGCACTTAATTTAAAAGAAAAATCACCAAAGGTCCTTTTGAAATCTTAACTTGTCATAATTAGTCCTTTGGTGAAAAATTTCAAAAGTTTTGAGAAATTACAAGTTTGGTCCTTCAAGTTTCAAAATTGGCAAAAATAGTCCTTGGAATTTTAAAAATATCTTTTATGGTCCTTATACTATTGAAACTTGGCAAAAGTGACCCTTGAAACAAACTTTGAGAAATTGGCAGCTTTGGTCCTCCAAATTTCAGAAATTGCATATTGGTCCTTGTTATTTAATACAAGCCATGACCCTTTGGACCTTTTTGAACCCCCTGCCAATATCCCTTTGACCCCTGCCATACACTTTGACCCCCTCCTTAATATTAAACCCCTGGTCAAACCCCGGTCAAACAAACCATCTCCTTTTCCCTCCAATCCTTTCTTCTTCACCACTTGCCTGCAAAACTCAGACCTTATCCCTTCAACCCTCATCCCTCATCATCACATCTACCAACTAAACACACCACAATTAATGCCACCACCCCCAGTTGCAATTTCAGAACCCCACCGGCAAAAATAATTTTGGCGCCAAAATTGCATCAAACGGCCAAAATTGTCTCAAGTGATCCAATGGATGTGAAAACAAGTGGGAAATGCTCAGAGGACTAGTGGAAGACCTTTTGTATAAAAAGAGAAGAAAGAGAAGCAAGAAGGGTAGTAGTTCTTAGTTTTTAATTTCCTTGTATGTCATTTTTCATTAAATTATCTCAATTAGTGTTTTAAACTGTAATCTTAAGATTTATTGTATTGAACCTAAGCCACTTAGTCATTGTAACTCATTTCAAGTATTAATTCAAGGTTTCATTTAAGTTTCATGTTTTTATATCCACTGTTATAAAATTCAGTTTCAAGCTCTTATATTCAAGCTTTTAGTAGCTTATTTTCAAATTTAAATAAGCTTATTTAAGCTATTCATAGCTTCTGGTAAGCTTATTACTCAAGTTCAAACAATATTGGTGTTTGGTCAACGAAAGTCAAACTGTGAAGACATTTTGTTCAAACAGTCATGGAAATGGTTTGGGTTGATGCAGAGCTTGGATGGGTTTGAATTAGACTAGGTTAGTGTAGGTTGATTCTGGTTTAAGCTGCAAATGAGCTGGGACACTTGTGAGCTCTTCTTCCTTTCTCTATAAACTGTTTTAGGTCTGCATAAAGTGCTTGTGTTTGAATCTGTGGTCATTAAATAGTTTAAACCTGTTTATTTAGCTGTAATTAGGATAACTAGATTCAGTTTAAGTGTTAGCATAAGCTAACTCAGTAATCAGTTTAGTTTAAATTGCAAAACAGTAATTTGAGTGGTGTTTGGATTTTATAGCAAACTGAGATTAAGGCTAGTTCAGTGGTTAAAACTAGTTGCTTTAGTCTTACTTAGGTTTGATAGAGTCAATTTGGTCAGTCATTTGCATCTGCACTAGCTCAAAGTCAAAATTGCATAGAATCTGTCCTTGTGATCAGGTGTGCTTGAATCAGTGGGTCAAAATGAGCATTTAGGTTTATAATACATAGAGATAGCTTGCATTAGTTTCATTTCACCATAAAACATCATATTCAGTTCATAAAATTGAATCAAATCTCATTTAAGTCAAACTTATCAAAACTGTCAAAAGTCAAAAGTTGAAAATCTCAGTTTTCACCCAACTTGGGTGATTTTTCATAGCTTCATTATTGGTCTAATTCAAGTGAAACTTTGGGCTTAAGAACTTCAACTGGTCTAGTTTACAAAAATGATTTTTGTTGAATTTTAGTAATTTTGTAAAAGCTCTTAAATAGCTTGTCAATTTGGGCTAAAGTGCCCTGTGCACTGACTCAGTTTTAACTGAGTCTGCACAGTTCTTGCAGAGCTTGTCAAGAGCTCAGTTGAGCTTATCTCAGGCTCATTCTTGGTCTATAAGTAGCTAGCCAGGTCTAGTGTAGGATCCAACATCTGGTTTTGAGTTTCAGCTGGTTTGAGTAGCTTATTTTCAAGCTACAAAGTAGTAGCTAAAAACTGTTTAGCTTGAGTTTTTAAATCAACCAAATCTTTGTAATTTGCATTTCAGTAGTATAGATTAGTTGAATTTAGTTCATTTCTAGTAGTTTTAGCTTATTATAGCTTCTGTGATAAGTTGGTGCTCATTTGGTACCTTTAGCTTATTTTGAGTGCTTATTTATAAGCACTTGTCACTGCAGTTCCATATTCTCACACATAAGCTACTGTTTTTATATTTTTATTAGATTCAGAATATTATTTTAGATTTTTCTTGAATTTTTCATATTTTTCCAGCACTGTTTGATATTTTTCCTCATTTAAACCAGTTTTTAGTACTTTTAAATTAGCTTTTATTGCAAATAAATCAGAAAAGTTTCAAAAAAATAAGTTTTCATTTTTCCTAGGTTAAGATAAATATAAAAAGCAAATAAATAATTTTTCCAGATATTTCTTAGTTAAATTTGTAATTTTTAGCAATTTAATTAGTTTTAAATAGTTTTTAATTCATAGAAAATAGAAAAATAATCAGAAAAATACAAAATTAGTTTTGAAAATTCTCTTTAGTTATTTCAGATTTTTCTAAGTCATAATTTCATTTTTCTAGCTTTATTTCATATTTTCTTATATTTTAGGGTGTTATTAAAAAGGTAAAAATAGTTTTTAATTAATAATAATTAAATAAATAGTCATAAAAATAATTTTCTTTTTCTCAAAATTTTCTCTTATCATTAGGTTTGTAAAAATTTCATTTTTATATTTTTAGGATTAAAATTGTTTCAGTTTCACATTTTCTTTTGTACGTTACGTAGTTTGTAATTTAAATTTATAAAAGAAAAAATCAAAAACATCAGTTTAAATATAGTGATAGCGTTTATTTAATATAATTTAGCTTTTTAATTTTCTTTAATTTGCATTTAAGCCCCTGTAAGTTATAAGCTCGTTGGGACTTAACGACCTGGGGAAACACTAAACTCCTCTAGATCTTCATTGCATTGGTGTCTGAGCTGTTTGAAGTTTGTTACGGTTGACCATTCACAAGTGGTCAGCTTGTGTGATAAAACTTGACGGTTTGGGAGCGAATCATATTTCAAAATTCATTGAACCTCGGGTGAATATAGACTGATCACCTATATTCAACTAGGGACAGTGGGACATAGCCTGATCACCTATGTCCGACTCAGAGGTGAATTTTGCAGTACTTAGGATAGTTATAATAGCTTTATGTCCGGTGAGAAAATGATAATATTTTAATAAACATGTAACATTTTAATAAACCACACATTGACGGTTACACAAAAGCCACACACTGGCGTCACACTATCCCTTGATCACAAGCCACTCACTGGCATTCCCTAAACACAAGCCACTCACTGGCATACCATAATCACAAGCCACTCACTGGCATACCCAAATCACAAGCCACTCACTGGCATACCCTAATCACAAGCCACTCACTGGCATACCCTAATCACAAACCACTCACTGGCATCACCCTATTCCTTAGTCATAAACCACTCACTGGCATCACAATATTCCTTAATCACAAGCCACTCACTGGCGTCATCCTACTTCTTAATCATAAACTTTATAATTTCATATCACAATCGGGTTATGTTATAGTCACTCCTACCTCAAACCTTACATTTCGTGGACGAATCAAACCATTTTAGGAGCAAACTTCTAATAGCACCTATGAGAAAATACAATAAACCTCTAGCAAAATCTAGAAAGACACGACAAATGACCTATAATCCCACAAAACTTGAAAATTTGATACCTAGAAGCTCCACCTACCTCTTAAGAATAACAGTGCCTACCTTGTTACCCTCCTACAAACAAAAGAGTTGCCATACAAACTATTTCCGATTATCCCTCAAACCATTAGACTTCATGAATCACTCCATGAATCATTCTACAAACCAAATTACCACCTTACCATTACACCATAAAGTAAACTACAATTCTACCCATACCTTACCAAAATAAAGTGTTCCTTAATACTTTGAAAAGTATCCAGAAGCACTCTATTGGTTACTTATTTCCTTGAAATGTGTTTTAAGTTAATACCCCATAAACAGAAATGATCAATGTCCTCCTTGCTAGCTAAGGCTCACCTTAGGATGTATCCTACACATCTGCCTAAAACCATAGATAACCATGAGGTTCATCAATGATTAAACCTCCAATCCTACCCAACTTAGACAACTAAACCATACTCGTAGCTATGGGTAAATGTTATATCGTGCTACACATCCTTACTACAACAAAAATTTCAAATTGGAGGATTCTCCTTAAAAAAAAATAAAAAAAATTCGACAATAATATTTTCCAAATCCCTCATTAAAATGAGACAAAATGCTGAAACACTAAAAGTTTCGCAAAAATTCCTTATACATCCCATAACTAAGAACCGGTTTTACAATGTTTTGAAAATGTGTCATTTTTACACAACTATCAATTTTGAAATTTGGTCTTAGTCAAACTTGTATAAACATTTAGTCGAAAGAGAAAAATCGAAAACAAATGTTTCCCCATCCCTTAAAGAAGAAAACACACAAACCCGTAGCAAACCTTAAGAATTAACCACTATACTTTAGAACCATTAAATACCAAAAATAGGTACGTTTTACCATGGGAAGTTAAAGATTCTCACATTAATGAAATAGCGAAACCTCATAACATCAACTTTCACTCAATGAACCTACCCCAGAAAATCATGGCTCCTCAGATAGAGGATGTACTACTGACATAACACCTAGGTATCCATACCCAAACGAAAACCCTAGAACAACCTAGGGAAACTCAAAACTCGCTCCAAATACCATCACCTCGTTCCCGACACCATATCGGGTAACGTAAACTGAGATCCGGGACGAATCTCCTGTAAGGTGGGTAGACTATAACAACCCGTAAATTTTTGGATTATTATAATAATATTTATAACGTCAGAAAATTCAAATCGGTTATTTTCTGACTGTTGTCAATATTTAAATTAAAAACGAGAGGTCATCTCGTTTCTTTATAAATAAAACACCGCACACACAATACTTGTTCACTAAGTATCTATATATTAAATGGGAAATTTATTATTGTCCAAGTTAAAATTTAAGCATACATAAGCTTAATCCATTAGTTATTCCGCATACTGCAGCGCAGTAGCATACAAAACTAAAAATAAATACTGAGATAAGAGAAAAATACACTTTTTATCAATCACTAATAATCTAAGAAAGAAAACGAGAGTTTATCTCGTGAATTTAGAAAGTCATGGCACCGCACGCATACCGACACCAAATTAATAACGGCAAACAGTTATAATCAAATTTCTAAGTAATAATGATGTCATATTATTACGTCTAAGAAATCGTTTCCGAAAATATAATTCCTATATTTTTCTGGTATCGAGAAGGTATGTTTATTCGAGGATTCGACAAAACACGGAGTACCGATTATACTGCCTTGTATAATAAAACAAAACAGACCCAATATATCCCCACTCTCTCTCCCACGTTTTTCTTTTACCTGCTTCCTCCCTCCCTATCTAATCGAGCCATGTACAGGAAAACATAAAAATGGAAAACCTGCAAACACCTTTCTCCTTCCTCATAATCTCACTCCCCAAAAACATGAATCAAATTGTCTCCCATGTCTCCTTCTGCTACCAACGCACGCCCCATCTAAGGTCAACCCCTCAAGCCTAAGTCTTGGATAGCTTGAAACATCACTTTCATCCTCATTGTCAGTCACAAGAATACAAAAGGGATTGGTGTTGAAAGGGATAGCAGCCATATAAGTCATCTCACAAGACTCAAGACCAAGAAAGTTGGGTCAAGACTTACTCTAATCTCCTCTTTATGAATACCTCGAAAACCATCAAGGATTTGCACAAGTTCTTCTTAAAGATTCACTTAAAGAAATTAGGATTCTAGAATTAGGGTTTCTTGAATGAAGGGGCTTTTAAAAATTGATAGAGGGGTTTTGTTACCGGATGCATAAGGAAGCTATACCACTCGTCAATTGCTCTCATTCGTCCCAAGTCCTCTCCAATTTGAGCTCATGGGTTTCGGTGTTAATAGCTACTTGGGTTCATAGTAATAACACATCCCTTATTATTTTTTTTGTTATCTAATGAGTTGTAATTACATTAAATTGTAATTCGAATTTACATTGTTGTTTGTGTCAATTGAAATTAATTATTAGATGTTATAAGGATATTAAAATGTTGGTGATAAAATGGGTAAGTTGAAAATAGTGTTGCTTTTGTTGTTGTTGTGTTGCTGTCGAGAACCAAGAAAGGAAACCAGAAACATTTTAAGTTTTGATTTTCGGCTTATAATTATATTCGGCTTATTTACTAAAGTGCTTATCTCGGCTTATGTCCCATCTCACCCGGTCATGGTGTTTCGGTTTATTTTTGTAACTATAAACACTTCTTAGGCTAAGGTGGCCTCGGTCTTGTTCGGCTGAGAAGAGAACCCACATTAGGGGTGGTTGTTCGTCTCGTTTTGTGCGTACCGTGTCAACACCAGACCCGAAAGGGGTGTAATTTGGTATCGAGTTCTTCACCCATGCCGGGTTGTACCCGTTATGCGCAACACAAACATCCTCCTGTTGTTAGTAATTAGAGTAGTACCCTACTGTTATAATCATTAGGAGAGGTAAAGTGGTGATGTTTAGTGATCGTGTTTGTCTTTCGGTGTATACAAGTAAGACTCTCAAGAGTGTAATAATTGTGCTCTTTTGAGTCATCAAGAAAACACCCTCAGTTTGTTTGTCCCCAGCTTATCGGGGTATAGTTTTGCATTACCTCGAGTCACAACGAGACATCCCGAGAGTATTTGTCACACTGTCTACAATAGTTCTCAGGAAATACTTAAAGCCTCCCTATGATAGTTATCGAATTCCATTTTTTTTATTTCGTTTTGACTTGTTTTCCTTAGTGTCAAGGCCATCTCACTCACCGTTTTCTTCTCAAAACTACTTTGAAATAAAAGCTGGTATATGGGCCCAAAGCCAAGGGTAAAATAAGTGTTAGTTTGAGTATGCTTGTTGGGCTACGAAGCCCATTCAATTTCCAAGGGGTCTGTTAGCAACTAAACAGTCACTAAGGCGTGTGAAGCCATATGTAGTCTCGAGTTTTTCCCTCGACTTAATCTCATCTTATTCGAATCGTTCTCCGTCTTGTCACGACTCGATCCACCATTAACTCTCGATTTTCCCATTTGCACATATGGCATACAAAAGTTGTCGACATTTATCATTGACACAAAATAATACTTGATCACGAAAAACATTAAAACAAGTAACTTTTAAATATCGCAACCAGATTAACAACAAAAATATATCACACATTTAACTATATAAAGTCATAAGATTTGGAAAACATATATTTTCAACCGACTAATAAAACATGATATACTATTTTTGGACACATCACCAATAGAAAATATATACTTAGTTCGTGCCAAATTCTCTAAAAACATATTTCTCTTCACCAGTTTCCAAACGAGATATAATTCATGAAAATCTATACTATATATTCCCTAAGGTGTATGAGACGAGTTATATAAAACCTTTCGAAACATATTAGTATTTAGAATATGTTTATTAAGACTCTACATGATACTTTTCCTATACGAACATACAAATATATTTTTATAGCCAAATTATATTTTCAAAAACAACGGGAATAATTATGATGACACTTACAAGCTTGATTAAATTTAAGTTAATACTTAAATCTTCCTTTAAAATGAATACATTTAAATTATATCTCCTTTATAATATCAACTTAGCCCGATAATGTCCTAATGGATGTACATACCTTTCGTACATCGTCATTCGGTTATCATCAAACCGAAGTCATGTTCATCCTTGATATTTTTCTCTGCGTGTACTATTCCAAGTATTATCGTTGGTCACCATTAAACCAAAGTTGAAATTCCTTCTTCGAGATTTCTTCCAAGTCATCCTTCCTAAGCCGAAATCCACCAAAATATTTGTAAATCATTTTAAGACAAATGATACCATATAAGCAACAACAAAAACAACAACAACAAAAACACTTAAAGTTTATAAAGTTAGTTAAACTTTATCGAGTCTTAAACATAAAGACTAAATTGTCGTATTAATTAGGTTGCGTGTCGGAGCCGTGCACTATCACTTCTCGATTTAATTCCCTTTAGACTTCATATTGCACATTGCCAAGGTGAGTTTCATAGCCCCTACTTTTACCTGTTTTATAACTATTTTGGGGGAAGATACATGCTCATTTTTACTTAAATGATTTAATTACTAAAATTCTGCATTCTATGCATACTATGCCCTTGATTGATATGTTTTAAGATACATCATACCTAGATGCTTTAAGGACCACACCAAAACCTTTGACCTAAAATATTACGCAACTTAGCCTAAGACTTTAGATCCCAAATTTCCCTTTTCATGAACCGTCAATTCCTGCTGGGAAGCGCGAATGTTATAAATAGATCTATTGGGAGTGACTTCCCTGTTCGGTTGACCCCGCTTGGGTCAAGGCGAAACATATAGCATGTCGGGACCGAGTGTATTGGGATAAACACTCGCTATGGGCTCCTTATTTGTATGACTTCCTTGTGCATACATAAACTGTCGTAGCTTCGGTTGCATGAACTTAGTGCTAGCGTAATAGATTCAATATATGACATTATATTCGTTGTAATGTACATATACCCTACTTATGGTCCACTAATGAAATCTCTTTTATGAAATCCTTTTATGAATTGAAATCATAAACTTTATGACATTATGCAAGACGTAATGACCATCAAAAACCAAATTTGAAACAGTGTACTGAAATCTTTTTTTTTAAATAAACCTATGAACTCACCAGTGTAAGCTGACCCCTTTTAGCATGTATCTTCAGGTTTTGAAGTGATAGCTTATCTTTGGAGGCGCAAGGCAAAGGCATGGCATGGTCATAGATGACTCTGATTTATGTATTGGGACCACTTGTTTATAATGGGCCATTTTCCGCATCAAATCAAAAATGTAAACATTGTTTTTAAGAAATGAATAAAAGTTTATTTATAAAAATCCGTTGTTCTATGCTTATGTTGTGATACCAATTTAGTAGCACCCCAATACTTGTATGCTTCCGCTGAGTCATTTTTGTTACAGGTGTCCTAGCATTCAGTGACTAAGTTGGACTTAAACCCATCCCTTTAGCAGACTTTATAACCAAGTCTCTAGCCAAACCCTTCGTCAAGTGATCAGCTAAGTTTTGTTGAGATCTAACAAACTCTATAGATACCACCCCATTCATGATAAGCTCACGAATCATGCTATGTCTGACACCTAAGTGTCTATACTTACCATTGTACATCTGGCTATAAGCCTTAGCCAATGTAGCTGCACTATCACACCGGATAGAAATAGGTGCTATAGGTTTAGGCCATAATGGAATCTCAAGAAGCAAGTTTTTCAACCATTCAGCTTCTTTACCAGCAGCTGCTAAGGCCACAAATTCAGATTCCATTGTTGAACTGGTGATGCAAGTTTGCTTCTTGGATGCCCAAGAAATTGCACCTCCACCAAGTAGGAATACCCCGCCACTGGTAGACGAATTGTCTTCAGTGTTACTGATCCAACTTGCATCAGTGTATCCTTCCAACACTGATGGGTAACCAGTATATGAGAGACTATAATACATTGTTCTCTTCAAATACTTCAGTACCCTCTGAACTGCTTGCCAGTGATGAGCACTAGGATTACTAGTATACCTGCTCAATTTTCCCACTGCAAAACCAATATCAGGTCTTGTACAAGTCATGGCATACATCAGACAGCCAATTACCCTAGAATACTCAAGTTGAGATACAGTCTTGCCATGATTAGGCATCAACTTCTCACAAGTATCCATAGGTGTACTCACTGGAGTTCAATCAAAGTAATTGAATTTCCTCAGTACCTTCTCAATATAATGAGACTGAGAGATAGAAATTCTTTTACTTTCATGTTTAATCCTTATACCAAGGATAACATCAGCCTCCCCCATGTCCTTCATGGAGAACCTTGATGACAAAAATTCCTTTGTCAGGTCAACCTGATTTTGGTCAGTGCCAAAGATCAACATGTCATCAACATATAGACAAATGATGACTCCTTTACCAGATTCATCAAATTTGCTATATACACATTTGTCAGCTTGGTTAAGAACATAACCACTAGACAAAACCACTTCATCAAATTTTTGATGCCATTGCTTAGGTGCCTGTTTCAGTCCATATATAGACTTAATCAGTTTACACACCTTGTTTTCATTGCCAGGCATGATGAAGCCCTGAGGTTGGTTCATATAAACCTCCTCTTCCAATTCACCATTCAAGAAAGCTGTTTTCACATCCATCTGATGAATAATCAGATTGTGAATAGATGCCAAAGCAATCAGCAGTCTTATGGTACTGATACGAGCCACAGGGGCATAAGTATCAAAATAGTTTATCCCTGACTTTTGTTTAAAGCCCTGAATGACTAGTCAAGCCTTGAACTTTTCAATAGTTCCATCTACCTTCATTTTCCTTTTGAAAATCCATTTGCAACCCAAAGGTTTGAAACCAGGTGGTAGATCAACCAACACCCAAGTGTTGTTGCCCATGATGGAATCCATCTCATCATTTATTGCTTCTTTCCGGAAAGCAATATCCTGGGACTTCATTGCTTCTTCAAATGTCTTGGGATCATCCTCAACAATGAAGCAATAGGAGTATTGGTTAGAGACCTCATCCCTTGTTCCTTCAACCAAGTATAGTTGAAACTCAGATCCAAATGACTTTGGAGTCCTGACCCTTTTGCTCTTCCTGAGCATAGGTTCAGGTTGTTGAACCACAACCTCATCAGGGACCACTGATGGTTCTTCATCAGGGACCTCTGATACACCAGTGTCTTGAGTTCCATTAGGAATCCTCAGACTTGGTCTAGGGACTGATGAGAATCTATTCTCATCAAAGTTTGCATCCCTTGATTCAATTATGGAGTTAATTGAAACTGATTCATTAGGTTCAATAACATAGAACCTAAAAGCCTTGGAATTCTCAGCATATCCAAAAAAGATGCAGTCAATGCCTCTTTCACCCAAAGTTTTCAACTTTGGATCAGGGAGTCTTACAATAGCCCTACAACCCCACACCCTGAGATAGTTCAGGTTGGGTTTCCTTTTAGTCCAGAGTTCATAAGGGGTGACCTTGTTCCTTTTGTTGGGAACCCTATTTAATAAATAGCAAGCTGTTAACATAGCTTCACCCCAGAACCCTTGACTCAGTCCTGAATAGAACAACATGGAATTAACCATCTCCTTCAGCACCCTGTTTTTCCTTTCAGAAATACCATTTTGCTGAGGAGTATAAGGGGCAGTCGTTTCATGGATTATACCAACTGACTGAAAATACAGAGTATCCATGTACTCACCTCCCCCATCAGTCCTTAATCTTTTGATCAGGGACCCAAGTTGTAATTCAACTTCTGTTTTAAACACTTTGAATTTATCTAATGCTTCATCCTTGGTATGTAACAGATAGACATAACAAAACCTTGAAGCATCATCAATAAATGTCACAAAGTACTTCTTATTCCCTAAAGAAGGATTGGCATGCAAATCACACATGTCACTGTGTATAAGCTCCAAGAGCTTAGTCTCACGACTAACACCCTGAAAAGGTTTCTTGGTTATCTTGGTCAACATGCAAGTTTTACACTTTTTAGTGTCCATGTCAAAAGCTGGGATTAACCCATCCTTAGACATATCTTGCATTCTCTTATAGTGTACATGGCCAAGTCTTGCATGCCATAGGGTAGAGTCAGTCAGGTCAGTGGTGGTCACAAATGCTGAATTAACACTATCAGTGACAATATTAAGCCTGAACATTTGATTACACAAATATCCAAAACCAATAAAAGCACCATGCTTAGAAAGAACAAATTTATCAGACTCAATAACTTGTTTATATCCATGATTATTCAAAATACTACTTGAAACCAAGTTCTTCCTGATATCAGGAACATGAATTACATTAAACAAAGTTACAATCTTTCCAGAACTAAAATTAAGATCTACACAACCATGACCATGCACCAAGGCTGTTGACTCATTTCCCATGTGAAGAATAGAACCATCATTCAGTGACTCATAAGTCTTGAACCAGCTTCTATCTTTACACACATGAACTGTTGCACCAGAGTCAACCCACCACGCAACATCATCATCCTGCGCATAATGAGATTCAGATACATATGTAACATAATAAATCTGAAAAGACTTATTAACCATATTCTGACCTTTCAGTGAGTTGGAAGAACCACCACTCCCTGAACCATTATTGCCTGATCCATTGGTTTTACCACCAACCTTAACACCTTTGCAATCCCTTTTAATGTGACCAGTTTTGCCACATTTCCAACAAGTAGGTGTTACCTTCTTGTTAGGATCTGCCCTTGTGTTGTCATGATATTTGCGTTTGCCTTTGTTGTCATTGTACCTGGTGGAGTTGTTATGCTCCACCATATTGACAACAGATGCACCAGTAGCATTGCTACTCTTTGGCTTGTCATTATCCTGCACCTTGAGAGATTCCTCAATGGGCAGATGACTGCCCAACTCAACCAGAGTTAACTCCTCCTTTTTATGTTTCAAGGTATGCTTGAAATCTTTCCAAGAAGGGGGAAGTTTATCAATGACACAAGAGACTTGAATAGCCTCATCCATGTGCATATTGTGTTGTGTAAACCTTCCAAGTATACCAAGAAGTTCATTGTATTGTTCCATAACTGGTCTTGAATCAGTCATTTTGTAATTTGTGAAATTACTTACAAGGAACTTCTTACTTGATGCATCCTCAGCCATATATTTGGCATCCAAGGAATCCCACAGTACTTTAGAAGATTCAAAGTTCTGATAAATATCAAACAGAGAATCAGACATACCATTGAGGATTAGACCTCTGCAAATGTAGTCATCATTCTCCCATTTGCTCCTCCTCCTGATCTGCTCAACCGTAGCATCATCCCCATCATCAGGAATAGGTGTGGTTAGCACATACACCACACTCATGCTTGACAGCAAGAAGTGCATCTTCTTCTGCCACCTCCTAAAGTCCACCCCTTCAAACTTATCAAGCTTCGCAAAGTTTGAAGCCATGTGTTTCATTGCAGCAGCAACCATTGATTATCACAAAATAGTTTACTTTGATTGTTAGAGTTCAGCTTCCAGAACATGGTAAGATAATCAATGTCATCAGCAATACCACTAGGTGGTTACCGGATATCACTTGGAATCGTGTAATCACTTTCCAAAGTAAACTATTCGACCCTAATGCCTAGGTTACACGAATATCTACTTGGGATAAGACCAAATGTAGTTATAGAATCAGGCACAATTCAATAACCCTTTTGCTTAGAAGTGTTAATCGTTTTCAGTGTGTCCCTTCATGCATGATCAGATTTCCTATTTATAGGAAAATACTCTTAGCTAGTCAAATGAGATTATGAGAAATAATCGCCCCATTAATCGCCTCATAATTATCCCCATTATAGCTGTTAGTGGTTACATGACCAATTAAACGTGGTCATTATGCAGTTGTAACTGTCACTTGAATAGGTCAAAGCCTGTTACAAGTTGATTTCATAATATTAGCAGTACTTACATAGTACTAGCAGTGGAAACACTGCCTATCAGTGGAAACACTGCATATCAGTGGAAACACTGCACATCAGTGGAAACACTGTCTATCAGTGGAAACACTGCCTATCAATACAAACCACTATTAGAGTCAGGGTGTTCAGGGACCTTATGGGTGTACACTCCGTACCTCCTGACCCATTACCAGGTGTGAACTAATCCCACAAGTGCACTAAATTTTCCAACATGGTGTATCTGAGAAGATGATTTCTTATTTGAGAGAGAAGATAATAGTGTGTGTTTTTTTTGTGTCTAAATATATGCCGTATGTTATTTTATATTTTTGATTTTATAACCAACAAGGTATTACAATAGGCTGTATGAATGTTAATGGTTATAAGTTGATTGAATTCAATAAGATATATGAATGTTAGTGGTTAGAAATTAACTGAATTTAATATATGAATATAAGTTGTTATTTCTTATTAAAAAAATATTTTTAGTATTAAAATTTTTAAAACTTTTTTATTTAAAAAGTCTTAAAGTAGTATAGATTAACCTTTCTATTTTAGCAAAAGTGTCATGATAATACAATAGTTACAAATTACATTACACTCCAAAAAAGGTGCGAGAATAAGAAAACAAAAACCATCATTGTCAGTGGGAAGTTGCAAGGCTGTGGCCCTGTGGGCATACCAAAACACCCAAAATAACCTCACCTATTAACCTACAAATCACTAAAACCCAAGGGCAATTTAGTATTATACCCAAAAAAAAATATTGCAAGTTCAAGATATCAAGACAAGATCCACACCAGGAAGAAACAAGGGCCCAAAAATAAAAGGCAATAAACGAAAAAGACGTATTGAGCAAGAAATTTGACAAAAAGTAAATTAAAAAAAAAAAAAAAAAAAAAAAAAAAGTCTATATAAACCCCTCGTGTCTCTTGAAAATCCTTTCTCTCTTTTCGCAATTTTTGCAAGGTACACCTACTACTTCTCTCTTTCTCTCTCTATTTATTATTTTTTTCTTAATTATTTTGTTATGTTATGTTTTTTTATTTTATGCACATGTTTTTATTTGTTATGAAAAGTTAACATATGGGTTTGTGTCTTTATGACTTTATGTTTTGTTTTTGGGTTGATTTGGATAATGTGCAATGTGTTTGTTTTATCTTATAAGGCTTGTGATTATAAATGAAAAACTAAAAAAAAAAAAAAAAAAAAAAAAAAATCCCAACATGTAAATCCTTAGGATATGTCATTTGTCATGTATCATGTATGAAATAGTGGATTTATGATGTGTTTCAAGGCTATAAACATAGTTATTGTATTTGTTTAACATGTGACATTTTTTTTGGGATCTTGGTGTTTATGAATTTGGGATTTACGAGTCTTTCTGAAGGAAAATATTTAAGGATTAATGATTATGATTAAAGATTTGTGTTTTAGGACATTTGGAAGCTAAATGTCTAAAAATTTCATATACTTTTTCTGTCATCGTTAAAGGGTGTTAAAAAAGATTCAGCTAATGTATCGATATAATCTGTTAACAATGAAATAGAAATGATGATGTGATTAAAATTAAACTTGTTTGATGTCAAAAGAAATAAAGATTTGATTTTGGGTCCCATTTGTACATTTCAACATTTGCTCTTTTTTGATAGAGGAGATAGACAACCATGTCTAGACTTTCATTTGTTTACGTTCCTTGTGCAGATCTATAGGGTGTGCGGAAGAGAGTGTGCAAAGTTAATGTGATGCAATCTTGACTAGCATTCAAACAACCTACATTTTTCCAATATTTGAGCCTGTCTCGGTGAAATAAAAATAATCCTTAACTGTAAACATGATGGAAATTGACACCCCTAGTTCACAAACCAACAATATAATGATGATGGAAGTCAACACTGCAAGTTCACGCCCCAACAATATTATGATGCTGGAAGTCAATGCTGGAAATTCACGACACAATGAGAAGCGGCCCTTAGAAATTTCTGCACCTGTGAAAGAAGCAAGGAAGCATCCGGAAAATAATGGAAATAACACCTCTGTGTTTATTAACCATGGTGAGTATTTATTTTATGTGATATCATAAATTCACAAATGCCAATCCACTTCAAATCAGTGTGGAAGCTACTAGTAGCCCATATATATTGTGCATAATTGTGTTTGTACATATATATGTTGATATGTGTTTTAATGATTCTGTAGGCGCGATTGCTTGGAATGAGAACAGAAGAAAATGGGTCGGAGATCAATCTCAAATATCAAGAAGAGCAAGAACGCCAGAAGATTCAGTCATAAGGTTTGGTTTTACTTTTGAATTCAAACATACTAGTTTTCACCTAAAAAGATCTATATTGTTTTGCGGTAAGATCGACACCTATAGTTAATTGTGGAGTTTATTATTGTAAAGTTGATTGTTACTATGCTATATTTCTTGTACTTCTAAAAAACAGAATCATTTCTTAAGCTGAAAGCTTGTTCACTTGACTTTAAAAAGTCAAAATGCTAGGCTGTCAGATCTCAAGATTCAAACTCTTTTTTTTTTTTTTTTTTTTTTTTTTTTTTTTTTTTTTTTTTTTTTTTTTATGCTTAATGCTGTTTTTGGATCTGTATTCCAGCTGGTCAACGACATACGAGGACCTGCTTTCAAATAATGACCTTTTTTCTGAGCCAATTCCTTTACCGGTAAGCTATATCAACCTTCTCACACCAACACGCACATGCGTGGTTCTCATGTTTAACATCAAGAATTACCTCTGTCATATGAAAACTTTTAAAAGTTATTTCTGGTATGTGCCCTACAATTGTCATTAATAATTCTTAAAGATTTTCTAGAAATTTACACACTCTTCAAATATCTCTCAAAGTATTTATTAAACAATGCAAATCTCACATGTATAAGGTAAGCCACAGCTTTTATACACCAAACTAGTTGACCATTGTGAATTATGGACCACTTCATGTGAAGCATTAAAGAGTCAAAGTTTGAGCTGACAAAACCAATCACACTCTCGCTGTTATTCTGATATATTTTTTCAATTCTTTTCAGGAAATGGTAGATTTCTTAGTTGATATATGGCTCGATGAAGGTTTGTATGATTAGGTGATTGTTCAGAATTCATTGTTCGAGTAGAAGAATTATACTCATCACATGATGTTCATAGCACCACAGCTTATATATTTAGTCGATATCAAGTTTTTAGTCGATTTAGCTGGTTCTTGATTGGATAAACTTGGATGAGTTAGGTTCTTTCATCTCTTGATGATTTTTTTTCCTGGTAAATTGCAAGTCGTAAGTTAATAGCATAAGTAGGGATTTTTAGAGCTTACAAAGGATCAATAATTAGTTTTGTAACACGATACTACGTTTTATGTATTTATAGTAGTAGTAATCTTTTGATGTTATTTTGCTACTCATTTGCTCCCAAGTAGAGTATATACTCAAGCAAGCGCTGAATTCGATATCCATATGATGAAAAGAAGACTTAGTAGTCTCGAGCTCGAGTTTAACTCATCTCTTTGCAACTGTAGTGTGAAATCAGTTTGACTATTATGCTAAAACACACTTGGTAGTTGGTATGATACTTTATTCAAAAAAAGTTGGTATGATACTTAATTTTCTAAAAAGGTTTGGATAAACATACTAGTCTTTTGGGATATGTTTCAGAAGTTGTAAGCAAGCATGAACCTTTTGCTGATTTGTTGGTATGCCTTCATCACTTTGAATCGAAATACGATATATGTAAGCAAGCATGAACCACTGCTGATTTGTTTGTTGGGCAATTTATTTCTCACTCTTAAATTTAGAAAGTTCATAAATATACTTAAACATGTTTTAAAATATTGTATGTTATGCATTAAGTGATTATACTTTCGATATATATAAAATTAATAATGAAAATAGGGAATATATGAAATTAATCCTTGTTTATAATCTTGTAATGATACCTTCGTTTTTTTTTCTTCCAATTGTTATATCATGGTTAGCAACCAAATTATTAATCATGGTTAGTTTAAATTATCTGTGATTATTGTGAAAGTCCACAACTGTTGGTACGTGTGCAATTGTTCTCCAACACTCCTTCGCGCAAATTATGACCATGACATTTCAGCTATAGTTTGGTAGGCAGTTACTATTCGAGTTTATTAGACCTGTTATGACATTGATTATTCTCACACGCGTGACTTAATTCAGTGTCGGCTTTTAGATACGTAGCTCAGTTGGTTTTTTGACCATATTGCCGGAAACTTGTCATCTAAAACTTTTAGATGATAAGTTTCCGGCAATATGGTCAAGTTTCTTGCTATTATCAAACACTCTTCTAAGCTCAGTCCATTTCATAAGAAGGAACTTTGCGCATATTGTTCCACTATTTTCGACATCGCCTTTTACACTATTTTCCACGAATTGTTCGAACATGAAAACCCGACCTCATTTTCGTTTATCGACATGCTCTACATATTGTTCCACATGGCTCTTGGAGCTTACAAAGGACCAATAGTTAGTTTCGTAACTAGAAACTCCGTATTATGTATTTTTAGAAAACTTTTGATGCTCTTTTGCTACTCATTTGGTCTTAAGTATGGTATACCGAGCACGGGTTTAACTTATCTCTTTTGCCAATTTCAGAAATCATGCTAATTTGTTACATCTTGTAATAAATGTTTCTTTTTCTAACGTCATCATATTTAGCAAATCTTTTATATTAGGGTAAACTTTAAAATACATCTTTACACTTTGTCAGTTTTTACACTAAACATCTTTATCATAAACTTTTGACAATAAACATCTTTTGTTAATAAAAGTTAGACACAATACAACCCTACGGACTAACAATGTAAATTTTTATTCATTAGATACTAAAATTAAAACACACCCTCTTGATAAAATCACTCACAAACACCCTTTGTTTATTTCATCATCTTCTCACAATCATAGCTACCCATCATTATCGTCTTCTTCTATCTACCTCAAACATAAAATACATAAACTACTCACCATAAAATCACAAACAACTACCATAAAATACCTAAACCATCACAAAATACATATACATATCATCATAAAATCACTCCCGACCATCATAAAATGCCTCTACCACCACCATTTCTTCTTAGCAGTTGAATATCTGGTGGTCGGATTTGTGACCTATTACCTCCACCACCACCCCCACTACCTCAACTAGGGGTGTTATTCGGATTGACCCGGTCGGGTTCGGGTCAACTCGGGTCGGGTCAAATCGGGTCAAGCCTTAAAAAAACATACCCGAACCCGACCTTGTTTAGAACTCGGGTCGAGTCAATTCGGGTTCGGGTCAATCGGGTCGGGTCAATTCGGGTTTGGGGTCAACCCAAGTATTTTACATTGTAAAAGTGTTGTTGAGTCGGGTTAGTCGGGTCCGGGTCGGGTCAAGGCTAAAAAAACATACCTGAACCCGACCTTGTGTAGAACTCGGGTCAATTCGGGTTGACCCGATTGACCCAAATATATTTTTGAATCCGATTGACCCGACCCGAATTGACTCGGGTCAGGTCAGCCTGAATGACACCCCTAACCTCAACCACCACATAACATTCACCACCATCCACCACCTCCATCACCATCTGTCGTCTGTCTCCTCCACCTCCGCCAACTAACATGGTGGCCATATTAAGAGTGATTTTAGTGTGTTTGACTTTTAGTAGATAACGAAGATAACGGAGAAAATTTACATCGTTAGTCCCTAAGGATGTATTCTGTCTAACTTTTACTAACCGAGAGATGATTTTTGCCAACATTTCTGATAGGGATGTTTATTATGAAAACTGACAAACCACAAGGATATATTTTGCAGTTTACTCTTTATATATAGGGAGAATTACATGTATATCCTTCTTAAAGTTCAATATTACGTAAATATCCTTCTCATTTAAATAAATATCCTTCCCACTTTTATAATTACATTAATGTCCTTCTCAAACTTTTGTAATTACATCAATATCTAACCCGAACTTTAAATTCTCACATATATCCAGAAATCAATTAAATTATAATTACAGAAAATTTCCTAAATAAGCCAAAAATTCAAGCATGCTCCTTTACATGGTCAACTTTTTGTACCTTTTCCCATTTTGGTCATGCTCTACTACTTAACTGCTTAATTCCACTAATTATGACATGTGTCCACCCCTTTGTACCTTTTATTCAAAGTACATTGGCCCACTAAATCTGAACCAAATCTAAGTCACTGTACACCTTTTTTGTCTTTTAATAAAAGTCAATGCTCGACTGACGGCGCTCAACTAGGGGTTGCTCAATTTACAGTGTACTTTTTGCTTTGGAAATGTAAAAAGAAGCATGGAAAAGTACACACAATCTTTTGCTTAGATTGTGTGTACTTTAATTTTAAAATTACTTTTACTTTTTATTTTTTCACAGAAAAAAAAACATACACACAGAAACACACTACACACTAATGATGAAGCATCTTTAGATTGTGTGTTCTTGATCATCGCCTCCCAGAAAGTGTTGATAACTTCTTCTGCCACTGCAAATCGAAGAAACACACACGATTCCCCCGTTCTCAGATATGGTGAGTGCCTATTTTCTTAAATACCGTTAATTCTTAAGTGTTTATTTGGGTATTTCGTAATTAAGACATATAAGTGGATGTATAAGTTGTTTTTCTTCTGTTAAAGCTTATTTGTATGTTAATTCTAGGGTTTTTCTCTCTGTGTTTAATCAAATTAAGTGCGTAGAGATTTTGTTTTTAGGGTTTTTCAGCTTATTTGTATGTTCATTTGTATGTTCATTAGGTTTCTTGATGGCTTATTTAGTGTTTTTAGGGTTTTTCGGTTTTTAATCAAAATAAGTGCGTAGAGATTTTGTTTTTAGGGTTTTTCTTGTGTTACTATAGATTTTGTAATTGCGTTTTAGGGTTTTCAGGTTTATTAGGTTTCTTGATTGATCATTTAAGTGCTTATTAGGGTTATTCAATGGCTATGTCCTTCCTTATTGCTTATTGTTAATTCCTTATTAGGGTTTTTATTATTTAAGTAAGTTAAGTCGTTACTTCTTATTGAAGTGCTTATTAGGGTTTTTACTGCTTATTGTTAGGTCCTTACTGCTTATATGCCTATTTGTAACTGATAAACCATTGATATGTTGGTGTGTGATCTGAAGTGTAAATATTATATTCTTCAAAAGTCGAATCAAGTGTAACTGTTAATTTTTTCATTATGTTATTACTTCTTTTTATAGGACTATGATGCGAAAGTTATCGTAAGAAGTAAATTGTATTACTTGTTACGTCTGAAAGATAGATTAGACCAACCGCGTCGTACAATGTTCAAGGCCTCATGTTTCGGACCTTGGCTGGATCTGACCTATGTTGATAATGAGGAAGAGATGGTGCGTTATATGCTTCAGAAACAACTCCGCCAATATGATGATAGCTATGATCTTCCATTGGTTTACTGTGTGAATGGACATACGTTTGCCTTTGGTCGACGTGAATTCTGTCTACTAACTGGGTTTACATTTGGTATGCTGAGTTTTAGGAAATGGAGAAGTGGTGATATCCCGTTCCGTGATCGTGTTTTTCCAGATAAGATAGGGCAGTATGTTAAAAACATTGATCTTTTATCGGTTATTGAGGATGAAGATATTTTCTTAAATCTGTCGGATGAAGATGCTTTACAGGTTTGTCTGCTGCTAACATTGGAGGTTATTTTCATAGGTAAAGAGTTGGGTTCTGTCATTGATGATATGTTGCTTAGGATGGTTGAGGATCTTGACGAATTCAATGCATTTCCATGGGGAGAGCATGTTTGGAGGCATTTGTATGCATCAATCAGAAATGTCGCTTCAGAGCATCGACCGAGTTACAGTCAAACATTGGGTTGTAAAAAATCCAAGGATGTTCCTACCTTCTGCATTCATTTGTGCTTTCAAGGTTAGTACTAATACAATTTGCTTACTGTTTATTCAAGTGCTTATTTATTATCTTTCTGGACCTTGTAACTTATAAGGGTTTCGTTTTACTGTTTTCAAGATATGGATTATAGAGCTTTCGGATAAAAGTAATCAGTGGTGGAACAAGGATCCAGGGGTTATCCCAAGAGCACTTGCATGGTCTAAACACAAATCATTTGTAAAATCTGATAATTTCGACCAACTTTTGCTAAGGTAAAAACGTATAATGTTCAAGTGTTTATTTATTATATTTCTGGTCCTTGTAAGTAATAATGTTTTTTTAATTTACTGGTAGTAAAAACTAATATCTATATTTTTATCAGGGCTCGACACCAAACTTCACTGTCTTCCCAACCAGAGTTGAGGCTGAGTGTAACACCCCCAAAAATATCGCAGCGGAAGATTGTGTCATTGGGGTGCTACTTCATAATACACAGTACAAGTTATAGAAAACGACCTCTAAATGAGACGTTTTGAAAAGTTACCATTCGATTAATGAAATCAGAGTTACAAACAATGAGGTCCCAAAGTATAATATATAAATGTTTACAAAATGTTTCGAATGGTAAATGATAAAAGCGTAAGTCTTCAAAATATGTCGTGCGACTCTATGTTCCATGCAATAGCTATCGTCTTATGTCCTAAGATAAACATGCTAAAGTGTCAACACAATGGTTGGTGAGTTCATAGAGTTTGTTTTGAATAAGTTGAAAAGCATTAAAAGAATGTTTACACAGCAAAGGCATTGTAAATCCACTCAGTTCCAAGTTCCGCCATAAAGAACTTGCAACCTGTGTGTTCACAACCCACTGCCAAAATATAGTTTGCACAATACACCGGATTATATTCACCCATGGTCAAGAATCCGTACACATGGGCGGGGGCACCTTCCCAAATAGTACTATATTAATCCCATGGTCATGAATCGGGTACCATGGGCGGGGGCATATACCCGACTTATAGTACTATCAATACCTCTCCGACAGCATAGAGTATTGTCGCACGTTTGTAAATACAATTCATGTATTTAGGCAAGTATTTCCAAGCATGTAAAACGAAATCAAGTGTAACGTAATAAAGTATAATGCAACCAAGTATAATGTGATCAAGTATAATGCAATCACGTATAATACAATCAAGTATAATGTTTTAAATATTTATGCAAGTAAAAGCAAGTAGTTGAGCATGTATCTCCCCCAAAGAGTTTGTAAAACAAGTATTAAAAGAGTAGGGGCTATGACTCACGGTAATTCTTAAAAGTTTAAAGTACTTATGAAAGTAAATGAAAATAGTTGAGCATGTATCTCCCCCAAAGAGTTTCAAACGTATAAAAAAACGGGGCTAAGAACTCACCTTAAAATAATATCACGACGTATAACGGAATCGATGGATAATCCTGGAAGTCTCTACGTATAACCTAGAATATGATGTCAACTCTTAGGTTCAGAATAATGCCTAAGAAAACATGAACGAGCCTATATATGTAGCATTTGTATGTTTGTTAATAGAAATTGTTTTAGTTTGTATATCTCGTACTACCGTTCGGGCCATCATAATTCAGAGGTCATGCAGTAAACATTCGAGGAGCTAGGACACTTTAAATCGTAAATCCAGCAACTCGTCGATCCGTTTACCCAAATGAACCCCTCACATGAAGTTCCCTAGTGTTGTAGTGCTCAATACGTAAAACATGTATTTTAATTATTTGATTATATGATATATTAAGAGTTTATAAATACAATAAATAAACTAACAAAGTTTATAATTATTTAAATAAGTTTGAGTTTTATAAATACTTACCTTAATATAGAATGCTTGAGTATTATGAAAAAAAAGAATATAAGCGGAGCTTCGACGTAGAATTTGTAATTTCCGAAAACCCGAGGCTATTAGAAGATTATAACAACGCCTTCTTGAGAACCCGAAAAAGAAATGAAGATTATAACGACTTTTTCTTAAAAACTTTCAAGAACGAAGATCAAACGCTAGTTTTCTTCAAGAACACATGAATGTTCTTACAAGATCTATAAGAAATGCCTTAGGGTTTAGGACTTTAGATGATAAGAAAGGGTGGTGCAAGAATAAATGAAGTGATTATGCTTGGTATTTATAGGCTAGTAGTTTTGGTTAACTATATATTGGGTTAAAAACTAACCATGGTTAAATTTACACATGTAAATGATCTAAAGGAAGTATGCTTAGGATTTTGACACCAAGGTGATGACTCCCCCCCTAAATTTCGTTCATGATAAGATAGGATGACTTTGGTGGATAGTTTTGGTATTATCTTGGTTATGGAGTGAGTTTTGGTTCCGTTAAATGCTAATCGAAGCCATAAAATGTAAAACCGGGTATCGTAAAAATATGAAACTTGCAGGAATGATGAAACTCATCATTATACTCCATCTAAAAATATAAAATGGGTGATAAGTCTTATTGGGTGCAAAAACGCTGCTTAAAACTGGAAATACGGGTCAAAACGCGTAATTCGCAGTTTATCAAAAAAGAACGAAATTTCAGGGAAACGACCGTGAATTTATTTAAAGTAGACTAAAATTAGTCTAAAAGTGATATGAGATGTCAAACTTTGGTTTTCTTCGTACGCGGGATAACTTAACAGTTATTCGTGAAGTTTAAAAATTACGCGATTTAATAAAAAGGTAGAACGTACAAGGTTAATTTCTTTATAGTCAAAGGAGGAGGGAAATATGTTTGACTTTTCCAAAAATGTAATAGTTTCTAAAAATCTTAGGAAATACAGTGCAGGAATCGTTAAGTCTGGATGTAAGTAGAATTGTTTAAAACGTAAGTTTAGTTTCGTACTGCGCTGGGCTTATTTGGTAACATAAAAATAAATCTTAAAAATTCTCAAATTCGTCATGAGTGATAAAAAAATTAATCTAATGCGGGGAAAATTGTCAGAGGCAGTTTTCGTTATGCGCGGGATGTTTAAACGGTGGACCGTCCAAAACGAAACTTTAAAACGGTGTTTTCTTAATAACTTTTGCGAAAATGATCTAACGATTGTCGAACTCTCAGGTCATTACTAAAATAGTTTATCCTACGAGAATGTGAAATAAAATTTTACGAGATGAATAGTGAAAAGTGAATAGTAACAGTGAATAGTAAAAATGAATAGTGACCCGAAAATGCGAATTGTTACAGTCTCTACCCCTTAAAAGGAACTTCGTCCCGAAGTTCTGTTGATGTTCACTACTTACAGTGTGCATAGTCTAAGGGATTACGTCAAAGCTCATGTATATGGGTTTCTTATCTACTTAGGTACGTTCTTGTGACTATCGCGACTATTGCCCGTTCTAAAGACATACTCTCTTATGGCTAGGTTTGATGAGGCAAACTTTCCCATTCTCGAGCAAAACCCTCAAAAGACTTTTAGGTAACCGATTTTTACTTAATCCCACAACTCATCAAACAAGAACTGTCATACGATTAGGCAAAATCGGTTTAAGTAACAACTTGTTTCTAGCTTGATCTTTGCAACTCATCAAACAAGAACTGTCACTCGGATCAAACTGGAAACAAGTGGTTTGAAGAAAATCTTTTGAAAATTTGGCTCGATTACGGAATTGCTTACACATATGAGACTACTACTCCCTTCATTGCATGATTCTTCCTGAATTAGACATAGGTGATCAGGCTATGTATAATTTAGGAGTAACTATGCAATGCTTGGACTAATCGACTCATATGATGTTTGGTTTTTCAGTCAGTTCATAGAAATCTCTCTTAGGTGCAAAAATTACGAAAAAGTCTAAAGTGTGCAAGGCGATAGGGAGGAAGGTAACTTATATAGTAGTTATAGTCTAGGCTCTAAATGCAACCTAGTTCTCTATAACCAATGCTCTGATACCAATCTGTAACACCCCCAAAAATATCGCAGCAGAAGATTGTGTCATTGGGGTGCTACTTCATAATACACAGTACAAGTTATAGAAAACGACCTCTAAATGAGACGTTTTAAAAAGTTACCATTCGATTAATGAAATCAGAGTTACAAACAATGAGGTCCCAAAGTATAATATATAAATGTTTACAAAATGTTTCGAATGGTAAATGATAAAAGCGTAAGTCTTCAAAATATGTCGTGCGACTCTATGTTCCATGCAATAGCTATCGTCTTATGTCCTGAGATAAACATGCTAAAGTGTCAACACAATGGTTGGTGAGTTCATAGAGTTTGTTTTGAATAAGTTGAAAAGCCTTAAAAGAATGTTTACACAGCAAAGGCATTGTAAATCCACTCAGTTCCAAGTTCCGCCATAAAGAACTTGCAACCTGTGTGTTCACAACCCACTGCCAAAATATAGTTTGCACAATACACCGGATTATATTCACCCATGGTCAAGAATCCGTACACATGGGCGGGGGCACCTTCCCAAATAGTACTATATTAATCCCATGGTCATGAATCGGGTACCATGGGCGGGGGCATATACCCGACTTATAGTACTATCAATACCTCTCCGACAGCATAGAGTATTGTCGCACGTTTGTAAATACAATTCATGTATTTAGGCAAGTATTTCCAAGCATGTAAAACGAAATCAAGTGTAACGTAATAAAGTATAATGCAACCAAGTATAATGTGATCAAGTATAATGCAATCACGTATAATACAATCAAGTATAATGTTTTAAATATTTATGCAAGTAAAAGCAAGTAGTTGAGCATGTATCTCCCCCAAAGAGTTTGTAAAACAAGTATTAAAAGAGTAGGGGCTATGACTCACGGTAATTCTTAAAAGTTTAAAGTACTTATGAAAGTAAATGAAAATAGTTGAGCATGTATCTCCCCCAAAGAGTTTCAAACGTATAAAAAAACGGGGCTAAGAACTCACCTTAAAATAATATCACGACGTATAACGGAATCGATGGATAATCCTGGAAGTCTCTACGTATAACCTAGAATATGATGTCAACTCTTAGGTTCAGAATAATGCCTAAGAAAACATGAACGAGCCTATATATGTAGCATTTGTATGTTTGTTAATAGAAATTGTTTTAGTTTGTATATCTCGTACTACCGTTCGGGCCATCATAATTCAGAGGTCATGCAGTAAACATTCGAGGAGCTAGGACACTTTAAATCGTAAATCCAGCAACTCGTCGATCCGTTTACCCAAATGAACCCCTCACATGAAGTTCCCTAGTGTTGTAGTGCTCAATACGTAAAACATGTATTTTAATTATTTGATTATATGATATATTAAGAGTTTATAAATACAATAAATAAACTAACAAAGTTTATAATTATTTAAATAAGTTTGAGTTTTATAAATACTTACCTTAATATAGAATGCTTGAGTATTATGAAAAAAAAGAATATAAGCGGAGCTTCGACGTAGAATTTGTAATTTCCGAAAACCCGAGGCTATTAGAAGATTATAACAACGCCTTCTTGAGAACCCGAAAAAGAAATGAAGATTATAACGACTTTTTCTTAAAAACTTTCAAGAACGAAGATCAAACGCTAGTTTTCTTCAAGAACACATGAATGTTCTTACAAGATCTATAAGAAATGCCTTAGGGTTTAGGACTTTAGATGATAAGAAAGGGTGGTGCAAGAATAAATGAAGTGATTATGCTTGGTATTTATAGGCTAGTAGTTTTGGTTAACTATATATTGGGTTAAAAACTAACCATGGTTAAATTTACACATGTAAATGATCTAAAGGAAGTATGCTTAGGATTTTGACACCAAGGTGATGACTCCCCCCCTAAATTTCGTTCATGATAAGATAGGATGACTTTGGTGGATAGTTTTGGTATTATCTTGGTTACGGAGTGAGTTTTGGTTCCGTTAAATGCTAATCGAAGCCATAAAATGTAAAACCGGGTATCGTAAAAATATGAAACTTGCAGGAATGATGAAACTCATCATTATACTCCATCTAAAAATATAAAATGGGTGATAAGTCTTATTGGGTGCAAAAACGCTGCTTAAAACTGGAAATACGGGTCAAAACGCGTAATTCGCAGTTTATCAAAAAAGAACGAAATTTCAGGGAAACGACCGTGAATTTATTTAAAGTAGACTAAAATTAGTCTAAAAGTGATATGAGATGTCAAACTTTGGTTTTCTTCGTACGCGGGATAACTTAACAGTTATTCGTGAAGTTTAAAAATTACGCGATTTAATAAAAAGGTAGAACGTACAAGGTTAATTTCTTTATAGTCAAAGGAGGAGGAAAATATGTTTGACTTTTCCAAAAATGTAAAAGTTTCTGTTAGCCTTAATAGTTTTATTAGAAGTGATGGTCATTCACTATTAGGAACTTTGTAACGTATGTTAGATATCGTGATAAAATAGTCAACGGGCTCGTGGATTGGACTAAGCTAAATGGGCTTTAGTTTAGTTAAGCTAGCATTGAATAATGGCGTGTAACCCATGTCCAAACCCAAGTCCACGAAGCCCAAGCCAAGCCCATGGAAAGCCTTTAGGGCAACATGTGTCTTGTACTATAAATACCCCTCAAATGGTCATTTGAGGGGTGTGCTTGAAAGTGTGTGTGTGTGTGTGTATTTCTCTCTCAAGGAATATACAACTTATTGTTTGCATATCTTATCATCACATACACGATTTTATATCATCAAGTCACCATCTTTCTCATCTTATTTCTAAGCTTTGTTTGTGTTTGTTTCACGTGGGTATACTTGTATACGTGTTGGGTTTGCTTGGTAAAGTGATAAGGTTGATAAAACTAAGGTCCTACAATTGGTATCAATCGCCTAATAATGATTTAGGAGTGTTTGTGTTTGGTTTGAATGTGTTACGCGTAAAAAGGCTCTCGTTATACGTTTTTGTCAAGCTTAAAGCTTTAATTTTTGCACTCAAAAATTCAAGATTCTTGTGGTTTAAGGTTTATTTGGTGCTAAAGTTTCAGTTTTTTGCAAAAAGTTCGAAGCTTTACGTGTTTTGGTTAAGTTTTGAGCTCGTTTTTGGTTTATTGGTCATTTCTACTCGTAACTTTTCTAGGCACTTTGGGTGAAAAAGGTCGACATTTTTGGGTTATTCGAGTGTTTTTAAGGATTTCTGTGCAAGAGATATTGTTTGAATCATTGGAAATTTTTTACGAGTAGGTCAAAACCCTAGTTCTACTCGTAAGAAAGTCAACTACTCATAAGGTTCTACTCGTAACTTTTTGGTGAAGAATCTTCGTGTTATAACGGTGACTCAGTGCTTCCCTCACTTGGATAAGTGTGTGGAACACTTCGACTTTTGGATATCTCTTACACTGTGATAGTGTAAAGGATTTTTGGGCAAAACCCTAATCTTACGCATAAGTTTCGACTTACGCGTAGAATACTTTACGCATAAGCATTTTTCTTACGCCTAAGTTTTTCTTACGCATAAGCTAAATCTTACGCTTAACTTTTTCTACTCGTAACTTTAAACCTACGCATAAGATCCTACGCCTAAGTTTCTACTCGTAACTTGTGTTTCTACGCCTAAGCTCTTTCTACGCATAAGGTTTAAAAAAAAAAAAAAAAAAAATAAATTTTTGAGGAGACTAAACGTTCAATTTTTACGCGAGATTCAAATTTTGGTATAACTGTGAAATTTTTGGTCAAAAATTCAAATTTTTGGGCCTAAATTCAAATTTTTCGGGTCAAATTTTGCGTCAAAATTGTCATAACTCAAATTTTTCATACGACCTTAGAATTGATTTTTATAGTGAATTTCAAATGTTGGGCGAAAATTTTTAAGAACCGAGTTTACGAGTACGACTTTCGGAAACACCTCAACTGAGCTTAATCTTCATCAACCACAACTCCTTTATCGTTGAATCGATCCTACATCAACTTTATCAGATCATACCTTCATCAATGGCTACTCAACAAGACATTCATGCAGCCGGTGCCGAAAACTGACCTCCTATGTTGGCAAAAGGTGGTTATCTTCAATGGACAAGTCGAATGCTCCGTTACATCAAGACCAAACCTAATGGCAAACTCATGATTAAATCCATTCAGGATGGACCCTTCCAGCCTCGACAAGTTAATGTACCTGGAAATCCTGATGCAACACCTCCCACCGCACCATCTTCTCGTCTTCAATACGAATCTGAATACACTGCAGAGGATCAGAAACAAGTCGAAGCAGATGACATGGCAATTCATATTATCCAACTGGGTTTACCAATAGACATCTTTGCTGCGGTAGACAGTTGTGAAACTGCTTTCGATATGTGGGAACGTGTTAGACGACTTTGTCATGGAACCGAAATTGGTCAACAAGACATGGAGAACAAGCTGCTAACTGAATGGGAAAAGTTTACTTCCACTCCAGGAGAATCCATTGAATCATACTATGGAAGGTTTTGCACTTTGATGAATGAGCTAATCAGAAACAAGCTGACACCCAGAACTATCGTTCAAAACATCAAGTTCCTGAATAATATACCAGAAGAATGGGGACGATATGTCACTATTGTCAACCAAACAAAAGACTTACATCAGGTGAACTTTGATCAACTGAATGATTTTCTGAAACAAAACCAAGCTGAAGTCAATGAAGTCAGGAAAGAAAGATTGGCAAAGAATCATGATCCATTGGCACTCATTGCTAAGACTCTATCTTCAGTGAATACACAACAACAAGCTTCATCATCTTCCAACAACAACAACTTGCAGCCACAACAACAATTCTATCCAGATCAACAATACCAGGAACAAGAAATCACTGATCTCGAATCTGATCAAGAAGACCCTATGTCCCAAATAATTTCTCTCTTGGGTCAAGTAATCAAAGGTCGCTATTCCACACCTACTAACAACAACCAAAGGATATCATCAAACACTCGCAACAGGCAAATTGCACAGCCGGGTGTGAATATGGGTAATCAAGGTCAAATGGTTGGAGTTATTGGGAATCAGCAGGGATATGCTACTGGATTTCGCATGGGTAATCAGGCGGTTCCGAATCAGGGTAATCAGATGAGACAGAATGTTGGGAATAGAGCAGTGGGTAATCAGAATCGGAATGTTGCAGCTCCAGTCGTTGGGAATCATGGACATGTGAATCAGGGTAATCAGATTAAGTGTTATAACTGTCAAGGAATGGGTCACATGGCAAGGAATTGTCCTTCTAAGCCGAACAAGAACGATCTTGAGTATCTTCAGAAAACTGTCCTGTTGGTACAAAAGGAACGCGCTGGATTTCAGTTGAGTGCTGAGGAACATGACTTTATGGCTATTATGGATGATTTGGAAGACCTCGAGGAAATTAATGCGAACTGCATCTTCATGGCAAATCTTCAGGAAGCTAAGTACGACACTGAGTCAGACTCACCTCCTGTCTATGACGCCAATACCGTATCTGAGGTACCAATCATTGATCCATGCTATAACAATGTCATATTTGATGTGTTTACTCATGACGAACAGCATTCTGTGACGCCAGCACCTACTTATGATACATACCTGGACAATCCGAGTTGTAGCAATACTAACTCTGAGACTCCAGATGTGGATCCTAGTGGAGGCTGTGTGGCACAAAATACTGAGACTGATGAGGAAACACGTGCTTATGTTGAATCATTAATCAATCGATGTGGCATTGAAGTTGAGAAAGTTAGAACGGTCAATCGCGAAGTTAAAGCCGCGAATGCTAAATTGACCACTGAGCTTGAGAGTTAC
Source organism: Chrysanthemum seticuspe (assembly GCA_019973895.1). Lineage (NCBI taxonomy): Eukaryota > Viridiplantae > Streptophyta > Magnoliopsida > Asterales > Asteraceae > Chrysanthemum > Chrysanthemum seticuspe. The sequence goes on along the minus strand of BPTQ01000008.1, from coordinate 225,471,204 downwards.
AAGGAGCATGCCAAAGCCTATGAATTTCATACAAACAAAATGTCAGAATTAGAAATTGGTTATCGAGATTCTGTTTTAAGAGAAAAAGATTTGCAACTCAAGTATGACACACTTGATGTGAACCTGAATTTGAAAATCAAATCTTTAAACAAGGAAATTTCTGAACTAAATGACCAACTTTCTAAACAAAAAGCACTGTTTTCTGATCTTGAAAAAGAAAAGAAACAGTTGATTGCTGATTTTTCAAAACGAGAAGATTCTCTTCTTGATGAAATTCTTGATAAAACGGAAAAAATCAAAACTTTGGACAATTTGCTTCTTACAACGGGTCATTCAGCTAAATCAAACAAGATGCTTTCTAACCAAGTAAATCCACGTTTTCATACTTCACATAAGATGGCACTTGGTAATGACCCTTCTTCGTTTCTCAAGAAAGCTCAGAAATCTCAGAATGTGTTGCACAATGGAAAACCTTTGCATGAACCTATAATTGTGCATGATTCTCTTGAAACGTTGGAACTATCTGAGGAGAGTAGATCTAAAATGAAACAAAAACATCCGGAAATCAAACCGATTGATTATAACAAATGGAACCAAATTAATGTTCTTCCTTTTGTTTCTCAAAAAGAACAATCAACGTTTTCCACCACATCAAGTATTTCAAACAAAGTGTCAACACCAGTTTCAAAACCAGTTGTTGTCTCCAATTCTCTTTCGAACATTGAACAAATGTCTTCAAACAATCCTTTTAACACAAGTGAAGCGCGAAGTATTTTGGAAAATGTGAAAACGAGAATTGCAGATCTTCAAGAGACCGTTAAAACTAAAACCAATATTAGAAACATCTGGTTTAATAGTTTTGATAATGAACAGAAAAAGTTTTTTGAAACTCAAATTGCCCCTCAGCTGAATAACATCAGTGCAAGGGTAATTCATTTTGAACAAGCGTTTTTGAAAGAAACAACTGACTTTGTCAAGGACCATAAATCCCTGGTAAAGCAAGCTAATGAAAGTGTTGAACACATCAAAGTTGTGGAAAAGTTTAATGACTCTCTCTCCGAAGATGTTCTGACTACTGATATTATGTCCATCATTTTGCAAACATATTCTGTTGAAGATCATGAAAGACTCCAGTCTGAGACCTCCGAAATTGTTTCAAAATATGAAAAAGCTCTTATGAAACTTGAAAAAGAAAATATCTCATATTTTAAACAACTTGATCGAAAAACTGAGGAATGCAAGTATGACAAATTGTCGTATGAGCGCGCCTACAATGACATGAAAGCTAAAAATGATCTTTTGAGGGCTCAGCTGGAAAGTCAAAAGGGAAAGGCAGTGGAAACTGTGATTACAAAACCATTGACTGCGGAGAAAGCAAATGTTCTCAAACCGGTTTCAAAACCAAAAATGTCTGTTTCTTTGCCTCCTCCAAAAGTCAATGAGAAAAATGTTTCATCAAAACCAGTCACTCCACCTGTCGTGCCTAAACAAAATGTTGATAAAGGGAAAGCGGTTATTGAGAATCCTAAAGTTTTAGCACCTGGCCTTTTTAAGATGAGTACCACTAATACGTCTACCTCCACATCTAAAGAGACTAGGATAGCTGAAACCACCTCCCTTCATAAAAATGTGAATCCTAATGCGTGTGCCTCACCTTCTACAGGACTAGAAAGCACCTCTAGGAGCAGCAGACTAAAGCCTAAGAGCAATACAAGGAACAATAGAGTCTCGACTGCCTCTAGGAGTAGTAGCTTGAATAAAGAGAAGAAAGTAGAAGAACACCCTAGGAATTTACAGCCTTTGAATAAGAAAGACATTTCATCTGAATGTACTGAATCTGTGAAACTTGCTAAGTCTAATGAATGTGTTGAATCTCTTTGTTTAACTTGCAAGAAATCTTTAAATGTTCAAGATGATTGTGTTTCTAAGAATGTGAATGATAAGCCTGTTAAGAAGCACGTCCCAAAAAGTAATTACGCTAAACAAGTAGGAAGACTAGTTGCAAAACTTAGGCTTTACACTACTGACAGGAACCAACGTGTATACTTTAGGGATGATATTTGGAAACCCACAGGTAGAACTTTCACACTCCAGAACGGTACAATGAATGATAAACCAGAATTCCCTGTAGAAAACCTCTATGAGTGTGATAAGGATTTTACCCCTAACCCAAAGGAACCAAAATCAAAACGGTTTCCACAATATTCCTTTTCTGTAACTGGCAGGTTATCGAAATTTGTCTTTGGATCGTCGACTCGGGTTGCTCCAAGCACATGACCGGGAATCTGAAGCTGCTGATCAATTTCGTCTGGAAATTCATGGGAACCGTACGTTTCGGAAATGATCATGTAGCAGCTATCATGGGTTATGGAGATCTACCTTTTGGAAATTATTTGATCACTCGGGTTTACTATGTCGAAGGGTTGGGACACAATTTGTTTTCAGTCGGGCAGTTCTGTGATGCAGATTTAGAGGTTGCTTTTAGGAAAAATGCTTGCTTCGTTAGAAACTTGGATGGCACTGATCTCTTAACTGGGGATCGTGATACAAACTTGTATGCTATCGACATTAACCAAATGGCCTCTTCATCACCAATATGTCTTATGACACGAGCATCTGGAACACAGTCCTGGTTGTGGCACAGACGGTTATCCCATCTCAATTTCGACACCATCAACAATCTTGCCAAAGACAACATCGTCAATGGACTTCCAAAGTTCAAATACACCAAGGATCACTTATGTCCATCATGTGAACAAGGAAAAAGCAAAAGAGCATCATATAAACCCAAATCCGTACCTAGTTCGGAAGCAAAGTTGCATATGTTGCACATGGACTTATGTGGCCCAATGAGAGTTGAAAGCATTAACGGGAAAAAGTATATTCTTGTTATCGTCGATGATTATTCGAGATATACATGGGTTAAGTTTCTGAGATCAAAAGAGGAAGCACCAGGCATCATCATCACCTTTCTGAAACGCATTCAAGTACTTCTTCAATCTCCAATAAGGGTTGTAAGAACAGACAAAGGCACTGAATTCACAAATCAGGAGTTAAGAGCTTATTTTGAAGATGTTGGAATTACTCATCAGACATCAGCTGTTAGAACTCCACAGCAGAATGGGGTAGTTGAAAGAAGAAATAGAACTCTTGTGGAAGCTGCTCGCACGATGCTAATTTATTCTAGTGCACCGTTATTTCTCTGGGCTGATGCTGTTGCCACTGCTTGTTTCACTCAGAACCGATCCCTCATCCATCCTAGATTCAATAAAACCCCATATGAGCTTGTGAACAACAGAAAACCAGATATCTCTTACTTACACGTGTTTGGCGCTTTGTGCTATCCTACGAATGACAGAGAAGATCTTGGAAAACTGAAAGCAAAAGGTGATATTGGAATCTTCATTGGATATTCAGATAACTCGAGGGCATTCAGGGTGTATAACAGAAGGCTAAGGAGGATCATGGAGACGATGAATGTGAAGTTTGACGAACTTTCACAAATGGCTTCTGAGAGACTCGCTCTAGAACCCGCACTAAACCGACAGACTTCTGGACACATCAGTTCAGGACTCGTACCTCAAAGAGCTCAATCAACTTCGTTTGACAATCCTAAAGAACAAGAATGGGAAAATTTCTTCGAGTTAATGTTCGATGAATACTATGGTGGAACTTCGACAAATGCATCAAACCATCATTCCGCTGCACCCGCTCAAAATCATCCTCCACCACCAACAGAAGATGCATCTACAACGGTCGAAACCAATGCACCAACTCCATCAACATCAACATCATCTACATCTACTCAAGTTCTTGCACCCGTTCTACCAGCAGTTGATGAGCAAAACCAAAACTAGAACGATGCAACGTTAGATGACGACTTATTTGAAAACCCGTTTGCTACGGTATCAGATGAATCTTCTTCAAACTTACGAGAACCATCTAACTCGCATACGTCTAACCAACGGTATCCTTCTACTCTGAAGTGGACAAAAGACCACCCTATTGAACAAGTTATTGGTGAACCTTCAAGGCCAATTCAGACGAGACGCCAACTTGCCACAGACTGCGACTTGTGCATTTACCTTTGCTCAATTAGCAATCTAGAACCAAAGAACATTCGTGAGGCAATGGCAGATCCCGCATGGATAGAAGCAATGCAGGAGGAACTTCTTCAATACCGTCTACATGACTCGTGGGAAAAGGTTCCAAGACCCATTGACGTTCGAGTCATTGATCTTAAATGGTTATGGAAAAACAAAAGGGATGAAGAGATGACTGTAATTCGCAACAAAGCTCGTCTTGTGGCCAAAGGATATAGACAAGAGGAAGGGATAGACTTTGAAGAGTCATTCGCGCCGGTAGCTAGACTTGAAGCAGTCAGGATATTCTTGGCCTATGCAGCTCACAAAAACATCACGGTTTATCAGATGGACATCAAGACCGCGTTCTTGAATGGAACTCTGAAAGAAGAAGTGTACGTGAGTCAGCCAGAAGGCTTCATAGACATGGAACATCCAGACTACGTCTACAAACTCAAAAAGGCAATCTATGGTTTAAAACAAGCTCCGAGAGCGTGGTATGACGAACTGTCCTCTTTCCTTATCCAAAACAATTTCACCAAAGGAACAGTTGATCCTACCTTATTTACACAAAAATGCAAAAACGACATTTTGATTGTTCAGATTTATGTGGACGACATCATCTTTGGGTCAACTAATCCGAATCTTTCAAAACATTTTGAAAATCTCATGAAAAGCAAATTTGAAATGTCCATGATGGGGGAACTAAAATTCTTTCTTGGTTTACAAATACATCAGTCCCCTCGTGGAATTTTTATAAATCAAGCTAAATATACAACTGAGATTTTGAAAAATCATGGTATGGATAATTGTGATTCGGTCGGAACACCAATGGTAACTTCACCAAAAATTGGAGCCGATTTGTTTGGGAAACCTATTGATCCGAAGAAATATCGGAGCATGATTGGTTCTCTCATGTATCTTACTGCTAGTCGACCCGATATTCATTTTGCTGTTTGCTTATTAGCACGGTTTCAGGCAAAGCCTACCGAACTGCACCTCAAAGAGGTTAAACGGATCTTTCGGTACCTGAAGACATCCATTCACATGGGACTTTGGTATCCGAAGGAATCCGGATTTGATCTAATTGCCTTTTCAGATGCGGACCACGCAGGTGATCAAGTTACAGCAAAAAGTACATCTGGAGGAGCACAATTTTTGGGTGAAAAGCTAGTCAGCTGGTCTTCAAAGAAACAAGATTGCACTGCACTTTCAACCGCTGAAGCTGAGTATGTGTCTCTATCTGCGTGTTGTGCTCAAGTTCTATGGATGAGAACACAACTCACAGATTATGGCTTTACTTTCGATAAAATACCTATGTATTGTGACTCGAAAAGTGCCATAGCCATATCATGCAATCCTGTTCATCACTCAAAGACTAAGCATATCAGAGTCCGCTATCACTTCATCAAAGAGTACGTCGAAAATGGTACTGTTGAATTATTCTTCGTGAAGACAGATTACCAACTCGCCGATCTATTAACAAAAGCCCTTCCAAAAGAAAGGTTTGAGTATTTAGTTCGACGAATTGGAATGCGAAGCCTAACCCCTGAGGAGTTAGAACGTCTTCTCGAATCTTCTGATTGAAAATGCTTTTCCAAAAAGCTTCGCTGTAAATAGTTTTGAAAAACAAAATACAAAATTTGAAAAACCAACAAAAGCAAAATATAAAAATATAAAACTTTCAAAAAAATACAAAAACTATAGAAAATCAAAAATCCAAAAATATTCTTCTACGACATGTCTCTTGTATAATCGATATTCTGTACGTTTCTAGAAATGTCATTCAACAATGATACGGGCATGTACAGATGCTTGAGCGAGAGTTCTTTAATGTTTTCCAAAACATGTCGTTTCTCAAAAAAAATTTCTTCAATAATGGCTTTCGTATACATCAGTACGAAACCCGGACCGAAATGATGACTTTTGATTATTTTCAAATCAAAACTCGTGCTTTGATCGAAAAATGAGGTGTACGCTTCAGTGCACTACATTTACAAATGGTGAGAAACCATCATAATCTTGAGCACCTTTTCAAGATTGTTCAAAAAGATTTTCAAAATCTTTCAAATAGTTTGTGCTCAAGATAACTCCCTCTAAAACCCTTTAATTGATTATGCTTTATTAAAGGGGGAGTATAAAACTAAAATGTTCCAAATTCATGCTTAAATCAAATCCGTTTGTCTCCCCAAAAGATTCTAAAATGTTGTTTAATCCGTTGATATCAAAAATATCACGTATATGCTATTTTTGAGAGGGAGGAGACGTGATTAAAATGTGATCAAAAATATTTAATGATCGGTGTTTGAATCTCAAATGAGCTCGACTCAGATGAAACCAATGAATTGACGAGCAATTATGTACCATCTCGAGAAACTTTCTATGGACTTGACCAGGACGGGTAATAATTTCAAGCTAGTTCTCTAGTGATGTAAACGTGTCTCGAATCGGTCTTGTTCATTTAAAGTCGATCAATTCAAAAAGTGCGAACTCTACCCTCTATGTGCAGATTTCTGTCAAAACTTATGAGCACATGTGAAGGGGGAGTGTTTCTGAAAATATAAAACTCACGGAGTGTTTCAAACATGTTTTCTATCATAAACACTCTGAGAGATTTTGATGAAAAACGGTTTTATGGCAACAATAGGACAGTCATGGAGTTATAAGGTGACTAAGGATAGGAAATCCGTCCTATGATCCGCCAGAGCCGGAGGGATCTACCCAAGGACATCACCAATAGTGTAGAACTAGAAGTCCTTAGGAATGATTGAAAAAAGGAGTAATGTGAGAAAGGAGAAAGAAGGGGTTGAAGAATTAAAAAGAAATGTAATGAGAAAGGGTGAAAAGAAATAGCCCTCCATATTCAACCTTAGGGCAGAAACCGGGTTCAATACATATGCTACTGGTTGTCACTAGATGACACTGGTATTGAAGACAAAGACGTCATGGACCCAGTGACGCACTGCACTAAACCTTCTAGCTACTCAATTCCTCTTAAAAGGATTTGTTTCATTCTCACTGGGAACCCTGCATAATCTATCGACTTTCTCTTAGAGATTATTGATATTGAAGAAGGAGACCCTCTCCCTAGTCTCCGCTCAGGAAAACCAAAATGCACTATTGAGTCTAGAGCCACGAGATTCATCAAAAGATCTCATAGGAACACTTGACATGACATCGCTTGTTGTTCATCAATAAGGGCACAAGTGATATATTCTAGAGTCCTACGCAGATCTTAGCAATCTGCCAGAACATTTATGAGAAGTTTCACATCTGTGATCTTCAGTGATTGAATGGAAACTCCTGCCAGGGTCAACATCAAGCAGCCCTGACAGCAGGTCACTTCGGTAATTCTCCGTGGATTACGCTTAGTGTGTCTCAAACGGTCTACAGTCGTGGGGTGATGCTTCGGTGTACCTCAGCGACTCATCTGAACTGTAGGTGTATTTCGGTACATCGCGTTATCTCACTTGTGGGACTCCAGTTCAGGAACGGCCTCTGTGAGAATTAGAGACGTGTTTTCACACTATGCTGTTAACACCCTCGAAATTCAAACTTGTAAGTGCCAGAATCCGCTTATCACTAACAATGTTTTATGTTTTCTTCTTATGGAAGCTCCGGAGCGGATGGATCGTGCAGACTCGCCACATGCTCATACCAACAACACATGAAAGTTCTCATCAAAATCAAAGGCAACTCAAATTTAAAGATGATTCTTCGTCAAAGTCAAAGAATCAACAAAGTTTAAAGACCCGAGAACTACATCATTAGTAACCAAAAGAAAAATAGAAGTGTGAGCATGGTGGAGAAAGAAATGGAGAATGACGTGGAGACACCTAACCAATGAAGTTGACAATGGCAGACTACCACATTAACTGATCACAAAGCATGAAGGAACAAAGAATCAAGACTATTCAATATCTACACACAAAGTCCTAGCTCAAGAAAAGTAGAGACCTAATCAAGTGGAGCATCATTTGAATGACCACCCCTTAGGGGGAGATTGTTAGCCTTAATAGTTTTATTAGAAGTGATGGTCATTCACTATTAGGAACTTTGTAACGTATGTTAGATATCGTGATAGAATAGTCAACGGGCTCGTGGATTGGACTAAGCTAAATGGGCTTTAGTTTAGTTAAGCTAGCATTGAATAATGGCGTGTAACCCATGTCCAAACCCAAGTCCACGAAGCCCAAGCCAAGCCCATGGAAAGCCTTTAGGGCAACATGTGTCTTGTACTATAAATACCCCTCAAATGGTCATTTGAGGGGTGTGCTTGAAAGTGTGTGTGTGTGTGTGTATTTCTCTCTCAAGGAATATACAACTTATTGTTTGCATATCTTATCATCACATACACGATTTTATATCATCAAGTCACCATCTTTCTCATCTTATTTCAAAGCTTTGTTTGTGTTTGTTTCACGTGGGTATACTTGTATACGTGTTGGGTTTGCTTGGTAAAGTGATAAGGTTGATAAAACTAAGGTCCTACAGTTTCTAAAAATCTTAGGAAATACAGTGCAGGAATCGTTAAGTCTGGATGTAAGTAGAATTGTTTAAAACGTAAGTTTAGTTTCGTACTGCGCTGGGCTTATTTGGTAACATAAAAATAAATCTTAAAAATTCTCAAATTCGTCATGAGTGATAAAAAAATTAATCTAATGCGGAGAAAATTGTCAGAGGCAGTTTTCGTTATGCGCGGGATGTTTAAACGGTGGACCGTCCAAAACGAAACTTTAAAACGGTGTTTTCTTAATAACTTTTGCGAAAATGATCTAACGATTGTCGAACTCTCAGGTCATTACTAAAATAGTTTATCCTACGAGAATGTGAAATAAAATTTTACGGGATGAATAGTGAAAAGTGAATAGTAACAGTGAATAGTAAAAATGAATAGTGACCCGAAAATGCGAATTGTTACACTGAGTCTCGATGGTATACAAAAAGTAACGAATTTTTTAGGTGGTATACCCCTAGAGTGCCGCCTATTGTAAAAGGGGGACTTTATGAAGAGTATTTTCAGAAAGCAAAGGCTGCCGGTGCACGCACGCCTAAGCAAATAACCAGTCTAGAGGATTGTTCAGTGGAGAGTACTCGTCAAGAGGTAGATTTTGTTGCTCTTCAGGCTGTTGTTAAGTCTTTGGAAGCTCGCACATTCAAACTTGAGACTATAGTTGAGGTTAATGTTTTACCTTGCAATTTTTGTCCAATATATTTTCTTTTTAAACAGTTATCATGGTATACACTAATAGGCATGTTTTGTTTCAAATTACTTTCATTTACATATCATTTAAAAAAAAGAGACCAAGTCAACAAATATACTTATGAAAAGGCTATTTATTCATTTTAATCATGTATTTGTAATTTAATTAATTTTTGTATAATAATATTTGATAAACAAATTTGGTATGCAGTTTTACACTTCTAAAAGAGAACACGAGAAGAAAGTCAACAGCCAGACTTACGAAAAGGTAATTAAATCAGTATTATACTTGTAAATTTGCAGTTGCGAGTATATTAAGTTATCTGTAGTTGTGTTCATAATCTGCGTTCAACATTTAAGCCCATACAAGGTTTTGATCCTATAATACGTGGTATATTTTTTTTATATTAAGACTGTCTGCTAATACATGGTAATTTCTTTTTATATGCAGTTTTATACTTTTAAACTTAAACAACAAGACAAAGTTATCCCATCTGCTGTTGAAAAGGTAATTTATTGATCTCCTGTAGGATTAAAGCTAACTTAGATTCTATTGACTTATACAAAGCTTGTAGATTCTATGTATTCTTGATAAGATTTCAACTTTTCAGTTGACACATTATAGGTTCTAAGTTCTAATCATAATATACAAAGTATATCATGAGTGACAACTTTTCAATGCAATTTTGGTTAACGATTTGTATATCCTAATTTTCTTGACCAAGTTTTTGCATTTCATTGACAGGGCCTTGATCTTACTGACGAGTATTGCAGTGAAGTAAATGATTTATCAATTTGTTTGATTCACAAATTCTTAATCTTCTATCATCACAGAAAGATGGACTCCTCAACATCTCACAGGAAGATGTTGTCAAATCACCACAGAAAGATGGTGTGTTTCATACTATGGAAGAGCCTAGGGAAACGAGGTTGAGAATGTCCCAATCTCACACGAAGTCATCTCATATGAAAATTGCTCTCGAGCGTTGTGGAACAAAGAAAAGGAGGTTTGAAGATGTTATTAGGTCGCCTTTTGTGCAAGTAGATAAAACTACAAAAGTTCCTAGCGTTGATGAATTGAGAAATCGAAAGAATTTTCTTGATCCTCTTACGGTTGAAAGGTTAAAATTAGTCAGACCTTGGATCGAGGTACGACGTTTTTAAATCCGTCAGGTTTTTTTATAATTGTAATCATTTTGTAATGGTCACTTATGTTTATTTTGTTTTGTGTATAGGTTCTTGATCGACCATTTCAAAACACCGATCGAATTTTTCTTGGATACGAAATTGAGCGGTTTCTGTGTACGGATGGGTGGCGGAATTGTAATCCTTGGTGCGGTGAAATAACTGTGGATCGTTATTTTGGGGATTCTATAAACGGCCTTGACGATAAGCGCAAAGGATGGCTACATGATGAGGTAAAGTAAATATATCTTTTATTTACTTTACTCAGAATTATATAATATTTTTGTTTTGATTGTCTGTAGCTGATAATCGGTATCAAGTAAATTTTATACGAGAAAAACTGCATATTTTTAAACATGTTAGGAATTAGAAATTTCAGGTATTAAAGAGTCGGTCACCTCAAGTATATGTAATCGTTAGAAAGCTCGTAGTCGTAGTTATTTCAAGCTAAGTAAGACTATAAATACTCTCTACCTCCCAAGGTAGAGAGTTGGAGCTCTTAATAATATTTTCTTTCTCTCACTATAGTTCCTAACTCTCTTCCTTTCTCTCACTAGAACTTTCTCTCTCTAACATACTTATACGCATACTTTGATCATGGTTTAGAGTGTTTGTGAAATCCAATATCCTACAATTGGTATCAAGAGCCATGGTTTGATCACTCATCTTTCATGCTCTTTGTTTTGGTGGATTTCATAAGGTTTTTGGAGTATTAAGGGTTTAGGAGAGTTTGATTCATTTGGACAAATTCTAGTGTTAAAGTTTGAATTTTGCTTGTACTTTTGTGTTTAGGATCATCATATGTGTTTATGTTTTGAATTGGAAGGCTTAAATCATTGTGGTTTGGTTGTTTTGGATTGATAAAGTGGTTATTTGTGAAAGAAGGACGAAGCGAGTTGAGTCTCGGACTTGTTTTTCTTCAAAGCGAGTTGCTTTGTTATTTGATGCGAGTTGGTACATGCGACTTAGCTGTTTAGCGAGTTGATATTTATGCGACTTGGGTTCCAAGCGAGTTGTTTCTTTAAGCGACTTGAGATCTAAAGCGACTTAGCTATTTAGCGAGTTGTAACGCTAGCGAGTTAATTTAAGCGACTTAGTGTTTAAGCGAGTTGATTGTGTAGCGAGTTGATACTAAAGAGAGTTGCCTATGCGACTTGTCCAGATTCAACGTATCTAAAGAGAGTTGCCTATGCGAGTTGCTTAAGCGAGTTGTCTATGCGAGTTGTGTTTTATGCGACTTGTCTATTAAGCGAGTTGTCTGTTTATGCGAGTTGTGTTTCATGCGACTTGGCTATTAAGCGAGTTGTCATCTTATGCGAGCTGAGCCTTAAGCGAGTTGTCTTGGAAGCGAGTTGTCCTGGATGCGAGTTGATTGAAGCGGTTTGACCAAAAGTTGACTTTTTACGGTAAAACTTCAAACGGCCATAACTTTTGAACCGTAACTCCGTTTTCAGCGAAATACCAGTCAAAACGAGCGGAACAGGCTGAATACGGTGAGGTTTCACCACGAAGTCGTGAAATGAATTTTTTGAGGCCCAAATCGCCTCCGGAAGGAAGTTATTGAGTTTTTTAAAGTTTTTGGACCTAAATTTCTTCGTAAAATCGTGCATCAACCAATCCAAATCTTAACCAAACAACATCTCTGCTAATCCTACAAACAATCATAAGTCCTAACACACAATTGTATATCATTGTGACAATCCATCAGTCATCTTAACACGTTCCATTGCTCATTGCTTAACGGTTTGGTCTTGATTTTAGTAAAATCCCGCGAAAGATTCTATTTCTCGGTTTAAATCATAGACTTGTAAAATCCCGTGCATTCTACCACATCATGTCTTACTCTACTGACCCAGTAATTTCAGAAGTGCTTAAATTGTATGATGCTGTGGACAATAATGATAATGATTGCTACACAGAACGACTAAAGATGTTTGAATTAAACAATGAGGATGTGAGATCTTCATGTTCTGAGTACAATGAGAATGAATTGCACCTGCTAATGCTACAGAATGCCATGCAAAAGGAAAGCAGCATTGAACCTTATCAACAACTTCACTCTCACCTCATGTTACTTCTACCCACATCAATGGAACGAACATGTATTGCCCTCTTCCGTCAGGACTTATCCACATTAACAGAAACTCTGCTGTTAAACCTAGAGCAATTGGAGCTACAACTTGACAAAGAGAAGGTTCATAAGGATAGTTCCAGCGCTGCACTTCAAGTGATCTACAAACACTTTCAGTCATTCATTAGAAGGGAATTCACATCTGACTATGATCAAGACATGACTGAAATGTCCTTCAAGAGACACACTGGAATGGAAATTAGCGTGTTCACGGAGACACTTATCCATCTCATGGATAATGTGGAGAAGTATATTGAGGAAGTTACTTAGAATGATGCAAAAGTAGATGAGAGTCGGGTACAATTGAGAGATATTTGTGATAAGTCGGGTAATGTATCAGAAAGGTCGGGTGTTGCTGAATGCATAATATCAGAAACAACAAAGAATGATGTAACCAGCTGCTCAGTAACTCCTGTCACACAAGAAGTGGATGTTGTGATCAGAAAGGCGAATAAATCTCGGGTACTATCAATAAATTGTTGTGTTGAGACCGGTATGGCACCAGATGTTGGATCAGTTGACACTGAATATAGAGGCTCAGAGACAGATAAGCTTGAAACAGCCAGCGGTTCAGTGACTTTTGTTACACATGATGTGGATGCAGATATCAGACCAGAAATTGAACATGTGTCAAGTGATGAGGCACCCTTAACTGTTCAACATAATACATCTGAAAATACTCTTGAGCAAACTGATCACATCACAGAACATGTTCTTGATACATGTTCTGTAACTGAAGCTGATTCTGAGATAAAGTGTTTCAAAACTAATGATATGGTTGATAAGAAAACTTTTGATGAACTTTCAAATAAATTCTCAGAACTTGAAAAACATTGCATTTCACTTGAAATTGCAATCCAAAGAAAAGAAGAAAGTTTTCCAACTGTGAAACCTTGTAACAATCCGGAATTCCCTGAATTTCGTGAGTTTTTTGAAATAAATGATTTAAAAGCTCAGCTTCAGGACCAAAACTCGACTATCAATAATTTGAAGAAACATATTTCTGGTATGCATGAGAAAAGTAATTTAGTCAAGACTACACAAGACATTGATGCTATTATAACAAGAAATAATGAACTGTCGATTTATGTGGCTAAATTACTTAAGGAAAATGAGTCTTTGAGAAAGCATCACATAGACCCAAGTGACTCTGTCAATGATACTAGAACTAAGTCTTTGGAACAAACAAACTCTTTGATAGCCAAAATTGATGATCTCAAAGCTCAACTTCAGGAAAAGAGTTTCGCAATTGTTGCCTTAAAAAATGAGCTCAGAAAAACAACAGGGAATAGTGTGAACACTAAGTTTGCAAAACCATCAATCTTGGGGAAACCAGTTATTAGACAACCGAATGCGTTTAGATCTGAACGACCAAAATTTTCAAAAACGCGGTTTGCCTCCCAAGTTGATGCAAAACAAGTTTTGACAAAACCAGTCACTTCACCTTACTTGCCTAGGAAAAATGTTGTGAATGATTTGTATAAGAACTCTTATCTAGATATGGCTAGAAAGAAGGCACAAATTCGAAAAGACGGAATTTTAGGTGCAAAACCTAGGGTAATGAATACTTCGAGATTTCAAGGCACTGCTAGTAGTAGTAAACCATTACCTAGGAACACTAAACTAAAAACTAGGGATAGGATTGGATCTAAGAGTAGTTGCGTTTCAATTAAAGCTATTCCCATAGCAGATCACTCTAAGAAATCTAGATCTATTTCTGAATCCAAACAAGCTGTCTGCTCGAATTGTTTGAAATGTATCTTTAATGCAAATCATGATAACTGTTTTACAAAATCCCTGAAGTACGTAAATGCTCATGCAAAGGTTCTACCTGTTAAGTCTAGGACTTTCAGTAAGTCATCTTCTGTGCATAAGAAGCAAAACATACCTAAATCTTCACCTAGATGGATACCAACTGCTAAATCTTTGGAGTCTAGGAATATCGATAAGTCTTCCACTGTGCATAAGAAGCTTAACAATCCTAGACCTTGCCATAAGTGGATACCGTCTGGTAGAATGTTTAAGAATGCTGGACTTAAGTGGATTCCTACCGGAAAGATGTTTACCGATGGCAATCTCAATGTTGACCGTGAAACCCCAAAGGGTTTGGATACTGATGTCACTAACCAAAATATATGCAATCAAGTTTGTAATATTAGTGCAGGTAGTCCTTACTCAGTTGCAGATACTTCGATCCTTCAATACATGGACTGGCTTAAAGTATGGATAACAAAAGGATTGATATCTCATAACTCACGGGTTCAAGTTACTCAACATTGATACTCAATCAGCAATGACGTCTGTTCAAATCAGTTCAGGCCTCGTACTTCATCATTATGGCGTCTGCAGATAATACTTCAGGCCCCGTTCCTCATAGAAAAGAAAAGTGTACGCTCTTCTGTGCGCTTTATCTTCAGCTAATGAGAAATTCTCTCGTGAATGGCCATACTCATCTACATTCTTCATCAACAAGCTTCATGTTTTTCCACGCTCATTCAGTCATCAAGTGGATCTACGTTCATTGGTGTATACTCTTATTCACTTGCTAAATCAAAAATGGCAACTTCAGATGCAATTTTTGAGGGGGAGAAGAGTGAATATACTACATGATGATGGATGTTTGAATAATGGTTATACGACTTAATTTTTGATGATGATGAGTGTATATTCTTTTTGATGAAGAGTGAATATACTAAAGATAACTGGGATTCATTGTTTTGATTTTTGATGACTCTCCTCCAACGCCTAATGCTTCACTTACTAAGGATAAATGGGAATCAATGTTTGGGATTCATTGTTTTTCAAAGATATGTTTGATGAGTACTTTCAACCTCCGACGAATGTTGATCATCCAGCTTCTGAAGCTCATGCTCCGGTTTCTATTGACTCAACTGGTTCACCATCTAAGAAGTACTTCTTGGAATTCTCAAGAAACCTTATCTCCAGTTATTTCACAAGGCGTTTATAATGACTATCATGATATTGTAAGGTGCACTATTGAATAATGATCCGATCTTTTGTATTCCTGTGCCAAATCTTCACGGATTGTTGTTCATGGATAATGATACGATCTTTGGTATTCCTTTGCCAAATCTTTACGGATTATTGTTCCTCTCATTGTGCACGCTATAAATCAACCACATGAACATTAAGGAAAATGACTACCTCATTCGCTCGAAGACATTTGTGGTGAATCTTCCAGATCAGTCTCTACATGTATACCTTTAGGAAGAATGCATTAATGTCGAGAAATCATTTGTTCCGGTTCATTCAGTGGATCGACGTACATCCGGTTGTACGTTTATTCACGTGTTGGGCATTTGACACAAGCTGATTACTTCGGAGTTAATCGATTATCACTTATTTGAGATTGAAGTTAAATTTCAAAGGCGTGTTCTTATTTGATAACTTGCTCGGGTCTAAGAATTTTAAGTTGAAGACTTGGTTTATCTAGTTACCAACTGTCGGGATGGATGGTTGAAGATCTGGTTAACTATCACTTTAAGGAGTTACGTAGTTTTACTCAGTGACACAAGAAAATGACGTTGTGGATAATCGCAAGAGGTGTTAAAGTCTCATACTTTGGTTGAGTATTGAGTACTTAGAGATTTGCTTGAAGCATAAATTCTCGACACTGTTCTTCCAACATTAGTGCAAGCTTAAGATGCAAATGCAGGGAATTCTTCTTCAGTTTCAAGTTTGGTATATCAGGTTTTCTTCATCAGTGGTCACTTCAAATTGTCTACATATGGGTTGATAAAGATAGTCAGAGAGAGTTTCTATCGCAGTGGTCCTATGGCTCCTGGACAATCCAGTTCAGGACCCGCACTTCAAAACAGTCCCATTGGTTCATCCCTTGTTCCAAACTCTTCTCAAGAAACTCCATATGTACCTCCATCTGAAGATGATTTAAAGAAATTGTTTGATCCTATGTTTGATGAACTTTATGATCCAAGTACTAATGAGGTGTCGATTCCTACAACAGAGGCTGCTCATATTCCTGTGAATGAAGTCAATCCCTCAGTCTCAATATCTTTAAGTCAAGAAGCGCCTGCTGCTGATCCTTCAGTCTCATCAACAAATCATCATTCTTCAAATGTACATCATGGAACTGTTTCTAGCATCAATGATGAAGTTAATCCCTTTGCTACTCCTGAAGATGCTCCATTTGAAAACATATTTGCTCCTGAATCTTCATCAGAACCATCTTCTTCAGGAGACATCGACTCTGCTACTTCAGTCCCTCAACAACTACCACATGAACACCTCAGAAAATGGACTCACGATCATCCATTAGACAACATCATTGGAAATCCTTCTCGTCCGGTATCCACTCGTAAACAGCTTGCTACTGATGCCTTATGGTGCTTCTTTAACTCTGTACTCTCAAAGATCGAACCTAAAGATGTTAAAACTGCTATGAATGAAGACAGCTGGTTCAATGCCATGCAAGATGAAATTCATGAGTTTGATCGATTAGATGTATGGGAATTAGTACTAGCTCCAGATTGTGCTATGATCATTGCTCTTAAGTGGATCTTCAAAGTGAAGCTTGATGAGCATGGTGATGTTTTGAAAAATAAGGCTAGGTTAGTGGCTAAAGGTTATCGTCAAGAAGAAGGTATAGACTTTGAGGAATCTTTTGCTCTAGTTGCTCGTATCGAGGCGATCAGAATCTTCTTGGCTAATGCTGCTAGCAAGAACATGGTTGTTTATCAGATGGACGTGAAAACCGCATTTCTTAATAGAGATCTGAAAGAAGTGGTTTACGTCAGCCAGCCAGAGGGTTTTGTGAATTCAGAGCATCCTACTCATGTTTATCGCTTGAAAAAGGCCCTATATGGTTTGAAGCAAGCTCCTAGAGCATGGTATGATACGCTGTCAAAGTTTCTTCTATCTACTGGATTCAGCAAAGGAGCAGTTGATCCTACTCTGTTCACCAGAAAGTCAGGCAAACACTTAATTCACGTTCAAATTTATGTTGATGATATTATTTTTGCCTCGACCGACCCAATGGAATGTGATCGTTTTTCTAATGAAATGGGTTCAAAATTTCAAATGTCAATGATGGGACAAATGTCATTTTTCTTGGGATTACAAATTTCACAAAGTCCCGGAGGCATTTTCATAAATCAATCTAAATATGCACATGAGATTTTAAAGAAATTTGGATTTGATTCTAGTGACCCTGTTGACACTCCCATGATTGAATGAACCAAGCTGGATGAGGACCACTCAGGGATCATGGTAGATCAAACGAAATATCGTAGTATGATTGGATCCCTGATGTACCTCACAGCTAGTAGACCAGACATCTTGTTCGCTGTGTGCATGTGTGCTAGATATCAGTCTAAGCCTACTAAAAAGCACCTTGAAGCGGTTAAACGGGTCTTTCGGTATCTCCAAGGAACCATCAATATGGGACTATGGTACCCGAAGGACACCGGTATGTCACTAACGGCCTATGCAAATGCTGATCATGCAGGTTGTCAAGATACACGTCGAAGTACGTCGAAGTACTTCTATTTCCTCTACAGAGGCTGAATACATAGCCATGTCATCTTGTTGTGCTCAAATCTTATGGATGAGATCTCAATTATCTGAATATGGCTTTGAATTCAACAAAATCCCTCTGTACTATGATAATAAAAGTGCTATTGCTCTCTCATGCAACAACGTTCAACACTAAAGAGCAAAGCATATCGACATTCGACATCATTTCATCAGGGAACAAGTGGAAAAAGGTGTGGTGGAACTCTATTTTGTGAGGTCTGAATATCAGTTAGCAGACATCTTCACCAAAGCTCTTCCAAGAGAACGTTTTGAGTTTATTCTTCCACGCCTTGGCTTGAAAAGTCTTCAACCAGAAACACTCAAATGTCTTCAGGAGGAAGACGAGGAGTAAAGGTCTATCTTCATCTATCTCTTGTATATATCTATTCGAAAAACAAAATACAAAATTATAAAACCTTCAAAATCCATAAAAATCTGAAAAATTCGAAAAATCTTCAAAAAAGATTGTCAATTTGTTATGATTTTTCTCGGTTCGACAATATCTACGGTCTTTGTGCTGTCATTCAAAGAATGACACGGGACTTTAGATGTTGTTCAAATTTTCAAAAAAAAAAAAAAAAAAAAAAAATTATTTTTGGGAGAAAGAGAAACAATGGTTTATTGTCATTTCAGGCAGTAACCCGCTTTTTAAAAAGAAAGAACAGAGCTATTCTTTATCATGTTTTTCAAAATTCCATGCTCTGATTCTATAAACATTTATCTGCTGAAAACTAACTGCTTTGAAAAATAACTCAGTCTCTATTTTTGATAATCATCTGGACTTATTTGTCAAAATATCAATCTCTCAATCAACAACCTATGTCATTGATTGAGGGGGAGAATGATTTCAATTAAATTAAAAAGTTATTTGGCATTAAATTGTTTTCAAAAGATATACATGCATGTTTTATCAATGGAGTTTTAAAGTCTTAAAATCCGATCCTTATCAGTTAAAACGCTTTCATAATCAAGACACAATTCCCCTTAAAAGCTTTCAAAATCAATTTAAATCTATAAGAGATCACAAATCTCAAATGATTTGATAATTGTGATCGGGGGAGAATGTGTGATTTAAATTGGATTTAAACTGATAATTCGGTAAATGGTTTTATAAGGATGTACAAGCTCTCCTTCCCACATGTGACAAACGATTTCAAATTTTCCATGCACATGTTGAGGGGGAGCATCTATCTTAAACCTATGATTTGAAACGTGATCACTTATCTCAATGTGCAGGTTCCCTCTAGTATGTGCAAAACTCTTTTCAAATCTCGAGGCACATATTGAGGGGGAGCAAACTTATGAAAACCTCATCCTTCCCGGAA
This sequence comes from Chrysanthemum seticuspe, assembly GCA_019973895.1. Classification (NCBI taxonomy): domain Eukaryota; kingdom Viridiplantae; phylum Streptophyta; class Magnoliopsida; order Asterales; family Asteraceae; genus Chrysanthemum; species Chrysanthemum seticuspe. The sequence goes on along the minus strand of BPTQ01000008.1, from coordinate 225,451,725 downwards.
ATGCTTTATCTACTTGATTTGATCAGGGAAGTGATGTTGATATCTTTTAGAAAATGGTAATCAAAGAAGTAAATTCTTCCTCTTGCCTCCGTGTGCAAAACGATTTCAAACATTTGATGCACATGTTGAGGGGGAGCACTTGTTCTAAAAATATCAAAAACAATTCAGGTACAAAATGTTTTGATAATATATCACAAGTATCTGGATTGATTTTCAAAAGGTTTTCAATTGGTTCCAATGGCAGATGAACAATACCAAATTGACCGACCAACTTTACTTTATGTACGGTGATATAAGGATGATAAGGTTAGGTATGTGTTCCCATGATCCGCCAGAACCGGAGGGATCTACCCAGGGACTATCCACTAGTTAGTGTAGAGTTCTTAGGTATGATGATAAAAGGAGAAAAATGAGATTTGGGAAGAGTGTGGACTGAGACTGAGCTAGTACTGGAATAAACCCAACAAGGTTCTAGCTATGAAGTCTCGGTAAGCAATGAAGGGGTTGAAGAATTAAAAAGAATTGAATGAGAAAAGGGTGAAAACAAATAGCCCTCCATATATTCAACCTTAGGGCAGAAACCGGGTTCAATTCATATGCTACTGATGGTAACATCGGTATTGAAGACAAGACGTCATGGACCCAGTGACGCACTGCACTTCAACTTTCCAAACCACTCAAGTTCCTCTTAAAAGGACTTGTTTCATTCTCACGGGGAACCGACATTATCTATCGACTTTCTCTTAGAGATTGTTAATATTGAAGAAGGAGACCCTCTCCCTAGTCTCCGGCACAGGATCCAAATATGCACAAATTGAGTCTAGAGCCACGAGATCATCAATAAATCTCATTAGGACACTTTCAATGAAGACTCTCTGTTTCACACAATGTGGAAAGAGAGATTATATCTTGAGTCCTACGCATTATCCTTGTGGTATTGCCAGAACATCTGAGTGATGTGTAAACATATTCACAATGAAGATGGAAAGCCTTCTGGAGCCAACATCAAACAAGCTCCTGGTAGGTGGCATGTGAGATCTATTATATAGATCAACCATGTGACAACTGAACATAAATAATGGGGCGATTCAATCTCTTGAATCAATCCTGGTTCAGGTTATGGATTGACGGATACCTTTGAAAAACCAGTCTTTGTGCTTAAAAACTCTTTTCTTTAGCAAATCGACCGTGTACGGATATTTCAAATCAAAAGGTGTTTTATGATTGATAATTGATGTTCATTAAAACCTTCGTTGTATTGCAAAAACAATTTCTATTGAGCAATACACGATTGTTTTTCAAATCTCTTTTCATCAATCAGTGGACTTAAATTCGCTGGTTCACTCACTCCGTGTTGTCTTCTTTGAGACGTTCCGGTTTGAGAACAGCTAGAGCAGCTGCGAAACCCTGTCAAGGAAATTCTTCGGAATTACACCTGATCACAGGCAGTACATGTACTGATCAACGGGGAACCGTGGGCCGTGTACCTCAATTCAACGAAAGTGTTCAAAGACACTTTCGTGCGATTTATTGCTAACTGTTGTATGCAGGTACGTCCTATGTTTGCAGCTGATCAAAATGAAGCGGTCAATCCATAGCCGCATGCTCACTTAACACATTCATCTCAAAAGAAATCATGATTAGTGCATCAATGACTCTGATATATTCACTCCATGCTTCTGCTACGCTGCTGCCAATATCATGAATCAACGAAAGCTTCCGCTACTCTGATGAGAAGATATGATGATCCAGAATGTGAGCATGTCGGTCCGAATGTCACAACATCACAAAATTCCAACACCACAATGGATGTCTCAGAGATTTTTGTTAGCTGATGGTCTCAAAAGCTGGCTCAAATTTATTATCACGTGGATCAGTAAAAGACCTCCACCTGGAGTAACCAAACATGCAATGTGAAGAATTAATGACTACGAGCTTAGGAGCGAAGTACTACATCAAGAATGCAAGAACAATTGTTAATGTAATATCTGTTTGTATTCAATGTAATTTTAGTACATGATTGAGGTGACCTCCCTTAGGGGGAGATTGTTAGGAATTAGAAATTCCAGGTATTAAAGAGTCGGTCACCTCAAGTATATGTAATCGTTAGAAAGCTCGTAGTCGTAGTTATTTCAAGCTAAGTAGTATTTAGTTAAGTAACACCGTGGAGGACGGACGGGTCTTTACCCACTGTATGCCTGATCCACAGCCCGTTGTGTGGCGTTTTATGTAAGACTATAAATACTCTCTACCTCCCAAGGTAGAGAGTTGGAGCTCATAATAATATTTTCTTTCTCTCACTATAGTTCCCAACTCTCTTCCTTTCTCTCACTAGAACTTTCTCTCTCTAACATACTTATACGCCTACTTTGATCATGGTTTAGAGTGTTTGTGAAATCCAATATCCTACGAAACAAAAACACTGCATACTTTCTCAATTATCATGGCAGAGTCTATCTAAGTATGTAGATGGGTTCCATTGCATAATTTGAACCCCGTACCTAGTACCATTTGTGTGCTTGATCTTTATCACAAGTTTTGGCTCTTTCAAGAACGGAAGCTCGTTGTCTAGAAAATATTATATAAACTCGACAACCATCTTCCGTTCTTGTAAGAGCCAAAACTTGTGATAAAGATCAAGCACACAAATGGTACTAGGGACGGGGTTCAAATTACGCAATGGAACCCATCTACATCCTTATATATATATATATATCTTCTCTGATAATTGAGACGTGTTGTTTGTGATAATGATATAGTGTGTATTGTCCATGACAAGACACACTACTTCATTATCCCATTCAACACGATTATATAAACTCTATTTGTCTTGTATAATTTGTCTTGTATAAAACTAATTTGAAATCGATTGGCAGGTAGAGAAAATGAAAATCTCAATTTTATATAAATTACTGATTATATTTGTTTTTTCTTTTTCTTTGTTTATTGTTCTTACAACACATTGATCTATGGATCGGTTACATGTGCCATACTAGACCAGATGCTATGGATTGATCAATGGTTAGTTGTGTTTTTCTACCACTATTGATGTGAGGAGGATCATTGCCTGTGTTCTACGCAAACAAAGAAAAATACCCTCTTGGATGGGCTGATGGTGAACGTGTTTTTATCCCAATAAATGAACCTAAGGTTCATTGGTCTCTTGCTGTGTTTCACATCCAGAATGGTACTGTTACATTCTATGATAGTGGAGTTGTGTTTGATACTGAATCGCGTCCGTTTTATCTGGATATGAGGAATAGTTTTGAGACAAGGCTTCCCGAAGTGCTAAAAGAAGCAGGCGTCTTTGAGCAGAAGGGAATCGATCCTAAGTCCTATAGGATTACGTTTAGGCATGCTGAAAATGTTCCCAAGCAGGGTGGTTTGTTCGATGATTGTGGTGTGTGGCTCTGCATCTTCTTATTCAGGTTAGTCATTTAACATTTCAGATTAATAGCTTATAATATATCAATTTGTTTCTTAGTTAACAGACAACCTAGACGCTTTTTTATTTTGGCTGTAGGATAACCATTCATTAAAACAAACTGACAGAAAAACTATAAATACAAACACATCATTACAGTACAACTGGACAAACACAAACTTATGCTAGGCGAATACATGCCACAACACATTTGTTGGAAACATCCTAATCAACTTAAACATAGCCCGTTCCAATATTAGTCTCAAAATGACACCTTACCCTTCAACTTCTCGATAAAGTCATCAATCTCAGTACACCTCAACTCTATCTTTTAGCCAAAACCTCCAACTCCCTCATTTTTATGTCATCCTTTGCTTGAAGCTCCTTGAGAAACTCTGCTGTCTTCTGAGGCACAATATTCCCAACCACGGTCTCCAACTCCTCAATGAAAAAACCCATCTCACGAACCGCAGCAGACACTTTCATGCAGAAGCCATTGATCTCTCTCGACAGCTTAAATACTCTAGTGATTTCTGCCGACAATAGAAAATCATCATTTCATCCAACTCAACGGTACTTGAAGTCTGTTGCAGCTCAACACACATAAGACATCTAGCAATTATGTTTTTTTTGTTTTTTTTTCTATAATAAGAACTAAAAATGTGAAAATAGTAGACCATTACCCCTCTATTAAATACTAAAAGTATTACCCAAACAAATGTCACATGCAAGTGGTTTTGAATGACACTTGATTCCTGACCTACATCACATGCAAACTTTAAAATAAACTCTATAGTTTTCCTTTGGTAACTTGCTTATAACATATTGACATTTAACTTTTTAACCAACTCCTTTACATGTATAAACTCTATTTTGTTCACAAGTGTCTTATTTTAGTTGAACTATTTTGATAGAATATATGATGCGATATTTGTGTTCAAGAGGCTGTGATGATAAGTATCTTAATAAATCATGCAAATGATGTGATTTTCCGTGTCTTGGCGTGGTAATTCTATATTTTATATTATTGCAGCCATAGCGGTTATCAGCTGATGTTTTTGAAACTATTGATTTATACAGATCTGAGCTCACTATTATGTACAAAAATTAGTCAAAATGTGTTTGATTGTGTCATTTGATTGTCTGTTGGATACAATATTTAACTAAAACACACAACCTTTATTTGAAGCGTTACTTAAGTAGGATATTATACAAATAACTAGCTTTTAGAAGACAAACACGTTTGAACAACCGACGACACAAACCTAAATTGGGCAAGGAAATGCCACAACCTTTATTTGAAAAGATCCTAGATAAATACGGCCCTCAGAAATAGATCCTTGTTGGTTTGGTACATCATTTTAGGCTGACTTGCCTTTCTTGCAATTTGGTACCTTGCTGTTAACACTACCACGTGGTTTACCACCTTCTACTTGTTCATAGCTGTAAACTTGTTGTCTTAGGTCTTCTAGAATTTCAGCGGGTAATTGGTCCTTTGGTTCATCATTTGGGCCATATCTCTTTTCAATCTCAGGAAATATGACCTCTCTTAGTGCCTTGATTTACCATTCCCTATCATCAGCATTAGGCTTGAATGTAACTCTTTTACCATTTGACATATTTCGTATAAAGTAAAGTAGGTTAATGCTGAATTAAGTGTGTCCACTCTTAAATAGGAAAAACCACACCTACAAAAGGCAGTCACACGCTAACAGTCCACATTGTGTACCCTCTTTAGTAAATAAACACAATCCACAGATTTAGTCATTAAACGTATGTGGCTATTGACATCTCAGTTTATTCTAGTGATGTTTATATTATTTAAGTTTTTAAAAATTATGTTCGCATTTGAGTCTTTAATAAGACTATAAAGGTATGTGCCACAAATTTATATAACATAAACGGTCAGTTTTATTGAATCGGATATCTTACAACCAGTTGAGATAGACTACCCACAAATATTACTAAAATTAAACACACACACGAGAGTTCACATGAAACACAGATGTAAATCACACATCATAATGAACAACAGGTTTCGCCTATTATAGGTCGATACTTATAACTCCAACAAGCCTTTAAGCCTCTGAACAAAGATATCATTATTACGAGCATTAAGCTCCAATTCAGCTGCCATTATCCTCATCTGCATAACCTTCATATCATCTTTCGCCTGTACATGTCTTAGATACTTTGCAGTTTTCTGCGCATAGTTATTTCCAACAGTTTCTAGCTCCTGAATGAAACTAAGCCTTTAGCGTGTAATACCAACCAATCTTCCACAAAGCAAATTCATTTTTTGAGCCATTTGAAGGTCTTCAATTGAAGCTTGATGGCAGTACAGAGCTAATATCTCCGACCAGTTGTTGGAATTAGCCTCGGTTCTGAGGCGATCACACATTGGCTGTCTTGACATTCTATTTTCTTAAATATTTTGTCCCAAGTTAGGAAATAAGTTGTGAAGATGAGCCTCCAACGAGTATGTCTTAAATAGCAAAACCAAACTCCATAAAGGATGTCTAATGCCTATCTTTTGCACATGTAAATGAACAAATTGTCACAAAATCAATAATTTGATGTTGAAAAATCTGTAGCCTCATTTGCATAAAAACAATATAGGCAGATACAATACTGTTTTTGTGGGTTCACTTTAGATACTTGTCACAGAATCAATACTTTTTAGTTTTGAATGACACTTGATTCCTGACCTATATTATTTGGTTTTGAATGACAGTTGATTCCTGACCTATATTATTGGCAATCACAATTGAAAATCTGAAAATCACATGCAAACAATTGCTCAATGACAAAATATTCCTGACCTACAATACCTAATTTGTAGACGTTATCATTTTAAATAGACTATCAAAAAAGACTTGTGAATGGCAACAGTGTTGTGATATGTAAGAGGCTGTGATGACGATTATCTTATTTGATTAATCAAATGATGTGATTTATCGTATCTTGGCATGGCAATTTTATAGCATTATTTTGCAGCCATGGCGGTTACACCTAATGTTGTTTTACAGATCTGAGCCTTGCTAATGCATATCACAATACTGTTGCTATCCAAAAATTCATGCATGGTCCATTACATGGTCATTTTTTGTGCCTTTTCCCGTTTTGCTCATGCTCGACTGCTCAACTGTTCGACTTCACTAATTTAATGCCAAGTGTCCACCCCTCTGTACCTTTTAGAAAAATTACAATGGCCCACCAAATCTAAACCAAATCTAAGTCATTGTACACACTTTTTGTCTTTTAATAAAAGTCAATGCTCGACTGACGGGGCTCGACTGTGGCTACTCAATATGATATAGTTGTGCATTCAATATGACTAACAAAAAAGACTTGTGAATGGCAACATTGAAAGCTGCTGTGATATGTAAGAGGCTGTGATGACGATTATCTTATTTGATAAATCAAATGATGTGATTTACCGTATCTTGGCATGGCAATTTTATAGCATTATTTTGCAGCCATGGCGGTTATATCCTGATGTTGTTTTACAGATCTGAGCCTTGATAATGCATATCACAATACTGGTTATAGACTGTTGCTAAATGTGAAACTTAGCGAAACATTATTGTTTATATATGTTAAGGAGTTAGTTAAGAAAGTTAAGGATCAATATGATCTAGTTGTGGATTCTATAAAAGTGTTTCAATTAGAAGTTGAAAGTAACAAGGTGCCCACATTACTTTGTGGATGAGTCTGAAATTTCAACATAGTTACCCATTCTGAATTCCCATACAATTCCTTTTGTTTTTTCAATAATATAGCAATTCGCCTGGCGCAGGCCTTTGCACAAAGGGAGTTGAAACGACAAAAGGAATTGTAGGGGACCTCATTAGGGTTAACTATGTTTCTTTTTGAGGAAAAAACTTTTTTTATGATCTTAAACCACCCATCTACGAAGTAACCATACACTGCTTGCTACATTGAACTTCACCTTGAAAACCTCAATTATCAAGGCACATCTTTCTAACGATGTAGATGGGTTCCATTGCTTAGTTTGATTGAGTTCCCTAAAACCATTTGTGTGCTTGATCTTGATCCTAATTTTTGGTTCTTTTTGTGTCGAAAAATGTGATCAATATCAAGCACACCAATGGTTTTAAGGAACTCGGTCAAACTAAGAAATGGAATCCATATACATCGTTAGAAAGATGTGCCCTGATAATTGAGGTGTGTTGATTGTGATAATGATATAGTGTGTATTGTTCATGACAGGACACACTCCTTCATTATCCCATTCAACACATATGCTTTCTAGAATCGATAATTATTTATTCGGCACACCTTGGTACTTTGAGCTTCCCCTCAAAAACCCATTCCTATGTCATTGTCATAGCAATAGGTTTGGTGCAAACCTTTGCAGCCATTTCGTAGACATGGCAATGGGATTTCAAGTGGAGGCTCAAAGTACTAAAGTGTCTCCACTTGCTTATGTATGAGTCGTTGACTCGAGATAAGGTGTTAGTGGTAACTTGCTTATAACATATTGACATTTAACTTTTTAACAACTCCTTTACATATATAAACTCTATTTTGTTCATAAGTGTCTTAATTTAGTCGAACTATTTTGATAGAATATATGATGTGATATTTGTGTTCAAGAGGCTGTGATGATAAGTATCTTATTAAATCATGCAAATGATGTGATTTTCTGTGTCTTGGCGTGGCAATTCTATATTTTATACTATTGCAGCCATGGCGGTTATATCCTGATGTCTTTGAAACTATTGATTTATACAGATCTAAGCCTCAATATTATGTACAAAAAATAGTCAAAATGTGTTTGATTGTTTTATCTGATTGCCTGTATAGGCTGACTTGTTCATCGTTGTAAACATATTTGATTGTTTGTTATATAGTTTTCCTTTGTTCACTTTTTGTATGTTATAGGTTAGGAAATGGCAAGCTGTTGGATGTTGAAAATCCCATTCAAACAGCCTTAGCATATCGCGAGAGGATGCTCAAGTTTTATTTCAAGCATAAGATACATGTTGCTTGAATCTTGTAAGGTATGTTCCACAAAACATTTCGTAGTCTAAACATCTGTATGCTGAAGTTTTATTTGAAGCTGTCTTTAGGTTGATTGTCTGACCAGTGTAAACATTTGTATGTGCTTTTTCAAAACAATTTGTAAACAGTATTGGGTGATGGAATCACCTGGTAAACAGTAACTAGCGGGTTATGTATACCCAACATTTTTGTATTTCCTCAAGGATAACTTTGGGTTTATGTATACCCACTTTGTAAACACTAATGGGGGATGGAATTTTCTGTTAACTAGCATGTAGTTGCGGGTTATGTATACCTAACATTTTGTATTTCCTCCAGGATAACTTTGGGTTTATGTATACCCACTTTTATTTCTAGTGAATGCAGGTTATTTATGTCTATTTCATAGTTCATACTTTCCTTCCTTACCATTCTTTTTGCTACTAACAGTACAGAATCACAACATACTTAGTTCATAAAAACAAAACATTTCATTTCAGTAGCAAAGTAGCAGTCCATAAGGTTTTTTGTACATAGTTCATAAAAACAAAACATTTCATTTCAGTAGCAAGGTAGCAGTCCATAATCAAAACATACATAGTATTCATAAAACCAAAACATTCGTCCTTCCATGCATTGTCAAAACTTTTCATCAGTTATGCTTCATCCAAGTTGTATGGTTCCACGCTTCAATCCATTTCATTGTCTTCAGCTGTACCAAAAGAGGTTTTGTTATCAGACAAATTATGTTCGGTATCGTTATCAGACAAATCCGGATGGTATTGAAATGCCATTGACGGTTGTCCACTACTTGAGCTTCCCACGTATTCCTGTAAATTTAAATCAAGTTAACAAGATTATAGATTTGATAGTTAACTAGATTAGACATTTCAATGCAAATATTATTCAATATATGACCTTTTTCTTTGGTAATGGTTCCATGCATGCTCGTCGCGTGTGTCCAACACTGTTGCACCTTGAGCATGTTACAGGACTTGGTTCCTCTCCTTGAGATTTTATACGATCTTTGTTTTTTGGTCTTCCTGATTGGGGCTTAACTGCTCTTGGTGGCTTCACTTTTTGCATGCCATGAGGTATCTCCCAACTTGAGGGTTCTCCTATAGGATAAACCAATCCTTGGTATGTATCTTTGAGCGTCGTTTTCTTAAACCAATCCCAAGCCAAATGATTACAATCCGACAATTTAAGAAATCTAGTAACCACTATCGGATGACCACACGGTAAACCTGAAAATTTCCATTTACAACAACTACATGTCCCATTCGTTAGATTCACTATATGTTGTCTTCGACCATCATCCACCTGATAAAGTTTTGTTGCTTCAATGCCTCTCACAATTCAACTTGCGCTTTTTAACATTCTATCCTTTACTTTTGCATCAACCCAATCAGTAAGTTCCCCCACGGGTGCATCTAAAAAGCAACTGCCGGCATAATTTAAAAAAAATAGAATAAATGTATAAAAAAAAATACTTACTAAAAAAAGTCTTTACCTTCATATTTTTCTCGTTTATCACAATACCACTTTTGTAAAAGCCCTCGGTACCACTCCATTAGCATTGTAATCGGTACTTTTCTGACATCCCTTGTTAGTGAATTTATCGACTCTGCACTTTTGGAGGTCATATAGTTGTACCGTCTAGCAGGACAGTATGCCCTAGACCATCTCTCAAAGCTAGCTTCACGAAGTTTCTTCTCAGCATCTGGTCTAAATGCTTGAATAGTAGAAAGTACTGCATGAAAATCCTCCTTAGTGTAAGCTTTGCATGTCTTCCAATACAAACTCCTGAGCTTTCTACTATTGCTTAAACTGCAATTCATCATTAGATGCCTACAACAATAACCATGAAATGAATTTGGGAAGACTATTTTACACACTAGTCCGACTGCATAATGTCTATCAGATATGATAGCAAAATCTGGAACTTCCCCTATGCATTCTTTCAACTTGGACAAAAACCATGGCCACGATTCCCCCGTCTCACCTTGAGAAACACCAGTAGCAATTGGTACAATCTGATTATTACCATCCATTCCAACGGCAAGCAAATTTGTTCCGAGGTACTTCCCTTTAAGATGTGCTCCATCAATTATTAGCAATGGTCGCAAATGGTTTAAGAAACTTTGAATCTGTTTGATTTACAAAATATTAGTTATACATTAATATTATATAACAAATATATATAAAAAACTGTGATTTAATGAATAAAAATATACACATACTTACCGCAACACCAAAGGCGATAAAACACATCTTAAAGTGTCCTTCATTATCGGTGTCAATATGAGTCACCGTACCGTCTTTTGCCAACTTTAAATTATGACAATAATACATCAACTGGGCAAACGATTCCGTAGGACAACCACTGAGCATCTCCAATGCTCGGTTTTTACCACCCCATGATTTTTTATAAGAAATGTCTATTTTGAATTCTTGAGCAAAATCTTCTTGTATGTCCATTGGAGTGTAGATTCGACTGGTATCTCTCATTTTTGGAGCGAGTAAACGTCCCAATTTTTTTTTCGTTGCATTACGGTGATTAGGATAAAATTGTGTTTTGGGACAAGTGTGGACATTGTAAACTTTGCCTAATTGCCATTTAACACTATTTTTCATCTTAGACAACACTATTTTCCATTCTTAACCCTTATGCATACAAATTACATCGTACCTAGTTTTATCAGAATTTCTAACCTTAAATTCATACCCATCTGTAAGAGCTTTTTTACGAATTTCATACACGCATAACTCTTTGTTATCAAATTCGTCACTCTTTTTAAGGATACAAGAGCTATTGTAGTTGTATTTTATGTTATTCGGGATCTTAATATTAGGCATCGGTGGATCGGATGGACAAGGCATATATTCGAATGTATTTGTTTCCTATTTATCTATGAATTGATCATTTGAAGGAAATATAGGCCCGAAATTATCAAAGGTTCATTTTTTGGTAGATTAGACGTATTGACAAATTCATTTTGTTGTATTTGAGAATCAATATCAAAAGGTTTATTTTTTGCTAGAGTAGACGTATTGACAATTTTTGTAAATCCCCTTTTATCACATATACCCACCTTCACACACGAGTATCACACGAACCAAACACAAGATGTTATGCGTAGAATAAAGAAAGAAAAGATGAAGAACTTGGTGACTTGAATATGAATTCGTGTATATGTTTAGAGAGGTAGAGAGAAGAAAGATGAAAACAATAAGATGTTATATTGCTTCAAAGGAAAACACACACACACACACACTCAAGCACACCCCTCAAATGACATACTTGAGGGGTATTTATAGTACAAGAGAGAGGATGCCCTAAGGCTTGGCCATGGGCCGTATATGGGCTTCGTGGGATTGGATTGGACTTGGATTTGATATAAGGCTAGCTTATCTTAACTTATAGACATTTAGCTTAGCCCAATCCACGAGCCCGATGACTATTCTATCACGATATCTAACACGAGTTACAAAGTTCCTAATCGTGAATGACCATCACTTCTAATAAAAATAATCAAGGCTAACAATCTCCCCCTAAGGGGTGGTCATTCAAATGATGCTCCACTTGATTAGGTCTTTACTATTCTTGAGCTAGAACTTTGTGTGTAGATATTGAATAGTCTTGATTCTTTGTTCCTTCATGCTTTGTGATCAGATAATGTGGTTGTCTGCCGTTGTCAACTTCATTGGTTAGGTGTCTCCACGCCTTTCTCCACCATGCTCACACTTCTATTTGACTTTGAGTTTCCAATGATGAAGTTCTCGAGTCTTTACACTTTGTAGATTCTTTGACATTGACGAAGAATCATCTTTAACTTTGAGTTGCCTTTGATTTTGATGAGAACTTTCATGTGTTGTTGGTATGAGCATGTGGCGAGTCTGCACGATCCATCCGCTCCGGAGCTTCCATAAGAAGAAAACATAAAACAGGTTAGTAATAAGCGGATTCCGGCACTTACAAGTTTGAATTTCGAGTGTGTTAACAGCATAGTGTGAAAACACATCTCTAATTCTCACAGAGGCCGTTCCTGAACTGGAGTCCCACAAGTGAGATAACGCGATATACCGAAGTACATCTACAGTTCAGATGAGTCGCTGAAGTACACCGAAGCATCACTTCACGACTGTAGACCGTTTGAGACACACTAAGCGTAATCCACGGAATTACCGAAGTGACCTGCTGTCAGGGCTGTTTGATGTTGACCCTGGCAGGAATTTCCATTCAATCATTGAAGATTACAGTTGTAAAACTTCTCATAAATGTTCTGGCAGATTGCTAAGATCTACGTAAGACTCTATAATATATCACTTTTGTCCTTATAGATGAACAACAAGCGATGTCATGTCAAGTGTTCCTATGAGATCTTTTGATGAATCTCGTGGCTCTAGACTCAATAGTGCATTTTGGTTTTCCTGAGCGGAGACTAGGGAAAGGGTCTCCTTCTTCAATACCAACAATCTCTAAGAGAAAGTCAATAGATTATGTAGGGTTCCCAGTGAGAATGAAACAAATCGTTTTAAGAGGAATTGAGTGGCTAGAAGGTTTAGTGCAGTGCGTCACTAGGTCCATGACGTCTTTGTCTTCAATACCAGTGTCAACTTAGTGACAACCAGTAGCAGATGAATTGAACCTGGTTTCTGCCCTAAGGTTGAATATGGAGGGCTATTTCTTTTCACCCTTTTTCATTAGTTTTCTTTTTAATTCTTCAACCCCTTCTTTCTCCTTTCTCACATTACTCCTTTTTTCAATCATTCCTAAGGACTTCTAATACTAACTATTTGTGATGTCCTTGGGTAGATCCCTCCGGCTCTGGCGGATCATAGGACGAATTTCCTATCCTTAGACACCTTATAACTCCATGACTGTCCTATTGTTGCCATGAAACCGTTTTTCATGAAAATCTCTCAGAGTGTTTATGATAGAAAACATGTTTGCAACACTCCGTGAGTTTTATATTTTCAGAAACACTCCCCCTTCACATGTGCTTATAAGGTTTGACAGAAATCTGCACAGAGAGGGTAGAGTTCGCACGTTTTGAATTGATCGACTTTAAATGAACTAGACCGATTCGAGACACGTTTACATCACTATAGAACTAGCTTGAAATTATTACCCGTCCTGGTCAAGTCCATAGAAAGTTTCTCGAGATGGTACATGATTCCTCGTCAATTCATTGGTTTCAACTGAGTCGAGCTCTTTTGAGATTCAAACAACGATCATTAAACGTTTTGATCACATTTTAATCACGTTTCTCCCCCTCAAAAATAGCATATCCATGATGTTTTTGAAACAAAATGATTAAAAGATATGTTTTTCGAAAAACATTTGGAGAGAAACTGATTTAGCATGAATTTTGGAAAAATTTTGGTTTTATACTCCCCCTTAACGAAAGCATATTTTTCATACAGAAAATTTAGAATCAATTAAGGGTTTAGAGGGAGTTATCTTGGTACAAAATGTGAGAGATTTTGAAAAATCTTTTTGAAAAATTTCGAATCAATGGTACGCAAGATGAAGATTTTAAAAAATCTTTTGAAGAAATTGAAGAAGAATTATCTTCATTAGTTTTAGGATAAGTGCTCGATATTTATGAAAATTGATTTTGCGTAGCACTTTCCTTTCTTTAAAGATCGGGTTACAGTCTGAAGTAACTGCAAGCCATTATTTTTAGGAATAGTGCTTGAAAAATATTTAAAACCTTTGATATTGATAAGCACTTTCCTTTCTTTGAAGCTCGGGTCCTGAACTGATGTGTCCAGAAGCCATTATTTGAAGAAATTTTGAGAAACGACATGTTTTGAAAACAAATTAAAGAACTCTCGCTCAAGCATCTGTACATGCCCGTTTCATTGTTGAATGACATTTCTAGAAACATACAGAATATCGATTATACAAGAGACATGTCGTGAGAAGAATATTTTTGGATTTTTGATTTTCTATTGTTTTTGTATTTTTTGAAAGTTTTCTATTTTTGTATTTTGATTTTGTTGGTTTTATAAAAGAAATGGAAAATCAAAAATAGAAGATAAAGAGAATGATGAAGAAGAGTTTACAGAATTGGAACCCTCTGATGAGCTGGGTTCAGAGATATTTGATTCACCTGCAACCAAAGAAGAAGAGTTTTCACAAATAACAGTGTTAGAAGTACAAGAATCCTCACGGTGAGGGTGATCACTATCAACGGTTGTAGTGGTTTTGACTTCCTTATCCTGAAGAGTTTCACTAGTATCTGTGTTGGTGCAAGTATCAAAAATCTTTCCTGTGGGAATCCATCTAAGACCTATTTTGTTGAAAACTTTGCCCGTGGGTATCCACCTAAGGTAAGATCTAGGAGTTGTTTTCTTATCAGATGCAGCGGAAGACTCATTTTTGGAAAAACTACGTCCTGAAGAGATCCACCTATTAGGTTTCCTTTTGATGTTCATCTTGTCAACGGGTTTGTTTCGGTTTGGAGTCTTAGTGGATTGTGCCTTGGCACGCGAATTATCTTTCTTGAGATATTGTAAGGCACATGCATCATGATTAGCTGAAAAGATACATTTTTTACATGTAGTACAGAAAAATTCAATATTCTTGTTTAAAACAGCAGCTCGAACTTTGTCACTACAGTCTTTTGGAAATTGATTCTTGTTCGAAGAAGACTTAGAATTCCTAGTGTTGTTTTCTAAGGGCATAGCATTTTCTTTTGCGCAACTACTCTTAGATGCAAGCCAATCCCTAGTCTTTTGTAGATTGTTCCTAGGTAATGGTTTACTACTACTAGCAGTGCCTTGAAATCTTGTAGAATTCATCACCCTAGATGTTGCACCTAGAATTCCGTCTTTTCGAGTCTGTGCCTTTTTCCTAGCTTCTTCTAGATAGTGATTGTTGACCATGTTGTTAGAACCAACAGATTCTTTAACTAGATTTTTGGTCACATTCCGTGTACTATTCCTAGAAATGCCAGGTGTAAACACTTTTTCTTTCTCAAAAACAGGTTTTTCAAAAGCTTTGATAATTCTCTTTTTAATAGGCAAAGTCTGTGGAGTGACTGTTTTTGATAAATCATTTTTCTCATTGACTTTTGGAGGAAACTGAGAAATAGACATTTTTGGTTTGAAAACCGGTTTGGGAACATTTGTTTTCTCCTCAGTCAATGGTTTTGCAAACTTAGTATCCACAGCCTTTCCTTTTAGACATCCCAGCTAAGCTCTCAAAAGATCATTTTGCTCTTGCATGTCCTTGTAGGCACGCTCATACGACAGTTTGTCATACTTGCATTCCTCGGTTTTTCGATCAAGCTGTTTAAAATAGGACACGTTTTCTTTTTCAAGTTTTTCAAGAGCATTTTCATATTTTGAAACAATTGCGGAGGTCTCAGACTGGAGTCTTTCATGATCTTCAATAGAATATGTTTGTAAAATAATGGACATGATATCGGTAGTCATAACATCTTCGAAGAGAGAATCATTTAGATTTTCCAAAACTTTGATGTGTTCAAAACTTTCATTAGCTTGCTTTACCAGGGATTTATGGTCCTTGACAAAGTCAGTTGTTTCTTTCAAAAGTGCTTGTTCAACATGAATTACCCTTGCACTGATGGCATTCAGCTGAGGGGCAATTAGAGTTTCAAAAAACTTTTTCTGTTCATTATCAAAACTATTAAACCAGATGTTTGTTGTAATATTGGTTTTAGTTTTAACAGTCTCTTGAAGATACCCAATTCTAGTTTTAACGTCATCTAAAATGCTTCTAGTCTCACTTGTGTTAAAAGGATTGTTTGAAGACATTTGTTCGATTTTCGAAAGAGATTTGGAAACTACAACTGGTTTTGAAACTGGTGTTGACACTTTGTTTGAAACACTTGGTGTGATGGAAAACTTTGACTTTTCTTTTTGATTAACAAAAGTAATTCCATTAATTTTGTTCCATTTGTTATAATCAATCGGTTTAAGATCTGGATTCTTTTGTTTCATTTTTGATCTACTCTCCTCAGATAGTTCTAACGTTTCAAGAGAATCACGAACAATTATGGGTTCATGCAATGGTTGTCCATTATTCAACACATTCTGAGATTTCTGAGCTTTCTTGAGGAACGAAGAAGGGTTGTTACCAAGAGCCATTTTATGTGTAGTATGAAAAATCGGATTTACTTGATTAGAAAGCATCTTGTTTGATTTAGCGGAATGACCCGTTGTAAGAAGCAAATTATCCAATTTCTTTATAGTCTCATTTTTATCCAGAATTTCATCAAGAAGAGAATCTTCTCGTTTTGAAAAATCAGCAATCAACTGTTTCTTCTCTTTTTCAAGATCAGAACACAGTGCTTTTTGTTTAGAAAGTTGGTTGTTTAGTTCAGAAATTTCCTTGTTTAAAGATTTGATTTTCAAGTTCAGATTCACATCAAGTGTGTCATACTTGAGTTGCAATTGTTGTTCTCTTAAAACAGAATTTCGATAACCAATTTCTAATTCGGACATTTTGTTTGTATGAAATTCATAGGCTTTGGCGTGCTCCTTGTAACTCTCAAGCTCAGCGGTCAATTTTTTATTCGCGGCCTTAACTTCGCGATTGACCTTACTGACTTTCTCAATTTCAATACCACAAGCATTAAGTAATGATTCAAAATAAGCACGGGTTTCCTCATCAGTCGCAGTATTTTGTGCCACACAGCCTCCATTAGGATTCACATCTGGAGTTTCAGAGTTCGTATTGCTACAACTCGGATTGTCCAGGTATGTATCATAAGTAGGTGCTGATGTCACAGAATGTTGTTCATCATGAGTAAACTGATTAGCAACATTACTATAATTTGGTACCTCATTGAGTGAATCTGTGTCATAGACTGGAGGTGTATCAAAAGTAGCACTTGATGTTGTGTCCTGCTGGTTGACTGTAAGACAGTAGCTTGCATTATCATTTGTTTTCTCTGCCCGTCCTCGATACAGAAATTCGTATTCCTCAGCAGTCAACTCTATTCCTAATTTTTCTTTCTTTGCTAACAACACCCTGTACTTGAGGTTCGGAGGTAGCATGCTGAACCGACGATACCCTGAATCTTGGCTTTGAGGTTCGGAGGTAGCATTCTGAACCGAAGTCATAAAACAGTTATTCCCATTTTGATATCCCATATTCTGATTCACAATCTGACCCCCTTGATGTCCAACATACTGCCCTGCATATTGCATCTGATTCCCAATAACATCAACCATGTGTCCTTCTTGACTCATATGCATAGATGGTTGAGCAAACTGCGTATTAAACTCTGAAAACCATGTATTGGCGAATCCAGCAATAGCATTTGTGAAAGCAGTTTTGAGACGATCTTTGTCAGTTGCCATTGATGAAGGTATGTGATGATAAAGTTGATGTAGGATCGATTCAACGATAAAGGAGTTGTGGTTGATGAAGATTAAGCTCGGTTGAGGTGTTTCTGAAAGTCGTACTCGTAAACTCGGTTCTTAAAAAATTTTCGCCCAAAATATGAAATTCACTATAAAAATCAATTCTAAGGTCGTATGAAAAATTTGAGTTATGACAATTTTGACGCAAAATTTGACCCGAAAAATTTGAATTTAGGCCCAAAAATTTGAATTTTTGACCAAAATTTTCACAGTTAAACCAAAATTTGAATCTCGCGTAAAAATTGAACGTTTAGTCTCCTCAAAAATTTAAAATTGAATTTAGGCCCAAAAATTTGAATTTTTTTTTTTTTTTTTTTTTTTTTTTTTTTTTTTTTTTTTTTTTTTAAACCTTATGCGTAGAAAGAGCTTAGGCGTAGACCGAAGAAGTTACGAGTAGGATATGGGCTTAGGCGTAGAGAACAAAAGTTACGAGTAGGATATGGTTACGAGTAGGATATGGTTAGGCGTAGGATCTTATGCGTAGGAAGCTTAGGCGTAGGATTCCTTAGGCGTAGAAAGTATCTTACGCGTAACCTTAGGCTTATGCGTAAACAAAAAACTTAGTCGTAAAACCTTACGCGTAAGTGTGATCTTATGTATAGAGTTCTACTCGTAAGAGTTTATGCTTATGCGTAAACTTAGGTTAAAAACCAAAAATCCTTTACACTGTCACAGCGTAAAAGATATCCACAAGTCGAAGTGTTCCACACACTTATCCAAGTGAGGGAAGCACTGAGTCACCGTTTAAGCTCGAAGAATCTGCACCAAAAAGTTATGAGTAGAACCTTATGCGTAGTTGACTTTCTTACGAGTAGAACTAGGGATTTGACCTACTCGTAAAAAATTTTCAGCGATTCAAACGATTTCTCTTGCACAGATATCCTTAAAAACACTCGAATAACCCAAAAATGTTGACCTTTTTCACCCAAAGTGCTTAGAAAAGTTACGAGTAGAAATGACCAATGAAACAAAATGAGTTTAAAAAACGTATCTAAACCCGTAAAGCTTGAAACTTTTTGCAAAAAACTGAAACTTTAGCACCAAATAAACCTTAAACCACAAGAATCTTGAATTTTTTAGTGCAAAAATTAAAGCTTTAAGCGTGACAAATATGTAAAACGAGAGCTTTACGCGTAACCCTTCAAAACAAACACAAACACTCCTAAACCATTGTTAGGCGATTGATACCAATTGTTAATACCCCTTTATCACAAATACCTTATCACAATAACAACCTTTACCACACAAACACCCACGTTATACAAACAGTAGGCGTAGAGAAAGAAGAGAAAAGATTAAGCAAAGAGATGGTGACTTGATGTATAAAATTCGTATGTATGTTTAGAGAGGTAGAGAGAAGAAAGATGAAAACAATAAGATGTTATATTGCTTCAAAGGAAAAAACACACACACACACACACTCAAGCACACCCCTCAAATGACATACTTGAGGGGTATTTATAGTACAAGAGAGAGGATGCCCTAAGGCTTGGCCATGGGCCGTATATGGGCTTCGTGGGATTGGATTGGACTTGGATTTGATATAAGGCTAGCTTATCTTAACTTATAGCCATTTAGCTTAGCCCAATCCACGAGCCCGATGACTATTCTATCACGATATCTAACACGAGTTACAAAGTTCCTAATCGTGAATGACCATCACTTCTAATAAAAATAATCAAGGCTAACAATTTTATTTTGTGGTATTTGAGAATCATTGTAAAAAGCATGTGGTTGAAAATCATCATGAAATAATGAATCATTAAGGTCGAAATCTAAAGAGTTGGAAGAGCATTGATTTACCTTTACATTTTTGACAACCATTTTAATTAAAAGTTTCGGTAAGGCAGCCTTCGGTCTACAAACTTCGTTAACAAAAAATTGTACATCGTCATCATCAACTATGTGGACCGCCCCATGTGGCATTTTGTAAGAAAAACTTAAAATGTATGCGTTTTTAAGTTTGAACTTTTTTTCAACAAATGAAACTAACCCATCGTATGTAATATCTTTGCTTAGTGAAACACCGTAACTGGATCCATCTTCAAAAACAAGATATACACGGAATTTATTATCAGAAATACTCATATTTATTGATTGAGTATATCTTCCAATGGAAATAAAATCCAATTTATATATACTATATTAACTCATTAAAAATTCAACGCTCGACCGACGGCGCTCGACCGACAAATGCTCAACCGACGGTGTACCTTTTGCATTGGAAAAGAAAAAAATATCTTGGAAATCCATAATAAATCCGAATATAATTAATATTTAGTTATGTGTGTTTAATGAATGCACCACATTAAAAACTACCTACCCTATATTAATTCACAATTAAAAAGTCAATGCTCGACTGACGGCGCTCGACTAAGGGCTGCTCAACCGACGTTGTACCTTTTGCATTGGAAAGAAAAAAAAATTAGGTGTGTTTATGAATGTGTTTAATAAATGTGAAAGGGTAGTTAGACTTATTAGGAATTGGAAATTCCATAGTAAAGTGTCGGTCACCCCATCTATAGTCTAGCATATGTTAGCTCGTAGACATATCGTTATTTACTGTTTTATTAGTTAGTTAGTAGTTTAGTTTAGCGTAGTGTATCACCGTGGAGGAAGTACGGGTCTTTACCCACTGTATACCTGATCCACAGGCCGTCAGGAGGTCGTTTAGTTTGTAACCTATAAATACCCTCTACCTTACAAGGTAGAGGGTTGGAAGTTCTAATCTAACCTTTTACACTTTTCTTTATCTCTCTAGAATTCCCTCTCTACTCTCTTCATCTCTCTAACCATGGCATTCATATATTTCCATCATCCAAGACAACCCGAATCATTAAACAACATAAATACATGATCCTACAACTGGTACCAGAGCCAGGTTATGTTGTTTTTGGTGATTCAAATGGTTTCTATATGGTTCTTCTTAAGCGGTTTGTGTAGTTTATTGAGTGCGGTTTGACGGTTTGATGACGTTATGTTGCATGTTTGATGTGGTTTGATTCGTATGTTCTGCTGGTCATATGTTGTTCATCTAAATCAGTTGGCTTTATATGATCTATGGTGCAGTTTGTTATTAAAAGTTGTCAAAACTGTTTGAAAATGATTTCTTGTCTTAAAATGTTTCATACCTGTAAAGAGATCTTAAGCAGCTTTTTCTCTGGTTTTGTTGCGGTTTTTAATTCTGCTGCTGATGTTTAGATGCGATTTGTCATTCAAACTTTTTCCAGATTCAGTGTTTCGTATGCGTTTTGACGCATATGTTTGTATGCGGTTTGTCTGGTTATGATCTTATGAGCGACTTGTCTATGTAATATCCAGATTCGATGTCTTATGAGCGACTTGTCTATGAAATGTCCAGATTCATTGAACCCTATGCGGTTTGTCTACTTACTGATGCGTTTTGACGCATTGGTTCGCATGCGATTTGTGTTGACTGAATGATGCGGTTTGTCTATTTAAAACTGATGCGGTTTGTGTAATGAAGAGGTTTGTCTATGAAACGTGTTTGTGCGGTTTGTCTATATATTACTCATGCAGTTTGTTGAAAACGTGTGTAAAGCGATTTGTGTCAGTAATTGAAGCGGTTTGTCAAATTGATGGGTATGCGATTTGAGAAGTAAAAGTAAGAAGCGACTAGTCTTTGGAAAGCGGTTTGAAATCAGTTGACAGTAATACAAGAAGAAGTCTAATGCATACATATCTCAAATCATCAAAAGCAATCATTCTAACTATTGATTCAACATCTACAAACATCAAGGCATACAATCAACATCTTTATACGAGACCACAAACCATTCACTACATCAAACTGCATTCAACCAACCACAAGAATCACTACAGAAACAAGAATCAACCACATCATACATCCAATCAATCATCATTCTTAAACTACACTAAAATAAATGGAAATGTCATCAAATGCATCTCAAGTGTTGCTTATCATATGGCACCTCTATTAGAGTGACTTCAAAGATCATTACACATTATGTCATCATCAACGGTCCATATAAGCAAAAATGATTTCGAATTAAAAAGACATGGAAAGCAGTTATAACCACAACAGCAATGAAAACATTCTTTGACCTCAGTCCCTTTCGTCTCAATGAACTTACATCCACATGGACTTTTTCGTGATGCTATTCGAAAATAAAGAAGTGTATTTAACAATATTGTTAAATCAAATCTTTTATTCGTTATAAGGGATAAAACTAGAATCGAACTTGATAAGAAAAGTTAGATCTCAAATTATTCTCTCAAAATTAACAAAGAGTTCGTTTTTTAACAAAACCCACGAGAGATTTCCCATCATCGATCTATATTTTGAAGAATAACTTCAGTTTTATGTTCGAATATCAAAAGGAAAAACAAACCCATCGAGTTCATCTTTCCTCTCATTTGGTTTGACAAAATCAAAATCATATACAAGATGGAATAATTAACACCTACCTGAGATCTTTCCCTGAAGACCTTGAAGCCGGTCATAACCCTCATGCCATCCCTGTGGCTAAGATGAATCAAACACCAAGCCATCCCTGTGGCTACAATCTCTAACCATCCCTGTGGTTGTCCCTCGACTTCATTTATGTTTAACGACCTAGGATTCTCAGGGGTGAGGGAGTAGTGTGTAAACCATGATGGGGGCGGACAAAATGTTTTGAATAAGTAGGGTTTGATATGGATTGGATGATTGGATTTACAGGAAGAGGCGTGGTTTATTTGTGATTAGGGTTATGTGAATGTTGGGTGAGTACTTTATATACCCGGTTGTTTAGGGTTACACTATAATGGACGGGTGAAATTCTCATGGGCCAAAGGTATTAATCGGATATGATTTGGGCCGTATATGGATCTGCTTATTCCTGGTTTTAATATGTTAGCCTTGATGTGATGGGCCGTATATGGATCTTCGTTTTAATTAATATGTTCCGCTTTAATATCAGCTATATGATCATGTTTGGTAATGCATGGTATCATTTTTGTCACGTGATCGGTTTAGTCAGGAGGAATATTAGCATGTCACGAGATCAATCTTGGTATCACGATACAAACGATTAAATCATCCTGAAATTGTAATCATGGGCTTTGAATTACTTGGGCTTTGAATTTTGGAATTGAAGTAGGCTTGAATGTATGCTGAATGTGTTTGTATATGTAGTGACGGATTTGGATGATGGACTGATGGGCTTCTCAAAACTGGATCGTTTATATGTGAAGTGATAATATGAGATTTGGATAATCTGAGATGTGTTGAAGAGATTTGATGATTATGCAATTTGATGATGCGACTTAAGACATAAAATTTGATGATGAGATGTGGTGAGATGATGAGATTTGTTGTAATGCAAGATTTAATGGTTGTGATGTGATCAGCAATTCCCATAGAATATTCAATGCCACTGAATGTCAATAACACTTCACAGCCTAAGCAGAATCTTTCAAAAATCTTCAACGTCAGTCATGATTTTTCAAGATGTTTGTTTATGACAAGATTTTTTTCGTCCTGATGGTCGTACACGTTAATGATGCTTCTGAAAGTTCGAAACCATCATGGGGTAGAAATGTGTACTTTGATGTTTTATGATCAACCTCAGGGGGGAGTAGTGTATACTACTTGACTTAGTATAGGTTGTAAAGTTGTCTACATATGGGTAAAGAATTGTTGAAGATGGATAATGAACCGCTGCATGTTCCCCTAAAACAGATATTCACCGAAACCAAAATGGTCATAACACATTCAAGCTGACATTGTTTACGGTTTAGTCTTGATTTTGTAAAATCCCGCGAAAGAAACTATTTCTCAGTTTAAATCATAGACTTGTAAAATCCCGTGAAAATGGAAACATCCTGGTAATAGTAAAGTGCATTTCTGGATCTATCTTACGGTTTATTCTTGGTTTTGTCAAATCCCGCGAAATAAACTATTTCTCGGTTTAAACCATAGAATTATAAAATCCCGTAATGATGGAATCATCCTGGAGAAAGGAAAGTGTATTTCGGGATTTTATCTGATGCTGATGTTACGGTTTCTTCTTCGAAGAAGGGATTAAAGGGTGTACTTCATGAATTGGGTGTGTGTTTGGATATTCGTCATGGCAGTTTGGTTATTACATGGTTTTAAGGGGTTATATGCTTTTAACCATGGTCGGGATGAAAACCATTATCATTGTTCACTTAAAACGTCAAAGGACGCTAGATTTGACCTTTTAAACAAAAGATGTGACAACGGAGTTACTTCACTATTATTTATTTGAGGTTGAAGTGAAATATCACGGGCGAGTGTACTTAGAATCTGAAGGTATCGGGGATGGTTGGATGAAGATTCTTCAAGATCCTTGTTCGAGCTTATTATAAAAAATGAAGACTTGGAAATCTAGTTATTGTTGGGTGACTTTTTCCTTTTCTTTTACCACTTGGGGGAATTGGCCTTTTATCACCACAAAATAACTATCACTTTAAGGAGTTACGTTGTAGTGCTCAGTGTCACATTCAATTGTGGATTCTCAAGAGGTGATGTACGTCTTATACTTGATGGTTGGTTGGTTGAAGAGTATAGAGTACTTAGAGATTCAATGGAGGATGAAGTCTCGGCACCGCTCTTTGTTACATATGTGCAAGTTTAAGTCACGAGTTCGGGTTAGTTTACTTCAGGGTCAAATTTATCATATTGGGTTTTCTCCATCAGCTGTCACGACAAAGAGCCTACTGAATGATAATGGGGTTGATTATAAGTTTGCCAAGAGTGGATGAAAAGAGAGAGATTAGGACGTTTGAACACAACAGTTCGAGCCTCGTTCTCTAAAGAAAAGAAAAGTGTACGTTTCAGTGCGCTTTTTCTTCGAAAGAAGAGAAATCTTCTTATGACATTTGAACACAACTGTCACAATTCTCATTTTCCGGTCATTCCTCATACTCCATATTCATCATCTCATAACGGTTCATTCATGATTTTTGCATTTCACATTTAACGCGTAATTTTTATATTTAAAAATCTTTATCGCGTGAGTTATTATTTTAAATATTTAATCCGTTACTTTCAAAAATGATCCCGAGGTATTTTTAAACTTACATTTAGTTTATAAAAACTATATTTTTAGTTTTCCTAGTGTTTCAAATTTATTTGGTATAATAATCGTTAAAGTTTAATTATTACGTCGTTTTTCTTAAAATTATTCGATAATTATTTTATCACTCAATTTTCACAAGGAAAGTATTTTTACAATTTTTATCATCTCATTACATTCTATTTTAACTTATTAAAAACTTACTTGCACCAAAAATTTCTATTTAGATTCACTTGTACATTTTCTACACAAATTCTTACACTTTCTTTACAAATAATGCAAGTAATA
>BPTQ01000008.1:224982889-225426527 GCA_019973895.1 Chrysanthemum seticuspe | reverse complement strand
CGAAGCAATATTGAGGCAAAAATAGGCAAGTTTTCCGGTGCCTAAGCAAAATTTCATATAAAAGATTTATAGTTTCGGTTTTCCAGCATGGTTGACAACCTAAAAGGTCTTTAAGCTTTGTTCCTGTCTTGGATTTTATATCAATAGCTTTTATCAAAAAGAGCCTGTTTTGGATAAGATTAGGGAAGTTTAGTTGAGGTTTCGATTAGATTAGGATGGTATGTGGAAGAATCCCACAGTACCCAAGGATTTGTAGTAGTTCAGGTTTCATATGGTTCCCTTATTAATATCCTACTGATATATACATATTTTGAGATTTTTAGTTTCATTTTTACCATATTTGTTGTGTTCAGAACGTACAAAAACGAGTATCTCATGGCTATTTTTCATATTACATATTCATTTCATACTCATCTAATCATTTTTGAGCAAAAACATGCAAGACTTGTGTTGTTTATACCATTTTTACTTTGATTTTTAGAGTTTTATACATATATAGTCATCCTATAATTATTCCCTTGGTATACTTTGGACTTGATGATGTTTAGGAACCCATGACACCCTAAGAAGGTGTATGGTAGGATTAGATTAGCTTTGGAGTTGATTTGAAGGGATTAGAATAGGTTTTGTCCGAGAAAAACTATTTTCGATAACTATATTTTAGGTTCTGTCCTTGTTTCGAATTTCTGGAAAATCCAACAGTTGGTACGACCTTTTGGCTTTGATATTTAGAAAATATACTTTAAAACGAATCCGTGGCCTTTTGAACGGATAAAAACGGAGTTATAACGAAGCCGTGGTGAATTTTTAAAGTTTGACGACGAAACGTATTATTTTCAGGATTTTCAGCTTGCTGTTTTTAGTATTTTCGAGTCAAAAACTAGCCTTAAGCTTCATAAATTATTTCGACTTCTCAAAAATATATTAGTTTACTTCGATACGAAGCTAAGGACATATTTTACGTAGAAAACGGATTTGAAACGACAAATATATGCACGTTTTTATAAAGTTGCCGTAACTATTATTTTCTGAAAATTATATTATTTCTACGATTCAAGTATTTCATTAGCTGTAAGGGCTATGTTTGCGGCAGTTTTTAACTATGATGCAAAACCTTTTGGAAAAAATTGTCTTCTAGTAAAATCAAGTTCATCGGCCATATTTTTCAAAACAAAAAGCCGCTTGTAAAGCGGAGTTATAGTGAATAAATTACGGATATTCAAACATTGGCCGAAACTCATTTTCTGCACACAATTAACAAAAACCACCATCTTTAGCCTTTGATATCTTTATGATCGAGACCTTTTGGACGAAAACTCCTGAACTGAAACTTTTAGATATCGATACAAACTTTCCAAAACAGTCGAGTTCGTTCTCTAACGATCGACGTACACCGTTTTACGACCACTTTTCCGGAGCCATTTTTGCTAATTTCATGATTTTTCCGACGACATTGCTTTGCGACGAAAAGTGGTAATTTCACCAAAAATCATTATAAAACCATTGTAGGATGACATTTTGACGTAAAAACATGTAAGGTCATTTTTGAAGGGTCAAGACGTCAAAAGAGTATTTTTCGTCGACGAGTGATATTTTCAAAACCCGCAAATGGTATAAATAACACACGAAATGCATGCATATCATAACACCATAACTCATTACATATCATAACTCAAGTCATAACATTCATTTTAGGTCGCGGATAGTTTCCGAGCCTCATTTTCGTGCACATCATTTTGTTAGCATATTAATCACACCAGGTGAGTTCATACCCCACTTTTACTCGTTTAAATTCTTATAAACTATTTGGGGCGAGATACATGCTTATTTATCCAAAACATTTAAACTCTATTGCTAAACAATATTACTTATACTTTAGACTTGGTGCGTGTTGCGACTAGACTTAAACAAACATCCCAATATTTATATGTTGGAAGGCCATTAATTTGGATACAGCCCAACGTGAGTCGTTGGAGGAACATCCCAGCATTCATATGTTGGAAGGCCATTTTTATGGATACATCCCAACGTGAGCGTTGGAGGAACATCCCAACACGAGTTGTTGGAAGAACCTTGTGGTGACATTTATACTTTTAACTACTTTAATGCGTATACTCATGATTGTCATTCTATTTTAGGCAGTGGGTTGTGAACACACAGGTTGCAAGTTTTGTATGGGCGGAACTTGGAACTGAGTGGATTTACAATGCCTTTGCTGTGTGAACATTTCTCAAAGTATTTTAGATCATGCAATTACAAACTTATGAACTCACCAACCTTTGTGTTGACACTTTTTAGCATGTTTATCTCAGGTCTTAAGATGATAGCACTTCATGGAGCTTTTGGGTCGCATGGCATACATTGAAGTCTTGTGCTTTTAACAATTACCATTCGACATGTTTTGTAAACTTTTTATGTATTATCAAACCTTGTGATTTCTTGTGGTGTAAACTTTAACTTATTTATCGAATGGTAAACTTTTCAAAACGTCTCATTATAGAGGTCGTTTTCTGTATCCATACTTTGTGCTATGACGTTATACCCCAATGACACTATCGTTTCCGCTGCGATATTTTGGGGGTGTGACAGAACCATTATCCAAATCTTTTACCATAGACTAGATGAAATCTCTCAAGGCAACCTTGATGCTGGAGGAATCTTTCTCTATAAGACTCCTAACGATGCACACCAATTACTCGAAGATCGAGTACTTCTCAAACTCGATTGGTCCAAAGATTCCAAAACCAAACCTCTTCGAAAAACCGTTGCTTTTGTCGAAAACACTGAAACCTCAAAACTCATGGAGAAAATGGAAGCGTTAACCTTAAAAATCGACTCGCAATACAAAGATATCAAGGAAGAAATGAAGGAAATGCTAGACGGACGCAACAATTGTGGAGGAAATCACCCATTGTCGGAGTGCGACGATAAACCCATGGGTGGACCTAACGAATTAGAAGCGAATTATGTCCAAGGAGGATATCGTGGAGGAGGATATCGTAGTAATTATTACGGTCGAAATTTTGGAAATTGGTAAGACCACCGACCAAGGGATGACAACCGTGATTCTCAACCGCGAACTGACAATTCACCCCCACAAAACTCCTAGAAAAAGGTGGAAGAATCTGAATTTGAAAAAACCATGAGAGAATTCGTGGCTGCTCAAAAATCTGCAAATGATTTCATCAAAAATCAATTTTTCAATCTCAAAGCCAAAGTTGAGCAGGGACAGAAAAGTCATCAAGCATCTATCCAAGATCTTGAAAACAAATTTGGCAGATTTTCTGACCAACATTCCTCTCGACCATCTGGTTCGTTACCAAGTAACACCCAAAACCATCAAATTATAAGACATACCGTCCACCACAAATGAGGAATGAGCATATTAATGTTGTCTTCACAAGAAGTGGTCTCTCGTACGAACCACCACCAAATCCTAATGAAAATACTCCTATCACCCAAGATAGCGAGGATGAAGCTGAGGAAACCAACACAACTCAAACCAACAAAAAGAAAACCACCCCATCTGTCAAGGCGTACACACCAAAAATTCCATATCCTCAATGCCTTAAGAAAGAAAAAATGGAAGAACGTTATAAGAAGTTCATTGAAATAATCAAAGAGGTTAGACTCAATGTTCCTCTCGTTGATGTCTTAGCCGGAATGCCCAATTACGGGAAATTCTTGAAAGAACTTCTTAATAACAAATGCAAGCTAGAACAAATATCAGCTACTTTCCTTAACGAAGAATGCTCAGCCATTGTTCAAACAAAGATCCTGCCAAAGCTCGAAGATCCTAGGAGCTTTCTTATTCCATGCACTTGCGGGAATAATATTCAATGCGATGCTTTAGCCGATCTTGGCGCAAGTATCAATTTGATGCCTTATTCGCTGTATTCCAAGTTATGCAACAACAGCCTTAAACCAACAAAAATGAGCATTCGATTTGCAAATCATTCTTATCAATATCCTTTTGGTATTGCCGAGAATATGCTTGTTCAAGTCGGTAAATTCATTTTTCCCGTGGACTTTGTAATCTTAGAAATGGAAGAAGTTAGTAAAGTCTCACTCATCTTAGGAAGACCTTTCCTAAATACCGCTAATGCAATCATCAAAGTGAAAGGAATAGAACTCAACCTTGGAGTTGGAGAAGATCGAATCACCTTTCTTATCGATAAAGCGATGAGCTATCCACTTTCCAGTGATGACACTTGTTTCAACATCGATGTTATCGATGAAGTCATTGACGAAGAATTGGATGCATTACTTAACGAATCTGATCCATTCATGACTACTTCTGAAAAAATCAATGAAACAGAATTTGACAAAGAGTTTGATGATTTCATGAAAGTAGAGTTCGAAGGAGATAACACGGAGGAGGAAGAAATGAAGGAAGAAAATTTTGAAGAAATAACTTTCAACGACGAGATGAGAATAAAATCCTCTATCGAAGAACCACCAACAGATCTCGTGCTCAAACCTCTACCTGATCATCTTGAATATGCTTACCTGGAGGAAAACTCACTTCTTCCAGTAGTCATATCTTCATTACTCGAGGCCAATGAGAAAGAAAGTTTAGTTTCTGTCCTCAAAAATCATAAACGAGCATTCGCTTGGAAAACATATGATATCCCAGGAATTAGTCCCAATTTCTACAAACACAAAATCAATTTCGAAGATGGGATCAAACCTGTTGTTGAACGTCAACGTCGACTCAATCCCAACATGAAAGAAGTTGTCAAAAAGGAAATCATAAAACTTCTCGATGCTGGTATAATTTACCCAATCGAGGATAGTCCTTTGGTGAGTCCCGTTCACTGTGTTCCTAAGAAAGGAGGTATGACGGTTGTGACTAATGAACGGAATGAGCTAGTCCCTACTAGAACTGTCACTGGTTGGCACATTTGTATTGACTATCAGAAATTGAACAAAGCCACCAGAAAAGATCACTTTCCACTCCCGTTCATGGATCAAATGCTTGAAAGACTAGCAGAAAATAAATTCTTTTGTTTCCTCGATGGATTTTCAGGATATTTTCAAATTCCAATCGATCCTAATGACCAAGAAAAGACCACTTTCACTTGTCCTTTTGGAACCTACGCATATCGGCGTATGCCTTTTGGTCTTTGTAATGCACCTGCGACTTTTCAAAGGTGTATGATAGCCATATTCCAAGACATGCTCGAAACCTCCATGGAATTTTTCATGGATGACTTTTCAGTCTTCGGAAACTCATTTGAAGCTTGTCTTTCCAATCTTGATAAAATGCTCGAAAGATGCGAAGCTGCACATCTTGTCCTTAACTGGGAGAAATGTCACTTCATGGTGACCTAAGGAATTGTGCTTGGCCACAAGATCTGCAGTGCAGGCATGGAAGTAGACATAGCAAAAATCGACGTTATCACGAAACTTCCACCACCAACTAACATTAAAGCCGTTAGAAGTTTTTTAGGACATGCCGGTTTCTACAGCCGCTTTATCAAAGATTTTTCAAAAATACCACGTCCGTTGACAAAACTTCTTGAGAAAGAATCTGTCTTTGACTTCAATGCTGATTGCATAAAAGCCTTCGAAACATTGAAATCTCAACTAACTAGTGCTCCGATCATGGTTTCACCTAATTGGTCACTAACATTCGAGCTTATGTGCGATGCCAACGATTTTGCTGTTGGAGCCGTCTTAGGCCAACGAGAAGGAAAACACTTTCGGCCCATACATTTTGCTAGCAAGACACTGAATAGTGCTCAGCAAAATTATACAGTTACAGAAAAGGAATTACTAGCTGTAGTTTTCGCGTTCGACAAATTCCGATCCTACCTCGTACTCTAAAAAACAGTCGTGTTCACCGATCACTCGGCACTCAAATATCTATTCACCAAGCAAGATGCTAAACCGCGTCTTATCTGATGGATTCTGCTACTCCAAGAATTTGACATCGAAATCAAAGATAAGAAAGAAGCAGAGAATCTAGCCGCTGATCATTTATCACGTCTTGAAAATCGCGATCTTGAGGAGTTAAAAGAAGAAGAAATCGATGATTACTTCCTTGATGAAACCCTCATGACCATTGATGGAAATGACGATCCTTGGTTTGCTGACTTTGCGAACTATCTCGCTGGAGGAATTCTCAGAAAAGGTTTAACTCACGCTCAAAGGAGCAAATTCTTTTCGGAACTTAAATACTACTTTTGGGAAGAACCATATCTTTTCAAAATGTGCCCTGACGGAATGATCCGAAGATGTGTTTCTGGTTCCAAAACCCGCAAGATTCTTGACGAATGTCATCATGGCCCAACTGGGGGACATTATGGTCCTTCCACCACAGCTAAAAAAGTTTTTGATGCTGGATTCTATTGGCCAACAATATTCAAAGAAGCACATACACTTGTTCAGAACTGTGATGCTTGCCAAAGAACCACCAACCTTTCACGCAGAGACAAAATGCCGTTGACAAGCATTCAAGTGTGTGAAATATTCAATATTTGGGGAATTGATTTCATGGGACCATTTTCCAAATCCCACAAATACGAATACATTCTCGTTGCTATAGATTATGTGTCCAAATGGGTAGAAGCTGAAGCTTTACCAACAAACGATGCTCGCGTCGTCGTCAATTTTCTCAAAAAGCTTTTTGCTCGTTATGGAATCCCCAAAGCCTTGATAAGCGATCGAGGAACCCATTTCTGTAACCAAAAAAATGGAGAAAACCATGAAAAGATATGGAGTTCATCATCGATTCGCGACAACTTATCATCCACAAACCAGTGGCCAAGTTGAAAACACCAACAGAGCTCTTAAAATAATACTCAAAAAAACAGTAAAGGACAATCCTTCAGTGTGGTCGAAGAAACTTGACGATGCTCTGTGGGCGTTTCGTACGGCTTATAAAACTCCTATTGGCACAACTCCTTACATATTCCTGTATGGAAAAACTTGTCATTTGCCATTCGAAGTTGAACACCGTGCTTACTGGGCTCTCAGAAACTGCAACACCGATCTCAAAATAGCTGGAGAAAAGAGATTCTTACAATTGCACGAACTCGACGAATTAAGACTCCGAGCTTACGAAAATTCTAAACTGTATATGGCCAGAACAAAAGCTTATCACGACAGAAAGCTAAGAATACGAAAAGAATTCAAAGCCGGAGATAAAGTTCTGCTTTTCAACATGAAATTCAAATTCAAAGCTCCTAAATTACAACCAAGATGGTTTGGACCATATATAGTTAAACATGGATATCCATCCGGTTATGTTGAACTTTAAGACAAACAGGGTGGAAGTTTCATCGTTAATGGGCACCGAATCAAACTATACTATGATAAGGAGCAAATGAATGAAATATCAGTTGAGACAGTTTCAACTGAAAATGAATTCGAAACCATCACCTTCGCAGCACCTTTTCCAGGAAGAATCCCACAAAACGTTCCTTGGAAACCATCTTCTGAGTTCATCTGAAGCAATATTGATGCTACTGGTGAAGAATTCATGTATATCCTCAAACTTTTCAAAATGTTCAAGGTTGCATCTGTGGCCAAGTAAATTCGGGAAGATTCGAGTCAGGCTGATGACTCGTTAATAAAACAAGCGCTTCTCGGGAGGCAACCCATGTGTTTTCGATTTGACTTTCTGTGGTCACGCCCCAAAGTTTAAACTCTCGGTTTAACTAAAATGTCAGGGGGGGGGTGCCACTTCTTAATAAAACTCTTTTGTTTGTATAAAAGATTTTGTGCAGGTAATGATTACTTCAGTGGACACTTGGATAAAGAAGAAATTAAGCTAACAAACTCATTGGAATATCTGGTTTCATCTCTATTTCCTTATTTCTATACTTTGAAGTTTGTTTTTCACATTGAGGACAATGCTTAACTTAAGTGTGGGGGGTTGAATAGGTAAATTATAGTTTTTAAGCTTAAATTTAAAATTTTGTTTGCCCTTGTGATCTAATTATTTTTCACGCTTGTAGGATAATATATTAGAATAACTGGATCAAACCACTAGTAAAAATGGTAATATTTGAAACTTTGAGATGTGTTCCGATTAACATTGCAATCAATTCTGGGATCGATAACATTTGCTAGCACAAATTATAGCCCTTACCACTAAAATTGTGAGGATTTGAGCCTGTTCTATATAAAGCATACATCTTTTATGCTTGAATATTTTGCTATGAGTGTGCCGGTGATTTCATTTATTCTAGAACTTGTACTTGTAAATCATTACCAGACCGCAGTGAGATCGCATTCATGCGATATAATTAAATTCGTGTGATAAAGAGGCACCTTAGGATTTAACCCAAATGGCCTTCCATTTTTCATATTATGATATATTAGCTAACCACATCGGTTAATTAACCACCTACATGGACCCATTTGTAGCGTTCATCTTTAGTGCTAGATATCCCTAGTTACACCTTCTTAGCCATCCCTTTCGTTTTTGATAAGTCCAGAAAAAAATACAAAAAGATTTTACACTTTAAACCTCAGCCTAACCCTTGTCAATGTCTAAACGGTTGATTGCTAGTCACCTGGAATGAGAATATTGTTCAAATGATTATGAGTAACCGCACCTTATTAGTTGTGTAAGCCATTTCAAGTATATGTTTAAAAAAAAAGTGATGAAAATATGAATGTATTAGCCAATGTGCTATATTTGAAGAAAAGTTGTCATGGCGAATCAAAGCAAAGAGTTGTGGAAATCCGAAGAAAAGAAAATGGAGCTATAATCATTTATTAGTTTGCGGATGTTTGGTAGCTAGCAATACGTGTATTAGACTTGATTCTATTTTTGTTTTAACACCAATTTCATCAATAATCTCATGCCTTATCCATACCCTTAGCCCTAAGCCTTAACATTATAACCCGAATAAAAGTCCTCTTTAGATGTTTTTGCTTGGTGCTCACACCACGTCGGTGGAGTTTTGTTTCTTGTACAAGCTTATGGTAATAATCTAATCATGACTGAGCAATGAGTGTGATTTATCTTGTTACTCCACTAAAAATTGAGTGATTGAGTGAATTATACTTCGTTCCTTTTTTGTGAGGTGTTTTGAAATGTTAGTCATGCAAGAAAATCATTGGATATTGTCAAACATCTCGAAAATTTTACTCTTAAAAGCATAATTGATGAATCTTCTCTCGTACTTGTACTTGGTAGATTTGCATCATATTTTTCGTAATCATAATTTTGTACCAGTGGATGTTTTTCCTAGATTTGCTTGAGGGCAAGAAAAGTTTAAGTGTGGGGGAATTTGATAACGCTCATATTGTACATGTTTTCAGTAGCGTTATGTGTGCTTTTGTATACGTTATTTGGTTATATTTATATGATTTCAATGCTTAATCGCATCAAAAGTTGTTTGTCTAGTGTTTATAACCAAGTGCAAGGAAACTGAAGGAAAAGTAAAAGAATGTTCAACAATTGGAAGATTCCCATTTCAGTGAACCATGTCAAGCACAAATAAGTATTTTTAGTACAATAGAAGACCAAGATGATTGAAGAACCAATCTCTACAAGTCAGAATAAAGTAAAGATCGATTTTTCGTCACTCAGGAAGACCAACCGGATCGGTTGCAACTGCAACCGGATCACCCCAGTCCAACCGTTCGGTGCCACCCGCAACCGATACGGTTGGAACACTTGTAGAAGACCAACGGGATCGGTTAGTCATGTGACCGATCCGGTTGGAAGGACTATTTCTGCCAAATCTTCATCATTAAGTTTTCCCTTTGTATCCAAACGATTCTAGATCCTTCTCTTGGTGTATTCTAGTCCCTTCCTAACTCCTTGGAGGCCAAGTTCAACAATTAATACCCTAGGCCTTGGAACTAGTATAAATAGAGACCTCTTGTGAGCATATGAGACACACACTTCAATACAACTCTCTCTACTCATCAAACAAAGCTCTTAAGCTCTCAAATTCGTCCTTAGAAGTCCAGGAAGTTTGGAGTTCCAGAAGTACCACATTTGGAGGCCAAAACCTCAAGGAGTCTACCCCAATACTTTGGGAATCATTACTTCACCATTTGTAATATTATTCCAAGCATTGTAAGACTCTTAATCATGTTTTCTAATGTTCAAAGTTCTGAGTTTATGTTTATGTTTGCTATGAGTGGCTAGTTTCTTTATACATTTGCTTAAATGATGTTGATTATCATATGATAAGTTAGTGATTGTGTTAACATTTTTTAATTCAATTTCAAGTTGTTTCTAAGATCCAATTGTGTTAAAGTTTCATAGTGACATTTGTTAATCAAGTTTGACTAGTTGATAGTAATCGTAGAGGTCGAAAGAACTTATTGTTATTCAACTAGTTATAATCATTTTGTCTATGGATGATTGTTTTTACCCATTATTCTTGATTAAACAAAGGAACTAAGGTGTGGTTGTAATAAGAACGCTTTTTGATTATCAAGTTGGATTGATTGGAAACACCTAAAAGGTCGTAAGATTAGTTGTTGACAATCAATTGTACCCTTTTGTCTATAATCGGTTACCTTTTGTATTGACCATTTCTTAAGCAATTTGATAAACCAAATGGATGTTTTTGTGTTTAAGTTTGTGAAAATAAACTTATGAAACTTGAATTGATCTTGAATTGATTGGCAAAACTTAATGCTTGTTTTTATGAACTAAAATCTTGACGAAGGTTTACCTTGTAAGAAGAATAGATTAGAACACCAACTAATTATCATAACCAACATGTTAAGAGGTTAACACAATCATACTAATCAAGGATAAGAAACTAGTTTAAGCAAGTGTAGTTTTTAATCATCTGGATTTCATTATATCTATTTTCGTTGTTATATGTTTTGGATTGTCTTAGTTGATTCAAACTTGTTAATC
Organism: Chrysanthemum seticuspe; assembly: GCA_019973895.1. Taxonomy (NCBI): domain Eukaryota; kingdom Viridiplantae; phylum Streptophyta; class Magnoliopsida; order Asterales; family Asteraceae; genus Chrysanthemum; species Chrysanthemum seticuspe. The sequence goes on along the minus strand of BPTQ01000008.1, from coordinate 225,415,684 downwards.
AGATTCACTCAAATCCCTGCGAACGATCCCGACTTACCTTCATAATATTGCTATAACGGAGGAGTGCACTTGCTCATATGTGTTATTGGTAAATTTGGTAAATCGTCTTTTATAAATTTAAAACTTGTACACTCCAAGCACATCAAGTTTTTGGCGCCGTTTCCGGCGATTTGATAGTGTTTCAGCAAGTTTTGAATCCACTCCAGTCTATTCATTCCAAAAATTTTTCTCAGAAGCTTCAACCAATTCGGTTGCCTCACAACCAATCCAGTTGCCCAAAAACCAAACCAAATTGATCTAACCGATCGGTCGCTCCTCGCAACCGATCCGGTTACCCTTTTCTGTCCAGAAAACTGTTTTCTTTGTTTGTCCGTGTGTTTAAATATTGCCTGGATTCTCTAGGTCATTGTATGAACACTCGTGCAGCAGGAATAGAACCAATCTCACCTCTTACCAACCCCAAACGTTTGATTCAAAGAAGAAGAAGAACACCTTTCATACCCTTAGCCGATCGTGTACCAAGAGTACCAAACCCACCCTTTGATAACCTCGTAGAAGCCAAAGTCGTTTACAACCCTTTCACAAATTTACCTTTTCCTATGGCGGATGATCAACCCATGTGGGGAACCAACCGAGCCGTAGCACCAACCCCTGGGAGTGCCATTGTTGCTGTCAACCTTGGTGACAACTTCACCGTGAAGGGTCATCACCTTTCCATGATCAAAGACCGTCAATTCGATGGCCGTGCACGGGCCGATCCGCATAAGCTCATTGCCGAATTCATCGAAATTTGCGGCATGTTCCGTTATGGCGACACCGATGTCAATGCCATAAAACTCAAAATTTTTCCATCATCACTCGCCGGAGATGCTAAATTATGGTACAATGAATTGACCCCAGGAATTATCAACACTTGGGAGGAGATGAGGCACACCTTTGTAAGCCGATTCTTTCCACCTGCCATGTTTGATCGATTAATGGGAGAAATTCGTGCTTTCACACAAAATCCCAATGAATCACCTGTCGAAGCTTGGCTTCGGATGAAAGATTTGCTTCGTAGTTGTCATGGACATGGATTATCCAAAGGAACCATTATCCAAATCTTTTACCATGGACTAGATGAAATCTCTCAAGGCATCCTTGATGCTGACTCCTAACGATGCACACCAATTACTCGAAGATCGAGTACTTCTCAAACTCGATTGGTCCAAAGATTCCAAAACCAAACCTCTTCGAAAAACCGTTGCTTTTGTCGAAAACACCGATACCTCAAAACTCATGGAGAAAATGGAAGCCTTAACCTCAAAAATCGACTCGCAATACAAAGATATCAAGGAAGAAATGAAGGAAATGCGAGACGGATGCAACAATTGTGGAGGAAATCACCCATCGTCTGAGTGCGACGATAAAACCATGGGTGGACCTAACGAAGAAGAAGCGAATTATGTCCAAGGAGGATATCGCGGAGGAGGATATTGTAGTAATTATTACGGTCGAAATTTTGGAAATTGGCAAGACCACCGACCAAGGGATGACAACCGTGATTCTCAACCGCGAACTGACAATTCACCCCCACAAAACTCCGAGAAAAAGATGGAAGAATCTGAATTTGAAAAAACCATGAGAGAATTCGTGGCTGCTCAAAAATTTGCAAATGATTTCTTCAAAAATCAATTTTACAATCTCAAAGCCAAAGTTGAGCAGGGACAGAAAAATCATCAAGCATCTATCCAAGATCTTGAAAACAAATTTGGCAGATTTTCTGACCAACATTCCTCTCGACCATCTGGTTCCTTACCAAGTAACACCCAATCCAACCTAAAACCATCAAATGATAAGACATACCGTCTACCACAAACGAGGAATGAGCATATTAATGATGTCTTCACAAGAAGTGGTCTCTCGTATGAACCACCACCAAATCCTAATGAAAATACTCCTATCACCCAAGATAGCGAGGATGAAGCTGAGGAAACCAACACAACTCAAACCATCAAAAAGAAAACCACCCCATCTGTCAAGGCGTATACACCAAAAATTCCATATTATCAACGCCTTAAGAAAGAAAAATGGAAGAACGTTATAGGAAGTTCATTGAAATAATCAAAGAGGTTAGACTCAATGTTCCTCTCGTTGATGTCTTAGCCGGAATGCCCAATTACGGGAAATTCTTGAAAGAACTTCTTAATAACAAATGAAAGCTAGAACAAATATCAGCTACTTTCCTTAACGAAGAATGCTCAACCATTGTTCAAAACAAGATCCCGCCAAAGCTCGGAGATCCTGGGAGCTTTCTTATTCCATGCACTTTCGGGAGATCCTGGAAGCTTTCTTAAACTATATCATCTACTCTATCTGTAAATATTTATCAAAAACCAAAATACAAAATTATAAAACCAACAAAAAGAAAATATAAAAATTTAAAACCAACAAAAACCCATAAAAATCATAAAATTTGAAAAATACCAAAAATATTGTTTTCTCAAAACATGTCTTCTGGTATCGATAACATCTACGGTCTTAGAAATGTCATTTAATAATGGCACGGGACCATAGATGAAATTCGAGCATGAGGTGTAAATATTTTTTTTCAAAACATGTATCTAAATATGGCTTGCAGTTATTTCAGACTGTAACCCGTTTTTAAAGAAAGGAATGTGTTGTGCTAAAACAATTTTCATAAATTCGTGCACTTATCCTAAAACAAAATGAGGAAAGCATGTCAACAAAAAGACTGTTGTTCCTACTCAAATATTTTTCTTTCTAAAAATTCTTCAAAAATATATTTGTTTTACAAAATGGTGGAAAATGAATTGCTTTAAAATCAATCAGACTTGGATTTTTCAAAAAAATTTGGAAACTCAATAAATGACTTCAGTGTCTTTAAAACTTTTCATAAAATGAATCATGGATTGAGAGGGAGAATGTTTTCAAATTTATATCATCTAACGGGTTTATCTAATTATCCTATATACTTAAATGTAAAAGATGTTTGCCTACGTCGAAGGACTAGGATTCTAGGATATGATTGTTAGGATTAGATGATTATAGTTTGATAAACACATTATTCCCATGCCTTATATGAACTGATTGATATGTTGGATTTACTTTTATTAGTCGATTGCTGTTTGGGTGTTGTCGACCACCATATATCTGTTTGTATCCACTAACGTATGCAGATATCATGGTTGATAAGAATGTTCCCGATCCGGATCCCACAAATCAAGATGATTGAATACCGAATGGAAAGGGAAACTATATCTTGGGTCGACAAAAAGAAGAAACGGAGTGTAATTGGATCTCTCTATGGTTAGTTGGCACGATAGATGCAACTTCAGAGGTCTCACTGCATCAGTAGATGGTTTTTTTTCATCCTCTCAGCAACAACAGACGGAACTTGTTATTTTAACCACCTACATATGTTTGTGCAAGATTAATTGTGATGATACCATGTTCGTATGGTAGAAAAATATTTGTTTGAAAAAAATGGACTAAAATTTGGAAATCAACCAGACTTCATTTTATCAAAACTTAAGTCACTCAATCAACGACTACGGTCATCGATTGAGGGGGAGAGTGATTTCAAATAAAATATTTTCAAACGATATTTCATCAAAGAGTCCATTTGTACAATAATAAAATAGTGATCTTGTAGGACCTTACTTTTATCAACCTTATCACTTTACCAAGCAAACCCAACACACGTAACCCACGTTATTCGTATAAAACGTGAAACATAAACACAAACAAAGCGTAGAAATAAGATGAGAAAGATGAGAAAGATGGTGACTTGAATATAGGATATGTTATGCGTATGTATGTGAAGAGATAAAGATGAAAACAATAAGTTGTATATTCTAAAGAAAGAACACACACACACACACTTTCAAGCACACCCCTCAAATGACCATTTGAGGGGTATTTATAGGTGGAATACATGAAAACCTAAAAGGCTTTCCTTTGGGCCTTGTTGGACTTGGATTGGGCTTGGGGTACTTAAGCTTATAAACGGCTAACATACCCTAAAGTTTAACCAATTAGATTAGCCCAATCCACGAGCCCGTTGACTATTCTATCACGATATCTAACACACTTTACAAAGTTCCTAATCGTGAATGACCATCACTTCTAATAAAAACTATTAAGTCTAACAATCTCCCCCTAAGGGGTGGTCATTCAAAAGATGCTCCACTTGATTGGTTCTTTACTTTCCTTGAGCTTGAACTTTGCGTGTAGATATAGAATAGTCTTGATTCTTTGTTCCTTCATGCTTTGTGATCAGATAATGTGGTTGTCTGCCGTTGTCAACTTCGTTGGTTAGGTATCTCCACGTCTTTCTCCACCATGCTCACACTTCTATTTGACTTTGAGTTTCCAATGATGAAGTTCTCGAGTCTTTACACTTTGTAGATTCTTTGACATTGACGAAGAATCATCTTTAACTTTGAGTTGCCTTTGATTTTGATGAGAACTTTCATGTGTTGTTGGTATGAGCATGTGGCGAGTCTGCACGATCCATCCGCTCCGGAGCTTCCATAAGAAGAAAACATAAAAACAGGTTAGTAATAAGTGGATTCCGGCACTTACAAGTTTGAATTTCGAGGGTGTTAACAGCATAGTGTGAAAACACATCTCTAATTCTTACAAAGGCCGTTCCTGAACTGGAGTCCCACAAGTGAGATAACGCGATATATCGAAGTACATCTACAGTTCAGATGAGTCGCTGAGGTACACCGAAGCATCACCCCACGACTGTAGACCGTTTGAGACACACTAAGCGTAATCCACGGGGAGTTACCGAAGTGACCTGCTGTCAGGGCTGCTTGATGTTGACCCTGGCAGGAGTTTCCATTCAATCACTGAGGATCACAATTGTGAAACCTCTCATAAATGTTCTGGCAGATTGCTAAGATCTGCGTAGGACTCTAGAATATATCACTTGTGTCCTTATTGATGAACAACAAGCGATGTCATGTCATGTGTTCCTATGAGATCTTTTGATGAATCTCGTGGCTCTAGACTCAATAGTGCATTTTGGTTTTCTTGAGCGGAGACTAGGGAGAGGGTCTCCTTCTTCAATATCAACAATCTCTAAGAGAAAGTAGATAGATTATGTAGGGTTCCCAGTGAGAATGAAACAAATCCTTTTAAGAGGAATTGAGTGGCTAGAAGGTTTAGTGCAGTGCGTCACTGGGTCCATGACGTCTTTGTCTTCAATACCAGTGTCATCTAGTGACAACCAGTAGCATATGTATTGAACCCGGTTTCTGCCCTAAGGTTGAGTATGGAGGGCTATTTCTTTTCACCCTTTCTCATTACATTTCTTTTTAATTCTTCAACCCCTTCTTTCTCCTTTCTCACTTTACTCCTTTTTTTTTCAATCATACCTGAGGACTTCTAATACTAACTATGGGTATTGTCCTTGGGTAGATCCCTCCGGCTCTTGCGGATCATAGGACGAATTTCCTATCCATAGTTACCTTATAACTCCATGACTGTCCCATGTTGCCATAAAACCATTTTCCTTGAAAATCTCTCAGAGTGTCTATGATAGAAAACATGTTTAAGACACTCCAAGAGTTTTATATTTTTAGAAACACTCCCCCTTCACATGTGCTCATAAGTTTTGACAGAAATCTGCATATAGAGGGTAGAGTTCGCACTTTTTGAATTGATCGGCTTATGATAGACAATTCCCCACGAGACACAGTTACGTTGCCTAGTTAAAGAGTTCCATTGTCAGTTTTTAGGTGACAACTAACTCTAATAACTAACTTGAAGTTGTAAACACTCCTTGAAAAGGAAGTTAGACCCATGAAGGTGCATATCTATCACAAGTTTCTCGAGATGGTACATTTACTGACTTTGATTCCCGTCAATTCATTGGTTTCGTCTGAGTCGAGCTCATTTTGAGATTCAAACCACGATCATTAAACATTTTAATCATGTCTCCTCCCCCTCAAAAATAGCATATTCGTGATATTTTTGATATCAACGGATTAAACAACATTTTAGAATCTTTTGGGGAGACAAACGGATTTGATTTAAGCATGAATTTTTGAACATTTAGGTTTTATACTCCCCCTTTAATAAAGCATAATCAATTAAAGGGTTTAGAGGGAGTTATCTTGAGCACAAAATATTTGAAATATTTTGAAAATCTTTTTGAACAATCTTGAAAAGGTGCTCAAGATGATGATGATTTCTTACCATTTTTAAATGTAGTGCACTGAAGCGTACACTCGATTTTTTCTATAAAAGCACGAGTTTTGATTTGAGAAATAATCAAAAGTCATCATTTTAGTCCGGGTTTCGTACTGAATATTCGAAAGCCATTTTATGAAGAAATTGTGAGAGACGACATGTTTTAAAAAACATAATAAAGAACTCTCGCTCAAGCATCTGTACATGCCCGTATCATTGTTGAATGACATTTCTAGAAACGTACAGAATATCGATTATACAAGAGACATGTCGTAGAAGAATATTTTGGATTTTTGATTTTCTATTGTTTTTGTATTTTTGAAAGTTTTATATTTTTATATTTTCCTTTTGTTGGTTTTTCAAATTTTGTATTTTGTTTTTCAAAAATATTTACAGCGAAGCTTTTTGGAAAATCATTTTCAAGAAGAATCGAGAAGACGTTCTAACTCCTCAGGGGTTAGGCTTCGCATTCCAATTCGTCGAACTAAATAGTCAAACCTTTCTTTTGGAAGGGCTTTAGTTAATAGATCGGCGAGTTGGTAATCAGTCTTCACGAAAAATAATTCAACAGTACCATTTTCGACGTACTCTTTGATGAAGTGATAGCGGACTCTGATATGCTTAGTTTTTGAGTGATGAACAGGATTGCATGATATGGCTATGGCACTTTTCGAGTCACAATACATAGGTATTTTATCGAAAGTAAAGCCATAATCTGTGAGTTGTGTTCTCATCCATAGAACTTGAGCACAACACGCAGATAGAGACACATACTCAGCTTCATCGGTTGATAGTGCAGTGCAATCTTGTTTCTTTGAAGACCAGCTTACTAACTTTTCTCCCAAAAATTGTGCTCCTCCTGATGTACTTTTTGCTGTAACTTGGTCACCTGCGTGGTCCGCATCTGAATAGGCAATTAGATCAAATCCGGATTCCTTCGGATACCAAAGTCCCATGTGAATGGATGTCTTCAGGTACCGAAAGATCCGTTTAACCTCTTTGAGGTGCAGTTCGGTAGGCTTAGCCTGAAACCGTGCTAATAAGCAGACAGCAAAATGAATATCGGGTCGACTAGCAGTAAGATACATGAGAGAACCAATCATGCTCCGATATTTTTTGGATCAATAGGTTTCCCAAACAAATCGGCTCCAATTTTTGGTGAAGTTACCATTGGTGTTCCGACCGAGTCACAATTATCCATACCATGATTTTTCAAAATCTTAGTTGTGTATTTAGCTTGATTTATAAAAATTCCACGAGGGGACTGATGTATTTGTAAACCAAGAAAGAATTTTAGTTCCCCCATCATGGACATTTCAAATTTGCTTTTCATGAGATTTTCAAAGTGTTTTGAAAGATTCGGATTAGTGGACCCAAAGATGATGTCGTCCACATAAATCTGAACAATCAAAATGTTGTTTTTGCATTTTTGAGTAAACAAGGTAGGATCAACTGTTCCTTTGGTGAAATTGTTTTGGATAAGGAAAGAGGACAGTTCGTCATACCATGCTCTCAGAGCTTGTTTCAAACCATAGATTGCCTTTTTGAGTTTGTAGACGTAGTCTGGATGTTCCAAGTCAATGAAGCCTTCTGGCTGACTCACGTACACTTCTTCTTTCAGAGTTCCATTCAAGAATGCGGTCTTAATGTCCATCTGATAAACCGTGATGTTTTTGTGAGCTGCATAGGCCAAGAATATCCTGACTGCTTCTAGTCTAGCTACCGGCGCGAATGTCTTCAATGTCTATCCCTTCCTCTTGTCTGTATCCTTTGGCCACAAGACGAGCTTTGTTGCGAATTACAGTCATCTCTTCATCCCTTTTGTTCTTCCATAACCATTTGAGATCAATGACGCGAATGTCAATTGGTCTTGGAACCATTTTCCAAGAGTCATGAAGACGGTATTGGAGACGTTCCTCCTGCATCGCTTCTATCCATGCGGGTTCTGCCATTGCCTCACGAATGTTCTTTGGCTCTATATTGCTAATTGAGCAAAGGTAAATGCATAAGTCGCAATCGGTGGCAAGTTGACCTCTCGTCTGAATTGGCCTTAAAGGTTCACCAATAACTTGTTCAATAGGGTGGTCTTTTGTCCACTTCAGAGTAGAAGGATACCGTTGGTTATACGTATGCGAGTTAGATGGTTCTCGTAAGCTTGAAGAAGATTCAGCTAATTCCGTAGCAAACGGGTTTTCAAATAAGTCTTCATCTAACGTTGCATCGTTTTGGTTTTGGTTTTGCTCATCAACTGCTGGTAGAACGGGTGCAAGAACTTGAGTAGATGTAGATGATGTTGATGGAGTTGGTGCATTGGTTTCGACCGTTGTAGATGCATCTTCTGTTGGTGGTAGAGGATGATTTTGAACGGGTGCAGCGGAATGATGGTTTGATGCATTTGTTGAAGTTCCACCATAGTATTCATCGAACATTAACTCGAAGAAATTTTCCCATTCTTGTTCTTTAGGATTGTCAAACGAAGTTGATTGAGCTCTTTGAGGTACGAGTCCTGAACTGATGTGTCCAGAAGTCTGCGGGTTTAGTGCGGGTTCTAGAGCGAGTCTCTCAGAAGCCATGTGTGAAAGTTCATCAAACTTCACATTCATCGTCTCCATGATCCTCCTAGTTCTCCTGTTATACACCCTGAATGCCCTCGAGTTATCTGAATATCCAATGAAGATTCCAATATCACCTTTAGCTTTCAATTTCCCTAGATCTTCTCTGTCGTTTGTCGGATAGCACAAAGCGCCAAACACGTGAAAGTAAGAGATATCCGGTTTTCTGTTGTTGACAAGCTCATATGGGGTTTTATTGAATCTTGGATGGATTAGGGATCGGTTCTGAGTGAAACAAGCAGTGGCAACCGCATCAGCCCATAGAAATAACGGTGCACTAGAATAAATTAGCATTGTGCGAGCAGCTTCGACAAGAGTTCTATTTCTTCTTTCAACTACCCCATTCTGCTGTGGAGTTCTAACAACTGATGTCTGATGAGTGATTCCAACATCTTCAAAGAAAGTTCTTAACTCCTGATTAGTGAATTCTGTGCCGTTGTCTGTTCTTACCACTCTTACTGGAGCTTGAAGAAGTACTTGAATACGTTTCAGAAAGGTGATGATGATGCCTGGTTCTTCGTCTTTTGATCTCAGAAACTTAACCCATGTATATCTTGAATAATCATCGACGATAACAAGAATATACTTTTTCCCATTAATGCTTTCAACTCTCATTGGGCCACATAAGTCCATGTGCAACATATGTAACTTTGCTTCCGAACTAGGTACGGTTTTGGGTTTATATGATGCTCTTTTTCTTTTTCCTTGTTCGCATGATGGACATAAGTGATCCTTGGTGTATTTGAACTTTGGAAGTCCGTTGACGATGTTGTCTTTGGCAAGATTGTTGATGGTGTCAAAATTGAGATGGGATAACCGTGTGTGCCACAACCAGGACTGTGTTCCAGATGCTCGAGTCATAAGACATATTGGTGATGAAGAGGCCATTTGGTTAATGTCGATAGCATACAAGTTTGTATCACGATTCCCAGTTAAGAGATCAGTGCCATCCAAGTTTCTAACGAAGCAAGCATTTTTCCTAAAAGCAACCTCTAAATCTGCATCACAGAACTGCCCGACTGAGAACAAATTGTGTCCCAACCCTTGGACATAGTAAACCCGAGTGATTAAATAATTTCCAAAAGGTAGATCTCCATAACCCATGATAGCTGCTACATGATCATTTTCGAAACGTACGGTTCCCATGAATTTCCAGAAAAAATTGATCAGCAGCTTCAGATTCCCGATCATGTGCTTGGAGCAACCCGAGTCGACGATCCAAAGACATATTTCGATAACCTGCCAATAACAGAAGAAGAAGATTTTGGAAACCGTTTTGATTTTGGTTCCTTTGGGTTAGAGGTAAAATCCTGATCACACTCATAGAAGTCATCTATTGGTAAGACAGGTGCATCACTCATTCTACCATTCTCGAGTGTGAAAGTTCTACCCGTGGGTTTCCAAATGTCATCCCTAAAGTAAACATTATGCTCCCTATCAGTAGTGTAAAGCCTAAGTCTCGCAACTAGTCTTCCTATTCGTTTAGCATAAGTTCTTTTGGGAACATTCTTCTTAACAGGCTTAACAATCTCATTCTTAGAAACACAATAATCATGAACATTAGTTAAAGATTTCTTGCAAGTTAAACAAACAGATGCAACAGATTCATTAAACTTAGATGAATTCATAGGTTCATTACATTCAGATGAAATGTCTTTCTTATTACAAAGCGGTAAATTCGTAGGGTGTTCTTCTACTTTCTTCTCTTTATTCAAGTTACTACTCTTAGAGGCAAGCGAGACTCTATTGTTCCTTGTATTGCTCTTAGGCTTTAGTCTGCTGCTCCTAGAGGTGCTTCCTAGTCGTGTAGAAGGTAAGGCATACTCATTAGGTTTCACAATCTTATCTAGAGAAGTGGTTTCGGCTTTCCTAGTCTCTTTAGAGTTCTTTTCTAAACTTATGTCGTTTGTTCCATATGTTTTAGATGTGGAGGCAGACGCATTAGTGGTACTCATCTTAAAAAGGCCAGGAGCTAAAACTTTTGGTTTCTCAATAACCGCTTTTCCTTTATCAACATGTTGTTTAGGCAAGGCAGGTGGAGTGACTGGTTTTGATGAAACATTTTTCTCATTGACTTTTGGAGGAGGCATAGAAACAGACATTTTTGGTTTGGAAACCGGTTTGGGAACATTTGCTTTCTCCGCAGTCAATGGTTTTTTAATCACAGTATCCACTGCATTTCCTTTTTGACATTCCAGCTGAGCCCTCAAAAGATCATTTTTCGCTTTCATGTCATTGTAGGCACGCTCATACGACAATTTGTCATACTTGCATTCCTCAGTTTTTCGATCAAGTTGTTTAAAATATGAGACATTTTCTTTTTCAAGTTTCTCAAGTGCTTTTTCATATTTTGAAACAATTTTGGAGGTCTCAGACTGGAGTCTTTCATGATCTTCAACAGAATATGTTTACAAAATGATGGACATAATATCAGTAGTCAGAACATCTTCGAAGAGAGAGTCATTTAAATTTTCCAAAACTTTGATTTGTTCAACACAGTCATTAGCTTGCTTTACCAGGGATTTATGGTCCTTGACAAAGTCGGCTGTTTCTTTCAAAAAATGAATTACCCTTGCACTGATGGCATTCAGCTGAGGGGCAATTTGAGTTTCAAAAAACTTTCTTTGTTCGATGTCAAAACTAGAGAACCAGTTGTTAGGTGTAATAGTGGTTTTAGTTTTAACAGTGTCTTGAGGATCCACAATTCTAGTTTTCACATTGTCTAAAATACTTCTCGCATCACTTGTGTTAAAATGATTGTTTGAAGACATTTGTTCAATGTTCGAAAGAGATTTTGAGACAACAACTGGTTTTGAAACAGATTTTGAAACAGGTGTTGACTCTTTGTTTGAAACACTTGGTGTGATGGAAAACTTTGACTTTTCTTTTGGATTAACAAAAGTAATTCCGTTAATTTTGTTCCATTTGTTATAATCAATAGGTTTGATTTCCGAATTCTTTTGTTTCATTTTTGATCTACTCTCCTCAGATAGTTCTAATGTTTCAAGAGAATCACGAACAATTATGGGTTTATGCAAAACATTTCCATTGTTTAACACATTCTGAGATTTCTGAGCTTTCTTGAGGAACGAAGAAGGGTCGTTACCAAGTGCCATTCTATTAGTAGTATGAAAACGCGGATTTACTTGATTAGAAAGCATCTTGATTGTTTGAGCAGAATGACCCGTTTTAAGAAGCAAATTTTCCAAAGTTTGGATTTTCTCATTTTTATCAAGAATTTCATCAAGAAGAGAGTCTTCTCGTTTTGAAAAATCAGTAATCAACTGCTTCTTCTCTTTTTCAAGATTAGAAAACATTTCTTTGTGTTTCGAAAGTTGGTTATTTAAATCAGAAATTTCCTTGTTTAAAGATTTAATTTTTAAGTTCAAATTCACATCAAGTGTGTTATACTTGATTTGCAAAAGTTGTTCTTTAGAAACCAAATTTCGATAACCAATTTCTAATTCTGATTCTTTGTTTTTTCTGAAATTCAAAGGCTTTTGCGTTCTCCTTGTAACTCTCAAGCTTAGCGGTTTAGCATTCGCGGCCACATTTATTGATTAATGATTCAAAATAAGCACGTGTTTCCTCATCAGTCTCAGTATTTTGTGCTACACAGCCTCCACTAGGATCCACATCTGGAGTTTCAGAGTTAGTATTGCTACAACTCGGATTGTCCAGGTATGTATCATAAGTAGGTGCTGATGTCACAGAATGCTGTTCGTCATGAGTAAACACATCAAATATGACATTGTTATAGCATGGATCAATGATTGGTACCTCAGATACTGCGTTGGCGTCATAGACAGGAGGTGCGTCAGAATCAGTGTCGTACTTAGTCTCCTGAAGATTTGCCATGAAGATGCAGTTTGCATTGAGTTCCTCGAGGTCTTCCAAATCATCCATAATAGCCATGAAGTCATGTTCCTCAGCACTTAATTGAAGTCCAGATTGTTCCTTTTGTACCAACATGATAGCTTTCTGAAGATACGCAAGATCCTTCTTTTTCGGCTTAGTTGGACAATTCCTTGCCATGTGACCCAATCCTTGACAGTTATAACACGTAACCTGATTACCCTGATTCACATTTCCATAATTCCCAACGACTGGAGCTGCAACATTCCCATTCTGATTACCCACTGCTCTATTCCCAACATTCTGACCCAACTGATTACCCTGATTTGGAACCGCCTGATTACCCATGCGAAATCCAGTAGCATATCCCTGCTGATTCCCAATAACTCCAACCATTTGTCTTTGATTACCCATGTTCACACCCGGCTGTTCAATTTGCCTGTTGCGAGTGTTTGATGAAATCCTTTGGTTGTTGTTAGTTGGTGTGGAATAGAGACCTCTGAATGCTTTACCCAATTAAGAAAATACTTGTGACAAAGCTTCTTCGGGTTCCATTTCAAGATCAGTGATTCCTTGTTCCTGGTAATGTTGTTGTTCAGGTGGATAGTTTTGTTGTTGAGGGATGTATTGCTGCAAGTTGTTGTTGGTAGAAGATGATGAATCTTGTTGTTGTGTATTCACTGGAGTTTGAGTCTTTGCAATGAGTGCCAATGGATCATGATTCTTTGCTAATCTTTCTTGCCTGACTTCATTCACTTCAGCTTGGTTTTGTTTCAGAAAATCGTTGAGTTGATCAAAGTTCACTTGATGTAAGTCTTTTGTTTGGTTGACAATAGTGACATATCGTCCCCATTCTTCTGGTAGATTGTTCAAGAACTTGATGTTGCTCACGATAGTTCTGGGTGTGAACTTGTTTTTGATTAGCTCATTCATTAAAGTGCAGAACCTTCCATAGTAGGATTCAATGGATTCTCCTAGAGTAGATGTAAACTTCTCCCAAGCAGTTAGCAACTTGTTCTCTGTGTCTTGTTGACCAATTTCTTTTCCATGACAAAGTCGTCTAACTCGTTCCCACATATCGAAAGCAGTTTTACAACTATCTACAGCAGCAAAGATGTCTCTTGGTAAACCCAGTTGGACAATATGAATTGCCATGTCATCTGCTTCGACTTGTTTCTGATCCTCTTCAGATTATTCCTCTTCTTTTTGAAGACGAAAAAATGGTGGGACGGGAGGTGTTGCATCAGCATTTCCAGGGTCTTGGACTTGTCGAGGTATGAAGGGTCCATCCTGAATGGATTTGATCATCAACTTTCCATTAGGTTTTGTCTTGATGTAACAAAGCATTCGACTTGTCCATTGAAGATAACCACCTTTTTCCAACATAGGAGGACGGTTTTCGGCACCGGCTGCATGAATGTCTTGTTGAGTTGCCATTGATGAAGGTATGATATGATAAAGTTGATGTAGGATCGATTCAACAATAAAGGAGTTGTGTTTGATGAAGATTAAGCTCGGTTGTTGTAGTGGAAAGTAGCTATAAAAACTTAAAAACCTCAATAACTTCTTTTCGGAGCGTTTTTAGGACTTGAAGGTTTACCCAAATCAACTAGTTTATTCGGCGATCTATTCTCCTCGTTCTCACGGTTGTTTTGATGGGTAGATCGCTGAAAACGGAGTTACGGTTCAAAAGTTATAGCCGTTTGAAGTTTTGCTCAAAATCTTACTCGTAAAACTGTTCTTATGCGTAGAGATGAGTGCTTATGCGTAGGATGCTTATGCGTAGGATCTTATGCGTAGGAATCCTTATGCGTAAAGAGCTTAGGCGTAGAAATCCTTATGCGTAGAAATCCAAGTTACGCGTAAACTTAAGGTTAAACGTAAGTCTTATGCGTAAACGTTAAGCGTAGAAGTAGAGTACCTTACGCGTAAGAGTTAACTTATGCGTAGAGTGCTTACTCGTAAGCTTTCTGCTTATGCGTAAGAGTTGGTTTAAAACCAAAAATCCTTTACACTGTCATAGCGTAAAAGATATCCGAAAGTCGAAGTGTTCCACACACTTATCCAAGTGAGGGAAGCACTAAGTCACCTTTGTTGCACGAAGATTCGTTATCAAAAAGTTAGGCGTAGAAAACTAGGGTTTTGACTTTCTTACGCGTAAGATTATGGTTTTGACATACGCATAAAAAATTTACAATGATTCAACCGATTTCTTTTGCACAGATAGCCTTAAAAACACTCAAATAACACAAATCTTTTGACCTTTTTCACCCAAAGTGCTTTTTATACTTACGCGTAGAAATGAACAACGAAATCAAAACGAGTTTAAAAACGATTTAAAACACGTAAAGCTTTGAACTTTTTGCCAAAACTAGAATCTTTAACACTATATAAACCTTAGACCATAAGAATCTTGAATATTTAAGTGCAAAAATAAAAGTTTTATGCGTGAATCTTTTGATAACAAACACTACGCGTAACACTTACAAAAAACTTCAACCAAAACACTCCTAAACCATTGTTAGGCGATTGATACCAATTGTAGGACCTTACTTTGATCAACCTTATCACTTTACCAAGCAAACCCAACACACGTAACCCAAGTTACTCGTATAAAACGTGAAACACAAACACAAACAAAGCGTAGAAATAAGATGAGAAAGATGAGAAAGATGTTGACTTGAATATAGGATATGTTATGCGTATGTATGTGAAGAGATAAAGATGAAAACAATAAGTTGTATATTCTAAAGAAAGAACACACACACACACACTTTCAAGCACACCCCTCAAATGACCATTTGAGGGGTATTTATAGGTGGAATACATGAAAACCTAAAAGGCTTTCCTTTGGGCCTCGTTGGACTTGGATTGGGCTTGGGGTACTTAAGCTTATAAACGGCTAACATACCCTAAAGTTTAACCAATTAGATTAGCCCAATCCACGAGCCCGTTGACTATTCTATCACGATATCTAACACACTTTACAAAGTTCCTAATCGTGAATGACCATCACTTCTAATAAAAACTATTAAGGCTAACAGATCTAAAGATTTAATGTTATGTCATGGTATGATTTTATTTAAAACTCAAAGATCTTTCAAAATAATTTTTTTTCTATTCTTGTTTGATTGTGAAATTGTTTTATTTTACTTAAAGATCTCTTAAAAACTATCATACCTGACACTAACAATCTTTAATGTCTATAATTGGTCCTTATCAGTCAATTTCAAAATTAAATCATGCCACTTCTTTCCCCAAAATCTTTTAAAGGATTTAAACCAATTGGGATCACAAATCTTATAAGGTTTGAAATTTTTGATCGGGGGAGAGATCGTGATTTAAATATCAAATCGGTTTTAAAAGGTGATTGTTTCAAAAGCACTCTTTCCTTCATGTGCCAAACGATTTCAAATACATGATGCACATGATTGAGGAGGAGCATTTAACCAAAAAACCATAAGAGTATTTAAACAAGGCCACATTTTCTCTCATGTTTTCTAAACCTTATTAAATCACTTGAGATCCAAAATCTCAAAGGGTTGGATATTTTTGATCGGGGGAGAATTTGTGATTTAATTATGAAATTTGATAAATGATGATCGATTTGATTCAAAAGTGCAGGCTGCTCTCCCATATGTGCTAAACGCTTTCGAATCTCGAAGCACATATTGAGGGGGAGCATTTCAAAAGAAAACAAACTTTCAAGGTACAAAGATTTCTATGTTTTAACATAAGTACCTTGATTGATTTTCTAATTGTTTCTTATTGACAAATGTGATCATGGAAGTTCTTCAAAAACCTCCTTCCTCTATGTGTTAAATGATTTCAAATAACCAACGCACATTTTAAGGGGGAGAATTTACCAAGAAAATCAAATGGCTTTTTCCACGGAAATTGAGATCAAGAATATATTTCAAAGAACTCTTGCCTCCATGTGCTAAAAAATTTTAAAATCATGTGAACATGTTGAGGGGGAGCATTTCTAAATGATCAAAACAATTAAGGTACAAAATGCTTTGATATTATATCACAAGTACCTTGATTGATTTTCCAAATGATTTTTCAATTGGTTTCGAGAAAGAATGAACTATACCAAAAGACCGACCATTTTACTTTGTGCATGGTGTTATAAGGATGGTAAGGTTAGGTATTAGTTCCCAAGATCCCGCCAGAACCGGAGGGATCTACCCAGGGACAATCCACTAGATAGTGTAGAAGTCCTTAGGTATGATGAAAAAAGGAGAAAAATGAGAATACGGGAAGAGTGCGGACTGAGATAGAGCTAGTACTAGAATAAACCCAACAAGGTTCTAGTTATGAAGTCTCGGTAAGCACTGAAGGGGTTGAAGAATGAAAAAGAATTGAATGTGAAAAGGGTGAAAAAAAATAGCCCTCCATTAATTCAACCTTAGGGCAGAAACCGGGTTCAATACATATGCTACTGGTGTCTACTAAGGTAACACTGGTATTGAAGACAAGACGTCATGGACCCAGTGACGCACTGCACCTAACTTCCCAAGCTACTCAAGTCCCTCTTAAAAGGACTTGTTTCATTCTCACAGGGAACCTACATAATCTATCGACTTTATCCTAGAGATTGTTGATATTGAAGAAGGAGACCCTCTTTATAGTCTCCGGCATAGGAAACCAAATGGGCACAATTGAGTCTAGAGCCAAGAGATCATTCACATAAAATCTCATTAGGACACAAATTAATGAAGACTTGCTGTTTCACACAATGTGGAAAGTAAGTATATATTTTAAGAGTCCTACGCATTATCCTTGTGGTATTGCCAGAACATCCGAGTGATATGTCAATTATTCACGATGAAGATGGAAGTCCTTCTAGAGCCAACATCAAACAAGCTCTTGGTGGGTGACATGTGAGATCTTTTCTAAAGATCAAACTTGTGACAACTGGATAGAAACGATGGGGCGATTCACTCGTGAATCAACCTTGGTCCAGAAAATGAATTGACAAATACTTTTGGAAAAACCGTTCGATGGGCAAATCTTCTTTTCTCTAGCACATCGAATGTGTATTCATTTTCAAATACAAAAAGTATTTCTGATTGAAAATTGATATTTCTCATAAAACCTTCGTCGTATTTCAAAACTCTTTCTTCTAAGCAATACGTGATTGTTTTCAAATTAATTTTTCATCAATCAGTGAATCTCAATTCGTTGGTTCACTCACTTCGTGTTATCTACTTTGGGACACTCCGGTTTGAGAATGGCTAGATCAAGCTGCGAAACCTTGTCAAGGAGATTCTTCAGAATTCTACCTGATCACAGGCAATATTTATACTGATCAACGGGGAACCGTGGTTCTTGAAACTATATTCAACGAAAGTGAACACATACACTTTCGTGTGTTTTATTGCTAACTGTTGTTTGCAGGAACATTTGGACTGTTGCAGCTGATCGATATTGAGAAGTCAATTCACAACCGCATGCTCACAGAATTCACACTTAATTGAAGAAAATCATGACCATCAAAGACATATAAGAAAGATGCTTCCGCTACTCTGATGAAAAGATGTCATGATCCATAAAGTGTGAGCATGCCGGTCCATAAGTTACAACATCACATGAAGACAACACAACAAAGGGTGATCCAGAGATTTGCTGTGGCTGATGATCTCAAAGAAAGCTCGAAGATCATCAAAGATGTGGATCAGTTCAAAGACCTCCACTGAAAGTACAAAATATGCGGACTTTGAAGAGTCACTACTGAAGCAAAAAGAATGCGAAAATTGAAGAATTAAAGTCTACGAGCTCAGAACAGAAGACAAAATAGAATGCTAGGATTCGAAATGTAAATCATGGGGTAACCTCCCTTAGGGGGAGATTGTTAGGAATTGGAAATTCCATAGTGAAGTGTCGGTCACCCCAACTATAGTCCAGCATAAGTTAGCTCGTAGACATATCATTATTTACTTGTTTAGTAGCTTAGTTATTAGTTTAGAGTAACACCGTGGATGAGGAAGGACGGGTCTTTAGCCACTGTATACCTGATCCACAGTCCGACAGGAGGAAGTTTGTTGTTCCCTATTCACTATCGTATAAAAACAGTTAAATATTTAATAACAAACAATTAGTGAATGAATGACTGAAATGACATACGTAAAAACACACTGATAAATTTTCAACATAATATTCTTTATTATAAATGAATAAAAAAGAATACATTACCCAAGTACTTGCGGAATAGTACTTGGGATTGAAATGACAAAGGGTTGGTACTCCTCACTAAGCTCAGGCTAAGTCTGAGCACATCTACTATGGAACCACTGAGCTATCTCAGGGACTGAGTTGTATTTGGAGGAGTGAAAGATGGCTTGTGTGTGTGTGTGTTTTATAATTCACAAGCTTAAATCTTTCACTCCATCTCTTATGCTATTTATACAAGTATGAGTTTTAACTCTATCATAAGTGACAAACTGACAATTTGCAGAAGACAAAATACTGATGTATTTTGTCTCTGTTTACAAAGACTATATTAAGTAAGAGACAAGGCTGCTTTCCATAAGTCAGTGATGACACTGAGCCTGATAGTTTGCCATTCAGGGAAAGTTGACTTTGGTTGATAAGGACTTCGTCTTATCAGATTCAAACTTATCCCGCCTTATCCCGCTCATTCTTCAGTCTTCATTGCCTTCAGTCTTCTACTTCAGTTTGTCTTTAGTATAATTAGTTGGTGAGGAGTTTAGAGATTCAGTGAGTTATTGTCATCACTCACTGAATCCACCATCTTCTTCTTGACTCAGTCTTCACCCCTTAAGTTCCGCCTTACTGAGTGGAGAGACTTCTTCTTCGCCTCTTACTGAGTATCCTGAAGATGGCTCACTGAGAGACTATGCACTCAGTGACATGTTATTGTTTAACGACATAAACACTTAGGGTATTTTCTATTAAAATCCTAGACTCAAGGGGTTTGGGTATTTACTGAACCCAATAGTATCCCCCTATTTGGATATAAAAATAGCCTAAGTGTTTGATCAGTGTAAGTGAACAATTGGCTTCTTCTTACACTGAATGTACTAATGAACATAATAAGGAACACTGAATATTTTAACAAAACATGCAACGTTTATTGATCAATTACATAGTTCCTATCACTAGTACAAAAGATAAATGATAATGATGTTAATCGAGATGGATCCCCAGTGCTTGAAGCTTGACTTTCTTTGTGATGAGTGTTTCTTTGTCAGGGTGCTCTCTTATCCTGGCGTTTAAGTCAGCACAGAACCTGACGTTTCCAGGAGTCTGAATTTGAGAGGCCACTGGTATGTAGCTTAGAATTGTAGCCACACCTGCCTGATCAATGTCACTCCACCTTTGGAATGCTAGGTTCCCATAGACATCAATGAAAAAAAGTCCTCTTTTAGGCTTTTCTATCATAAGACAGTTTACAAACTTCACACCTTCAGGTAGCTCCCTATTGCATTCCAGTCCAGGAACTTTGATCTCAGGCTCGAACTCAACCCTCTTTTGTTTGCCCTGTGATGATTGAGGTTGAGATCCTTGAGGTGCAGTCAAGGTAGGCTGAATCCCCAGTATTGCTGGTGCTTCCCTCAGTCTTTCATACCTTTTGCTAAGCATTTTCATCAGCTCCTTAACCACCGCATTCTGCTTCTTTTCAATGATAGGACCAAGCTCATCGAGTTCAGTGATCCCAAAATCAGTGAATTTTAGGGGATCAAGAACCTCGAAGTGTCTTTTATCATCCCCCCTGTAGACATTCATTGCTAGTGGTTTAGACTTGGGGATGATTCTGACATCAGTGATTTTATCAGGTAGCCTTCTGCTTGTCATTGACCACTTGTAGTGGTCAATTCTTTCTTGCCTGATCGCTGCAGCTCTTTTGTTCTTTTCATCTAACCTCTTTCTCATTTCAGCCATTTGAGCTGCTTGAGCATCCTTGAACTTCTGTCCTGCCTGACCCTTTTCAAGCTTCTTAAGATCAATTCCAATGTTCTCAGCTTCCTTAGCGACAACTTGTACCAGTGCTTCTTTGCTCTTTCTTTCTTCCTAAGCTAGTTTCCTCCTCCTTTCTTCCTTAGCAAGATAGGCACTTAGCTGTTGTGGAGTGAGCAAGTACTCAGTGTTGCCGATCATATAGGGGATCTTCTCAGGGTCAGGTGTTTGCATTATTGCCTTTCCTTTGTCCTGGCCTGAAGAAGATGATGCTACCAATGGTGGTGTTGTTGTCATGATTGTTGTTGTTGGTGGGGTTGATGATAAGGGTGTTGCTGAAACTGGTGGGAGTGATGAAATAGGTGTTGAAGAGACTGGTTGAGCTGGCTCTCCCTCAGTGTGAGAGGGAGTCTCTTCAGTGGTCTTCTCCCCCTCAACTTTTTCCGCAACATTAGTAAGAGCAAGAGTTGCCTCGGACACTGGGGGAGTTGGAGTTGCTTAACCTTTGAAGGCTTGATAGATCTCAGTGACCATAGCCTTGATATCAGTTGTATCTTTTTGAAGACCAGTGACCTTTTCTGCCAAATTAGCCTGAGAGAGTTCCAAGGCAGTCATTCTAGGCCCAAGATTTCAAGCCATTGAAGATGATGCCTTAGCCAAAGTAGTCACTTGAGCATCCAAAGAACCCAGTGTAGCCTGAAGAGACTGAACTGAAGACTGAAGACCCTGAACATTGGCAGATTGGAGCATATCAATGAGTTCAGTGAGACGTGATGAATTCTTCACGTATACTTCAGTAGCCTCCGGCAGTTTGGAATTGAGTGCTGGGTCTTCTTTGACAGCATCCCTGATTTCATCAATTGTAACGCCACAAGTCTGAAGATGCATTAGAAATTTAACCAGGTTTTCATCCAGTCTATGAAGATGTTGGTACATGAGATCCATGTGTTCATCAGTGTTTGCATCAAAGGCATGTACCTCAGCCTTCAAATCTGCATAGTTGGCAGCAGCTTCAGTGTGTTGTTCCCATAACATTTTAGTAACCCCAAAATATAGCTTCCTTGAAGCTTTAGTGATCCACATAACTAGTTGCCTCTCTGTCAGTGGAAGAGTATTATCAAACTTTCTAAATCCTTCAAGACAGGAATATGCAGAAGAGTCAGAGTCATTATGTTCAGGCTGGAAAGGTGACTCTTTAGGCTCTTGTGGATCAGGCTGATGCTCTTGTTCAATTTGAACATCAGCGTCCACTTCTTCTCCTGCTGATAGAATTTCATCTTCACTTTCAGCTTGTTCTTCATCAGAGAATAAAATTTCGTTAACCTCAGCAACTGTCAATAAACCAGTGGTGGTGATGGGTTCCATATCAGCGGGTGGTTTTAATCCCTCTGAGTCTTTGTCCCCCATTGCTCCTTCAAGCACTGATGGGTTTTTCCCAGTGCTATCCCTTGAAGCAGTGGCAGTGAGATCCCTATCATCGGGTTGTTCAGTTCCCTCTGAGTCTTTGGGATCATTCAGTTGGCCCTCAGACAAAAGTTGTGATTTGCGAATGTCATCCTTGGGCAGTGTGGAAGGCGCTCCCCTACCAGCTGGTTGTATGTTTCCCTCTGGATCTTAGGGAGTAGTAGTTGGGACCAAGGGCACTGACTGTGATGTATCAGTGTCCTTCGTTGTCACCGGGGTGGTTGTTGCTTGGTCTCCCTTAGGTGGCAGTTCAGTCTGGGGCTTTCTTTGCCTTGAGACATGGGTTTGGTCTTAGTCCCAGTCTGAGACTTCCCCTTTCTCTTTTTAGGAGCAGGGTTTGGAGACGCTGAGTCCCTTTGATTGTTTACATAAACCATATGGGCTATCAATTCAATATCAATGACTTGGGATGGGTCCTTTTGAAAATTTGATTGACTCACGATACCAGGTAAAGCAGTGTATTTGTATTCCCGAGGGTAATTGCAACCCAGTAACACTTATAAAGCACATGAGACAAACCTAGGGTATGAAACGTATTTCGCCCTAGTTTTGCTCAGTAGCTTGGTTACGAGATCACTGTAAATGATCTCCCCAATGTCGACAGTGACCCCATTCATCAAGTAGTATGCCACCATCAACTGAATATAGTTAACTTGTTTAGTGGATGAGTGGTTCCCGCCGAGAACCTGAATCACAAATGTGAACAGGATCTTCCAAGCCACAGGAAATGAGTTCTTGGTGACTGGAGTCTTGTCCAAAAACTTTGGATCTAAAACAATTTGTTTTAACCCATCCTTAACTGTGGAGGGTTCAAGATGGGCAACATAGTTTCCAGAATTATAGTCTAACCCTATTGAAGTTTTATCGTTAATGGGCACCGAATCAAACTATACTATGATAAGGAGCAAATGAATGAAATATCAGTTGAGACAATTTCAACTGAAAATGAATTCGAAACCATCACCTTCGCAGCACCTTTTCCAGGAAGAATCCCACAAAACGTTCCTTGGAAACCATCTTCTGAGTTCATCTGGAGCAATATTGATGCTACTGTGAAGAATTCATGTATATCCTCGAAATTTTCAAAATGTTCAAGGCTGCATCTGTGGCCAAGTAAATTCGGGAAGATTCGAGTCAGACTGATGACTCGTTAATAAAACAAGCGCTTCTCGGGAGGCAACCCATGTGTTTTCGATTTGACTTTCTGTGGTCACGCCCCAAAGTTTAAAATCTCGGTTTAACTAAAGTGTCGGGGGGGGGGGGGGTGCCACTTCTTAATAAAACTCTTTTGTTTGTATATAAGATTTTGTGCAGGTAATGATTACTTCAGTGGACACTTGGATAAAGAAGAAATTAAGCTAACAAACTCATTGGAATATCTGGTTTCATCTCTATTTCCCTATTTCTATACTTTGAAGTTTGTTTTTCACATTGAGGACAATGCTTAACTTAAGTGTGGGGGGTTGAATAGGAAAATTAGAGTTTTTAAGCTTAAATTTAAAATTTTGTTTGCCCTTGTGATCTAATTATTTTTCACGCTTGTAGGATAATATATTAGAATAACTGGATCAAACCATTGGTAAAACTGGTAATATTTGAAACTTTGAGATGTGTTTCGATTAACATTGCAATCCATTCTGGGATCGATAACATTTTCTAGCATAAATTATAGCCCTTACCACTAAAACTGTGAGGATTTGAGCCTGTTCTATATAAAGCATACATATTTTATGCTTGAATATTTTGCTATGAGTGTGCCGGTGATTTTATTTATTCTAGAACTTGTACCTGTAAATCATTACCAGACCGCAGTGAGATCGCATTCATGCGATATAAGTAAATTCGTGTGATAAAGAGGCACCTTAGGATTTAACCCAAATGGCCTTCCATTTTTCATATTATGATATATTAGCTAACCACATCGGTTAGTTAACCACCTACATGGACCCATTTGTAGCGCTCATCTTTATAGCTAGATATCCCTAGTTACACCCTCTGAGCCATCACTTTAGTTTTTGATAAGTCCAGAAAAAAATACAAAAAGATTTTACACTTTAAACCTCAGCCTAACCCTTGTCAATGTCTAAACGGTTGATTGCTAGTCACCTGGAATGAGAATATTATTCAAATGATTATGAGTAACCGCACCTTATTAGTTGTGTGAGCCATTTCAAGCACATGTTTAAAAAAAAAGTGATGAAAATATGAATGTATTAGCCAATGTGCTATATTTGAAGAAAAGTTGTCATGGCGAATTAAAGCAAAGAGTTGTGGAAATCCGAAGAAAAGAAAATGGAGCTATAATCATTTATTAGTTTGCAGATTGTTTGGTAGCTAGCAATACGGGTATTAGACTTGATTCTATTTTTGTTTTAACACCAATTTCATCAATAATCTCATGCCTTATCCATACCCTTAGCCTTAAGCCTTAACATTATAACCCGAATAAAAGTCCTCTTTAGATGTTTTTGCTTGGTGCTCACGCCACGTCGGTGGAGTTTTGTTTCTTGTACAAGCTTATGGTAATAATCTAATCATGACTGAGCAATGAGTGTGATTTATCTTGTTACTCCACTAAAAATTGAGTGATTGAGTGAATTATACTTCGTTCCTTTTTTGTGAGGTGTTTTGAAATGTTAGTCATGCAAGATAATCATTGGATATTATCAAACATCTCGAAAATTTTACTCTTAAAAGCGTAATTGATGAATCTTCTCTCGTACTTGTACTTGGTAGATTTGCATCATATTTTTCGTAATCATAATTTTGTACCAGTGGATGTTTTTCCTAGATTTGCTTGAGGGCAAGCAAAGTTTAAGTGTGGGGGAATTTGATAACGCTCATATTGTACATGTTTTCAGTAGCATTATGTATGCTTTTGTATACGTTATTTGGTTATATTTATATGATTTCAATGCTTAATCACATCAAAAGATGTTTGTCTAGTGTTTATAACTAAGTGCAAGGAAACGGAAGGAAAAGTAAAAGAATGTTCAACAATTAGAAGATTCCCATTTCAGTGAAGCATGTCAAAGACAAATAAGTATTTTTAGTACCATAGAAGACCAAGATGATTGAAGAACCAAGCTCTACAAGTCAGAATAAAGTAAAGATCGATTTTCCGTCACTCAGGAAGACCAACCGGATCGGTTGCAACTGCAACCGGATCTGTTGGAAGAAGAGCAAAAAGTGCCCAGGACGCCAGTCCAACCGTTCGGTTGCCACCCGCAACCGATACGGTTGGAACACTTGTAGAAGACCAACCTGATCGGTTGGTCATGTGACCGATCCGGTTGGAAGGACTGTTTCTGCCAAATCTTCATCATTAAGTTTCCCCTTTGTATCCAAACGATTCTAAATCCTTCCCTTGGTGTATTCTAGTCCCTTCTTAACTCCTTGGAGGCCAAGTTCAGTAATTAATACCCTAGGCCTTGGAACTAGTATAAATTGAGACCTCTTGTGAGCATATGAGACACACACTTCAATACAACTCTCTCTACTCATCAAACAAAGCTCTTAAGCTCTCAAGTTCGTCCTTAGAAGTCCAGGAAGTTTGGAGTTCCAGAAGTACCACATTTGGAGGCCAAAACCTCAAGGAGTCTACCCCAATACTTTGGGAATCATTACTTCACCATTTGTAATATTATTCCAAGCATTGTAAGACTCTTAATCATGTTTTCTAATGTTCAAAGTTCTGAGTTTATGTTTATGTTTGCTATGAGTGGCTACTTTCTTTATACAGTTGCTTAAATGATGTTGATTATCATATGATTAGTTAGTAATTGTGTTAACATTTTTTAATTCAATTTCAAGTTGATTCTAAGATCCAATTGTGTTAAAGTTTCATAGTGACATTAGTTAATCAAGTTTGACTAGTTGATAGTAATCGTAGAGGTCGAAAGAACTTATTGTTATTCAACTAGTTATAATCATTTTGTCTATGGATGATTGTTTTTACCCATTATTCTTGATTAAACAAAGGAACTAAGGTGTAGTTGTAATAAGAACGCTTTTTGATTATCAAGTTGGATTGATTGGAAACACCTAAAAGGTCATAAGATTAGTTGTTGACAATCAATTGTACCCTTTTGTCTTTAATCGGTTACCTTTTGTATTGACCATTTCTTAAGCAATTTGATAAAGCAAATGGATGTTTTTGTGTTTAAGTTTGTGAAAATAAACTTATGAAACTTGAATTGATCTTGAATTGATTGGTTAAACTTAATGCTTGTTTTTATGAACTAAAATCTTGACGAAGGTTTAACTTGTAAGAACAATAGATTAGAACACCAACTAATTATCATAACCAACATGTTAAGAGGTTAACACAATCATACTAATCAAGGACAAGAAACTAGTTTAAGAAAGTGTAGTTTTTAATCATCTGGATTTCATTATATCTATTTTCGTTATTATATGTTTTGGATTGTCTTAGTTGATTCAAACTTGTTAATCAGATTCACTCAAATCCCTGCGAACGATCCCGACTTACCTTCATAATATTGCTATAACGGACGAGTGCATTTACTCGTATGTATTATTGGTAAATTTGGTAAATCGTCTTTTACAAATTTAAAACTTGTACACTCCAAGCACATCAAGTTTTTGGCGCCGTTGCCGGGGATTTGATAGTGTTTCAACTGATCCGGTTTCCTCACAACCAATCCGGTTGCGAAAAAACCAAACCAAATTGATCTAACCGATCGGTCGCTCCTCGCAACCGATCCGGTTACCCTTTTCTGTACAGAAAACTGTTTTCTTTGTTTGTTCATGTGTTTAAATGTTGCCTGGATTCTCTAGGTCATTGTATGAACACTCGTGCAGTAGGAATAGAACCAATCTTACCTCTTACCAACCCCGAACGTTTGATTCAAAGAAGAAGAAGAACACCTTTCATACCCTTAGCCGATCGTGTACCAAGAGTACCAAACCCACCCTTTGATAACCTCGTAGAAGCCAAAGTCGTTTACAACCCTTTCATACCCTTAGGACGATCAACCCATGTGGGGAACTAACCGAGCCGTAGCATCAACCCCTGGGAGTGCCATTGTTGCTGTCAACCTTGGTGACAACTTCACCGTGAAGGGTCATCACCTTTCCATGATCAAAGACCGTCAATTCGATGGCCGTGCGCCGGCCGATCCGCATAAGCTCATTGCCGAATTCATCGAAATTTGCGGCATGTTCCGTTATGGCGACACCGATGTCAATGCCATAAAACTTAAACTTTTTCCATCATCACTCACCGGAGATGCTAAAGTATGGTACAATGAATTGACCCCATGAATTATCAACACTTGGGAGGAGATGAGGCAAGCCTTTGTAAGCCGATTCTTTCCACCTGCCATGTTTGATTGATTAATGGGATAAATTCGTGCTTTCACACAAAATCCCAATGAATCACTTGTCAAAGCATGGCTTCGGATGAAAGATTTGCTTCGTAGTTGTCATGGACATGGATTATCCAAAGGAACCATTATCCAAATCTTTTACCATGGACTAGATGAAATCTCTCAAGGCATCCTTGATGCTGGAGGAATCTTTCTCTATAAGACTCCTAACGATGCACACCAATTACTCGAAGATCAAGTACTTCTCAAACTCGATTGGTCCAAAGATTCCAAAACCAAACCTCTTCGAAAAACCGTTGCTTTTGTCGAAAACACCGATACCTCAAAACTCATGGAGAAAATGGAAGCCTTAACCTCAAAAATTGACTCGCAATACAAAGATATCAAGGAAGAAATGAAGGAAATGCGAGACGGATGCATCAATTGTGGAGGAAATCACCCATCGTCTGAGTGCGACGATAAACCCATGGGTGGACCTAATGAAGAAGAAGCGAATTATGTCCAAGGAGGATATCGTGGAGGAGGATATCGTAGTAATTATTACGGTCGAAATTTTGGAAATTGGCAAGACCACCGACCAAGGGATGCCAACCGTGATTCTCAACTGCGAACTGAAAATTCACCCCCACAAAACTCCGAGAAAAATATGGAAGAATCTGAATTTGAAAAAACCATGAGAGAATTCGTGGCTGCTCAAAAATCTGCAAATGATTTCATCAAAAATCAATTTTTCAATCTCAAAGCCAAAGTTGAGCAGGGACAGAAAAATCATCAAGCATCTATCCAAGATCTTGAAAACAAATTTGGCAGGTTTTCTGACCAACATTCCTCTCGACATCTGGTTCGTTACCAAGTAACACCCAATCCAACCCAAAACCATCAAATGATAAGACATACCGTCCACCACAAACGAGGAATGAGCATATTAATGATGTCTTCACAAGAAGGGGTCTCTCGTACGAACCACCACCAAATCCTAATGAAATACTCCTATCACCCAAGATAGCGAGGATGAAGCTGAGGAAACCAACACAACTCAAACCACCAAAAAGAAAACCACCCCATCTGTCAAGGCGTACACACCAAAAATTCCATATTATCAACGCCTTAAGAAAGAAAAAATGGAAGAACGTTATAGGAAGTTCATTGAAATAATCAAAGAGGTTAGACTCAATGTTCCTCTCGTTGATGTCTTAGCCGGAATTCCCAATTACGGGAAATTCTTGAAAGAACTTCTTAATAACAAATGCAAGCTAGAACAAATATCAGCTACTTTCCTTAACGAAGAATTCTTAGCCATTGTTCAAAACAAGATCCCGCCAAAGCTCGGAGATCCTGGGAGCTTTCTTATTCCATGCACTTTCGGGAGATCCTGGGAGCTTTCTTAAACTATATCATCTACTCTATCTGTAAATATTTATCAAAAACCAAAATACAAAATTATAAAACCAACAAAAAGAAAATATAAAAATATAAAACCAACACAAACCCATAAAAATCATAAAATTTGAAAAATACCAAAAATATTGTTTTCTCAAAACATGTCTTCTGGTATCGATAACATCTACGGTCTTAGAAATGTCATTCAATAATGGCATGGGACCATAGATGAAGTTCGAGCAGGAGGTGTAAATATTTTTTTTTGAAAACATGTCTCTAAATATGGCTTGCAGTTATTTCAGACTGTAACCCGTTTTTAAAGAAAGGAATGTGCTGTGCTAAAACAATTTTCATAAATTCGTGCACTTATCCTAAAACAAAATGAGGAAAGCATGTCAACAAAAAGACTGTTGTTCCTACTCAAATATTTTTCTTTCTAAAAATTCTTCAAAAAAATATTTGTTTAACAAAATGGTGGAAAATGAGTTGTTTTAAAATCAATCAGACTTGGATTTTTCAAAAAATTTTGGAAACTCAATCAATCACTTCAGTGTCTTTAAAACTTTTCATAAAATGAGTCATGGATTGAGAGGGAGAATGTTTTCAAATTTATATCATCTAACAGGTTTATCTAATTATCCTATATACTTAAATGTAAAAGATGTTTGCCTACATCGAAGGACTAGGATTCTAGGATATGATTGTTAGGATTAGATGATTATAGTTTGATGAACACATTATTCCCATGCCTTATATGAACTGATTGATATGTTGGATTTACTTTTATTAGTCGATTGCTGTTTGGGTGTTGTCGACCACCATATATCTGTTTGTATCCACTAACATATGCAGATATCATGGTTGATAAGAATGTTCCCGATCCGGATCCCACAAATGAAGATGATTGAATACTGAATGGAAAGGGCAACTATATCTTGGGTCGACAAAAAGAAGAAACGGAGTGTAATTGGACCTCTCTATGGTTAGTTGGCACGATAGATGCAACTTCAGAGGTCTCACTAAATCAATAGATGGTTTTTTTTCATCCTCTCATCAACAACAGACATAACTTGTTATTTTAACCACCTCCATATCTTTGTGCAGGATTAATAGTGATGATACCATGTTCGTATGGTAGAAAAATATTTGTTTGAAAATAATGGACTAAAATTTGGAAATCAACCAGACTTCATTTTATCAAAACTTAAGTCACTCAATCAACGACTACGGTCATCGATTGAGGGGGAGAGTGATTTCAAATAAAATATTTTCAAACGATATTTCATCAAAGAGTCCGTTTGTACAATAATAAAATAGTGATCTAAATATTTAATGTTATGTCATGGTATGATTTTATTTAAAACTCAAAGATCTTTCAAAATAAATTTTTTTCTGTTCTTGTTTGATTCTGAAATTGCTTTATTTTACTTAAAGATCTCTTAAAAACTATCATACCTGATACTAACAATCTTTAATGTCTATAATTGGTCCTTATCAGTAAATTTCAAAATTAAATCATGCCACGTCTTTCCCCAAAATCTTTAAAAGGATTTAAACCAATTGGGATCACAAATCTCATAAGGTTTGAAATTTTTGATCGGGGGAGAGATCGTGATTTAAATCTCAAATCGGTTTTAAAGGGTGATTGTTTCAAAAGCACTCTTTCCTTCATGTGCCAAACGATTTCAAATACATGATGCACATTGTTAATACAAATAAGCCATAAAAACGTTTATTTATATTTTACGATCTTCTAATGTTTTGTCGATAACAAAAGTAAAATCATATTAACGAAACAAATAAAATACGTAAATGGTTTGAACTAATAGTTTTATAACACACTTACGTTTTCACATAAAACACTATAACAAGATTAAGTGATTTTATATTTTAGATACACATGTACAACAACTAGTGTTTACATATTGGCTTAACAAGTTTAAGTAACTCTATGAGTTAGATACATATGTACAACAACTAGTGTTTACATATTGGGTTAATACATACTTATATTAAGTACACTAAAATGGGTAAAAACAAGTATGTACTAAAATGGGTAAAAGCAAGTATATACTAAATAGATAAAAACTAGCAAATGGTTTTGACCCATAACCCATGGTTATTTATATACCACTTACACAAGTTCAATGTATCCTTAAGGTACATTGTATCTAGATAGAAAACCATGGATCAACCCATAACCCATGACCCATGACCCATAACCCAAAATACCCATGGGCAAAGAGGAGCGGACCACGGATCCCTAGCTTTGTGCTAGCCGGATCCCAAGTGGAAGGGATCCGTGGGATCCGGGGAAACAGTAGGTTTTTCCTCTATAAATAGTGCGTCATTTCTTCATTATAAATCACCCCTCTCCAACATACTTTCTCCCCTGAGTTAAATCTCACTAACCTTAGATCCAAGAGATCTATGTTTGTAGTTTTGTTTTTGTGTGATCTTTTAGGTCCCTCTTAAAGGGAAGATTACCACCTTTGAAGTCGAGCAAGCTCAAGTCCATGAGTTGCCAAGCTTCCTCATCATCAAGGCTATTGAAGTCCTCTTGTTGATGATCCCTTTCTTTCTTCAAACAAGCGTAGTGTTAAAGACATTAGTGAAAGATGTCTCAAGTGTCAAGACGAAGATAGTAGTGAAAGGTATCTATCGTCTATAGGATAAGCACTTGTGGTAGGTGCTTAGAAGTCAAGACAAGAAGCATTAGTGAAAAGGTGCTTAGAAGTGAAGACACAAGACATTAGTGAAAAGTGTCTTGTAGATCTAATCAAAGACATTAGTGAAAGGTGTCTTGTAGATCTAATCAAAGGCATTAGTGAAAGGTGCCTTAGATGTACATTCGATATGGTGTGTTTCGATGTACTAGATAGACTAGCATTAGATCCAAGGATATTGATGTCCTTGATGATGTTGTAAAGGAGTAGATCTCCTTTGGGATTAGTCGTTGGTGTAGTGTGGTAGTAGTTCCTCCATTGCAATGGAACTAGGTGCTTAGCCTAGTACCTAATAAAGGGTAGGCGACGTTGTGAAGGTGTAGTTCACCTAAGGTGTGAAAGAACTCGGTGGTTAGCCTAGCACCGTATAAAGGGTAGGCGACGTTGTGTTAGGTGTGGTTCGCCTTGGTGTGAAAGAACTCGGTATTTAGCTTTGTAGCGGAAAAAGGTTAAGCGACGTTGTGAAGGCTTCTCCGCCATAAGGAGATTGGTGTAGTGATTACAAACTCTCGAGTAGGTGACTCGGGGAGTGGAGTAGGGCAAGGAAGGTGTCCTTGTAGCCGAACCACTATAAATACTTGCGTTGTGGTTTTGTGCTTCTTACTCTTATCTTTTCATTACATATCTTTATATGCTTGTTTATCAACATCCAACACACACAACCAAATAGATTGACATAAGTCGATCTAAATAGTTTAAAAGGAAGTTTTAATTGGTAAAACTATTCAACCCCCCCTTCTAGTTTTCCACTATTGGCATCAGAGCTTCGTTACCAAGTTTCTTGAAGTATATTGTACTTTAAAAACTTGATACGATCCATAGTTAATTGAAAACTGTAAAGAAGGTTTTTCATAAAAACAAACACCATGTTTTTCAAAAACTATATGTTTGGATGTTGAGTTGATAACAACATTTTTTATATATATATATATATTTTTGCACTAATCTTCCTTGTGATATTGATTAGTCAAAGCTCTTACCCACCAAGCTTTAGGAGTTGCTTGGTAACAAGAATACCTTCCTTAAGAAGGTATCTTAGACGCAAAAGAGCGGGAATCGTCTAAGTGACATTTGTCATTTGTAAAAGACATTCCGAAGTACATTCGAGGTATGACTTTCTACTTATATCTAAATGATACTTGTTTAGTATATAAGTGTTATTTGCTAGGCTTTTATTTGAGTAGATTTTTTGTGTTTACACATGATTTACATGTAGCTTCGTTAGGAAGCTTGTTTCTCACATACGTGTTATTTTTCTCGTCTATAGTCATAGTATGTAGAGCTTATGCTTTATTTCTTCTAATAAAACAAAAACACGAATTTCAAAAATACCTCCTTCCCTATTAATAAACCCACTCGACGCCCACTTTTTCAACCCTCACCTTTTCAAATTTTCCAATTTCAAAAATTTCCTCTCATTCAAAAACTTCATCTTCTTCCTCATTCCATCTCTTCCTAAACCAAGAAGATCCGTCATCAACATGGTTTACATCGCACTCGTGCTCATCGCCCTAACACTCATCGCACTTGTGTTCCCTATGATGAAGTTCACATACGGAGACATTTACTTTGTGTTGTTAATTTATATTGGGGTCATTTACCCAATCCTTTGTATCATCCTTAGCATTAAAATGCAATATTATTAATTATCTATTTTATCTAGGATGTTTGTGTTATTATGTGTGTTTCATTTCTTTTGATCTATATGTGTTATATTCTTTCGTGATACATTAGATGTCATGTATGCATGCTAAAAGAAAATGTAGGATAAAACATACTTCATGGTACAATAACCGTAAAACCTATTTTTTTATTAAAACTGGTTCTGTTACTACAGATCCACGGATCCCGGAAGTTACACTAGCCGGATCCCTTTTGAAAAGGAACCGTGGGATCCGTCCTACTAGAAAACAGTTTTCATGCAAGATTAAAAATCACTATCTTTCCAAAAAAAATAATAATCCACTAGAGCTTCAAAACCATGGGTTATCTAAATACTAATTGTTAATAGAATATCTAGTAAAAACGTTAGATTATTATAGGTTGACCATAAACGTCTTCCCTTATTAACCCATCACTTCTATAGGTTCAACTATGACGCATGAATACGAGTTTGATTTTTCACTCACTAGCGTCTACACCCCGAACATTTCCCTTGAGCCCAACACACCTGGCAATCATGTCCGTGGGTTCAATAATCTCGAAAACCGTCACTTCCATGAAGGACGTATTGTAGACACCTCTCTACAATTCGAAGAAGGTATCAATACCTCCTTCCGAGCCATAGGACTAGAATGTCTTCTTGAAATTAACGAGAAGATATGTCCAAGGTTCATAATGGAATTCTTCCGTCAAGTGGAACTCGTTCGTAACGAGGATCGCTCCTTATCTCTTTGGTTTTATATCAAAAACCAAAAATTCACTTTAAGCCTTGGGCATTTTGCTCACATCCTCCGAATTCCAAACCATGGACAATGTGCCTTCACCGAAGATTGGTCTCTTGATTCTCTCTTCAATTTTCGTGAAGAAAATAGCCCATATTGTTCACACATACCCTCTCCGGAAGAATTAACACGCATGATATGCAAACCTCGACCATATTACTCCAATCCAAACATTATCCATACACGAGATATCCGAAAAGAGTATAAGCCTGCTGCTCTTATTCTACGTGAAAATGTTTGGAGTCTTAGGGGAAATCGAGATATTCTTCCCGCTTGTTGTGCTCACATGTTGTACTGTTTGCTAACACAACAACCATACAATCTCGCCTACTTCTTCGCAAGGCGAATTGCAAACCTTCAAGGCACCAAGGATAAACTCATCCCTTATGGAATGTTCTTGACACGCCTCTATCACAATGTTATGCACTTCCATCCTCAATTTCAAAGTCCGTTGTACGTACTTGTGAACAAGATGATGGAACCGCTAAACATATCTCTCATGAAGACGTTCTTCATTCATGATTCCACCAATACCCATCAATCACATAATGATCCTCCTAGTGAAGACACTCAAGGAACCTAGAATAGTCAAATAGGATCAATTCTACTCTACTCATTAGTTATCAATGTAATCCTATCTCTTTCATGAAATAACACATCTTACATTTGATATCCTAGTTTTAGAACTCCTTTAAACAAAGCTTGGAATATAATGCACCGTCATGATCATTGCATACCTTTAGTAAAGGTTCTGTCTAGCAGATAGACGGATCCCAAATGTTGTACTAAACGGATCCCTACATCTAGGGAACCGTGGGATCCGGCAAAACAGAAAATGCAATTGCAAGCATTATTTATCAAACACATCCCTTAGAACACCTCTCACTAAGCTAAACATAGTGTCTTAAGATTGATCAAGACTTTATCAAGATAGGTTGACCTTTCCTACTCTTTCCAACTCACATAGATCACATTCTAAGGCTTTGTTAGATCTACCATCCATCACTCTTCCGCTCCCAAGACTCACACTTTATTCTTCTTATATGATCTCTCACAACTAGGTTAGAAATCCTTCGATTATGACAATATTGATCATTAATCAATCTCACCTCAAAATTGATCAAAGTTGATCAAATCCTAGTTTTTCCCATCTCATAACCATTAGGATATTTTCCAAAACATAATCCTAAGACACAACCTGATCTCTAGGATCATTTAGTTTCATTTAACTTAAATTGACATCTTTAATGTCATCCTTGCTCATCCATTGGTACTTATTGAAAGTTCCAAATCCTTCCATAAATAACAATCATTAGCTACACCACTCATTGCCTTCAAACACTTAAGCACCCCTTCATTTAAAACACTTGGGAGAACTGAAACACTCAAGGTGATATAGGTCTAGGATCTTAGAAACATCATTTCCACTCTTTCATAAACTGCTGAACGTCGGATCCCTAGAACTAGCCTAGACGGATCCCTCTGAGAAGGGAACCGTGGGATCCGGATGACAGTCTATGACAAATCTTGGTAAAACAATCATTTCAACTCATCTTCCTAACTCAAACACTCCATCTCACCTTAAATGAGTTCCTAGAACAGCACAACCTCTGTAGTTGACTCTTGTGCATGCTAATCATCACATTCCAATGAATCCTAGTGGCTTAAGGCTTAAATGCACTTTCCAAATCTCTTGGTTTATAAACCACCTTTCTAGGATCTCCATAGTCATCACTCTCATCCTAACTTTCAGTTTTTGCAATCCCTTAAAATCATCTCAACATGAGAAAAACCCCAAGTAACAACCTATCCACCAAAGAACCACCCATCAAAAGGGCTCGTGTTGTACACGAAATCTCTTCAACCGAATCATCTCCGGTCAAACCAACAAACCTTCATCATCCAATCAAACCAATTCCTAGAAGGTTAGTACCCACAAAATTACCTATGCCAAACACCACCATACCTCCTAGGCCAAACAATATCATCTCCACTAAACCATCACCATTGGTTCCTAGAGCTATCTCTTTTACATCCCCACAATCATCACCTCACCTCTACAATTTAGAGGACTTGCCACCTAGGCCGTCTCATCCGCTTCCGCCGACAACATTCTCCTCATTAGGAGGAACAATGATTCAAAATCAAGGTGTTGAGTCAACACTTGCTCCGGCTTCCTTTTCGCCGTTTCCATCATATAATCCCATTTGGATTATAAGAAATCACCAAAGTCAACCACCCGACCTTATGGAAGTTGACACATCTTTACCACCATCATCATTCTTGATCGAACCATTCCTAAATGGACCTCCACCAATCCCTCCATCATTCGAGGCTCCTCAAACCACTTCAATTGATCCTTTGAATCTAGCCACTTCATTTCATCCACCACCACTACCTAGCCATGACAAAGATTGCTATCATTGTCAACATGTTGAAAGTTTGATACATGAAGTACGAGAAGACCAACGTTTCATGTTCTATCATCTCCTCGAACGTTTCGGCAAGATTAAACCTAAACATAACTTGAGCTAGAGGATTATAGTGGTGTCTAAGCTTCAAGCGTTAGTTGGTCTAAGAAATTCCTAGTTATGTATTGTCTATTTTCTTATTTTTGAGTCATGTATATCATAACTCTTGTTTTATTAAATGGAATTACATGCTACTTGTTATTTCGTTGAGCATATGATTACTTTGTACTCATATCTCATTTGTGTGATATCATTACTTGTTATATCACCTTTGCTGATTTTAGTCATCAGCCAGACGAATCCCTCAGTATTGCCTAGACGGATCCCTACTAGAAGAAAACCGTGGGATCCGTGAAGTCAGAATGTTTTTTTTTTTTTTTTTTTTTTTTTTTTTTTTTTTTTATCACATTTGCCGGAAATTGTGAATTATACTTGTTTTCTAACCCTTGTTTTGCAGTTTTTCAATTAAACACGTAAAGTTTTTGACATCCTAAAGCTAGGGGGAGCTTGGTGTCAAAACAATACATTGCAAAATTACTTGCAACATTTGATTTATATTTCATAACTTCCCATTGCAACTTTGCAATATTCGAGGGGGAGCACGTTTTCGTCACTTAGACGAACCATTTGCAAACTTAATTGCAAACACAAGTAGCTTATTTTACATTATGTCCTTGACGCCCTTTTTCAAAGGGATGGACTCGTCAAGGGGGAGTTAAGACGAGTACCATTCCCGTCACTTGCTCTCGTTACATCTTTTATAATCTTTCTTATAAAAATTGTGTTAGTTTCTTCAAACACTTTTTGTTTCTACAAAAAGGGGGAGAAGAAAGTAAAAACTACAAATTCAAACATTTACAAATTTTAGCTTTTCCTTAAAATAATTTTATGTTTTGTCATCAACAAAAAGGGGGAGATTGTTAATACAAATAAGCCGTAAAAACGTTTATTTATATTTTACGATCTTCTAATGTTTTGTCGATAACAAAAGTAAAATCATATTAACGAAACAAATAAAATACGTAAATGGTTTGAACTAATAGTTTTATAACACACTTACGTTTTCACATAAAACACTATAACAAGATTAAGTGATTTTATATTTTAGATACACATGTACAACAACTAGTGTTTACATATTGGCTTAACAAGTTTAAGTAACTCTATGAGTTAGATACATATGTACAATAACTAGTGTTTACATATTGGGTTAATACATACTTATATTAAGTACACTAAAATGGGTAAAAACAAGTATGTACTAAAATGGGTAAAAGCAAGTATATACTAAATAGATAAAAACTAGCAAATGGTTTTGACCCATAACCCATGGTTTTATATATACCACTTACACAAGTTCAATGCATCCTTAAGGTACATTGTATCTAGATAGAAAACCATGGATCAACCCATAACCCATGACCCATAACCCAAAATACCCATGGGCAAAGAGGAGCGGACCACGGATCCCTAGCTTTGTGCTAGCCGGATCCCAAGTGGAAGGGATCTGTGGGATCCGGGGAAACAGTAGGTTTTTCCTCTATAAATAGTGAGTCATTTCTTCATTATAACTCACCCCTCTCCAACATACTTTCTCCCCTGAGTTAAATCTCACTAACCTTAGATCCAAGAGATCTATGTTTGTAGTTTTGTTTTTGTGTGATCTTTTAGGTTCCTCTTAAAGGGAAGATCGCCACCTTTGAAGTCGAGCAAGCTCAAGTCCATGAGTTGCCAAGCTTCCTCATCATCAAGGCTATTGAAGTCCTCTTATTGATGATCCCTTTCTTTCTTCAAAGAAGCGTAGTGTTAAAGACATTAGTGAAAGATGTCTCAAGTGTCAAGACGAAGATAGTAGTGAAAGGTATCTATCGTCTATAGGATAAGCACTTGTGGTAGGTGCTTAGAAGTCAAGACAAGAAGCATTAGTGAAAAGGTGCTTAGAAGTGAAGACACAAGACATTAGTGAAAAGTGTCTTGTAGATCTAATCAAAGACATTAGTGAAAGGTGTCTTGTAGATCTAATCAAAGGCATTAGTGAAAGGTGCCTTAGATGTACATTCGATACGGTGTGTTTCGATGTACTAGATAGACTAGCATTAGATCCAAGGATATTGATGTCCTTGATGATGTTGTAAAGGAGTAGATCTCCTTTGGGATTAGTCGTTGGTGTAGTGTGGTAGTAGTTCCTCCATTGCAATGGAACTAGGTGCTTAGCCTAGTACCTAATAAAGGGTAGGCGACGTTGTGAAGGTGTAGTTCACCTAAGGTGTGAAAGAACTCGGTGGTTAGCCTAGCACCGTATAAAGGGTAGGCGACGTTGTGTTAGGTGTGGTTCGCCTTGGTGTGAAAGAACTCGGTATTTAGCTTTGTACCGGAAAAAGGTTAAGCGACGTTGTGAAGGCTTCTCCGCCATAAGGAGATTGGTGTAGTGATTACAAACTCTCGAGTAGGTGACTCGGGGAGTGGAGTAGGGCAAGGAAGGTGTCCTTGTAGGCGAACCACTATAAATACTTGCGTTGTGGTTTTGTGCTTCTTACTCTTATCTTTTCATTACATATCTTTATATGCTTGTTTATCAACATCCAACACACACAACCAAATAGATTGACATAAGTCGATCTAAATAGTTTAAAAGGAAGTTTTAATTGGTAAAACTATTCAACCCCCCCTTCTAGTTTTCCACACACATGATTGAGGAGGAGCATTTAACCAAAAAACCATAAGAGTATTTAAACAAGGCCACATTTTCTCTCATGTTTTCTAAACCTTATTAAATCACTTGGGATCCAAAATCTCAAAGGGTTTGATATTTTTGATCGGGGGAGAATTTGTGATTTAATTATGAAATTTGATAAATGATGATCGATTTGATTCAAAAGTGCAGGCTGCTCTCCCATATGTGCTAAACGCTTTCGAATCTCGAAGCACATATTGAGGGTGAGCATTTCAAAAGAAAACAAACTTTCAAGGTACAAAGATTTCTATGTTTTAACATAAGTACCTTGATTGATTTTCTAATTGTTTCTTAATGACAAATGTGATCGTGGAAGTTCTTCAAAAACCTCCTTCCTCTATGTGTTAAATGATTTCAAATAAGCAACGCACATTTTGAGGGGGAGAGTTTACCAAGAAAATCAAATGGCTTTTTCCACGGAAATTGAGATCAAGAATAT
The DNA here is from genome assembly GCA_019973895.1 of Chrysanthemum seticuspe. Lineage (NCBI taxonomy): Eukaryota > Viridiplantae > Streptophyta > Magnoliopsida > Asterales > Asteraceae > Chrysanthemum > Chrysanthemum seticuspe. Next base: position 225,376,081 of record BPTQ01000008.1, on the reverse strand, counting down.
ATTTCAAAGAACTCTTGCCTCCATGTGCTAAAAAATTTTAAAATCATGTGAACATGTTGAGGGGAGCATTTCTAAATGATCAAAACAGTTAAGGTACAAAATGCTTTGATATTATATCACAAGTACCTTGATTGATTTTCCAAAAGATTTTTCAATTGGTTTCGAGAAAGAATGAACTATACCAAAAGACCGACCATTTTACTTTGTGCATGGTGTTATAAGGATGGTAAGGTTAGGTATTAGTTCCCACGATCCCGCCAGAACCGGAGGGATCTACCCAGGGACAATCCACTAGATAGTGTAGAAGTCCTTAGGTATGATGAAAAAAGAAGAAAAACGAGAATACGGGAAGAGTGCGGACTGAGATAGAGCTAGTACTAGAATAAACCCAACAAGGTTCTAGTTATGAAGTCTCGGTAAGCACTGAAGGGGTTGAAGAATGAAAAAGAATTGAATGTGAAAAGGGTGAAAAGAAATAGCCCTCCATTAATTCAACCTTAGGGCAGAAACCGGGTTCAATACATATGCTACTGGTGTCTACTAAGGTAACACTGGTATTGAAGACAAGACGTCATGGACCCAGTGACGCACTGCACCTAACTTCCCAAGCTACTCAAGTCCCTCTTAAAAGGACTTGTTTCATTCTCACGGGGAACCTACATAATCTATCGACTTTCTCCTAGAGATTGTTGATATTGAAGAAGGAGACCCTCTTCATAGTCTCCGAAATAGGAAACCAAATGGGCACAATTGAGTCTAGAGGCAAGAGATCATTCACATAAAATCTCATTGGGACACAAAATTAATGAAGACTTGCTGTTTCACACAATGTGGAAAGTAAGTATATATTTTAAGAGTCCTACGCATTATCCTTGTGGTATTGCCAGAACATCCGAGTGATATGTCAATTATTCACGATGAAGATGGAAATCCTTCTAGAGCCAACATCAAACAAGCTCTTGGTGGATGACATGTGAGATCTTTTCTAAAGATCAAACTTGTGACAACTGGAAAGAAACGATGGGGCGATTCACTCGTGAATCAACCTTGGTCCCGAAAATGAATTGACGAATACTTTTGGAAAAACTGTTCGATGTGCAAATCTTCTTTTCTCTAGTACATCGAATGTGTATTCATTTTCAAATACAAAAAGTATTTCTGATTGAAAATTGATATTTCTCATAAAACCTTCGTCGTATTTCAAAACTCTTTCTTCTAAGCAATACGTGATTGTTTTCAAATCAATTTTTCATCAATTAGTGAATCTCAATTCGCTGGTTCACTCACTTCGTGTTATCTACTTTGGGACACTCCGGTTTGAGAATGGCTAGATTAAGCTGCCAAACCCTGTCAAGGAGATTCTTCAGAATTCTACCTGATCACAGGCAATATTTATACTGATCAACGGGGAACCGTGGTTCTTGCAACTATATTCAACGAAAGTGAACACAGACACTTTCGTGTGTTTTATTGCTAACTGTTGTTTGCAGGAACATTTGGACGGTTGCAGCTGATCGATATTGAGAAGTCAATTCACAACCGCATGCTCACAGAATTCACACTTAATTGAAGAAAATCATGACCATCAAAGACATACAAGAAAGTTGCTTCCGCTACTCTGATGAAAAGATGTCATGATCCATAAAGTTTGAGCATGCCGGTCCATAAGTTACAACATCACATGAAGGCAACACAACAAAGGGTAATCCAGAGATTTGCTCAAAGAAAGCTCGAAGATCATCAAAGATGTGGATCAGTTCAAAGACCTCCACTGAAAGTACAAAATATGCGGACTTTGAAGAGTCACTGCTGAAGCAAAAAGAATGCGAAAATTGAAGAATTAAAGTCTACGAGCTCAGAACAGAAGACAAAATAGAATGCTAGGATTCGAAATGTAAATCATGGGGTAACCTCCCTTAGGGGGAGATTGTTAGGAATTGGAAATTCCATAGTGAAGTGTCGGTCACCCCAACTATAGTCTAGCATAAGTTAGCTCATAGACATATCATTATTTACTTGTTTAGTAGCTTAGTTATTAGTTTAGAGTAACACCGTGGAGGAGGAAGGACGGGTCTTTAGCCACTGTATACCTGATCCACAGTCCGACAAGAGGACGTTTGTTGTTCCCTATTCACTATCGTATAAAAACAGTTAAATATTTAAAAACAAACTAATACTGAATGAATGACTGAAATGACATATGTAAAAACACACTGATAAATTTTCAACATAATATTCTTTATTATAAATGAATCAAAAAGAATACATTACCCAAGTACTTGCGGAATAGTACTTGGGATTGAAATGACAAAGGGTTGGTACTCCTCACTAAGCTCAGGCTAAGTCTGAGCACAACTACTATGGAACCACTGAGCTATCTCAGGGACTGAGTTGTATTTGGAGGAGTGAAAGATGGCTTGTGTGTGTGTGTGTTTTATAATTCACAAGCTTAAATCTTTCACTCCATCTCTTATGCTATTTATACAAGTATGAGTTTTAACTCTATCCTAAGTGACAAACTGACAATTTGCAGAAGACAAAATACTGATGTATTTTGTCTCTGTTTACAAAGACTATATTAAGTAAGAGACAAGGTTGCTTTCCATAAGTCAGTGATGACACTGAGCCTGATAGTTTGCCATTAGTAGAGGGTGTAGGGTCATAGGCCACTGATGTAGCCCAAAACTCCTTGAGGAGGTTTTGGTACAGAATTGATGGGGACTGAGTAAAGGCCTTTTTCAGTGGGCAGTTGAATAAAAACTTCATTATGTCCTTATAGGCTGGGACATTTGGGGGGTATTCAAAATTTCCTATAACATTATTTGTTTTAAATTCAACATTAATTAGATCCCCTACCCACTGTGGTGCAAACTAAAGAGATTGAGTTCTTGCCATTTCCATTAAAAGGCTTTAGGGTTTTGAAAAAGATATATTGACAAGAATAATCAAAGAGTTTTGAATCTCTTGAGTTTTGTAATGAAAAATCTTTTGTAAAGGTTTACAGAGAAGATTTTACAGAAAAGTTTGGTTTTGAGGATTAAAGAGCACAAAGATTTCTTGTTTTGAGAAGAGATTTTGACAGAGTTTGGTTGCAGAAATTCTTTGTGTGTGTTTTTAATGTTTTGAGAGGGGTATTTATAGAGTGGTGAGAGGGGTAATTTTTGCATAAATGAGGATTTGTAAAGTCAGTTTTTGCAAACGTTTTATTTACCTCATTTAATGCCACCAACTCCACTACCCGCAGTAATTTCCGGGTTTTCAAGGGAACAGTTGCAGTGCACAGTAAAAGTGCATTCTGCAGTAATAAAATATCCACAAGATATTTCATGTGAGAGGAGGCATTTAATGCCAAGTGGGATGAGGTAAGGTTTTGAAAGACCCTTGACTTAGATGACAGTAAGATAAAGAGACATATATTCCTATATTAAATTGGTGTGTTTACCAACCTAGGACATTTAAGTAACTGATACTTGGTGCATTTAGTTACTCATTCAATGCTCAATATCTAAAGTCAGGGTCCCTGAATGAGTCTTACTCATTCAGTGAGAGGGTTGTTTTTGGGGTTTTGTTCAGGGAGGATGAACCTTTTCAGATAAGACTCACTGAGATTAGGATTTATTTTCAGTATGCTGACTTTTAATGACAAGCATTCCTAATTCAGCTTTCAGTCTCCTGAAGGTAGGTTCATCCAAAGGTTTGGTGAAGATATCAGCAAGTTGATATTCAGTAGGGATAAAATGAAGCTCTATGTCTCCTTTCATTATGTGGTCCCTGATGAAATGATATCTGATATCAATGTGTTTGGTTCTTTGGTGAAGGACAGGGTTGTTGGAGATTGCAATGGCACTGGTGTTGTCACTGAAGATGGGTACCATTTTGTAGTGGATGTCATAGTCACTGAGTTGACTTTTCATCCATAATACGTTGGCACAACATCCTTCAGTAGCAACACATTCAGCTTCAGCTGAAGACATTGCCACTGATTGTTGCTTTTTAGCACTCCATCAAACGAGTTTTCCTCCAAGAAATTGACAAGACCCTGAGGTACTTTTTCTGTCCATGTTGCAGCCAGCATAATCAGAATCAGAATATCCTTTGAGGTCAAACCCTGAGCACTTTGGATAGTAGAGTCCAAGGCTTGGAGTTCCTTTCGGTATCTTAGTATCCTTTTGGCTGCAGTGAGATGGGATTATTTGGGATTGGACTGATATCTTGCTATTAGACGGACTGAGAATTGTATGTCTGGTCTAGAAGCAGTAAGATACATCAGTGAGCCAACAATCCCCCTGAAATGGTTTTGATTGACTGATTTGCTAGTGAGATCAGGCCCAAGGTTGTTAGGAGGGACCATTGGTGTCTTCACTGAGGCATAGTCAGATATCTCATATTTCTTCAAGAGATTTCTGGTGTATTTCTCTTGACTGATGGAGTTTCCTTTATCAGTTTGCCTGATTTGTAGTCCAAGGAAGTATGTGAGTTCACCCATCATGCTCATTTCAAACTTCTTTGTCATCAGTTTTTCAAACTGTTTGCAAAGAGTGTAGTTTGTTGAGCCAAAGATGATGTCATCAACATATACTTGGACTAATATCACATCTTGTTTTGTCCTATAGATAAACAGGGTGTTGTCTATCTTTCCTCTGACAAACTTGTTTTGAATCAGGAAGGCTGAGAGAGTTTCTTACCATGCCCTGGGAGCTTGCTTTAGTCCATAAAGGGATTTGTCAAGCTTGCAGACATAGTCAGAGAATTCACTACTCTCAAAGCCATGAGGTTGCTGAACATACACATCTTCCTTGAGTTCACCATTCAGGAATGCACTTTTTACATCCATTTGATACACTTTTATGTTCATGTAGGTAGCATATGCAAGGAAGATCCTGATGGCTTCTATTCTTGCAACAGGAGAAAATGTCTCATCATAGTCAATGCCTTCTTGTTGACTATAACCTTTGGCTACAAGTCTGGCTTTGTTTTTAATGACAGTGCCGTTTTCATCAGTTTTGTTTCTGAAAACCCACTTCATTCCTATGACAATGACATCCTGAGGACATTTGATCAAGGTCATGAACTTGTTTTTATCAAACTGTTGAAGTTCTTCTTGCATGGCCTAAACCCAGGATGGATGTTTTAGGGCTTCAGTGACACTTTTGGGTTCTATTTCTGATAGGTAATCAGCATATAGACATTCATTTGCTGAAGCTGCAGTAAGTTTAGCAGCCATACTTCTTGTAAGCATGCCCTCAGTGGATTCACCAATGATGTTTACAAGCTCAATGTCATGAGATTTTGTCCACTTACTTTGTGGTCTAGGATCTGAGCTTGAAGAGGTCACTAGAGACTCAGGAGTGAGTTCAGGTGCAGGAGCCACAGAATCATTAAGATCATCTATTGAGATGTCTTGTTCATGTTGAGGTTCTTGAATAACAGGTTCATGAACATTTGGTTGGGGAAGGTTGTGAGGTAAGACATAATATGAGATGTCAGCATCAGCTTGGTATGAGGAATTGATTTCAGTGTTATACTTATCAGGAGGATATCTTGATGAGTTATCAATTCCTATTTCCTACACTGAGGTGTTGGTGAACCTGATGCTTTTTGAACTCTCATCAAAGGTGACATGAAAGGTTTCCTTAACTTGTTGTCTCCTTGTGTTAAATACCCAGAAGGCTTTGGAGATCAGTGAGTAACCTAGAAAGTATCCATCATCAGCTTTAGCATCAAACTTGCCTAGATGATCCTTATGGTTATGAATAAACACAGGACATCCAAACACATGAAAGTAACTGATATCAGGAAGTCTACCTTTGAATATCTCATATGGGGTTTTGTTATGTCTTTTGACAATGATTGACCTGTTTTGGGTGTAACAGGCTGTTTTGATTGCTTCAGTCCAGAAATGTTTAGAGAGTGCTGAGCCATTTAACATAGTTCTAGCAGCCTCAATGAGAGTTCTGTTTTTCCTTTCAGCTACCCCATTTTGTTCAGGGGTGTAAGGAGATGAAAAGTTTTGGGAGATTCCCTTTTCATCACAGAAATTCTCAAGCTCTTCATTTCTGAACTCAGTACCATTGTCAGTTCTGATTTGTTTAACAGTAATGTCATTCAGGTTTTCAATGTTCTTGATGAATGACATTATTGTATCAGCTTCCTGACTCTTTTTGGAAAGAAATTATACCCAAGTGTATCTTGAGAATTCATCAACAATGACAAGTGTATACTTCTCATTCTGGATTGATCTAGGACTGACTGGTCCAAAGAGATCCATGTGCAGGAGGTGAAGGCAGCTTATGATGGAGAAATTTTGTTTTGTTTTGAAAGATGCTCTTTGGTGTTTGCCTTTTTCACAGGCTGAGCATGGTTTATCTTTTGCAAAAACCAGTGATGGTAAGCCAAGGACCTTGTTTGTTTTACCAAGTTGTTGATGTTTTTGAAATTTAAGTGTGAGAGTCTCTTGTGCCACAACCAGTTGATAGTCTCAGTGGCTTTGGAAAAGAGACAAGTTCCATCTTGAGAGAGTGTTGACATGTCTAAGACATAACCATCATCTCTTCTAGGATCTATCAAAACAACTTCTTTGTTGGCATTGAAAAATGGTGCCTTGTTTGTCATTGAATTACACAATGTACTTAGCATCACAGAGTTGACTGACACTGATGAGATTGTATTTTAGACCATTGACATAAGCTATTCTAGAGAAAACTATTCCATTGTAGCATCACAGAGTGGGACATGATGAGTTATCACCAAATACTACCTTGGGTCCAGGTTCCTTTACATAGTTGTGCAGATACTCTTTAACACCAGTCATGCTTCTTGAGCATCCACTATCGAGATGCCAAATAGGCTCCCTAGCATGTCTCTGCACAAATAGTAAACTGGATTAGTTTCTCTTGTTGACCCACATACTAGTGGGCTTGGGTCTAAAGGTCTGTTTGAATTTGGAAATTGACTCATGGTCAGTGGTTGAGTGCATTGTGCTACCACAGGTTTTGTATTTGGAGACTAACGATGACTCAGTGATTCTGGGTTGCTTGGAACTTCTCCTTGCTTGGATGACACTGTCATGCTGAGATGTCTCATGAGCTGGATTTCCGCAAATATCACAGAACGTGTTCATGAGACAATCATCATGATGATGATCATTAAAGCTACAGTGTGAACAAGGAGGAAAGGGTTTTGCTCTGTACGTTTGAGCCAATTTGGAGGTTGAAGCATACTGATGACCAACTTTGGTATAGTTTGCTTTACTGGGTGAACTTACATATTGTAAGTGATCAGAAGTTTTGTGATCATCCTTTTTGCAGATCATACAAAAAAGGATTCTATAAAAGTTGTCAGTGGTATGACTGGTATAGTGGCATAGATCACACTTATGCTTGGGTTTGGTGGTGGATTTTGACTTTGAGGAACTAGAGGAGGCTGACTTTGTTTCCTTGATTGATTAAGGAACTTTTTTGATGGATTCCATCTTATCAGTTAGCTTCCTCACATGTTCAGTCAGTTGCTGAATTTAGTCAGCTTCAGTGGGGACTGAGGATGTGGAAGTCTCAGTGGGAATAGACTCTTGTTGGATTGGTTTGTTGGTCTTTTCAGGATGGTTCTACCAATTCCAGACCTTTCTTTTGGTGAGTGAGGATTGAATTGTAATGAAGTAAGCTCAGAGCTAGGAGCAGCACCCTGAAGAGGTTTCAGGGGTGGAAGTGGTATATTAGATTCTGCTTTAGACTCAGAGAGGTGTTCAGTACTACTGGGCACATCAGGGATTCCAAGCATGATCTTAAGAGCTTGACTCTCAGGCTCTAGTATTCTTCCAGAATTGAAATTTGGAAGCTTACTCTCAGGGTTTACCCGTTCAATCCAATCACCGGGCTTGGGAATTGACAACATATTGGTAATCATGCCACCAGACACAAATGGTTTGGGAGACTGGTCTTTGTTGTGAGAGTTAAGGAGATGGTGTTCACCTATGACTCTCTTTTTGCTACTGGGGGCACCCACAACATCAAAGACCCTTGGATTCTTAGCAGTCCAACTTTCAATGATATCTTTTTCCCTTTTAAGTTCATCTTGAAGAGCCTGATTTCTTTTAACTAGTTCAGTGTTTTGAATTTGCAAAGTGATAGCCTCAAGCTTATTTTGTTTTAAAAGAAGCAGTTCATCCCTACACTTGTTCAGTTCAAAACTTAGCTTGTTATATTTTGAAAAAAGATTTAATCGTTGCTCTTCTACAAACTTAATGTCAACATTGATATAGTTTATATAAGACTGCCAATCAGAGTCATCATCCATAGAAAGCAAAATATTTACCTTCTTCATTGTGATGTTGACCCATTCTCCATTCCTGGCATGATTCTTCCCAATAGCTAGCTTGTCCTCTTCTGAGAGGGCCATCAGTGCACTGACATGCACCATTTCATCATCAGATGAGACTGTCTCTTCATCCCAGTCAAAGGTTTCAGCAACTAGGCCCTTGTTTTTACCCTGCACAGATTTAACATTGTTTGTTGTTTCTGAGGGACTGGCCTCAAGCAATGCAAGCTTAGCTTTGACTTTTCTGTACTTAGCTTCAAAGTCTACAGTTTTGTTTTAATCAGATTTGTTTTGAAAATTTCGATGAGACTGGTAGATTTTTGGTTGAAATTTGCTAAAGCTTGAGGACTGATTTGACCTTGATGGTTTGTAAGAGGGTTCAGAATTTTTTTTGAAAAACAGTCTTTGGCAAAATGACCTCGTTTGTAACACTTAAAGCATTCAGTGTCCTCATTAGCTTTAGCATTGGAAAAACCTTTTTTTCTTTTTATAAACCTCCGAGAGTTAGAAAGGAGTGCCCTTTCCGGAAATTCAATGTTCAGGTTATTTAGGTACTCCTCACTTGATCTCTCATCAGGCTTATCATCTAAATTTTCTTGAAAATCTTGAACCACACTGTTAGAGTAAAAAGCAGTAGAAATTGGTGTTGAAGTGGTGTCAGGGACTTCTTGACTTCCTGATACTTCTTTAAGTTAGGGTATCGTCTGTTGATGAGGTTTTCCTCATAGACAAATTTCCTATATATTTCAGGAAGTTCAAGATTCTGGATATGATTTGCATTCCTAAGTCCCTGAGAGAAATTCAGCCACTTCTCAGGGAGACTATTGACAAAACTAACATTGATTTCATGTTTGGACAACTTTACACCATCATTAGACAGTTCATTTAAAAGAGTTTTGTACTGGGTGTAAGTTTGAGACAAAGTTTCTGAGTCCTTAGCCCTGAAGGTGTTATACTCAAGTTTCAGGTCCATTATCCTGTTTTCCTTGGTATCAGATAGGCCTTCATGACTATGGACGAGGTCATCCCAGGTTTATTTAGCCGTACTACAGTTTATAACTGACTCCATAATATCATCAGGAAGATATGATATGATGATACTTTTGAGTCTTTGGTCCTGGTTGACCACTCTTCTCTCATCCTGAGTCCACTGAGCTTCAGGATTAGGCAAACATTTAGCAGTATTTGGGATAAATGGACCTTCATTAATACACTTGATGTAATAAGGTTCCATCCCAATCAAATAGCAAAGCATACGCTTTTTCCATTTTTTAAATTTACCAACTTCAAGTCTAGGGGCAACAGCTAAATAAGCTCCACCCTTTTTGTCGACTAGTTGGGGTACATTAATTTCAGCCATTAGGATCCTGATATAAAAACAATTTTGAGCAGCCTTGAAAAGGGGTTTTATAATCAGCCTACTCTGATACCACTTGTTGTTCCCTATTCACTATCGTATAAAAACAGTTAAGTATTTAAAAACAAGCTAATAGTGAATCAATGACTGAAATGACATAAGTAAAAACACACTGATAAATTTTCAACATAATATTCTTTATTAGAAATGAATAAAAAAGAATACATTACCCAAGTACTTGCGGAATAGTACTTGGGATTGAAATGACAAAGGGTTGGTACTCCTCACTAAGCTTAGGCTAAGTCTGAGCACAACTACTATGGAACCACTGAGCTATCTCACGGACTGAGTTGTATTTGGAGGAGTGAAAGATGGCTTGTGTGTGTGTGTGTGTTTTACAATTCACAAGCTTAAATCTTTTACTCCATCTCTTATGCTATTTTTACAAGTATGAGTTTTAACTCTATCCTAAGTGACAAACTGACAAGTTGTAGAAGACAAAATACTGATGTATTTTGTCTCTGTTTACAAAGACTATATTAAGTAAGAGACAAGGCTGCTTTCCATAAGTCAGTGATGACACTGAGCCTGATAGTTTGCCATTTAGGGAAAGTTGACTTTGGTTGATAAGGACTTCGTCTTATCTGCTTCAAACTTATCCCGCCTTATCCCGCTCATTCTTCAGTCTTCATTGCCTTCAGTCTTCTACTTCAGTTTGTCTTCAGTGTAAGTAGTTGGTGAGGAGTTTAGGGATTCAGTGAGTTATTGTCATCACTCACTGAATCCACCATCTTCTTCTTAACTCAGTCTTCACCCCTTAAGTTCCGCCTTACTGAGTGGAGAGACTTCTTCTTCGCCTCTTACTGAGTATCTTGAAGATGGCTCACTGAGAGACTATGCACTCAGTGACCTGTTAATGTTTAACGGCATAAACACTTAGGGTATTTTCTATTCAAATCGTAGACTCAAGGGGTTTGGGTATTTACTGAACCCAACAACGTTTTGGTTGTAACTATAAATACCCCTTCCATACTTGGAAGGGGTGGTGCTTCTCTTTCAATCTAACCTTTTCTTTTTTGTTTTACTTTCTCTCTAAAAAACACCCTCTCTACTCTTTATCTCTCTAATGGCTAACATGTATTATCACCATCCTAGACCACCGAATCATCAAACAACACAATATGTATGATCCAGCATAAACGTAAATTAGCTAATTTGTGGATAAGTGAACATACCTCTAAACTCTTGATATGGTTTATGGAGACCATAAAACCGAAATACTTCATGAGCTTTTAAAGTAATCTGTTTTACTTAGTATAAGTAGGTTGCGATTACTTTTAGGTTCTTCCTTGAAGTTTGACTTCATTTTTCTTTGAATAGAAATGAAGACTTGAGAGATCCTAGCAAGAAGATTTCTTAAAAAAAATGTTAGAATAATCTATCACTATCCAACATGAAAGAAACAATTTGTTTTAAAAGATTTCCTTCTTTGTAGTTTTCAATCATACACGGATCATATCAAGTTTGTTAAAGTACAACATACTCTAAGAGACTTGGTAACGAAGCTCTGATACCAATTGTGGAAAACTAGAAGGAGGGGTTGAATAGTTTTACCGATTAAAACTTCGTTTTAAAATATTTAGATCGACTTATGTCAATCTATTCAGATGTGTATGTTGGACGGTAATAGATAGATATGTAAATGTGTAATGCAAAGGTAAAGAGTAAGAAATACAAAACCTTGACACGAGTATTTATAGTGGTTCGGCTACAAGGACACCTTCCTTGCCCTACTCCACTCCCCGAGTCACCTACTCGAGAGTTCATTAGCACTACAAGACACAACTCCTTATGGCAGAGAAGCCTTCACAACATCGCCTACTCTTTTTCCGGTACAAGGCTAGACACCGGGTTCTTCCACAAGGTAGAACCACACCTATCACAATGTCGCCTACACTTTATCCGGTACAAGGCTAGATACCGAGTTCCATTACAAAGGAGGAACTATCACCTAACACTACACAACACCTATCCCAAAGGAGACCCACTCCGTATTACAACATCATCAAGGATATCAATATCCTTGGATACATCCTATCTCTATTTGTACATCGATACACCATATCGATTGTACAACCTTGGCATTCTTTCACTAATGCCTTTGACTTGACCCTTTTGGCATCCTTCACTAATGCCTTTGATACGGACGTTGGCACCTTTCACTAATACCTTCGTCTTGACTTTTTTTGGCATCCTTCACTAATGCCTTTGACACGAACGTTAAGCACCTTTCACTAATGCCTTCGTCTTGACCCTTTTAGCATCCTTCACTAATGCCTTTGACACAACACTTCTAATGAGGAAGAAAGAATTATCAACAAGAGAACCTCAATAGTCTTGATGATGATGAAGCATGGCAACTCATGGACTTTAGCTTGCTCGACATCAAGAGGTGATGATCTCGCCTTTAAGAGGAACCTAGAGAATCACACAAAAACAAACACAAACTACATAGAAAGATCCTTTGGATCTGAGGTTAGAGATTGTACAATACTAGGTGAAAGTATGTGTAGTAGTGGTGACCTAAAATGAAGAAATGACTCACTATTTATAGAAGAAATATTGCTACTGTTCCACGGATCCCTTACTTGAGGGATCCGTCCAGTGTAAACTGGGGGAACCGTGGGACGCTCCTCTTTGCCCATGGGTTTTGGGTCATGGATCATGGGTTATGGGTCATGGGTCCTATACTTTGAACCATGGGTATCCAAGTAGATACAATGTTTCTAGTAGATGCAATGCCTCTAGTCCATGGGTTATGGGTTAGCTCCATGGGTTATGGATAATACCCATTATGACTTATGCATGATGTTATGCAATGGGCTATGGGTTATGCTCCATGGGTATGGGTCATGGACTTTGGGTTATACCCAACTACATTCAATGTATTTGGTCAATGGGTCAAATACTTAAATTTCTACCCATTATATTACCCATTATAATACATACTAATTATGTATATATCTACCCAATATGTAAACACTAGTTGTTGTACATATGTATTACTAAATCATGAGAACACTATTACTTGTTTAGTTTTTTATGTGAAAACATGAGTGTGTTAGTAAACTATTGGCTCAAACCATTTACGTATTTTTTTGTTTCGTTTAAATGGTCTTACGTTTGTTATCGACAAAACACTAGAAGATCGTAAAATATAAATAAATGTTTTTACGGCTTATTTGTATTAACAAACCTAACAACAATTAATAACTAGGTTTCATAGCTCTAAGCAAACAAATGAATAGTTTAGCTAGACATGTTAAACAAGCAAGCATACACACATACAATTGAACATGGGGTAGTCATAATGATAAATTGGATAAACAAACTTATCTTGTGATGTAAAATAGGGTACGGGACCCTAGAATACTGTCCAAGTCACTACAACTGAGTTAGGGTTTGCTCTCCAAAATTCTACCTCTTTAAATACATAAAAATCAAATTCTATATATAGATTTATAATCATGACGACGCCACCTTTTGCTAGTGACGTTGTCAGGTCACCGTCATTAGGGTTTCGTTTGGACCAAGTCATTGTTGGGACAACGTCAGTTGAGATGTGTGACGCCGTCAGTCTTCAGTAGCGACATCGTCTGAATCTTGGATCTTGGGCGTCTGGTGTGAAATTTGTGAGTGACGCCTTCCAGAGTTTAGGCGTGACGCCGTCAAGCTTTAGGAACAGAAATTCCGCTGAGCCGTCGCGTGCACTTTTGATCAAGTCTTTAATAGAGGGACGGCGTCGCCCTTTGGTTGGTACGCCGTTAGGTGTGCTGGAGTTCCTTTGATCTTGACTTTGCCATTTTGTTCATGTTTTCGCTCCTTTTTGTCCAAATATGCTTCATTCCAGCATTTTGCTTCCAAAAGACCTAAAATGTGAAAAGGAACAATTTTAAGTAGTAACGGATGTAAAATGTGTCGATTTAGAGCTTAAATGACCCTCTAAAAATGTATGTTTAAAATCCTTATCAAGAGGGTATTTAAATTACGGCGTAACCAATATCACTTGTTACGCCGTAGCTTGTCTTCAGACCTTAATAGGAACTTCCTTGGCAATTGAATGATAGGGGAGTTTATTTCTTTCTATGTTCTTTTTCATTTTTATTTTATTTTCCTTTTATTTTTGTACAAAAGGGACTTTGTACACTTTAAGTGGGGGGATATGAATTGAAATGAAGTTAGTATTTACTTAGCTTACTTGCTCTAAAATTTTCTAGTTGTTTTAAAAAATGAAGCTATTTTGAAAAATTTTGACATGTTTTTCTTAACCGGACTAGAATTGAATGTAGTCGAGCACACACTAACCTTTAATTTAATTGGTGAGATTTAGCCCTTCCGTTTCCCCTACTTTACCCAAATCTACCAAAAATCGAGTGTGCTGGTAGTATTGTAGACTTTAGAACTTGGCCCTTACATCATTTCGAGAGTATAGATGATTCGTGCTAAACCGTCAAGTTATGTCACACAAGCTAGCCACTTGTGAATGGCTAACCGTAAGAAACTTAAAACAGTTCAGACACAAATGCAATGAAGTCCAGGAGAGTATAGTGTTTCCCCAGGTCGTTATGTCCCAACGAGCTGTGCGAGAATAGTCAAACGTGTAGTGATCGAGAGGATTTGAACGGAAAAGAGTTTTGATTTATTATAACTACAGAAAAAGTATATAAATTACAAGGGCTTAAATGCAAATTAAAGAAAATTAAAAAGATAAATTCTATTATATAAACGCTATCACTATTTTTAAACTGATGTTTTTGATTTTTCTTTTATAAAACTTGAATTAAAAACTACGTGACGTACACAAGAAAATGTAAAACTGAAACAATATTAATCCTAAAAATATGAAAATGACTTTTTTACAAACCTAATGATATGAGAAAATTTTTAGAAAAAGAAAATTATTTTTAAAACTATTTATCTAATTATTATTAATTAAAAACTAATTTTACTTATTTAATAATAGCCTAAAATACAAGAAAATATGAAATACAGCTAGAAAAATGAAATTATGACTTGGAAAAATCTAAAATAACTAAAGAGAATTTTCAAAACTATTTTTATATTTTTCTGATTATTTTTCTATTTTTTATGAATTAAAAACTACTTAAAACTAATTAAATTGCTTAAAAATACAAATTTAACTAAGAAAAATCTGGAAAAATATTTTTTTGACTTTTTATATTTATATTAACCTAGGAAAAATGAAAACTTATTTTTTTGAAGCTTTTCTGAATTAATTGTATTAAAAGCTAATTAAAATTACCTAAAAACTATTTTTAATTAAGAAAAATAGCAAACAGTGATAGAAAAATGTAAAAAATTCAAGAAAACTCTAAAATAATATACTGAATCTAAGAAAAATATAAAAACAGGGGCTTGTGTAGTGGAATATGAAACTGCAGTTGCAAGTGCTTATAAATAAGCACTTTGAATAAGCCAAAGGGTCCAACTGAGCACCAACTGAACACAGAAGCTCTAATATGCTAAAATTACTTAAAAACAACTTATTACAACTATCCTAGACCACTGAAATGCAAACTACACAGATTTGGCTATTTGAGATTAAGTTCTAAAACAGATTTTGGCTACCACTTTGTAGCTTAAAGACAAGCTACCCAATAAGCTGGAACTGAAAAACAGATATTGGAACTTGAAGTTGACCTGGTTGGATACTTGTAAACCAAAGATTAGCCTTGGGCAAGCTCTTATGAGCTTTTGCCAAGCTCTGTAAGAACTGTGCAAACTCAGTGTTCACTGAGTTTGTGAACAGGGCAAATAAGCCCTGTTTGACAAGCTCTTTTGGAGCTTTTACAAAATTTCTAAAATTATGCAAAAATCATTTTAAGAAAATAGACCAGCTGAACTTATAAAACCCAGAGTTTGACTTGATTTGGCCCAAAACTGAATCAATGAAAAATCATCTCAGTTGGGCTAAAACTGAGTTTTGCAAGTTTTTGACTTTTGACAATTATGAAACTTTGACTTTATTGAACTTTGCAACTGATTTAAGGACTGAGATTGATGTTATATGGTGAAATGAAACTAGTGCAAGCTATCCTAATGATATCTAAACACAATACAAGTTTTTGACTTCACAAATCTCTAACAGTTAAGAAATTAAGACAGTAGAGAGGTGATTTTGACTTATAGACCAATATTATGCAATTAGACCACTAGAATGACTATAACTCCCCTACTAGAGATTAATGCAACAGGTTTTAACCGATTCCTAAGCTTCTAACTCAGATTAATAGCTAGATCCAAACAGCAGTTATGTGACAATTATGCAAGTTTTAAACTGAAAACTACCTTACTAGATTAAGCTATCACCTAATCTAGATTTGCTTAATCTGATTACACCTAAATGAGATAATCTAAACCATGAACAACCTCAGAATTAGAATGAGCTACTTATGCAGATTTGAGATCAAAATATGCAGAACATGACAGAAATATATATGAACTAAAACTGCAATTAATAAAGCACAATTATACTTCAAACTACATAATCAAACAGAATCCAAGCAATCCTATAATAGACTTTAGCTAAATCAAATTTGAGAAAAAGGTAGAACTCACAAAAGGTCCAACCACAATGGTTCGCCAAATAAGACTGAATACCCCTATCCTACACTGATCTCAACCCAATTCCATCTCAGAATCAACCCAAATTCATTTCTGCATCACCATTATCCATTTCCAAGACCTAATGAGCCCAGTTTGACTTTCGTTGACCAAGGATGAGAATTGCTTGAAACTGAATTCCAAGCTTATCAAAAGCTATGATGAGCTTAAGTAAGCTTGTTTGACTTTAACAATAAGCTATTTGAAGCTTGGAAACAAAAGTTTGAAATTGAATTCCTTAACAGTAAGCATAGAAACTTGAATTTATATTAAAACTTTGATTTGATACTAGAAACTGGATTGTATTGATAAAACAACTTAATTTGATTACATAAGAACATAAAATTACAACTTTAAACTTAAATTAAAACTTTAATACTAAAAACGACATACATAAATATTGAAAAACTAAGTACTCTCTTTCTCTTGCTTCTTCTTCCTTCTTTTTATACACCAATAAGCTTCTCTCACCTCTCTGATCAATTCCCACTAATTATCTTGGCCTTTGGATTACTTGAGTGGATTTTAGCCGTTGGATGCAATTTTGGCGGGAAAGGTTTTTAATAGCTGGAGAGGTTGAGTGTTAGGTTGAAGAAGGCATTTAATGCTTCTTGGCTTGGAGTGTTTGGAGTGATAAGGGTGGGTGTGATGATGATGGAGTTTGGAAGAGTTGCAGGCATAGGTGTAGGGGATGATGATGGAGGGAAAGGGAAACCCGTGAGGGGGTTTGACCAAATTTGACCGGTGGGTCTATTATTGGACAGGGGGTCACAAGGCAGGGGTCAAGTGGGTTATGACAAGGGTCACAAGTCCATGGAGGGGTTCATTTGGTTTGTTTAGGGTCCAAAATGATATATAAAGGGTATTAATAACAAGGACTTGTTATGCAAATTCTGAAAATACAAGGACCAATTCTGCCATTTTGTCAAAGTTGTTCCAAGGGACCAAGCGTGACAAGCTCCAATAGTACAAGGACCAAACTTGACATTTTCCAATTTCCAAGGACCATTTTTGCCAATTTTTAAACTTGAAGGACCAAATTTGGAATTTCTCAAAACTTTTGATATTTTTCACCAAAGGACTAATTTTGACAAGTTATGATTTTAAAAGGACCTTTGGTGATTTTTCTTTTGAAATTAAGTGCTCAGGGACTATTTCTGATAATTTTTGAAACTTGGGGGACTGAAACTGCCAATTATGCAAACTTAGCTCATTTTTCATCTGATTTTAAACATTTTGCATCTGAAACATATAAAATGCAACTTTGAGATATTTTCAGTATTTTGATGCATTTCTGAGCATTTTTAAACGTTTTGCAGTTCAGATTTAACCAAAAATGATGAGTATTTACACACTCATCAATCCCCCACACTAAACTATTGCTAGTCCCTAGCAATCTTTTGAGAAAAACTTAATGGATTTGAATCTCTTTACCAAAAGCCATTACTTCTGGAGTAGCCAAATGTTTTAGTTCAAGTAAGAACCATGGTACACCGATAACCATGTGATTTTGAGCAAACCACCAGCTTCCAACGGATTTGATTTGTCTTTACCAGAAGTCGTTTGCTTCTGGACTAGCCAACTCTTAGATAAATTATCAATATTATCTTTGGTGAGCTGATTACCAATTATGGTTTTCCACTGCCTTTACCACAAGCCATAAACTTGCGGGCTAGCCAACTCTTCACTTTTAAGGATATGGTGAGCTGAATACCATACAATTTTGGGCAAATTGCAAGCCGTCAACGGATTTGAGATATCTTTACCAAGAGCCGTTTGCTCCTGGATTAGCCAATCCTTTTGTTTTTTAGACATGGCGGACTGATAACCAATTGAGTAAGTGCAAAACACTTACTCCAAAAAAATATTTTGGCCAAAAACGGGGGAATTAGGCGGTATAATTACATGATAAAATTCGTGAGAATTCCCCCCCACACTAGAAATGAATATTGCCCTCAATATTCAAAGTACCGGCTGTTATGCCGAAACTAAGAACGTAAAAGGGAAATACTACGGCCATTATTTAGCAAGAAGATTTTTTTTTTTTTTTTTTTTTTTTCAGACACTTATATACAACATGTGGGGCAACTCCCCCACACTAGGGTGGTAGAAAGATAGAAAGAAGTCAGAAATATGGGTGAAAACCCATATGGCATGCTACTGTTTTTGATTCCCGAGTCGCTAGCTTGACTCGATCCCCGCATTCATTGGTTCATGGGGAAAGTTTGTAGATCCGGGACAACCACAGGAGGAATGTCCTCTCCAAAATAATGCTTCAACCGATGACCATTCACTTTGAAGTTTGGACCATCGGGTTGAGATAACTCAATGGTTCCATATGAAAATACTTTAGTGATGGTAAATGGTCCAGACCAGCGGGATTTTAGTTTTCCCGAGAAAATCTTCAATCTTGAATTGAAAAGAAGGACTCGATCACTGACGTTGAAAACGCGGTTTTTGATTTTTGAGTCATGAATCTTCTTTGTCTTTTCTTTGTAGATCAAAGAGTTCTCGTATGCTTGATCACGGAATTCATTTAATTCATTCATTTGAACTTTCCGGTGATCACCAGCTGTCTGAATATCGAAGTTGGCATGTTTCAAGGCCCAGTATGCCTTGTGCTCAAGCTCAACCGGTAGATGACATGCCTTCCCGTACACAAGCTTGTATGGAGTACACCCGATGGGTGTTTTATAAGCTGTACGGAAGGCCCTGAGTGCGTCATCTAGCTTATCCGACCAAGAGGCACGGTTTTCGCCTACTGTCCTTTCCAAGATTCTTTTAATCCCTTGATCCGTGCAAAACCGTCAAGTTTTCTCACGCAAGCCGACCACTTGTGAATGGCCAACTGTAAGAAACTTAAAACAGCTTAAGCACAAATGCAATGAAGATCTGGGGATTATAGTGTTTCCCCGGGTCGTTATGTCCCAGCGAGCTATGCAATGGATCACCAAACGTAAAGTGATCGATAAATTTGAACGGAAAAGAGATTAGATATGATTATAACTACAGAAAAAGCCAACAAATTATAGGGGCTTAAATGCAAATTAAAGGAAATTAAAAAGATAAAAAATATTAAATAAACGCTATCACTATTTTTAAATTGATGAACGTATAAAACTTAAAACTTACGTTTAAATAAAATTACGTAAACGTACAAAATAAAAAGTGAGATCCAAGAAATAAAAGTCCTAAAAATATGAAAATGACATTTTTACAATCCCAATGATAAAAAAAAATTTATAGAAAAAGAAAATTATTTTTATAACTATTTATCTAATTATTATTAATTAAAAACTATTTTTAACTATTAAATAATAACCTAAAAGACAAGAAAATAGGAAATAAAGCTAGAAAAATAAAATTATGACTTGGAAAAATCTAAAATAACAAAATAGAATTTTCAAAACTATTTTTATATTTTTCTGAATATTTTTGGATTTTCTAGGAATTAAAAATTATTTAAAACTACTTAAATTACTTAAAAATACAAATTTAACTAAGAAAAATCTAGAAAAATATTTTTTTGACTTTTTATATTTATCTTAACCTAAGAAAAATGAAACATTATTTTTTTGAAACTTTTCTTAATTAATTGTATTAAATGCTAATTAAAAATGCTTAAAAACTGAATTAAATCAAGAAAAATACTAAACTGACTTGGAAAAATCTGAAAAATTCAAGATAAGCTTAAAATAATGTACTGAATCTAGGAAAAATGGAAAAACAGCAGCTTGTGTACAAGAAATTGAGGCTGCAGTGGAATGTGCTTATGAAATAAGCACTTGAATAAGCCAAAGGGACCAAACAAGCACCCAACTGATACAGAAGCTTGCATAAGCCTAAAGAACTCTAAAGCAACTAAAAACAACAAGCCATATCCTCTGGATTGCAAGTTACAAAGATTTGATGATGTTGAGCTTATGTACTAAAAACAGTTATGAGGCCTACTTTGGACAAGAAAATAAGCACCTAGATAAGCTGAAAATTAGAAAACAGAAGAAGGGTCCTAAAGAAGACCTGGCCAAGTATGTCTAAACCAAACCTGAGCTGCTCACAAGCTCTTATGAGCCTTTCCCAAGCCCATCAAATCCCTGTGCAGACTCAGTATCAACTGAGTCAGTTGCACAGGGCATTTACACCCATGTTGACAAGCACTTTTGAGGGTTATAAAAAAATCACAAAAATCTATAAAAATGACCATAAGAAATTAGACCAGTGGAAGTTTTTAAAACCACAAGATTCACTTAGATTGGCTCAGAAATGAGTCCAAGAAAATTCATCTTAAATTGGCCAAAACTGACTTTTTGCAAATTGACTTTTGAATAAAGAAATGGAAAGTTGACTAATTTGAGATTTGCAGCCAATTCAAGGACTGAATATGATGTTAGATGATGAAATAAGCTTAATGCAATCTATGGCTATGTATTTTTGAACATAAAACAAGCTTTGATTTCTAAAAATCCTATCAGACAAGTACTTAGGACAGATCCAAGATAAATTTGACTTTTGAGTTTTTGCAGGCACAAAATTGAGACAGCTATGAGTACTTATGAGTTTAACAAGCATGAAACAAAAGATATTGAGCACTGAAATAACCTTAAAGACAGGTTACATGCACAATCCAAACACCACTTTAAAACTGATATGCAAACTTAAACTGATAAAAACACTGAACCAGCTAAAGCTATTGATTAAACTAAGTTTAAATATCCTAAATACAACTAAATAAACTAATTTAAACTAATGGTGACCACAGATACTCATACAAGTACAATGTGCAAATTGGATTGAAAGTGTAAATGAGACAGATTACTCACAACTGTCCAGCTGGTATGCAGGCTAAAACCAAACCAAACCTATTCTAATTTAGCCTAATCCAACCCATATCCATGCTGCATCAACCCAAATATCATCACCATTCCCATTCTTGGCCTAGTTTGACTTTTGTTGACCATGGACCAATTTGTTTGAAAATAACTTATAAGCTTACAAAAAGCTTTAAATAGCTTAACTAAACTATTTAGAACTTAAAAATAAGTTGTTAAAGGTTTGCATATAAGACTTTGAAAATGGATTTTGTAACAGTGAACTGGAAATTATGAAGCTTAAATGAAACTTTGAATTAGGACTGAAACCTGATTACAAACACTTAATTATCTTAAATCCAATACATAGAAACTGATATTACATCATTTTGATTTAAACTACAACATTTATTTAAAAAACGACATTGAGGAAAAATATAAAACTAACTACTACTTCTTCAGTTGCCCCTCTTCTCTTTTTTATACTCAAACAGCTTCCACGTGTCCTTCTGAGTGATTCCCACCTCTAACTTTGACCAATGGATGAGTTTTGAGTGATAGCACATTTTGGCGGGAAAGCCTGGTTTGACTTGTAGCTCTGATTTAGCAACTAGGGGGGGGGGCATTTAATGTGGTGGGAAAGGTGGTGAGAGGTGATGATGAGGGGAGGGAAAGGTAATGGGAGAGGGGACTGTGTGCAGGCAAGTGGTTGCAGGCAAGTGTGGAAGGGATAAACAGTGGTGGGCGGTTGTTTTGCAGCTTTTGACTTTGTTTGACTTGGGGTCCAAAACAGGGAGGTCAAAGGTTTTGACAGGGGTCCAAATGGTATAAAGGCAGGGGTCAAAATTGAATTTTGACAAGGCTTGGTTTAGGTAAATGACAAGGACTTGTATTGCAAATCTGATTTTTGAAGGACCAAACCTGTAATTTTCCAAACTTGACACAAGGACTAAAACTGACAAACTTTAATAGTACAAGTACCATTTTTGACATTTTCAAATTCTCAAAGGACCATTTTTGCCAAATTTCAAAGTTTAGGGACTTAAGTTGTAAATTTTGCAATTTTAAATCTCAAGGACCAATTTTGACAACTTTTGAATCCCTAAGGACTTAAAATGATATTTTTTCTTTATTTGGTTTTACCAGGGACTGTTTTTGACAACTTTTGAAACTTGGGGGACTAAAACTGCCAATTATGCAAACTTGATACGTTTTTTACCAGATTTTGATATTTTTGCATTTAAAACACATAAAACACTTATTTGTGATATTTTTATCATTTTGATGCATTTCTGAGTGTTTTCAGATGTTTTTGCAGTTTAATTGGTACAAAAATGATGAGTATTTAGACACTCATCAATCCCCCACACTAAGATATTGCTAGTCCCTAGCAATGTTTTAAGAAAAATTAATGGATTTCATCTCTTTACCAAAAGCCATTACTTCTGGAGTAGCCAAATGTTTCAGTTCAAGTAAGAACCTTGGTACACCGATAACCAAATGATTTTGAGCAAATCACCAGCTTTCAACGGATTTGATTTGTCTTTACCAGAAGCCGTTTGCTTCTGGACTAGCCAAATCTTAGATAAATTATCAATATTATCTTTGGTGAGTCGATTACCAATTATGGTTTTTCAACTGCCTTTACCACAAGCCATAAACTTGCGGGCTAGCCAACTCTTTACTTTAAAGGATATGGTGAGCTGAATACCATACAATTTTGGGCAAATTGCAAGCCGTCAACGGATTTGATATATCTTTACCAAGAGCCGTTTGCTCCTGGATTAGCCAATCCTTATGTGGGTTAGACATGGTGGACTGATTACCATTTGTTGTGTTTAGTACATAGTACTTCCACTAAAAAAAAAATTAAAATTTGGCCATTTTGGGGGGAAAAGAGACAAAAAGGGTACATTTATGATCAAATTCGCCAGAATTTCCCCCCCACACTTAGAAATGAATATTGTCCTCAATATTCAAAGTACCGGCTGTAATGCCGAAACTTAGAACGTAAAAAGATAACATTATTAGCTAAGTGTAGAAACACAACAATTATTCTCTTTTTTTTTTTTCTTTTTTTTTTTTTTTTTTTTTTTTTTTAATATTTACAATTTTCATTCATTTTTTAGATCTATATACAATATGTGGGGTATCTCCCCCACACTAGAGTGGTACACACGGGTGAAAACCCATGTTTAACTACTGTTTTTGATTACCGAGTCGCTAGCTTGACTCGACCCCGAATTAATTTGTTCATGGGGAAGTAAGTGGAAGAGACAATCTCCATCGGACTTTCATTCAAGATGTTTGGATAAACATTGAAGTACGTGAAAGTTCCACACCGACGAGATATACAGACATACCCGGCTCACAAATGGTACATGGAAATGCCTGGATCAAAGATAATGTCTTCATTCCCGAAGGAGTGAAGAACAGGAGAAGCCACAGAATATATGAAGAAAAGAAAGAAAATCATGATAAAAATCATGACTAACTCTTCATCCTCAATAGGAGAATTCATAGTTTCATGAATCTCATCAGTTAGGCTCGTTTGATCAAGACATATTATGGGTGTGTCTAGATCAAAGTGGAAGTTATCATACTCCGGCGGAGATATGATATGAGTGAGTTCACCGGCGAACTTCTCGTGAAGAGAATCAATCACAAGATGTAAATCTGTGAATTCTTGTTCCACTGTAGACTCATCACTATCCTCAATCTGAGTATCAAAGAGTGGATTCTCAGAAATTAAAGTGAATTCAGAGTCGAGTTCAAATAGAGGATTAGTGAAAGTAGTTTTGAATGTTTCAGGAACAAAGTGATTAACATTCTCTATTGGACTGTTGGGATAAGAAGTGAGTGAACGATCATTATCAAGGAGACTTTCAGTTTCTCCCAGATCGGCTTTGAAATCAAGAAGACTATCATTACTTTCCGATGAAAGTGGATTGATGTGAGTGAGTTCATTGGTGAACTCCTCAAGGAGATGATCAGCATCAGACTGTGGGAGTGATGCCTCAACATACTCAATGTTTCCATGAGAAGTACAATCGTCGCTAACATCGGAGAAAGTTTCAAAATGATCTTTTGAACACTCAAGAGGGGAAAGAGAATCACACACATGATCAGAAGTTCCTTGTGACTCTCTCGGGATTGGGACAAGGTTATCAACACTAGACTTTATGAATTTGTCCAATTCCTTTTCAGGAACAGTGTCAAGATGCTCGTCCCCCATGTTCAGAGAGTGAGTGGGAGCTTCAGGTGTGATAGCAGATGTTTGAGAATGAATCTCAACTGCTGGGATATCATCTGATGAACTTGATGAATCAAGTGTATCCTCATCATCACTGTCATCAGGAATAAAACGAAATTGAGAGCTAGATCTGGCTGCTTTTTCTTTTGCAATTGATTCCCTAATAGATTTTTCAAAGGCAATTTGGGAATTTATTTTAGCAGCCTGCTCTTCAGCTAGCAATTCTTCCATGGATTTCTCATGTGAATTTTGAATGACAGGACATTGTGGGAGTGGAGATTTGTCAAAACCGGAAGGTTGACATTGATAATCATCATGAGGACCCCCACAATATACACAAGAAAAACTGGGAATATTATGAACTGCTGTTTTTCTCAACTCCTCAGTTCTTTTCACTGACTCCAGAAGCTCTAGAAAAGTGTCTTGTTGGGTTTGTTGAGGAGTTTGAGTCATTTGGCACTGTGGAGGTTGGTCGTGATATGGATAGTCGTAATTGTTACAAGGAAATGGATTCCCTGTTTGACAATCAGAGCTGAAATGGGGACCTCCACAGTTCTCACAACAGTAAAACTGTTGAGTCTGGACTGGTGAATTATATGGATATTGGTCATAACCAAAGTTCTGAGCATCACCGGAAAACTGTTCATAGACAAACGTGTTTCCGGATTGACACTCAAATCCTTGGTGAGGACCTCCACAAAATTCACAGCAGTTATGTTGATTATATGAAGATGAGTCGGGCTGT
The DNA here is from genome assembly GCA_019973895.1 of Chrysanthemum seticuspe. Lineage (NCBI taxonomy): Eukaryota > Viridiplantae > Streptophyta > Magnoliopsida > Asterales > Asteraceae > Chrysanthemum > Chrysanthemum seticuspe. Next base: position 225,350,921 of record BPTQ01000008.1, on the reverse strand, counting down.
GGTGGGTAATTGGAAAAGTTTGAGGGGTCGTTAAATGAGTTCTGATTAGGATCATAATCAAATGAATTCCTCGAACCACAAAACAAACAACTCCCGTTACGAATATCATTACCACATTGTACACACGTACACCAACGACAGGGTGAACCAAAAAGAGGCTCACCACAACCGACACAAGGAATAAATGATTCTATTTGAGAGTTATGAGAAGGAATCGGTTTATTCAAAGAATCAACAAAACCAACATGGTGATCTGAATGACTATCAAGTCTCGAAGAACATTTTGAAAAATCCGGAGGTGGGACAAGTGGTGTGCTCTGAGAGCTAGCAATTTCCACCACTTCCGTTATGGTCTCTGGTTCTGGTTCTTGAGAAACGTGAAGATTAGGCAAGTCATTCTTGCTAGTCACCGGTCTAAATTCTGCATTTTTGCTTTTAACCGTAAATCGTGAAAGTTTAGGATCAATTCTAGACGGCTTAGGAGCAATCGAGGGGTTAGATCTTTGGATAACCGTAGGTTGGACGTATTTAGCACTTCCATTATCAGAGGGAAGTACCTGGTCCTTTGTCACCCCGGTTTCTCGTTCTATTTCCCTACGCAGAATTAATGGATCATCACGAACAACACGAATTCTAGACATCTGTGATAAAGTCTGAAGTTTTTCAACTTCGTCCCAGAATTCGTCCTCGAGAGATTCCATGAGAACAGTAGAAGTTAGAATCTAATGGATAGAGGGTAAAGAGATAAAGAATCAAAAAGGGTAAGAGGGTTAAGATGAATATTTTTGGATTTTTGGATAAACATTTTGCAAAAACAAAGAATGAAAATATTTTTGGGTTTTTGAAAAAGAAAATATAAACATATATAGATGGTATAAACAAGGAGTGAATATCCAAATCACTAATCTGCTAAACGGAAGATAATCAGCACAACTCCCCGGCAGCGGCGCCAAAAATTTGATCCGTGCAAAACCGTCAAGTTTTCTCACGCAAGCCGACCACTTGTGAATGACCAACTGTAAGAAACTTAAAACAGCTTAAGCACAAATGCAATGAAGATCTGGGGAGTATAGTGTTTCCCCGGGTCGTTATGTCCCAGCGAGCTATGCAATGGATCACAAACCTAAAGTGATCGAGAAATTTGAACGGAAAAGAGATTAGATATGATTATAACTACAGAAAAAGCCAACAAATTATAGGGGCTTAAATGCAAATTAAAGGAAATTAAAAAGATAAAAAATATTAAATAAACGCTATCACTATTTTTAAATTGATGAACGTTTAAAACTTAAAACTTACGTTTAAATAAAATTACGTAAACGTACAAAATAAAAAGTGAGATCCAAGAAATAAAAGTCCTAAAAATATGAAAATGACATTTTTACAATCCTAATGATAAAAGAAAATTTATAGAAAAAGAAAATTATTTTTATAACTATTTATCTAATTATTATTAATTAAAAACTATTTTTAACTATTAAATAATAACCTAAAAGACAAGAAAATAGGAAATAAAGCTAGAAAAATAAAATTATGACTTGGAAAAATCTAAAATAACAAAATAGAATTTTCAAAACTATTTTTATATTTTTCTGAATATTTTTGGATTTTCTAGGAATTAAAAATTATTTAAAACTACTTAAATTACTTAAAAATACAAATTTAACTAAGAAAAATCTAGAAAAATATTTTTTTGACTTTTTATATTTATCTTAACCTAAGAAAAATGAAAAATTATTTTTTTGAAACTTTTCTTAATTAATTGTATTAAATGCTAATTAAAAATGCTTAAAAACTGAATTAAATCAAGAAAAATACTAAACTGACTTGGAAAAATCTGAAAAATTCAAGATAAGCTTAAAATAATGTACTGAATCTAGGAAAAATGGAAAAACAGCAGCTTGCGTACAAGAAATTGAGGCTGCAGTGGAATGTGCTTATGAAATAAGCACTTGAATAAGCCAAAGGGACCAAACAAGCACCCAACTGATACAGAAGCTTGCATAAGCCTAAAGAACTCTAAAGCAACTAAAAACAACAAGCCATATCCTCTGGATTGCAAGTTACAAAGATTTGATGATGTTGAGCTTATGTACTAAAAACAGTTATGAGGCCTACTTTGGACAAGAAAATAAGCACCTAGATAAGCTGAAAATTAGAAAACAGAAGAAGGGTCCTAAAGAAGACCTGGCCAAGTATGTCTAAACCAAACCTGAGCTGCTCACAAGCTCTTATGAGCCTTTCCCAAGCCCATCAAATCCCTGTGCAGACTCAGTATCAACTGAGTCAGTTGCACAGGGCATTTACACCCATGTTGACAAGCACTTTTGAGGGTTATAAAAAAATCACAAAAATCTATAAAAATGACCATAAGAAATTAGACCAGTGGAAGTTTTTAAAACCACAAGATTCACTTAGATTGGCACAGAAATGAGTCCAAGAAAATTCATCTTAGATTGGCCAAAACTGACTTTTTGCAAATTGACTTTTGAATAAAGAAATGGAAAGTTGACTAATTTGAGATTTGCAGCCAATTCAAGGACTGAATATGATGTTAGATGATGAAATAAGCTTAATGCAATCTATGGCTATGTATTTTTGAACATAAAACAAGCTTTGATTTCTAAAAATCCTATCAGACAAGTACTTAGGACAGATCCAAGATAAATTTGACTTTTGAGTTTTTGCAGGCACAAAATTGAGACAGCTATGAGTACTTATGAGTTTAACAAGCATGAAACAAAAGATATTGAGCACTGAAATAACCTTAAAGACAGGTTACATGCACAATCCAAACACCACTTTAAAACTGATATGCAAACTTAAACTGATAAAAACACTGAACCAGCTAAAGCTATTGATTAAACTAAGTTTAAATATCCTAAATACAACTAAATAAACTAATTTAAACTAATGGTGACCACAGATACTCATACAAGTACAATGTGCAAGTTGGATTGAAAGTGTAAATGAGACAGATTACTCACAACTGTCCAGCTGGTATGCAGGCTAAAACCAAACCAAACCTATTCTAATTTAGCCTAATCCAACCCATATCCATGCTGCATCAACCCAAATATCATCACCATTCCCATTCTTGGCCTAGTTTGACTTTTGTTGACCATGGACCAATTTGTTTGAAAATAACTTATAAGCTTACAAAAAGCTTTAAATAGCTTAACTAAACTATTTGGAACTTAAAAATAAGCTGTTAAAGGTTTGCATATAAGACTTTGAAAATGGATTTTGTAACAGTGAACTGGAAATTATGAAGCTTAAATGAAACTTTGAATTAGGACTGAAACCTGATTACAAACACTTAATTATCTTAAATCCAATACATAGAAACTGATATTACATCATTTTGATTTAAACTACAACATTTATTTAAAAAACGACATTAAGGAAAAATATAAAACTAACTACTACTTCTTCAGTTGCCCCTCTTCTCTTTTTTATACTCAAACAGCTTCCACGTGTCCTTCTGAGTGATTCCCACCTCTAACTTTGACCAATGGATGAGTTTTGAGTGATAGCACATTTTGGCGGGAAAGCCTGGTTTGACTTGTAGCTCTGATTTTGCAACTAGGGGGGGGGTGGCATTTAATGTGGTGGGAAAGGTGGTGAGAGGTGATGATGAGGGGAGGGAAAGGTGATGGGAGAGGGGACTGTGTGCAGGCAAGTGGTTGCAGGCAAGTGTGGAAGGGATAAACAGTGGTGGGCGGTTGTTTTGCAGCTTTTGACTTTGTTTGACTTGGGGTCCAAAACAGGGAGGTCAAAGGTTTTGACAGGGGTCCAAATGGTATAAAGGCAGGGGTCAAAATTGAATTTTGACAAGGCTTGGTTTAGGTAAATGACAAGGACTTGTATTGCAAATCTGATTTTTGAAGGACCAAACCTGTAATTTTCCAAACTTGACACAAGGACTAAAACTGACAAACTTTAATAGTACAAGTACCATTTTTGACATTTTCAAATTCTCAAAGGACCATTTTTGCCAAATTTCAAAGTTTAGGGACTTAAGTTGTAAATTTTGCAATTTTAAATCTCAAGGACCAATTTTGACAACTTTTGAATCCCTAAGGACTTAAAATGATATTTTTTCTTTATTTGGTTTTACCAGGGACTGTTTTTGACAACTTTTGAAACTTGGGGGACTAAAACTGCCAATTATGCAAACTTGATATGTTTTTTACCAGATTTTTATATTTTTGCATTTAAAACACATAAAACACTTATTTGTGATATTTTTATCATTTTGATGCATTTCTGAGTGTTTTCAGATGTTTTTGCAGTTTAATTGGTACAAAAATGATGAGTATTTAGACACTCATCATCCCTCGGTTGGAAACTTCCACTTGCCCACTTGTTTGGGGGTGGTACGCAGTAGAGAGACGGTGAGTTACACCGTACTTTTGCATGACTCTATCAAATTGGTCATTGCAAAAATGCGTACCACGATCACTGATTATAGCTCGTGGAGTTCCAAACCTAACAAAAAGAGATTTTAAGAATTTCACCACAACTCGGGCATCGTTGGTAGGCAAAGCCTTAGCTTCAACCCATTTTGACAAATAGTCAACGGCCACGAGTATGTATTTGTTACCGCGAGACGAAGGAAATGGCCCCATAAAGTCAATGCCCCAGATGTCAAAAATCTCACACACTTGAATGGCGTTTTGCGGCATTTCATTTCTTTGTGAGATATTCCCGTGACGTTGACAAGCGTCACAGGTTTTGACAAATTCATGGGCATCCTTGTAGATAGTGGGCCAATAGAATCCGGAATCAAACACCTTCTTGGCAGTGTAGTTGGGGCTATGATGTCCCCCAGTAGGTCCAGAATGGCAAGCCTTGAGAATGTCAATAGCTTCCTGACCATACACACATCGCCTGATGACTTGATCCGCGCAAATTTTGAACAAGTAGGGGTCGTCCCAGAAGTAACGTTTTACATCTTTAAAGAATTTGTTTTTCTGTTGGGACGACATCCCTTTCACCACAAAGTTACCCGCATGGTAATTTGCAAAGTCAGCAAACCATGGGGTAGAAGAGTCTCCACGAAAAGAAACCACATTAAGTGTTTCGAGAGGAAATGTTTCATTTATTTCCTTTTTCTCAAACACATCCTGGTGAGGGTTTTCTAGACGGGACAGATGATCAGCAGCCAGGTTCTCAGCTCCTTTTTTATCACGTATAATGATATCAAATTCTTGTAGGAGGAGAACCCAACGGAGCAATCTCGGCTTTGCATCTTGTTTTGCAAAGAGATATTTGAGAGCCGAGTGATCCGTATACACCACGCATTTGGTCAAGATAAGGTATGGCCGAAACCTTTCAAACGCATACACCACAGCTAATAATTCTTTTTCTGTAGTGGTGTAATGGGTTTGAGCTTCAGTCATAGTTTTGCTTGCGTAGTGGATAGGCTGAAAATGCTTGGTTTTTCGTTGCCCCAAGACTGCACCGATAGCAAAATCACTTGCATCGCACATGAGCTCAAAGGGTAAATCCCAATCGGGGGCAACTAGAATGGGTGCTTCCGTAAGCTTTTTCTTTAATGTTTCAAAAGCTTCGATGCACTCAGGAGAAAAGATAAAAGGAGCATCTTTTTCAAGAAGATGGGTCATAGGCCGAGCGATTTTAGAAAAATCTTGTATAAATCTGCGATAAAACCCGGCATGACCTAGAAAACTCCTAATACCTTTGACGGTAGTAGGATGAGGTAATTTAGCAATAACATCAACTTTTGCTCTATCTACCTCAATCCCGTTTTTGGAAATCTTATGGCCGAGGACTATGCCCTCTTTGACCATAAAGTGGCTCTTCTCCCAATTTAGACAAAGATTGGTGTCTTCATGTCACACCCCCAATTTACCTGTTTTGCAGCGGAATGGAATTCCTGGGGATTGACTGTCATAGCACCACATCACAGTTATATTGAACGACCTAAAGTGTCGTTTTAAAAACACATCGTTGGATATTTCATAAAAACAATCAGAGTACAACATCGGTCCCAAAAGGTTTACAAAGTTTGCTAAAATACATCCATGTTACAAATCCAAACGATGTTTTGAAATAAAGTACCATAATGTACATAATGTAAGTCGACGCCGCGACTCAAAATGTAGGTCCCTAAACCATGTCATGATGAATGCCTCAGTTACCTGAAAATACATTGCTAAAAACGGTCAACAATAATGTTGGTGAGAAATCATAGGTTTATGTAAATGTTTTATACGACTACACAAGTATAGAATAAGCATGACAATCCAGTCACGTAAAAATAATGTTACAATTGCTCTAAGCCCATGACCCCGAAACTAGACTGTTCAATAATGTATGCCCCTGCAGAGTGTTTGCCAGACAACTCCGTAATACCATCAAATGAAATGCATCCGTTTGCCTGGTTGGGATTCACCAACCCGGATGGAGGCGTCACCCTCGATAGATCTATCCACTCATCCTCGCTTCAAAGATTAACGGTTCATGTTCAAGTAATGGGGACTTTCAAATTGGCATATGCGGTAACTTAAGCAATGTAATGAATTTAACATACTTGGTATCGTACAAAAAAATGTAGTGCAATGTATTCTCCCCCGTGGGTTTGAAAATAATCGAAAGCATGTAAAACGGGGCTATGAAAACTCACTTGGATAAACTGGAATAACGGCAAAAGTGAGTACACTGAGGTTTAATGTAATGCGTCAACCGGGACCTATTATCAATGATATGATATGTCATGAGTTGCAATGTAATGTTATGCATGCACTTCGTATGTTATTTATACCATTTACGGGTTTTGAAAATATTACTCGTCGTCGAAAAATACTCTTTTGACGTCTTGACCCTTCAAAAATGACTTTACATGTTTTTACGTCAAAATGTCATCCTACAATGGTTTTATAATGATTTTTGGTGAAATTACTACTTTTCGTCGCAAAACAATGTCGTAGGAAAATCATGAAATCAACAAAAATGGCTTCGGAAAACTAGTCGTAAAACGGTGTACGTCGATCGTTAGAGAACGAACTCGACGGTTTTGGAAAGTTTGTATCGATATCTAGAAGTTTCAGTTCAGGAGTTTTCGTTCAAAAGGTCTCGATAATAAAGATATTAAAGGCTAAAGATGGTGGTTTTTGTTAATTGTGTGCAGAAAATGAGTTTCGGCCAATGTTTGAACATCCGTAAATAATTTACTATGACTCCGCTTGACAAACGGCTTTTTGTTTTGAAAAATATGGTCGATGAACTTGATTTTACTAGAAGACATTTCGTTATAAAAAGTTTCACCTCATGGTTAAAAACTGCCGCAAACATAGCCCTTACAGCTAATGAAATACTTGAATCGTAAAGGTAATATAGATTTTCAGAAAATAATATTTACGGCAACTTTATGAAAACGTGCATATATTTGTCGTTTTAAATCCGTTTTCTACGAAATATATGTCCTTAGCTTCGTATCGAAGTAAACTAATATATTTTTGACAAGTCGAAATAATTTGTGAAGCTTAAGGCTCGTTTTTGACCCGAACAAACTAAAAACAGCAAGCTGAAATTTTCTGAAAATATACGTTTCGTCGTCCAACTTTAAAAATTCACCACGGCTTCGTTATAACTCCGTTTTTATCCGTTCAAAAGGCCACGGATTCGTTTTAAAGTATATTTTCTAAATATCAAGGCCAAAACTTCGTACTAACTGTCGGATTTTCCAGAAAACTGAAACAAGGACAGAACCTTTTATATACGTATGAAAAATAGTTTTTCTCGGACAAAACCTATTCTAATCCCTTCAAATCAACTCCAAAGCTAATCTAATCCTACCATACACCTTCTTAGGGTGTCATGGGTTCCTAATCACCATCAAGACCAAAGAATACCATGGGAATATTTATAGGATGACCATAATTATATTTATAACTCAAAAATCATAAGAAAATGGTATAAATCACATAACATGCATATAAGCTCCAAAAATGAAAAGAAACATATGAAAATGAAAAGGAAACTTGAAAATGATAAAAACATGCTTACTAGTGATAGTGAAGAGGTGTAGGTAACAAGGATTAACTTAAATATCCTTGGTTTTTATTTCAAAACCATATAAAGGATATAATTAGGTTGTAATAACACTTGATTTTGCAAAAACTCTTGATCCCCTTTGTTCTTTGAGGTGGCCGGTTTTGAAGACCCAAAAAGGAAGAGAGGAAAATTTTTTTATCTTAACACTTTTGAGAAATGAGATGTATGTGAAATTATTGAAGTTGTAAGACTTTTGAGGGAAGTGAATTATGAGAAAACATAAACCATACCAACAATTAATACACACCCTCCCCTTGGCCGGTTTTTGGGGGAGGGTTGTCTCTCAAATTTATTTATTTATTTTTTTTATCTTGCAACTTGTATAATTTTTGCATACTTTGTATAAGTTGTAAAGAAAATGTAAGTTAAATAAATCTTGTAAAGTAAATAGGAATTTTTTTTTTGTGCAAGTAAGTTTTTAATAGGTCAAAATAGATTGTAATGAGATGATAAAAATTGTAAAAATACTTTCCTTGTGAAAATTGAGTGATAAAATAATTATCGTAAAATTTTTAAGAAAACGACGTAATAATTAAACTTTAACGATTTAAGTACCAAATAAATTTGAAACACTAGGAAAACTAAAAATATAGTTTTTATGAACTAGATGTAAGTTTAAAAATACCTCGGGATCATTTTTGAAAGTAACGGGTTAAATATACAAAATAATAACTCACGCGATAAAGTTTATTAAACATAAAAATTACGCGTTGAAGGTGAAATGAAATGTCGTGAATGAATTAATGAGATGCACATGATGTCAATGAAATGTAGACTAATCATAGTCCATATGAAATGTACGTGATGTCATGATCATGAATTCGCCGCTAAACCTCCAAGGTTACGCGAATTTGAAACAAATAAACCAAGTTTACTAAAAATGTTGAAATAATGAGACATGAACTGTGTCGAGAAATGACCTGAAAGTACGGATTGTCACATTCGCCCATCCAAAAAGGAATTCAGTCCCTGAATTCAATCGTTGTTAGGTCTAACAGTGTCGGCGAAAAGATGTGGATACTTGCGTCGCATCTGGTCTTCCCGTTCCCATGTAAACTCAGGACCTCGTCGAGAATTCCAACGAACTTTCACAATCGGAATACGACTCTGTTTCAACTGCTTGACCTCGCGGTCCATGATTTCTACAGGTTCTTCCACAAAATTGAGTTTGTCGTCAAGTTGAACCTCGTCCAATGGAATAACGAGCGATTCGTCTGAAAGACACTTCTTCAAGTTTGAAACGTGAAACGTGTTGTGCACATGACTAAGTTCTGACGGAAGATCAAGTCGATAAGCTACCGGACCAACTCTGCTCAAAATCTTGAATGGTCCAATGTATCTCGGGTTTAACTTTCCACGTTTTCCAAAACGTACCACGCCCTTCCAAGGCGATACTTTCAACATAACTTTGTCACCCACTTGAAATTCCAAATCCTTGCGTCTAACATCCGCATAACTTTTCTGTCGGCTCCTTGCGGTTCTGATTCTATCACGAATTTGAACGATCTTTTCCGTGGTTTCCCGTACCATTTCTGGACCAGTAAGTTGTGCGTCTCCTACCTCGGCCCAACAAACAGGTGATCGGCACTTTCGACCATAGAGTGCCTCGAATGGTGCCATCTTGATACTGGTGTGATAACTGTTGTTGTACGAGAATTCAATCAATGGCAAATGGTTAGCCCAACCATTTCCAAAATCAATCACACATGCCCTCAGCATGTCTTCTAATGTTTGAATTGTCCTTTCACTTTGACCGTCGGTTTGTGGGTGATATGCTGTGCTCATCTCTAATCTGGTTCCAAATGAATCTTGCAATGAATTCCAGAAATTTGAAGTGAATCGACTATCTCTGTCGGAAATGATAGATATTGGTGCTCCGTGCCTCGAGACTATTTCCTTGACATAAAGTCTAGTGAGTTGTTCCATGGAATAAGTCTCTCTAATCGGTATGAAATGAGCTGACTTGGTAAGGCGATCAACAATTACCCAAATAGCGTCGTAACCTCCCGATGTCTTAGGAAGTTTCGTAACAAAGTCCATCGTAATGCGTTCCCATTTCCATTGAGGAATTTTTGGTTGTTGGAGCAATCCTGACGGCTTCTGGTATTCGACTTTTACCTTAGCACAGGTAAGACATTTGCTAACGTACGTGGCAATCTCTGCTTTCATGTTCGGCCACCAATAAAGCTTCTTAAGATCTTGATACATCTTATCCGATCCTGGATGAATAGAATACTTTGACTTATGCGACTCATGCATAATCAATTCTCGTATTCCGCCATACAATGGAACCCACATTCTATCCTTGAAACATAGTACTCCATCTGCTCTCTTTACAAAACCATTTGCGCTTTCGGGCATACCATAAAGCTTTTCACTTGGTCGGTTTTCCTCCTTAAGTGCTTCAACTTGTGCTTCGCGGATTTTCGATGGTAAAGGAGAAATAATCGTCATTCCCAATGATCGAACTCTTAATGGTTTAGGCCTCTCTTTCCGACTAAGAGCATCAGCCACAACATTGGCTTTTCCCGGGTGATACTTGATTTCACAATCATAGTCGCTGAGTAACTCCAACCAACGACGTTGTCTCATATTAAGCTCCTTCTGATCAAGAATATATTGCAAACTCTTGTGGTCGGTAAACACTGTGCACTTGGTACCGTAAAGGTAGTGTCTCCAAATCTTGAGCGCAAAAACTACGGCTCCTAACTCGAGATCATGAGTGGTGTAATTCTTCTCATGAGTCTTAAGTTGTCGAGAAGCATACGCTATCACCTTCTCATTTTGCATTAAAACAGCCCCAAGTCCTTTATGCGAAGCGTCGCAATATACAACAAAGTTCTCAATGCCTTCGGGTAGTGCTAAAATCGGCGCACTGCAAAGCTTTTGCTTCAACAACTGAAAAGCAGTTTCTTGTTTCTTTCCCCACTCGTACTTCTTGTTTTTCTGCGTCAACTTGGTCAAAGGTCTAGCTATGTTTGAAAAACCTTCGATGAACCTTCGGTAATACTCGGCTAATCCTAGAAATTGTCGGATTTCCGTAGGATTCGTTGGAGTAGCCCAATCTTTCACGGCTTCAATCTTTGCGGGATCAACTTGTAGTCCTTGACTATCAATGATGTGACCAAGAAATTGCACTTTGTGGTTCCAAAAATCACACTTCGAAAACTTGGCATACAACTTCTCATTCTTGAGTAGCCTTAAAATCGTCCTTAAATGCTCTTCGTGCTCTTCCTTGCTCTTGGAGTAGATCAAGATGTCGTCGATGAACACAATAACAAACTTGTCCAAGTACGGTTTACAAACTCTATTCATGAGGTCCATGAATACCGCCGGTGCATTAGTCAATCCAAACGGCATCACTTGAAACTCGTAATGACCGTAACGTGTTCTAAATGCTGTTTTTGGAATATCCTCTTCCCGAACTCGAAGCTGATGATAACCCGAACGAAGATCAATCTTGGAATAAATACTTGAACCTTGCAACTGATCGAACAAGTCATCAATTCTGGGGAGTGGATAATGATTCTTCACCGTTAACTTGTTCAACTCTCGATAGTCTATGCACATTCGGAAGGATCCATCCTTCTTCTTCACAAATAAGACCGGTGCTCCCCAAGGCGAGGAACTCGGCCTAATGAATCCTTTGTCTAGAAGTTCTTGCAATTGATTAGACAACTCTTGCATTTCGGATGGCGCTAAACGATACGGTGCTCGTGCAATCGGTGCAGCTCCGGGCACTAAGTCAATTTGAAACTCTACTTGTCGTGCCGGTGGAAGTCCTGGTAAATCCTCGGGAAATACTTCAGAAAATTCACGGACAATAGGAACATCTTCAAGTCGCTTCTCCTCCGACTTTTTCTCGGTTACATGGGCTAAGAAAGCAAGACAACCTTTCTTAATGTACTTCTCCGTTTTGATACTCGATATGATACTAATTCTCGTTCCACTTCGTTCCCCACGAATAATCAAAGTTTCGCCATTGTAGGGAAGATGAACAACTTTCTCATCACAAATGATCTTTGCGCGATGCTTAGATAACCAATCCATGCCTATGACGACGTCAAAACTACCAAGCTCTACGGGCATGAGGTCTATGTTGAATGGATGATTAAGAAAATTGAATGTGCAACCGCGAACAATGGTGTTGGTGCAAACTACGCTACCATTAGCTAATTCGACGTTGTATGATATGTCTAGAGTAGTTGGTTTAATGTTGAGCAAAGGTGCAAATGCATTGGACACAAAACTTTTATCGGCACCCGAATCAAATAAAACTGAAGCGTAACGATTATTGAGAAGGAACGTACCCGTAATGACATTCGGGTCTTCCCTATCTTCTCCGCCTCCAATAACATAAACCCTTCCTTGAGCCATACCTCCTTGATTCGGATTTGCTTGATTCTTTCCCTTCTTGCAATCCCTCTTGTAGTGTCCAGGTTCCCCGCAACCAAAACATGTAACTTTTGGTGCCGTGCAATCCCTAGTACGGTGACCAACTTTCTTGCAATTCTCACACGGATCAGGACATCGACCCGGATTGTGGTGACTCAAACACTTATTACATTTCGGCAAAACCCCCGAATATCCTTTTCCTTCTTTTTGACCCGCGGCATAAACCTTAGCAACCTCTTGCCTTTTGGGTGGTTGTTGAGTAGCATTTCTACCCCTTGTGTTGTCCCACTTGCGCTTGTTATTGTTGCTATTGTTGTTGTAGTTGCCTCGGTTATTGTTGTTGAAACGGTTGTTGGGGTTGTTGTTGTTGTTTCGGTTAGTGGCGGTGTACTTACCTCGCTTCACCACTTGTGCCATCAATTTCTGAGTCACTCGAATAGCTTCCTCGATTGTTTGTGGATCGAATGAAGTCACATCTCCTTGAATCACTTCGGGAAGTCCTCCAATAAAAGCCTCTAGCAACTTTTCATTATCAGAAACCATCGACGGGCATAATGCGGCTAATTCCTGGAATCTCCGAATGTAAGTGTCAATGTCGTACCCAATCGTGACCAATTCATAGAACTCCGTCTCTAACTTTTTGATTTCTGTTCGAGGACAAAACTTCTTAGTCACCAAGCTCTTAAATTCCTCCCACGTAAGCTTAAAAGCATTCTCCATACCAATCGGTTGAGCGTATGAATTCCACCATGACAACGCTCCATCGAGCAAAGTGCTCGTAGCAAATTTGACCTTATTGTCATCCGGACAGTTACAAAGCAAGAATACCGATTCCAATTTTTCAAACCATCTAACCATTGTTGTTGCTCCCTCGGTACCTCGAAACTTAGTGGGTTCACCACTTTTGAAATCTTTGTAAGAACATTTCTTAACCCCAGATCCTCCGGCATTACCAGTTGCAGCAGCTAGCCTAGCGGCTTCAGCAGCGGCCGCGGCTTCAGCAGCAGCAGCAGCCACTGTTTCCCGTTCAACTCTTAAAGCATTAGCAATGCTGTCATTCACTAACTTCTGAATTGCTGCTTGGGTCATTTCAACTGTTGCTTTCTTCGGTGCCATAACTCTTCAAAATCACAAGATGAAACAATCATGAGAACTCGTAAATAGAAACAACCATCATACAAATATATCCACAACCACAACATGCATAAAGATAAATGGAATCACAACGGAACAATAATGAAATATCACAAATATAATCACAACACACGTGGATAATATACATGAAAATTTCGGCCTACATGGACCGATATCATAGATAATAATAACCATTCCTACATAGTAGAGTCACTACTTGATACATTTGTTTGTACAACAACCAAAATACAACAAGTTCTTTAAACTACGTCACACACCTTGTGACTAGGATAATAATGGTCAAAACTATACATAATACAAGTCTACATAAGGCACCTCATGGTGCTCCGCCGGCCCTATCCTGAAGATCGCGAACCTGAAGAACCAAACTATCCACCAAACTCCTCATCTCATCCATCTGACCCTGCAAAGTAACAATACGCTCACGGGCTAAAGATAACTCCTGTGACTGACGCTGAAACTCATCCTGAGTCATCTCGGCTCTGTCAAACAACTCGGGCATCTCCTGCCTCAACTCCGTGATATGCTCTCTATCCTCTATCTGTCTATGCTGAAGACTCTGATAAGCTAAGTCTATCGAAACCCTGCCTAATATCAAACCCTCGACCTCCTCAGTGATGGGCTCAATCCTATCTACCGACAGTTCCTGCAACTGTCGCGTCAAACTATCAATATGGGTCTGCTGAGCATCGATACGGGCTCCTAATGCCTCGATAGAAGGCTGTCGTGCAGTAGCTGCCCTAGAACTCTCGCCTAACTCAAATCTAGCGGGTGGCTCGGGCTCAGTGGATGCTGGTGTAGGGATATCGAAACGAGCACGCTTTTTGGGCGGCAAGTCCGTAGCAGGTAAAGGATCTCTAAGAAAATATGATGATGATGGTGATGATGGTGCTGGCAGTGGTGCTGGTGGTGATGGTGCGAGCAACGGGTTATGAGCTGGGCTAACGTGAGGTGTGGGTGCGACTTCGCCCTCCTCGAAGGGTTCGGTCTCAGTGTCGGTCATGATCAGTGGGAAGGCTGCAGTGGATCCAATGGAAGATACGATCTCAGTGGAATGTGATGCAACATCATCCATGATGGGGTTAGCTGGAACATCATCCGAGCTAGAGTCCGATGAAATGGTGATAGGGTGAGAATCTGAAGACATGTCTGTGACAACCGATGTGAAATAAATGTAAATAATCTCGAACAAAGTGTAAGTGAATCCGCATGATAAAAATAAATATGTACTATGATGAAATGATGAGATGCTATGATAATGTAGCTATAGTCTAGGGTCAATGATGCAACCTAGTTCTCTATAACTGTAGCTCTGGTACCAATCTGTCACACCCCCAATTTACCTGTTTTGCAGCGGAATGGAATTCCTGGGGATTGACTGTCATAGCACCACATCACAGTTATATTGAACGACCTAAAGTGTCGTTTTAAAAACACATCGTTGGATATTTCATAAAAACAATCAGAGTACAACATCGGTCCCAAAAGGTTTACAAAGTTTGCTAAAATACATCCATGTTACAAATCCAAACGATGTTTTGAAATAAAGTACCATAATGTACATAATGTAAGTCGACGCCGCGACTCAAAATGTAGGTCCCTAAACCATGTCATGATGAATGCCTCAGTTACCTGAAAATACATTGCTAAAAACGGTCAACAATAATGTTGGTGAGAAATCATAGGTTTATGTAAATGTTTTATACGACTACACAAGTATAGAATAAGCATGACAATCCAGTCACGTAAAAATAATGTTACAATTGCTCTAAGCCCATGACCCCGAAACTAGACTGTTCAATAATGTATGCCCCTGCAGAGTGTTTGCCAGACAACTCCGTAATACCATCAAATGAAATGCATCCGTTTGCCTGGTTGGGATTCACCAACCCGGATGGAGGCGTCACCCTCGATAGATCTATCCACTCATCCTCGCTTCAAAGATTAACGGTTCATGTTCAAGTAATGGGGACTTTCAAATTGGCATATGCGGTAACTTAAGCAATGTAATGAATTTAACATACTTGGTATCGTACAAAAAAATGTAGTGCAATGTATTCTCCCCCGTGGGTTTGAAAATAATCGAAAGCATGTAAAACGGGGCTATGAAAACTCACTTGGATAAACTGGAATAACGGCAAAAGTGAGTACACTGAGGTTTAATGTAATGCGTCAACCGGGACCTATTATCAATGATATGATATGTCATGAGTTGCAATGTAATGTTATGCATGCACTTCGTATGTTATTTATACCATTTACGGGTTTTGAAAATATTACTCGTCGTCGAAAAATACTCTTTTGACGTCTTGACCCTTCAAAAATGACTTTACATGTTTTTACGTCAAAATGTCATCCTACAATGGTTTTATAATGATTTTTGGTGAAATTACTACTTTTCGTCGCAAAACAATGTCGTAGGAAAATCATGAAATCAACAAAAATGGCTTCGGAAAACTAGCCGTAAAACGGTGTACAGCGATCGTTAGAGAACGAACTCGACGGTTTTGGAAAGTTTGTATCGATATCTAGAAGTTTCAGTTCAGGAGTTTTCGTTCAAAAGGTCTCGATCATAAAGATATTAAAGGCTAAAGATGGTGGTTTTTGTTAATTGTGTGCAGAAAATGAGTTTCGGCCAATGTTTGAACATCCGTAAATAATTTACTATGACTCCGCTTGACAAACGGCTTTTTGTTTTGAAAAATATGGTCGATGAACTTGATTTTACTAGAAGACATTTCGTTATAAAAAGTTTCACCTCATGGTTAAAAACTGCCGCAAACATAGCCCTTACAGCTAATGAAATACTTGAATCGTAAAGGTAATATAGATTTTCAGAAAATAATATTTACGGCAACTTTATGAAAACGTGCATATATTTGTCGTTTTAAATCCGTTTTCTACGAAATATATGTCCTTAGCTTCGTATCGAAGTAAACTAATATATTTTTGACAAGTCGAAATAATTTGTGAAGCTTAAGGCTCGTTTTTGACCCGAACAAACTAAAAACAGCAAGCTGAAATTTTCTGAAAATATACGTTTCGTCGTCCAACTTTAAAAATTCACCACGGCTTCGTTATAACTCCGTTTTTATCCGTTCAAAAGGCCACGGATTCGTTTTAAAGTATATTTTCTAAATATCAAGGCCAAAACTTCGTACTAACTGTCGGATTTTCCAGAAAACTGAAACAAGGACAGAACCTTTTATATACGTATGAAAAATAGTTTTTCTCGGACAAAACCTATTCTAATCCCTTCAAATCAACTCCAAAGCTAATCTAATCCTACCATACACCTTCTTAGGGTGTCATGGGTTCCTAATCACCATCAAGACCAAAGAATACCATGGGAATATTTATAGGATGACCATAATTATATTTATAACTCAAAAATCATAAGAAAATGGTATAAATCACATAACATGCATATAAGCTCCAAAAATGAAAAGAAACATATGAAAATGAAAAGGAAACTTGAAAATGATAAAAAAATGCTTACTAGTGATAGTGAAGAGGTGTAGGTAACAAGGATTAACTTAAATATCCTTGGTTTTTATTTCAAAACCATATAAAGGATATAATTAGGTTGTAATAACACTTGATTTTGCAAAAACTCTTGATCCCCTTTGTTCTTTGAGGTGGCCGGTTTTGAAGACCCAAAAAGGAAGAGAGGAAAATTTTTTTATCTTAACACTTTTGAGAAATGAGATGTATGTGAAATTATTGAAGTTGTAAGACTTTTGAGGGAAGTGAATTATGAGAAAACATAAACCATACCAACAATTAATACACACCCTCCCCTTGGCCGGTTTTTGGGGGAGGGTTGTCTCTCAAATTTTTTTTTTTTTTTTTTTATCTTGCAACTTGTATAATTTTTGCATACTTTGTATAAGTTGTAAAGAAAATGTAAGTTAAATAAATCTTGTAAAGTAAATAGGAATTTTTTTTTTTGTGCAAGTAAGTTTTTAATAGGTCAAAATAGATTGTAATGAGATGATAAAAATTGTAAAAATACTTTCCTTGTGAAAATTGAGTGATAAAATAATTATCGTAAAATTTTTAAGAAAACGACGTAATAATTAAACTTTAACGATTTAAGTACCAAATAAATTTGAAACACTAGGAAAACTAAAAATATAGTTTTTATGAACTAGATGTAAGTTTAAAAATACCTCGGGATCATTTTTGAAAGTAACGGGTTAAATATACAAAATAATAACTCACGCGATAAAGTTTATTAAACATAAAAATTACGCGTTGAAGGTGAAATGAAATGTCGTGAATGAATTAATGAGATGCACATGATGTCAATGAAATGTAGACTAATCATAGTCCATATGAAATGTACGTGATATCATGATCATGAATTCGCCGCTAAACCTCCAAGGTTACGCGAATTTGAAACAAATAAACCAAGTTTACTAAAAATGTTGAAATAATGAGACATGAACTGTGTCGAGAAATGACCTGAAAGTACGGATTGTCACACTTCACATCGTTGAAGCATTTTTTCTAAATGGGAGAGACATGTATGAAACGAGTCCCCAATGACCGAGAAGTCATCCATAAACACCTCCATAGTTTCCCCGATCATGTCGTGGAAAATTGCCATCATACATCGTTGGAACGTGCCAGGAGCATTACATAGGCCAAAAGGCATACGTCTGTAGGCAAATGTCCCGTATGGGCAGGTGAATGTGGTCTTTTCTTGATCCAGCGGATCAATGGGGATCTGAAAGTAACCCGAGAAACCATCAAGGAAACAATAGTATTCGTTCCCTGCTAATCTCTCAAGCATCTGGTCCATGAAGGGTAGAGGAAAATGGTCTTTACGGGTGGCTTCGTTTAACTTGCGATAGTCAATACACACACGCCATCCCGTAACCAATCGAGTTGGAATTAACTCGTTTTCTTCATTTGTGACAACAGTTATGCCACCCTTTTTAGGAACACAATGAATTGGGCTAACCCAAGGACTATCAGAGATCGGGTAAATTAAACCGGCATCAAGAAGTTTGAGAACCTCTTGTTTGATAACCTCATGAATCTTAGGATTCACCCTTCTCTGATGTTGGACTGCTGGTTTGAAGTCATCCTCCATTAAGATTTTGTGAGTACAAAACTCAGGGTTGATACCCTTAATGTCGGAGAGTTTCCAAGCAATTGCTTGCTTGTGTGACTTCAAGACCTTTATGAGAGCAGTTTTCTCCTCCTTAGTTAAGTCTTTAGCAATTATGACGGGTAATTTATCATCACCCTCCAAGAATGCATACTCGAGATGAGGAGGTAGGTCCTTAAGTTCAACCTCGGGAAATTCTTCAGTAGATGTTTGTACTGATTTGATTTCCTCAATTGTGATCTCTTTCGGAGGGAGTGAAGGTAATGGATCTTCATTTAACAATTGCTCAAGATAAAGAATATCTCCCTCCGAATCATAAACACCATCAATTCCAGGCGGAATTGATTCATCACTAGCAAGAAACTCATCGATCTCTTCCAGAAAGAAGTCACCTCCCTCAAACGGAGTGAGAGAGGGGGAAGAGTCGGCAATGATAGGTTGAGAAGATGTGGTGGAATCCCCACTCACAGAATTATGAAGATGACCAAGAAACTCTTGAGAGTACTCCTCTAAAGCAATATCAATTACATCGACTCGATTAATTGATTCAGTATCATAATTTGAGGAGTACCTCGAAGTTTGATCAAGGTTAAAGGTAACAACTTCACTACCCACACGTAACGTAATTTCTTGCTCAAATACATCAATAAGAGCACGGCCCGTTCTCAGGAATCCTCGTCCAACAATGAGGGGAACCCGAGGATCGGCATCGAAATCAACAACCACAAAGTCAGCTGGAAAATGGAACTTTCCAACATTCACGAATACATCCTCGGCGATGCCAAGAGGACGCGATATAGAACGATCTGCAAGCTCAAGAGTCATGCAGGTAGGAACAAGTTCTGGAAGAGAAAGTTTCTTCCATACTGAATAAGGCATCAGATTGATGCTTGCACCAAGATCGGCAAGGGCAAAGCATTCAATCATCCCTGGAAAAACACAAGGAAGAAGAAATTTTCCAGGATCTCCAAGCTTCTCGGGAAGCTTCTTTAACAGAACTGCTGAGCAGTTCTCGTTCAAAGGAGTTTTAGCCATTTCAAACAGTTTTTCCTTATTGCTTAACATGTGCTTGAGAGTTGATGCAAACTTGGGCATCAGCATGATAGCATCCGCAAAGCTTATGTCAAAATGAAGTTCTTGGAAAATTTGAAATTTTTTTTCCATTTGATGACTGGCTTTTTCGCGGAATTTTTGCTCATTTAAACGTGAGGGGTAAGGAATAGAAGGAATAGAAGTTTTGGATTTGGGGTTGTCAACTGGAGGTTCAAAAACAACTCCAGGTTTGGTTTTGGGTTTCGGAACAACCTGAGGATGGACATTTCTGGTACCTCCGTTATTAGTAGGAAGTTCCTTGTCCTTTGTCGCCTTAGGTTCACTTTCCACTACCTTCGGGAGAGAAGAAGAAGAGGTAGTAGGAATAGCGGGTCCATCATAAGAAGCACCACTTCTGGTTGTGATCGCCTTTGCATCGCCCCTCGGATTAGCAATCGTGTTGCTAGGTAAAGTACCTGAGCCCGAGGGTCGATCATTTAAAGACTTCTTAATGTCAGAAATCTGGCTAACCAACAACCGATTCATTTCTTCTTGGGATTTCATGAATTGTTTCAACAACTCATCAGATGATGGTCCAGTTGGAACAATGGCTTGAGTTTGCACAGGAAAATTCTGGCCTCTATTGTTAGGATTAGGGCCTTGATTTTGGAAATTTCCTTGATTATTGCCATGACAATACCCTGGGTTGAAATTTCCCTGACCTTGGTTTCTATTGAAATTTCCTTGGTGTTGGAAATTTTGATTTTGATTTTGAAAACCGTTGTTTGGACTAAAATTACCTTGGTTTGGAAAACCTTGGTTTGGTCTATTTTGATTTTGATTACGGTTTTGGTTGAAACCGGGAGGTCCAGGGTAGTGGTTAGGACGGTGGTTCGGGTCTATAGGAGCACGATATTGGTTGCCTCCTTGATTAGAAATCCCGCCCACAGCATTAGCTTCAAAAGGGTTACCATCGGTGGCCATACAGTTGTAGTAAGCATGGGGGCCACCGCAAGTAACACAGACTTCCACTTTCTTAACTTCAGCAGGAGGTGAAGTTTGTGGAAAAGAGACTTTCTTTTGGTTGGAGAGAACCAAAGCCTGAATTGCTTCCGTGAGTTTGTCGATCTTAGCATCGGTGCTAGATTGACTCACGGGCGATGAAGTAGAAGGACCAACACTGACTTGGGAAACAACCGGCTTGCTTCGTGCAGTGCGGACTTTAGACTTATTTTCAATGATCGCTAAAGCTTCTTTGACAGTTTTGCTCAAGAAATTTCCTCCAGCGGAGGAATTGAGAGAATCTTGATCAGATTGACTCACTCCATTATAGAAAGTATCGAGTTGCATCAACTCGGAGAAACCGTGGTGAGGACATTTGCGAAGCAATTCCTTAAAACGATCCCACGATTCACTGAAGGATTCATCAAACTTTTGTGTGAACTTGATGATTTCATTTTTAAGACTCGTGGTTTTGGAAGGTGGATAAAATTCATTCACAAATTTCTTCACCAGGTCTTCCCATGTCTCAATTGACTGAGGGGGTTGTTTTTCAAGCCAAATCCGGGCTTGTCCCTCAAGAGAAAATGGGAACAGAAGAAGCTTGACAGTATCTGTAGGGACATTCTTGTATTTGATGGTAGATGCAATCTTGTTAAACCATCGAATATGAGCATGAGGATCATCCCGCTCAAAACAATAGAACTGACTTGAGGTTACAAGATTCAGTAACCCGGTTTTGAGTTCAAAATTTTCAGCCACAATGGCTGGGATCACAATAGCATCTCCATACCCGTCGATGGGTGCCTGGAGAAGCTCACACATAGGACGTTCTTCCGCCATGGTAGCGGAAGTAGTGTGAGCAGTCC
Source organism: Chrysanthemum seticuspe (assembly GCA_019973895.1). Lineage (NCBI taxonomy): Eukaryota > Viridiplantae > Streptophyta > Magnoliopsida > Asterales > Asteraceae > Chrysanthemum > Chrysanthemum seticuspe. The sequence goes on along the minus strand of BPTQ01000008.1, from coordinate 225,329,270 downwards.
GGATCTCAGATCCGACTGATGGGGCAGAAAGTCTACGGACACGCCTTCTTGGAATCTTGACAAGCTCACGAAATGGGCTTACAGATCTAGAAGAGCGAGTGCGCATACACTAGAGTTAACTCTAAGAGACCTCAGAGTTAAGGAGAGGAATGGGAATTATGAAAATATTATGAAAATGGGGTAAGAAGAATCTTTTTGAGTTTTCTGGTTCTGAAAAGTATATATAACAACAAATCCAATTAAAACAAAATCGAGGCAAAACAACAGTGAACTTAAACCAATAATCACAAGATGAATGGCTTCTTTGAAAAAGGTACACCAATCACGAGGACACAAAGGCAAGTTTTAAATCTTTAGTTCGGGAACTTATTATGGTCGTACCCCCAGTTAGGTAGTACACTGCCTTGGTTTGCGGTGGTAATCTTTTATGTTGTTATTATTAAACAAAGAAAACGACAAATTTTTTTGTATTTTTATCTTTTGATATATATATATAGAAACAAAAGGAAAATATTTTTGTGTTTTATACGTTTTTTGGATGTTTTTGGGTTTTTGGATTTTTTATAAGATTATATATATAGATATAGATAGATGGTATGAACAAAGAGTGATTATTCAAATCACTAATCTGCTAAACGGAAGATAATTAGCACAGCTCCCCGGCAGCGGCGCCAAAATTTGATTCGTGCTAAACCGTCAAGTTATCTCACACAAGTTAGCCACTTGTGAATGGCTAACCGTAAGAAACTTAAAACAGTTCAGACACAAATGCAATGAAGTCCAGGAGAGTATAGTGTTTCCCCAGGTCGTTATGTCCCAACGAGCTGTGCGAGAATAGTCAAACGTGTAGTGATCGAGAGGATTTGAACGGAAAAGAGTTTTGATTTATTATAACTACAGAAAAAGTATATAAATTACAAGGGCTTAAATGCAAATTAAAGAAAATTAAAAAGATAAATTCTATTAAATAAACGCTATCACTATTTTTAAACTGATGTTTTTGATTTTTCTTTTATAAAACTTGAATTAAAAACTACGTGACGTACACAAGAAAATGTAAAACTGAAACAATATTAATCCTAAAAATATGAAAATGACTTTTTTACAAACCTAATGATATGAGAAAATTTTTAGAAAAAGAAAATTATTTTTAAAACTATTTATCTAATTATTATTAATTAAAAACTAATTTTACTTATTTAATAATAGCCTAAAATACAAGAAAATATGAAATAAAGCTAGAAAAATGAAATTATGACTTGGAAAAATCTAAAATAACTAAAGAGAATTTTCAAAACTATTTTTATATTTTTCTGACTATTTTTCTATTTTTTATGAATTAAAAACTACTTAAAACTAATTAAATTGCTTAAAAATACAAATTTAACTAAGAAAAATCTGGAAAAATATTTTTTTGACTTTTTATATTTATCTTAACCTAGGAAAAATGAAAACTTATTTTTTTGAAGCTTTTCTGAATTAACTGTATTAAAAGCTAATTAAAATTACCTAAAAACTGTTTTTAATTAAGAAAAATAGCAAACAGTGATAGAAAAATGTAAAAATAATATACTGAATCTAAGAAAAATATAAAAACAGGGGCTTGTGTAGTGGAATATGAAACTGCAGTTGCAAGTGCTTATAAATAAGCACTTTGAATAAGCCAAAGGGTCCAACTGAGCACCAACTGAACACAGAAGCTCTAATATGCTAAAATTACTTAAAAACAACTTATTACAACTATCCTAGACCACTGAAATGCAAACTACACAGATTTGGCTATTTGAGATTAAGTTCTAAAACATATTTTTGCTACCACTTTGTAGCTTAAAGACAAGCTACCCAATAAGCTGGAACTGAAAAACAGATATTGGAACTTGAAGTTGACCTGGTTGGCTACTTGTAAACCAAAGATTAGCCTTGGGCAAGCTCTTATGAGCTTTTGCCAAGCTCTGTAAGAACTGTGCAAACTCAGTGTTCACTGAGTTTGTGAACAGGGCAAATAAGCCCTGTTTGACAAGCTCTTTTGGAGCTTTTACAAAATTTCTAAAATTATGCAAAAATCATTTTAAGAAAATAGACCAGCTGAACTTATAAAACCCAGAGTTTGACTTGATTTGGCCCAAAACTGAATCAATGAAAAATCATCTCAGTTGGGCTAAAACTGAGTTTTGCAAGTTTTTGACTTTTGACAATTATGAAACTTTGACTTTATTGAACTTTGCAACTGATTTAAGGACTGAGATTGATGTTATATGGTGAAATGAAACTAGTGCAAGCTATCCTAATGATATCTAAACACAATACAAGTTTTTGACTTCACAAATCTCTAACAGTTAAGAAATTAAGACAGTAGAGAGGTGATTTTGACTTATAGACCAATATTATGCAATTAGACCACTAGAATGACTATAACTCCCCTACTAGAGATTAATGCAACAGGTTTTAACCGATTCCTAAGCTTCTAACTCAGATTAATAGCTAGATCCAAACAGCAGTTATGTGACAATTATGCAAGTTTTAAACTGAAAACTACCTTACTAGATTAAGCTATCACCTAATCTAGATTTGCTTAATCTGATTACACCTAAATGAGATAATCTAAACCATGAACAACCTCAGAATTAGAATGAGCTACTTATGCAGATTTGAGATCAAAATATGCAGAACATGACAGAAATATATATGAACTAAAACTGCAATTAATAAAGCACAATTATACTTCAAACTACATAATCAAACAGAATCCAAGCAATCCTATAATAGACTTTAGCTAAATCAAATTTGAGAAAAAGGTAGAACTCACAAAAGGTCCAACCACAATGGTTCGCCAAATAAGACTGAATACCCCTATCCTACACTGATCTCAACCCAATTCCATCTCAGAATCAACCCAAATTCATTTCTGCATCACCATTATCCATTTCCAAGACCTAATGAGCCCAGTTTGACTTTCGTTGACCAAGGATGAGAATTGCTTGAAACTGAATTCCAAGCTTATCAAAAGCTATGATGAGCTTAAGTAAGCTTGTTTGACTTTAACAATAAGCTATTTGAAGCTTGGAAACAAAAGTTTGAAATTGAATTCCTTAACAGTAAGCATAGAAACTTGAATTTATATTAAAACTTTGATTTGATACTAGAAACTGGATTGTATTGATAAAACAACTTAATTTGATTACAAATTAAAACTTTAATACTAAAAACGACATACATAAATATTGAAAAACTAAGTACTCTCTTTCTCTTGCTTCTTCTTCCTTCTTTTTATACACCAATAAGCTTCTCTCACCTCTCTGATCAATTCCCACTAATTATCTTGGCCTTTGGATTACTTGAGTGGATTTTAGCCGTTGGATGCAATTTTGGCGGGAAAGGTTTTTAACAGCTGGAGAGGTTGAGTGTTAGGTTGAAGAAGGCATTTAATGCTTCTTGGCTTGGGGTGTTTGGAGTGATAAGGGTGGGTGTGATGATGATGGAGTTTGGAAGAGTTGCAGGCATAGGTGTAGGGGATGATGATGGAGGGAAAGGGAAACCCGTGAGGGGGTTTGACCAAATTTGACCGGTGGGTCTATTATTGGACAGGGGGTCACAAGGCAGGGGTCAAGTGGGTTATGACAAGGGTCACAAGTCCATGGAGGGGTTCATTTGGTTTGTTTAGGGTCCAAAATGATATATAAAGGGTATTAATAACAAGGACTTGTTATGCAAATTCTGAAAATACAAGGACCAATTCTGCCATTTTGTCAAAGTTGTTCCAAGGGACCAAAAGTGACAAGCTCCAATAGTACAAGGACCAAACTTGACATTTTCCAATTTCCAAGGACCATTTTTGCCAATTTTTAAACTTGAAGGACCAAATTTGGAATTTCTCAAAAATTTTGATATTTTTCACCAAAGGACTAATTTTGACAAGTTATGATTTTAAAAGGACCTTTGGTGATTTTTCTTTTGAAATTAAGTGCTCAGGGACTATTTCTGACAATTTTTGAAACTTGGGGGACTGAAACTGCCAATTATGCAAACTTAGCTCATTTTTCATCTGATTTTAAACATTTTGCATCTGAAACATATAAAATGCAACTTTGAGATATTTTCAGTATTTTGATGCATTTCTGAGCATTTTTAAACGTTTTGCAGTTCAGATTTAACCAAAAATGATGAGTATTTACACACTCATCAATAGACGAGTAATGTGTTAAGTTAGCTTGATGCATTTGGGAAAGACAATTCAAAGAGGCAATGTTTTAGGAATAAACCAAAATAGCCCATATGTGTTCATTTGTGTGCATTTATCGACTAGTCACATCGACTTTCTGACTTCCGTGTTATACCCTTGTTGTTGCACTCATTCTTAGTGCAAGATACCCCTAGTTACGCCAGTTGAGTTTATGCTTTTCGTTTCTTAACCCATTTACACTTTTGTTTCGTTACACCTATTCACCTTAGCCTACCGTGTAGTCTTAGTTTATGATCGAGAAGTTACTGTTCACCCGAGTTCGAGGTTTGAGTAGAGAGGTTCGTAAATCACGCTTACATTGAAGTCATACATTTGAAGATCATTGAAGACCCCCATATTCTCCATATGTTCATCTTAAGTGGGGGGATATTTTATCCTTTATTATATTGGTTATGTTAAAACAAATGGTTGTTAGTCCAGTTTATGTTATTAAAGTGCAAAGTTATAGCACTATGTTATGAGTTTAAGAGATATTAGCATCGAGGAGGTCAATTCAATCACATTTGAAGATTTGAGATGGTGACGTTATTACACCAACATCTGCTAATGGCACATTCACTTGGCACATCATGATCTAGTTTCTTCATCTTAAAGCTTGAATTTTGGATGAACAGTGGGCAGTGACAACTTGGTTTTGAGCTAAGACTATTTGTTTTGTTTATTTTTATTTTTCATCCATTAAAATATCCCATGTCTTACCTTATCCCTTAGTCATGAAGCGTGCCTAGGTGATGAAGCGAGCAATCATTGGTGTCTTGGCCATGGATTTGGTCAATATCATTGATTTTGTCAACTTTGCCGTGGCACGTTAGTAGTGACACATCACCCTAAACCTATGCAACACTATAACCCTACATTGCCTTCTAAAGATTGTCTTGACCTTAGCTCTAGTGGTGGAGTTATGTGTAATCGCCAAGCCTATGATAAAATACTTACTATGTCTGTGCAATTGAGTGATCACCTCGAAATTAAACAACTTAGATTAGGATGAGTGTGAGAGTATTTCGTTCCCCATTTCGTGAAGTGTTCGGCTCCAAATCATTCTAGCATGGGAACTCTTAACTGCATGTTCTTTGATTTACTCGAGGAATGTATTATTTTACATATAATCTAAAGGTCTACTTGAGGGCAAGTAGAGTTTAGGTGGGGGGATATTTGATAACATCAAATAATTCCCATTTTCTAAGTGTTAATTTCCCCCTTTATTGACGTATTATGCTTTAAATGTTATTAGATTCACCCTTATTTCTTCTTACTTCATTTAAGGAGTAATTATCTAATGTAAACGATATTTGGATGAAATTGGGCTCAAGATGGATCATTCTTATATCACGAAGATTACGGCATAACAAAGTGATGAAGTTACGCCGTAATTACATTTATGAAGACTACGCCGTAACCATGAGATAAGGTTACGGCGTAATTACCACACCGAATCTAGTTATAAAGACTATGTCGTAACCATCAGCTTAGGTTACGGCGTAATTGACACTCCGTACGTGTTAGGAAGACTACGGCGTAACCACCTCCCAAGGTTACGCCATAATCCTGGATAAGCATCGAAGAATATTTTTTAAGATGAATTACGGCGTAACTATTTCATAGAGTTACGCCGTAACTTGAATTAGGGTTTCATGCCTATAAATACATCGTGAATTCTTCATTTGAAGATATCTCCCCTTTCCAAACCTTTCTAGGTATTGGGGAGAGCAACCAAACAAGAAGAATTATGGCTTAGGAGTCTGAAGAACGAAGTTCTCGTCTACGATTTCCTTTGTATTCGAGTTTTAATTCCTTATGTTTTTCTAGAGATCATATTATGAATTCATGTTATTAATTCAAGTTTTTGTTTATGTTATTTATTCTCTTTTCTACTCTTTATAGACATCTACTTAGCCTTTTCATAGATCGCTGGTTTTGGTAATATTATAAGCTTGTTAGTATCTAGTGGGATGGGAGAATTGACCAAAGGACCCCAACTCACTAGATTGTGAAGAATGGAAGGAATTAGCCATTTTACAACCATCCTTTGTGTGCGAATTGACCAAAAGATCACCTATCAAGTGGAGGTATTTAAGAAGCTAGGGGAAATCTAAGATCCTAACGGCCGGGTTTATATAGAACTAGGTCTAGTAGATTTGGTACTTAATGACTGCTATTAGATTGCTGAATGATCCTTGGTGACCTATAATCATCTTGGTGAGGTGTCTAAGAATCATAGGCTAGATGAATTGACCAAAAGTGTCTAGTGATATTTACCCACTATATTGAACTTGAGAATTGAGAATTAAACATATCTAAAACCTTGGTTAAGCTTTATTCTCTTACTTCTTTGTCCTTATTTCTACTCCTGTTTAATTAGGATATTTTTATCTATTTTATCATATTACTATTATTTTATCTTATTTATCTCGCAGTACCTTAGTTCTTTCAGATAACAACTCTTTTAGGACGACACTCGGATTTACCTAGGCTTTAGTACATCTGATCAGGTTCTCTGCCCATTAGTATGTGTTGACCTTGGATATCTTAGTTTTATAAATTTAAAGGAAGGATGAAGTAACACATCATTAACCAAAACTCAAATTGTTTTAGGAAGATCATTATTTTTTTACAAAACTAAATCATGTGAAGAAGATTAATAGATAAGAATAATAAGTCGGTAAAAAATGATAGAATTTTGCAAGTGTATAGAAGGAGGAAAAAGTTAAAGTTACATATTGGTGGATGGAGAATCAAGGATAATGGAGGGAGGAAGGAATGAAGGAGGGTGGAGGAAGAAAAATAATTTTGTAATACTTTCTAACACATCGTAATCCTTCGTAATAGAAGGGTGAGAGAAAGGAGTGGGTCGTGGGTTCAAGGGAGAATGGAGGGGGTACATGTGAGGATGGACGGGGTTTCTGGGAGAAAAGAGTGAGTTTATCTAAAGTTATTTTTAATTACGAATATATGGCGAATTCTACGATATATAGCAAAAAAGTTCAACCTTTTATTCATGTAATCTGTTTGATGAAAAACTTTATAATTTTTCATATACATGAGATTAAAAAGTCGTTGGTGGTATTTTTCAAAGAATTATGTGCACAAATAATATATACATAATTATATATTTAGTAATTTGTATAAATAAATCACGTCCGGTAAAAAAGGCACTAATGGGTCATACATGTGCATCATAATTGGAAATAAATATTGATTATTGTGATATAAATTTTGAGGGTCCAAAAAATTAAATTAACTGGATTAATTTAATAAGTTATAAAGATTATTACTTGAAAGTATAAACAAATAAAGAGAATGAGTGTTAGAGTGAAACTTAAGATGTTTCCTTGGTAATAAGGAAACAAGCCTATATAAACAAGGCACTTCCTCATAAGTTTCTCAACCATTCACAAAATCAACACACAACCTTAAACCCTCTCCTCTCCCTCTTGTTCGTCTAATCGGTCGAATACCCTAAGGGTTCAAAACCCTTAAGTCAACCAAAGTCGATTTCGACTAAGGGTTCCTAAACCCTTAGTTATGTGATTGATCAGGGTGTTCCAAGATCGCGTGTGTGCTGATGCACTGAACCATCTAGCAGTTTCTGAATGTGACAGTACCCGTGGATGCCTATAACTTCCTTGTACGAGTATTCAAGAATGATCATGTTGATCAAATCATAGGTACACATGTTAAACTATTCTTTTAGTTAATTTAGATTGTAACATATGCTTGGATCCGTGGCTAGGGTTTGTAATTAGATTGATTCTGCATATTAATCTGGTAATATTATTTAATTATGAGTAACCTAAAATCAGTAATAAAACCCTACAGTCGTATTAGAGCCACTTGCATAATGTTACAATCAATCTAAGTCTCGCATGATCTATTATTTGATCCATAAAATTCGGTTGTTTAATATAAACTTTGTGTTTCAGTCAAAATTTGTGTCGACTATTTTTTTGAAAGTTTTGATTTTTATCTTTAGAAACTAGATATTGGTTTTCTTTCCAGGAATGAAAACCCTAATTGACTATCTAGGGTTTTTTGAACCCTTAATGGACCGATTTAAGGTTTAGGGATTTTCTTTAATAAAAATGGAGTCTTGTTTTCAAGCATGGCAAAAAGCCCTAGATCAAAATACATAAGGTGTTGGTCCAAATTGTGCAAAACATGATTAACTTTACAGAATAATCAAATGACACTAATAACACTCATTGTACGTTTTCAACATTTATATTCTATTTGCAATTGATAAAGAATATATACCCAAGTGTTTGCGGAATAACACTTGGGATTGAATGACAATGTATACTCTATAATTTTGAATAGGAGGATCCTATCAACTATACAATACTGTAATTTACATGTTTGTGTGTGTAGAATCCTAACTATCTCTTTACAAACCTACATATATATAGCTAAGAAATGCAAAGTACAACATGTGATGGTTGGTGTGAGGTGTCATACATCAAGTAGTGCTTCCACTTTTGAAAAAGAAACAACCATTCTTTTGGAGCAGTGATGACATGTATTCCCACTATTATGGCAATTTCTTGTACTTGCTTTGACTTTCTTTAGTAGTTGCTGTCAGCTTTATTTTCCTAAAGAAGTACCCGCTCATATTTTTGGTCTGTTCAAAGAAAGTCTTCAGGGAGTCAGTGAGTTATTGTCATCACCCACTGACTCCATTACCTTCTTTTTTGGCTCAAGGATCATTCACCGAGTACCGACTTATTGAATGTCGAGTCTTTTTTTTGACTCAGTCTGAACATCCTAAAGGTAACTCACCGAGTGACTGTTCACTCAGTGACTTGTTTGATGTTTACGGTTATACAATACTCATTGATTTTTGTATCAGTGGGTAACTTACTATTTATTCAGTTAGTTAGGTTATTTTATTTCAAATACTTGTTAGGGCTAATTGGGTCAAATTTTGACCTAACAGTCTCTCCCTATTTGAATATATAAATAGACTAGGTGAATCAGGCTGGTTTTGGTTATGAGGTTATGGTGATAACGGATTTAAGCTTATGGTTATCAGGATATCAGGTGCGGATTCAGTTATGGTTTCAGGTTGTGATTTCAGTTATAAGTTATCAGGGTATCTAGTTTGGGTTTTCAGGTTCATAAGTGTTTTCAGAGACTCGGGTTTGAAAGTCATTGAGGTGAGGTGAGGTTTCAAGATCAGTTTCACATTCACGTTCACATTAACACACCTTGTATCATTCTATGGATTAGTATTAACCTGATCAACCTCAGCCCAAAAAGCACCATCAACATTCCTTGATGTTGCAAAAACTCAGCTTGAAAACCACATCACCACTCCCTGATGTTCATTGTACCTAATTTATCCTATTACCACTTCCCTGATGTAAACTTTCGTTACTCCCTGATGTACTTACACCACACCAAGAAAGACAAGTATTTCCCGTTCACTAAGTACCTTGTTTTAGGTAACTTCAACTCAGGATTGTGTTAAAACATTCAGGTTCAGAGTCTGTTCATCAAAGACCCTCGATTTCAGGCTCTTCTATTTTCAGAGACTCACAAATTTACGGACTCCACTGTTAGGGACTGCACTAATCCTCTGAAGCCCACTCTTCCCTTCTGATACCCTTCTTTTTATGTAAAGTTTCTCCCTAATAGTTTCAATCGCCTAATAATTACCTAATCACAACCTTCACTGATAAACTATTAACATCTATCCCCATCCTAATCACTCCCTGAGTCGCAATCAAAGTACTCCAAAACCACATACATAAAAAACAATGCGACTCCCTAGGTTAAAAGTTTGCGAGTTCAGACCCCTGAAACCTTTAGCATGTTCAGTTCCTAAATTTGTTTCATAAATTTAGAGAGTTGTTCTTGTTTAGGGCTTCAGTGATCGGGTTCAGTAGGCAGGGTTCAAAGGGTTCAGTGACCAGAGCGTCTTTAACTGTGTTCAGTTAAGGTTCAATAGTCTAGTTCAGTGAGTATGTTTAAGAGGATCAGTGACCTGAGTTCATCCCAGGATAAGGGAACAAGTTTAGTGATCTGATCGGTTCGGTGAAATAGGTTCAGTTTCTGAGGTTAATTTGTGGGGTTCAGATTTCAACTAGGTTCATGTTTAGTGGACTGACCGGGTTTAAAGCTATTGATAGGGTTCAGGTTAAGGTTTAGTGACCTGACTGGGGTTCAGTGAATAAGGTTGAGTTTTGAGGTTGGGTGTTCAATTTCGCGTTGGTTATAACCACTGATATCTACTCACTTTAATCACTTTGATATTTAGGTCACGTTCCCATCATTACTATTGTAACACCCCGATCTTTGTAATTTTCAGAAAAAGAGTTTTATAGTGTTATAGAAAATTAGAAAAGGTCCTTATGTTTGTATTTTATTGAGATAAAGACCCCAAATGATATAAGAAATAACTAGTTGGATTCAGTTTGCAACATAGTTATATGCTAAGGGCTTATTATGTCAACTAGCCAAACTTAGAGTAAATGACCAAAATACCCTTGTGGCTTATCTCATAAACCAATTCAGGAGATAAGTATCATCTAATTTTCCCTCTCATTGCCACGACATACACATACAAGAAGGAGGTGAGATTTCTTCACCTTGAAGAATTCACCACATATCACCAATCTTAATTAAGATTTTAACAAGAAAGCACAAGGTTTAATGTTAGGATTGATTATGAAGCTTCAACATGTTCATTTGGTTATCTTCAATTCAAGGTAAGTGGTTAAATCATGTGTTTAATCATGAAACTGAATTAGAAGTGTACGGAATTTATACCTAACAAGTGTTTAAGCATGAATTGATGTTATAAGGTTATGTTAAATTAAGCTTACGGAAACTTAGTTTTGATTATGGTGAATTATGATGAAATTGGAATTAGAAGTGTGATTGTTATGATTAAAATCATGTCAAGAATTTATGGATAAATTATGGTTACATGTGTAGAAGAATTAGTGTTAGTGATGTTGATCATGATTTTGTATGTCAAGTTAAGGAGTGTTTGGTACAAGCTTATTTAGTGCTTAAACTAGCAAGATAGCTTATGGGTCTGATAAAAATTGATCTTAAAATGTTAAATAAGCTGTAATATAAGTTTGGTGAATAATAGAATAGCTTATAATGAGTTTTGTGTCGTTTTCGTGATAGTTAAATTTGGGACAGCAAGGTTTTTCAGAAAATGCGCAGACTTAGAAGGGCTGTGGAGAATAAACCGTTCGTCAGATTAAGATGAAATCTAAACGAAAGTTGTAGCCCTCTGAGTCTACATTAATTGTTATTCTTTAAGTTTTTGCTCGTTTGGTGTAACAACCCTCATTTTCAGGTTACTTTTCATTTTTTTTGAAAAGTTACTATTCACTTTCACTATTCATCCCATAAATTTTTTTATTTCATATTCTCGTAAGTTAATTTATTTTAGTAATAACCTGAGAGTTTAACAATCGTTAGATCATCTTCGCAAAAGTTATTAAGAAAATATCGTCTTAAAGTTTCGTTTTGGTCAGAGCACCATTTAAACATCCCGCGCATAACAAAAACCAACTCTGACAAATTTCCTCACATCAGATTAATTTTTAGATCACTCATAATCAATTAGAGAATTTTTAATATTTCATTTAAATGTTACCAAATAAACCTTGAGCCGTACGAGACTAAACTTACGTTTTAAACAATTCTACTTAGACCCAGACTTAACCATTCCTGCACTGTATTTTCTAAGATGTTTAGACACTTTTACATTTTTTGGACAAGTCAAACATATTTCCCTCCTCCTTTGACCATAAAGAAATTAACCTTGTACGTTGTACATTTTTGCTTAAATCGCGTAACTTTTAGACTTCACGTATAACTGTTAAGTTATCCCACGTATAACGAAAACCACATTTTGACATCTCATATCACTTATAGAATAATTTTAGCCTACTTTAAATAAATTCATGGTCATTTCCCGGAAATCTCATTCTTTTATGATAAATTGCATTTTTCACGTATTTAGCCTACGTTTCCAGTTTTAACAGCGTTTATGCGACCCATTAAACTTATCACTCATTTTATAAGATAATAATGAGTTTAATCATTCCTATAAGTTTCATATTTTTACGACACCCGGTTTTACGTTTCATGAATTAAATACTTACTGTTAGCGACTCACTCCGTAAACACAAGATAATATCTAAACAAACTAACCTCCTCATTTTAGCCCAAGCTGGAATTTTTTGATGAGTCATAAGGGCAAGTGTCTTAGTGAAATCCATTTAACCTTAGGATTATTAAATGTGTAAAACTTAACCATAGTTAAATTTTAACCCAATATATAGTTAACTCATAAATTTTCCCTATAAATACCAAGATAAAACTACATAATTTCTTGCACCCTCCTCTCTTTATCTATCAAAGTTCTAAAACCCTAAGGCACTTATCTTATATTTTGTAAGAAAGTTAACTAGTTTTTGAAAGAAAACTAGTGTTTGATCTTCGTTCTTGGAAGTTTTCAAGAAAGAGTCGTTATAATCTTCAAATAACTTCAAGTCTCCAAAAAGACGTTGTTATAATCTTATATTCTCCTTCGAGCTTTCAAGAAGGTGTTGTTATAATCTTCAAATTGCCTCGGGTTTTCGAAGATTACAAATTCCTCGTCGAAGCTCCGCTTATATTTCATTTTTCCATAATACTCAAGCATTCTATATTAAGGTAAGTATTTATAAGACTCAAACTTATTTAAATACTTATAAACTTTGTTAGTTTATTTATTGTATTTATAAACTATTAATATATCATATAATCAAGTAATCAAAATACATGTTTTACGTATTGAGCATTACAACACTAGGGAACTTCATGTGAGGGGTTCATTTGGGTAAACGGATCAACGAGTTACTGGATTTACGAAGTAAAGTGTCCTAGCTCCTCAAACGTTTACTACATGACCTCTGAATTATGATGGCCCGAACGGTAGTACGATATATATAAACTAAACACGTTTTCACAACTAGACCATTTCTAAAAACGACATACACAACTGCCATGTACTACATCATGATCAATATAAAGACGTATATAGGCTTGTTATTACTTTCGCATCATTATTTCAAAACCTAAGTCGCAACATCATATTCTAGGTTGCTTTTAGAGGTTCTCACGGCATATCCATCTTTCTCACTATACATTTGATATCATTAACTCACGATGAGTTCATAGCCCCACTTTCTATTACTTAATTGTTTTACAAATCCTTGGGGGAAATACATGCTTTATTTTAAATCGAACACATTGCTTTCAAACTATATGCTTATCTGAATGTATTATTTTCACTAAGTACCACTATTGTCAATCTTAAGTCCCTATTATCATGAACCATTAATCACTTGCGAGTGAACGCAAATATTGCCGATAGGCCTATTGGGATTGAAAAATCCTGTTTGTGTTGACCGGGTAGGCAAACAAACGCACTTTATTTGAAGATCTATAGGTTTATTGGCAAATTACCTATTAGGGCAACTGTTACTATTATATCAATTTCTATTGACAAGCTGTTAACATTTTCGGTATCATGAGCTTAGTGCAATAATAACTGTTTTGTTTTCAACATTATGGGTGTATAACAACGTAACCCACACGAACATTATGTGTTCAACTGATTTCCTAAACTCTATGAATTTTACTCAACCTTTGTGTTGACAGTTTTAAGCATGTATTTCAGGTCCATATTGTACGAGGCTGGCACGGAGGAGCACGGATACTCAAGAAGGCTATAAATTTTATTTTCATTCGAAAACCCATTTAATGTATTTTGTAAACCGTGAAACTATTAGGACCTCATTTTTGTAAACTCTGATATTTATATAAATCGAATGATAAATCTTTTAAAACGACTCCATTAGAGTTCGTTTTCTATTGTTATGACTATTGTGCCATGAAGTAACACCTAGTTTGAAATCCTTTGCGTATCACGAAGTTGGGGGTTACAGATTGGTATCAGAGCCTTAATTATAGAGAAACGAGTCTAATTGTGACCTAAACTATAACCACTTATACAAACAAAATATTTTATAGCCTTTCGCTCTCCGTGCCTTCCATCCTCCAGACGATTATGTGACTCCTAGGTAGTTTATGCTACACAAACATACTAGTATATTGATATATACACTTGACATATTTTCAATCATTTTAGCTAAACGATGGACTAAACATATATGTTTATGCCTATTTTAAGGCATTGCGGCACAATCATATTTTTCCAAATCATGTATCTACTCATGCATTTTAGGATAACGAAACTTCCTCCAACACATTGTAAGTTATACAATAGTCTCATTTATTTTTCAAGACACTGTAAATCCTACAGTGGTATCTATTACATTCTCAGACACTGTAAATCCTACAGTGATCTCTATTACATTCTCAAACACTGTAAATCCTACAGTGGTCTCTATTACATTGTCAGACACTGTAAATCCTATAGTGAACTCTATTACATTCTCAAACACTGTAAATCCTACAATGGTCTATATTACATTCTCAGACACTGTAAATCCTACAGTGGTCTCAATTTCATCCCCAGACACTGTAAATGAAACAGTGAACTCATTTATTTCTCAGACATTGTGAGTTGCACAACGGTCTCCATCATTTCTCAAGACATTGTGAGTTACACAATGATCTCTCCATCATTTCTCAAGACATTGTGAGTTACACAATGATCTCTCCATCATTTCTCAAGACATTGTGTGTTGCACAATGGTCTCTATTATTTCCTAGACATTGTGAGTTACACAATGGTCTCAACTATTTCTCAGACATTGTGAGTTACACAATGGTCTCAACTATTTCTTGGACATTGTGAGTTGCACAATGGTCTCTATTATTTCCTAGACATTTTAAGTTACACAATGGTCTCAACTATTTCTTAGACATTGTGAGTTGCACAATGGTCTGTATTAGTTCCTAGACATTTTGAGTTACACAATGGTCTCAACTACTTCTCAGACATTGTGAGTTACACAATGGTCTAATTTACTTCATAGACATTGTAAGTTATACAAAGTCTCTAGAAATTATCTTATAAACCTTATGTGATATTATTTTACATGAAACCCGTCACAATCTAACGATTTCCCTAATGGAAATACAAGAAATTGGATTTCTAAAGGACAAACTGATTCATCATCTACAAAAGCTGAAGTTCAGCAACTTTCTCTATATTCATCAAAGTCCTATTTTGAAACCTTCATTGTTAAAAATTCGTGATTCTAGCCAAGTATGGACTATTTTAGAATTACTTAAGACTTCTTTTCCATACGTATCTACCCATACTATCTTCTATGCAATGGAATGTGAAAACGTAGGTTACAAGTATTTTATGGCCGGGACTTGCAACTGAATGGTTTGATATCGCCTTTCCTTTGTGGATATTTTCTCAAAAGCTATGGACATATCACGAGTATACCTTATTTAGATATTTGGAAAATTTATCGAACCTCGGCTAAATATAGTCTAGTCACCTATATTTAACTTAGGGACAGTGGAACATAGTCTGACTAACTATGTTCGACTTAAATTTTTCAAACACTGAGAATAGTTGTACTAGGATTATGATCAGGTTAATTTCCTACTTGAACTCGATAAACCACCAGAATTCATTAAAAAGACACGATAATGTCGTACCACTCTGCGAGATCTTAACACTTATTTATACTACCTAATTTCATTCTTGAAAGTTTTCATTTATGAAATAATCCTAACTACTATCTTGGGATAGTCATAAAATCTTCTCGTCATTTCTAAGAAGTACTAGCCTGTTTAGGTTTCAAGGATATCATTCCGCCATAATCCTTTAAAATTCACTTATGATTTTAAAAGAAAACTTGACATCTCTACCGAAGAATAATTGTAAACATATACTATACTCTTCTAATCATCAACATATCACATCATTATCCAAACCCCATTGTAATTCAGTATGTAAAACTTCACAGTATCACATTTCTTTCAAACACTAGTAGACATAAACACTATACGATATAGCTTTCATCTCGAAACCACCTAAGACATGATCAACTTTGGAAATGGTTCGGATAACCACTTGCCACTAGCAAGACTTTCCTACAACAATTATCACATCATTATAAACCATTTCACATCTAATATCTTACACCTTTGATTAACAACAGTTACCCTAACAACAACAAAACTATTCCATTTGAGGCACTATATAGACGAAAGTGTCAGTTAACCATTTGCTGGACAAAGGTGTTCAGAGATCACACACGAAACAACTAAGGAAACCATACAAATACAAATTTGGTTGCATGTCGCAGCCTATCGCCAGAAACAAAAATTACATAAATATAAGGCGTTAAAATTTAACAAAAACTCCATGTTAGAAATTAAGGTTTTGTTGAAAGCCTCGATACAATAAGTATAATTCATTTTGAGAAACGGAAAAAGCTAAACTTGAGGTATATTGGACTCTGTAAGATTTTAACAAAACCCTTTAGATTATCAACTTAAGCCACCACCAAAAACTCATAATGGTACATAAAACATTCTATTACTAGAAACTTGAGAACACAAAGATTAGAATTCGCCGCATATACCCACATGTTTCCTACATACTTCAACATCGGATAACCCACTGAATTCCGGGACGGAATTTCCATTAAGATGGTGAGATTGTAACAACCCGCATTTTCAGGTTACTTTTCATTTTTTTTGAAAAGTTACTATTCACTTTCACTATTCATCCTGTAAATTTTTTTTATTTCACATTCTCGTAAGTTAATTTATTTTAGTAATAACCTGAGAGTTTGACAATCGTTAGATCATCTTCGCAAAAGTTATTAAGAAAATATCGTCTTAAAGTTTCGTTTTGGTCAGAGCACCATTTAAACATCCGGCGCATAATGAAAACCAACTCTGACAATTTTTCTCACATCAGATTAATTTTTAGATCACTCATAATCAATTAGAGAATTTTTAAGATTTCATTTAAATGTTACCAAATAAACCCTGAGCTGTACGAGACTAAACTTACGTTTTAAACAATTCTACTTAGACACAGACTTAACCATTCCTGAACTGTATTTTCTAAGATGTTTAGACACTTTTACATTTTTTTGGAAAAGTCAAACATATTTCCCTCCTTTGACCATAAAGAAATTAACCTTGTACGTTCTACATTTTTGCTTAAATCGCGTAACTTTTAGACTTCACGTATAACTGTTAAGTTATCCCACGTATAACGAAAGCCACATTTTGACATCTCATATCACTTATAGACTAATTTTAGTCCAATTTAAATAAATTCATGGTCATTTCCCTGAAATCTCATTCTTTTATGATAAATTGCATTTTTCACGTATTTAGCCTACGTT
This sequence comes from Chrysanthemum seticuspe, assembly GCA_019973895.1. Lineage (NCBI taxonomy): Eukaryota > Viridiplantae > Streptophyta > Magnoliopsida > Asterales > Asteraceae > Chrysanthemum > Chrysanthemum seticuspe. The sequence continues at coordinate 225,311,669 of BPTQ01000008.1, read as the reverse complement.
TCCAGTTTTAACAGCGTTTACGCGACCCATTAAACTTATCACTCATTTTTATAAGATAATAATGAGTTTAATAATTCCTATAATTTTCATATTTTTACGACACCCGGTTTTACTTTTCAAGAATTAAATACTTACTGTTAGCGATTACCGGGACCAAAACTCACTCCGTAAACACAAGATAATATCTAAACAAACTAACCTCCTCATTTTAGCCCAAGGTGGAATTTTTTTGTGAGTCATAAGGGCAAGTGTCTTAGTGAATCCATTTAACCTTAGGATTATTACATGTGTAAAACTTAACCATAGTTAAATTTTAACCCAATATATAGTTAACTCCTAAATTTTACCTATATATACCAAGATAAAACTACATAATTTCTTGCACCCTCCTCTATTTATCTATCAAAGTCCTAAAACCATAAGGCAATTATCTTATATTTTGTAAGAAAGTTAACTAGTTTTTGAAAGAAAACTAGTGTTTGATAGTTTTCAAGAAAGAGTTGTTATAATCTTCAAATAACTTCAAGTCTCCAAAAAGACGTTGTTATAATCTTCTATTCTCCTTCTAGCTTTCAAAAAGGTGTTGTTATAATCTTCAAATTGCCTCGGGTTTTCGAAGATTATAAATTCCACGTCGAAGCTCCGCTTATATTTCCTTTTTCCATAATACTCAAGCATTTTATATTAAGGTAAGTATTTATAAGACTCAAACTTATTTAAATACTTATAAACTTTGTTAGTTTATTTATTGTATTTATAAACTCTTAATATATCATATAATCAAGTAATCAAAATACATGTTTTACGTATTGAGCACTACAACACTAGGGAACTTCATGTGAGGGGTTCATTTGGGTAAACGGATCGACGAGTTGCTGGATTTACGAATTAAAGTTTCCTAGCTCCTCGAACGTTTACTACATGACGTCTAAATTATGATGGCTCGAACGGTAGTACGATATATATAAACTAAACACGTTTTCACAACTAGACCTTTTCTATAAACGACATACACAACTGCCATGTACTACATCATGATCAATATAAAGACGTATATAGGCTTGTTATTACTTTCGCATCATTATTTCAAAACCTAAGACGTAACATCATATTCTAGGTTGCTCGTAGAGGTTCTCACGGCATATCCATCTTCCTAACTATACATTTGATATCATTAACTCACGGTGAGTTCATAGCCCCACTTTCTATTACTTAATTGTTTTACAAATCCTTGGGGGAAATACATGCTTTATTTTAAATCGAACACATTGCTTTCAAACTATATGCTTATCTGAATGTATTATTTGCACTAAGTACCACTATTGCCAATCTTAAGTCCCTATTATCATGAACCATTAATCACTTGCGAGTGAATGCGAATATTGTGGATAGGCCTATTGAGATTGACGAATCCCGTTTGTGTTGACCGGGTAGGCAAACAAACACACTATATTTGAAGATCTATAGGTTTATTGGCAAATTACCTATTAGGGCAACTGTTACAATTATATCAATTTCTATTGACAAGCTGTTAACGTTTTCGGTATCATGAGCTTAGTGCAATAATAACTGTTTTGTTTTCAACATTATGGGTGTATAAAAATGTAACCTACACAAACATTATGTGTTCAACTGATTTCCTAAACTCTATGAATTTCACTCAACCTTTGTGTTGACAGTTTTAAGCATGTATTTCAGGTCCATATTGTACGAGGCTGGCACGGACGAGCACGGATACTCAAGAAGGCTATAAATTTTATTATCATTCGAAAACCCATTTAATGTATTTTGTAAACCGTGAAACTACTGGGACCTCATTTTTGTAAACTCTGATATTTATATAAATCGAATGATAAAGCTTTTAAAGTGACACCATTAGAGTTCGTTTTCTATTGTTATGACTTTTGTGCCATGAAGTAACACCTAGTTTGAATTCCGCTACATATCACGAAGTTGGGGGTGTTACATTTGGAAGTTAAATTGGTGTAAAGTGCGAAATACAGCAGCCAGGAAATTCTGCACTAAAAGTGTTTTTGTAAAAGTGTGTTTAATGATGATTTAGCATCTTAGGTGATCATTTTTAAGTTTAGCAAGTTCTAAAAGCATTAGAATGGTTATTATGTGATTAGATGCTCGTAGAAAGCTTACGGAAGGCTACATAAGACCTAGAGGTGAGTAACGGTTTATTAGCTTCATGTTACTAGATTGAACATGTTGATGGAACTTGTGCAAGGTTTCGGAGATAGCTGAAACAAACCATGAATAGTATGCTCACAAGAAGCATGATTTGACAAGTTTAAAGTGTCCAATAAATGCACTAAAAGTCAAGTAGCGTGCCTAAGAAATGTACAATTTAGAACTCATATAGTAGCATCCTAAGTGGATGACACGTGCTTTTATAGTAGCATCCCTAAGTGGATGACCCGTGCTTGAAAAGCACTTACGTCCTAAGTGGATGACCCATATCAGAAAAGTACGTATAATAAATTTAGAAGCCGTTAGAAGAGTACTCGTTGGCTAGGGATGTTCTCAATCATAGCAGGATGACTAAGTATCGTCTAGTCAGAATGCACGTGCTCTGATATCATGTCACGACTAAGAATTCATAATAAGTCTCAGACTCATATACAAGTAGTAAGACGACTAAAAGTCGTACAATTTATAGCATTTGAAATATGTTTATGTTCAGAACTGCAAGTGTCATTTCAGATATAGACTCATACCCGTTTACTCACTAAGTCATCAGGACTTACCATTCTCAGTTTCCATATTTTGCAGGTTAAGTCTTAAGGATGTTGGGGCTTGTAGATTAAGAAGACGACTTAGGAGATCGACAGTGCTTGCGTTTATAGGTGACGAGCATCTCAACCATACTTTGTTATTCAGCTTGTTAACGCCTCAAAACTTTATGCTTAAGTGTCAGAATCATATAAGTCATGTTTTGATGTTAATGTGTAAATATTTATAACATGTATTTAAAAGTGGGTCAAAATAAAGGTGTTTGGGTTAATACCCGCACTCATAGTTTTACGCTTCCGCATACTAAATTTAAGTACCACGTTTATGTATTATATAATTAATATGTGTTTAATTCAGATTTATAGTTTAGTAGTTTTCAGGAGTACAGATCGTTACGATGTATAGGACAGAACCTATACGGCGTATCCAATGTAAAAAAATTATGTTTAGAGTCGGGCATTACAAGTTGGTATCAGAGTGTTGGTTTGAGGGATTTAAATATCTGCCGTTAGTAGGAGGGTACTTAGACTTAAACCATAACTCGGTATTGACCATAGAACATGTAGACTTTATTATATGCCATACAGGATAGATTAGAACCATGTTTATATATGATTAGTATCCATGTTTTAGCCCTGATTAGATAAACTTAGTGTGTATAGAATTGTGTTCAGTAGAACGCGTGTAGGAATGCCTTATTAGTGCGATGTAGATGTAGCCATTAAGAGTATCATGTTAGAATTAGTATTAGTATGTTTTACAATACTATGATTAGAATTGTATAGATAATAGTAGATTACCATGAGTTGTAATGAACATGAACGTTATAGCATGATCAGTACAGAAATAGTTTAGTAGAATGTCATGATAGTAGAATATGATGTTAGATAGATCGTTTTAGTTTCGTAACTTGGGGTAGATTATAATAGCAATGAGTTCATGGTTATATGATGTGATAAATATGACATCTGATCAACGTAATAATATTTACATGATATGACATGAAGTTATTGAGATTATAAGATGTCCCGGGGAGCTTCCTAGAATGATTATGAGTTAAATGTTTATATGTTTAGCATATTAGAGCACTTTGAGAGTAGAAATGAATGATAAAATATGCCTTAGTAACAGGATGATATAAGTAGTCAGAGTAGATCAGAGAAATCATAAGCATGTATAGTATAATTATATTATGTTATAACCAATAGTGATATAGTTGCTCAGTAAGCGACATATGATTAGAATGCTTGAAGTTAAGTGCAGTATTAGACCATGTTTAGTACCCAATATGTAATAATAATTAGAAATCATGAGTAGAAGTATATAAGCAATTAAATAGCAGAAATAAAACAAAAGGAGCTATGAATAACATTAGAACTTCAGATCCAGAATGTCATGTTAATTGTGCAGAATGTCAGAAATAGATATAGCATATATAGTATGCTATGATTAGCAGCCATGTTATCACATCAGTATGTGATTAGAAGCAGAATGCATAAATACAAAGACAATGATAGCAACAGATTAATATGATAGCACAACAGATTAAAATGACAATAGAACATGATGTTAGACATGTTGTTTTAGTTATGATCCGAGGTAGAATATGATAGCAATAAGGACATGTTTATGTGATGCAAGTATTATGACGCATGTCGAACGTGATAATAGTTACATCATATAACGTGAATTTATTGGGATCATATGATGTCTCGAGAAGTTTCTAGAATAGTAAGATCAGGAACTTTAGTGAGATTGAATGATGTTTAGTCTTAAATAGAATTAGAAAGCGTGCATTCATGAGTAGTGTGCACAACAAGAATAGTTATAAGTCTTACAAGTCTCGATGTGCAGGTTCAATTATTAGATTTTAGTATTCAGATTTAGTAAAATAGAATAGTCATGACAACTTAGATACTAGTAAGGTTTGTATGGCACGGTAAGATAAAAATTACTAAGGTCATAGAGTTTAGTATGCACAAGTATAGCATTACAGTATAGTCAATAAGAAAACTCTAAAATATATTTTTAATTATGAACAGCTTAAGAACGGATAGATAGACAGACTTAGTACAACAGATAAAAGTATAGTAATACCTCTATTTAGAATTAGGCATGTGATATTGTAGTAAATATCAGAGGTTCCAGAATTCGGACCCAAAATAAGCATATCGTGTAAACTTAGAAAATATTGAGACAAGTCTTATGGCCAAATAGAATTTAGTACTATTAGAAATGAAACTAGCTCAGGTATTAGAATAAGCACAGTGGGAGAGACTTTGTAGATAGACAGAAATTAAGCAGAATAGTTTCAGAGGATGTTCGTGAGGACACGAACAATTCTAGTAGGGAGAACTGTAACACCCCGATCTTTGTAATTTTCAGAAAAAGAGTTTTATAGTGCTATAGAAAATTAGAAAAGGTCCTTATGTTTGTATTTTATTGAGATAAAGACCCCAAATGATATAAGAAATAACTAGTTGGATTCAGTTTGCAACATTGTTATATGATAAGGGCTTATTATGTCAAGTAGCCAAACTTAGAGTAAATGACCAAAATACCCTTGTGGCTTATTGATCTGTGCTAAACTAGTCAAGTCTAACAGACTTAAAACAGCTCAGACACAAATACAATGAAGTCCTGGAGAATAGATTGAATTCCCGGGTCGTTTAGTCCCAAGGAGACTCAATGGTGTGTAAACACTGATTCAGACAATGGAGTGATCACTAAGGATAGTGATCTGTAAAGGTTATGATTAGAAATTATACTACTGATTGATTTGGAATAGAATTGGACACAGAATTGGAAAGCACAATAATCAGAAGAAAGAAACGTAAACGTAAGTTTTAAAAACTACGTATACGCACAAAATAAAATTTGAAAACTAAGAAATAAGAGGCCTAAAAATATTAAAATAACATTTTTGGAATCCTAAAGATAAAAGAAAATTATTAGAAAAAGAAAATTATTTTTAACACTATTTAATTAATTATTATTAATTAAAAACTATTTTAACTATTTAATAAATACTCTAAAATAGAAGAAATTACAAAATAAGGCTAGAAAAATAAACTTATGATTCTGAAAAATCTAAAATACTATAAAACTAATTTTAAAACTAAAAATATATTTTTCACACTTTTTATCTAATTATTATTAATTAATTATTATTTAAAATACACTTAATTACTAGAAAATAGAAAATAAACTTGGAAGAATAAATTTTAACTTTGAAAAATCTAAAATATGATAAAACTAATTTTAAAACAGAAAATATATTTTTTAGGCTTTTTAATTATATATTACTAATTAATTACTATTTTTAAATATTTAAAATTATATAAAATACTAAAAAGATAGAGAAAAATCTGAAACTTTTTCTAAAAATCCTATATGATGACAGAAACCTAAGAAAAATAGAAAGACAAGATTTGCTTATTAAAAAGTTGAAAAGAAAAATCAAAAAGCTAAAAAATCTTAAATAAACGCTATCACTATTTTTATATTAATGTTTTTCTGAATTTTATTTTTGAAAACTACTTATATACTAATAATATGAAACTTTAATAAAGACAAAAAATTTACAACTCACAAATAAGCAGTTTTGGTGGCTTATTAGCCCAACAGTGCTTATATGAGCTTATTTGGTGGAAATAAGCTCAAATAAGCTTACACACTGAAACAGAAGCTAGAATAAGATGGAATAAGTTACAAGCTACTGAAATGAAACTAAAGAATGAAAAGAAGCACACTGATAAGCTAAGAATAGGCAAATAAGCACTTGACTTATGTAGTGAAAAACAGAAAATGGGACAAGCTTTAAGCTCTTAGCAGCCCTAGCTAACAAGCTCAAAAGTGAAAAACAAGACTTGACAATCCAAGAGGACCAGGTTGGCTTTCCAAAGAACTAGAGAATACAAGATTTGGACAAATAATAAGCTCAATGCAAGCTTTTCAATTTTGAACCAAGTACTGTGCACAGGGCAGATTATCAAAACAGGTACCCCAAGAAAAGCAGAGAAATAAGCACTTAAAAAGCTGAGAACCCAAGAACTATCATTTTTGTATTTTTCTTTAGCAACTAAACTATAATTCCCCAAGAGATTATAAGCTGAATCTATTTAATAAACCCACAGTGAAAATATCTTTTTTATTCAAAAACGACCTAATTGACAATTTGACTTTTTGACAAAACTAAAAGTTTGACTAAGATGGATTTTGATTTGATCTTAAGCACTTAATATAATGTGTAAAGGTAAACTAAAACTGATTTGAGCAAGATTATTAACTTTTGAACACAAAATAATGATCAAGGCTCATGAAATCTCAACAGTGACTGCATAAGGCACAATCAAATGAAATTTTGACTTTCTTTGAACTAAGACTTGTTTTCTTGACTGAGATAAGTGGTTGAAACCAAGTTATGCAGATTTCCAACAAGACCAAAGACTAGAGCACCTTTGAACACCATAAACCAAACACCCCTATCACTTGACTGTTATGAAGATTTTTCAAACCAAATCACAATTTTAAACCATAAACTTGATTCAGACCTTGTATTTTCATATATTAGAACTAAGAAAACATAAATCATCAACACTAACAACTGAAAACCAAGATTTGATGATGAAACAGTTTAACTGTGAAAATAAAATTTTTGCTAAATACAAATTTTCAAGAACAACTAACTAATTTATTGACTTAAAAACACTTAAATATATCTAAATAACAAACAGAAACAGAAATTAAAGCTTATAAATACTACAACAGTGAAATGCCAAATTAGTTAAAAATGCTTACAAGTAGTTTCCAAGGAACAAACTGAGAACTAGGATCTGAAACCAATTCCTATAGCTTCCCAAGAAGCACTATACCAAGGCCATCCAAGATAAACCCTGCTCCAGCTGTGAACACTTCCATGGAACCCTTTTTTATTTTTCACTAATTATTTGGATTTTTGGTGAATTTTCTGTTTTTTCTTCTAAACTGAATTTTAGAGTTTCTAAAAGCTTGCTTAAGCTTTCTAGGAGCTTAAGTGACTTATTCTAGTCCATACAAACAACTGAAAACATCATTTGATTCAACATGAGATTTTGCTTAATCATGAAAATTTACATAAACTGAAATTTAACTTGACACTTGAATTAAAGGTTCACAAAAGCTTTATTATAACATAATAACTTGAAATACAAAGTTTTTAAGCTTACAACATAAACTGAAATTGAAAATTAGACTAAAACGACATGAAAAATAAATATTACACTAGATAACTCTTTTCTCCAATGCATCTCTCTCTCTTTATAGACTTTTCATCATCCCTGATATCCTCTGAATGTTTCCCACCACATCTTAGCCCTTGGATCACTCAAAATAATCAGAACCGTCCAAGTGGATATTTGGCGCCAAAAATTTCTATGAGCAGGTTTGAGCTTTAATGGATTTGGTTTGAGCAATTAAGGATATTTGGAGTGTAGAGGAGTTGGAGGGGACATGGAATGGGAGGGGGGTTGAAAATGTGGTAAAACCATGGCTGGTATTGATGTTTCAGGCTTGGGAGAGACACTGCTACAGTGTCTGGTTTTGGGCGCCAAGTGGGTTTTGACCAAGTAGTTTGACCAGCAGTGTTTAATAATAGGGAGCGGTCAAATTGCATAGTGACAGGGGTCAAAAAGAGTTGTGACCTGGGGCTCAAGGTGCAAGGGTCAAAGGGCAGTTGGATTGGGCTTGGATTTTGGGCTTTTGATATATTTGGATCCGTTTGGTTTAAGAAGTAACAACAAGGACTAAAAGTGCAATTTTGCCAAACTTCAAGGACTGATCTTGCAACTTTTTCAAACTTCTCACAAGGACCAATTATGACCAACATTGATAAAACAAGAACCCTTTTTGCATAAAATCCATTTTCAAAGGTCCAAGGACTAAATTTGCAAATTTCCAAAGTTTGAGGACCTTTCTTGCCAATTGACCAAAGAATCATTCAAGGATTATTTTAAACAACTTAGAATACTTCAGGGACCTTGAATGATAAATTTCCACATTTTTGAATTCCAGGGACTAGATTTGACAACTTTTAAAACTTGGGGGACTAAAACTGCCAATTTTGCAAACTTGATACATTTTTCATCTGATTTTGATATTTTTGCATTTAAAACACATAAAACACTGATTTGTGATATTTTGATCATTTTAATGTGTTTCTGAGCGTTTTCAGATGATTTTGCAGTTTAGATTATACAAAAATGATGAGTATTTAGACACTCATCACTTATCTCATAAACTAATTCAGGAGATAAGTATCATCTCATTTTCCCTCCCATTGCCACGACATACACATACAAGAAGGAGGTGGGATTTCTTCACCTTGAAGAATTCACCACATATCACCAATCTTAATTAAGATTTTAACAAGAAAGCATAAGGTTTAATGTTAGGATTGATTATGAAGCTTCAACATGTTCATTTGGTTATCTTCAATTCAAGGTAAGTGGTTAAATCATGTGTTTAATCATGAAACTGAATTAGAAGTGTACGAGATTTATACCTAACAAGTGTTTAAGCATGAATTGATGTTATAAGGTTATGTTTAATTAAGCTTATGGGAACCTAGTTTTGATTATGGTGAATTATGAGGAAATTGGAATTAGAAGTGTGATTGTTATGATTAAAATCATGTCAAGAATTTATGGATAAATTATGGTTACATGTGTAAAAGAATTAGTGTTAGTGATGTTGATCATGATTTTGTATGTCAAGTTAACGAGTGTTTGGTACAAGCTTATTTAATGCTTAAACTAGCAAAATAGCTTATGGGCCTGATAAAAATTGATCTTAAAATGTTAAATAAGCTGTAATATAAGTTTGGTGAATAATAGAATAGCTTATCATGACTTTTGGGTCGTTTCCGTGATAGTTAAATTTGGGACAGCAAGGTTTTTTAGAAAATGTGCAGACTTAGAAGGGCTGTGGAGAATAAACCGTTCGTCAGATTAAGATGAAATATGAACGAAAGTGGTAGCCCTCTGAGTTTACTTTAATTTTTATTCTTTAAGTTTTTGCTCGTTTGGAAGTTAAATTGGTGTAAAGTGCAAAATACAGCAGCAACCCAGGAAATTCTGCACTAAAAGTGTTTTTGTAAAAGTGTGTTTAATGATGATTTAGCATCTTAGGTGATCATTTTTAAGTTTTTTAGACCCAATACATGTTAGATAAACGTATTAGCAAGTTCTAAAAGCATTAGAATGGTTATTATGTGATTAGATGCTCGTGGAAAGCTTACGGAAGGCTACACAAGACCTAGAGGTGAGTAACGGTTCATTAGCTTCATGTTACTAGATTGAACATGTTGATGGAACTTGTGCAAGGTTTCGGAGATAGCCGAAACAAACCATGAATAGTATGCTCACAAGAAGCATAATTTGAAAAGTTTAAAGTGTCCAAGAAATGCACTAAAAGTCAAGTAGCGTGCCAAGAAGTGTCCGATGTAGAACTCCCATAGTAGCATCCTACGTGGATGACACGTGCTTTTACAGTAGCATCCTAAGTGGATGAGCAAGCATTCTATGTGGATGACCCGTGCTTGAAAAGCACTTACGTCCTAAGTGGACGACCCATATCAGAAAAGCACATATAATAAATTTAGAAGCCGTTAGAAGAGTACTCATTGGCTAGGGATGTTCTCAATTATAGCAGGACGACTAAGTATCGACTAGTCAGAATGCACGTGCTCAGATATCATGTCACGACTAAGAATTCAGAATAAGTCTCAGACTCATGTACAAGTAGTAAGACGACTAAAAGTCGTACCATTTATAGCATTTGAAATATGTTTATGTTCAGAACTGCAGGTGTCAGTTCAGATATAGACTCATACCCATTTACTCACTAAGTCATCAGGACTTACCGTTCTTAGTTACCATATTTTCCAGGTTAAGTCTTAAGGATGCAGGGGCTTGTAGATTAAGAAGACGACTTAGGAGATCGACAGTGCTTGCGTTTATAGGTGACGAGCATCTCAACCATACATTGTTATTCAGCTTGTTAACGCCTCTAAACTTTATGCTTAAGTGTCAGAATCATATAAGTCATGGTTTAAATTTAATGTGTAAATATTTATAATATGTATTTAAAAATGGGTTAAAATAAAGGTGTTTGGGTTAATACCCGCACTCATATTTACGCTTCCGCATACCAAATTTAAGTACCACATTTATGTATTATATAATTAATATGTGTTTAATTCAGATTTATAGTTTAGTAGTTTTCAGGAGTACAGATCGTTAAGATGTATAGGACAGAACCTATACGGCTTATCCAATGTAAAAAAATTGTGTTTAGAGTCGGGCGTTACAACTATATGAATAGCATTTTTAAATCTTAGAGAGAAAGAGTTAGAGAGAGAAAGTAAAAGGAACTTTGTAAATGAATAAGTAAAGTGTATTATACAAAGAACCACCACCTTTCTCATCAAGAGAAGGGGTATTTATAGTCTTATAAAGAGGATGGGGTGTTGCCTAAAATAAACATAATGGGCCGCTCATGGGCTTGCTTCATGAGCGGGCAAATAAAGTATGCGGCGAAGCCGCAAAAATAAATAATATGCGTTCCGTAGACAGGGGAACGAGAGGTTGGCCGACCTCTAATATTGCTATCCATACTACCTACTTCTCCGCACAAGGGAGCCGTACGAACGGTACGTATAATTGGAATGCGAACAGCAAACCAATCGGGGACTAACAATGCGAATGTACGAATAATACATCATAACAACTATTATATACTATCAAATCAAGACTGCTCTGAACAAGAGAGACTTTAACACTTAGTGCGTACGGAACATTATAGTTCAAAACATACTAAAGGGTCTTGAATAAGTCATAAGTTCATAATAAGCCAAATGGTTTAAAATATATCAAATGGTTCAAATCAAGTCAAAAAAGAGTTCAAAAGATGTCAAAGGGATCAATAATTCCTTAATATAGTACAAACAATATAGTTTAAGTTTAGGTTCATGCATTTCACCCCAAATAAGTAAAGCGGTAAAAAAAAGAACTATGAATACTCACCTTGGTAAAGCAGTGATAACGGAAACAATTGTGAACGCTTGAAAAGTAACCCGAAAGTCTTAACCGTAACCTAATAGTTTAAGTTGTTTGAGAAAATATGATATGTACTATATGCATATGAGTTTTGAAAAAATGAAGAAGGGTTCTTATACACTTGCAATGAGGTTTTATGACCCAACACAAAATAACATGAAAGTTATATAATTTATTTGCTAAGGTTTTAGATTTAAAGGTATGTATGTAAGTATCTTGTAACTTAAAAGTCCATAATTTCTTCGTTATAAGCCCATTTTCGCTCATTTAAGTCATTAGACTTAGCTAATACTATCTAGTTTCAAAATATGATGGCAAACGATATTTTAGAAATGGTTTTCAAGGCTATTTGGGTCAATAAAGGGGCTATTAGGCAGATATTTGGTCAAGAGATCATCAAATTTCTCGGGTTCGTATCTCATTCAAAAATAGCCCGTCTTATGTGTTTCAAATTCTTAAACTTAATTTAACATGTCTACTTTATATATTTTAGGGCCTCATTAATTTACAATTTAGTTTTGGTTTAGGTTTTGAACACAAAAGTCTTTACCCGAAATTTGGATTTTCTAAACGATTTTGTTAACTTGAAAGGTCCATTTCTCCCTCATTTCTCCATGAAATAACGCGATTCTTGGCTCTAAAATTATCTACTCGGAGTTTAGTTTTCAAATATGTAAGCCTCATATTTTTCCCATGTGCCAATTAGTATAGTTTAATCGTTTTAGGTACTGAGGTAACTGCTGCCAGAAAACAGAAAATTGTAGTGTCGGGTTTTGGCCATATTTCCTTCGTTATTTATCGTCATGGCTCTATCCAACTCCCTAGACCTAACTTAAGATGTCCTCTATCACTTTCAAGAGTATTATTTTTACTCATTAGGTCTTAAAGTGGGGTGTTTTCTCGATTTAGTTTCAGAACTCAGAAAACGTTTCATTTGCAGGTAACTTCACTTGTTGAAATTATTTAACATAGCAAGGCATTTTATAAAATTACAAATTTTTTTGTGAGACATCCTAAAAAACACACACACACACACACACACACACACATACATATATATATATATATATATATATATATATATATATATATATATATATATATATATATATATATATATATATATATATATATATATATATATATATATATATATATATAAGTGTGCCTTGATCATATTTTTGTGAAAAATTGCATAGCTATTTTACTTGTTTCCATCTTGGAGGCATAAATTTAGGACAACAAAAGTATGTGTTTGGTTCAAAGTTCCTAAGCAATATTTCAACATAGCAAGTGTATAAAATCATGAAATAAGAATACGAATGATGAGTAAATGTTATATGAATTTGAGAAATGAGTTTTGTGGATGCTTACAAGTGATGAGAATGGATGGTGAGTGCTTATGAATAAAGAACCAACTAAACCCAAAATAATAAACTATTACACCAAGCTTTCAAAACACCTAAATTACTTAACCAATTGCCTTCAAAACTACCAAGATTTTTGCTCCTCTATTGCCTTGTGGGCTGTAGAACATAAGTCAGAAGATGAGAGTGTTTTGTTGTTTGTTTTGTGCAAAGAGAAGTGAGTAGGTAGTTAGTTTAAATACAAGAATTTTTGGAAAGGTTTGAAGCTCATTTTCATGTCAATAGTAGTTGGTATGTGTGAAAACACATACATTTTCTTTATCAAAACAGACCCAAAATAACCAAAAACGAGCCGTTAATACCTGATATATGCGTGTTTCTTGAGTTTATGCATGTGCAGGTACGAATATGACAAAACAGACAAAAGAAAGACAAAACCGAAGAAAACCAAGCACGAGAATGAGATGAGAGCAAAAGCCGATGCCGGGATGCTATTTTATGGGTTTTATGGACTTTGATGCTCAAAAGATCAATTTACGGAGTTCTGAATATGTTCGGGGAGTTTTCACTTTTCACCCTTCAACTTTAGCAAGATTACACAAAAGACCCAACACTTTCACCAAATTTACATTTTCACTCTTAATTTATCCAAAATTACATTTTTCACCCCTTACTTACCCAAAATTACCTTTTATACCCTTAACTTATCCCATTTTACCATTTATACCCTTTCACCCCTCATTGTACCAATTTACCTTTTCGCCTTTACCATTTCTAAAAATACACCATTGGTCCTTATTATTTTACAAAATTACATAAATGGTCCTAAATTATCTATTCCAAATATACCAAATCTAAAATAAATCCAAAATATCCATTCCCCTTTTACACCAAATTCAGCCCAACCCAATTACCACATTAAACCCCTTTCAATCACTTCATGAACCCAAGCCATAACCTTTGAACCCCCATCTAAATAATTTTTTGTACCCCGTCAACCAGTCAACACCTCTTCCAGTCAAAATAACTAAAACGAGCCTAAACACCAGATTTTACTATTCACCTACCATCAACACACTTACCCTGCTCCTTCCATTTTACCCTCACTTAAGTATGCTTCTAGAAGGTACTGACTTGTCAGAAGCCACCCTGGCAATCCGTGTGCCAATGAATGACACATAGGCAGAAAGGAAGCATGTGATTGGCTAAGGTGATGTGGAAAATTGATCCTAAGGCTGAGATTGATTGTGATGACATCAGAATACATCAATGGCAGAGATTCAAGTCTTAGAATCTCCTGGAAGCCCTTGAAGACCTCTTGGCTCAGCTATAAAAACCCATCTCCATCACATATTCTAATTTTCCAGTCTTCATGTTTTATAAGGCTCTTACCACTTTTAATTTCTCTGTCAAAATGTTGTTTTAAATTAGTTAAAGCATTTTAGTTAAATTGTAATTTCTTTTTCAGCTATGTATTGTAATTTCATTCAAATTTTATAAAAGTCAAAATTGGTCAAACTGCTTATTGAGTTTTAATTTCTGCTGATTATTGATTTATGTTGCTTAAGTTGTTGTTAATTACTCTTTGATGCTTATTACTGCTTTATAAGTCTCTTGTTCACTTTCATTGCACACTTCTTTTAGAAAAGCCAAAACAACTCTTAAAGGCAATAAGCTGTTTTACAGCTTATTGAGTTTTCAAATAGCTAGTTTTATATATTTTAAATAGTATTGGATCTTCAAAAATTGTCATCTCTCATTTTTAAGTGTTGATTTGAGTTTTTTAAGCTTAAACACCCCATTAAGAGGTGTTTGGCACAAGGTGGTTTTTGGTCTAAAATTCCTAATTGGTCATTTCAGTTTTATCATATAGTCTCATAATCTGTTATTTGAAGTTTTTAGTTCATTGGTATCTCCTATTTTAAAGCCTTTCATTCAAAACTTGTGTTGATACAAAAGTTGGGCGTTCCTTGTTTAGACTCCGGTTCTCGTATCAATTAGATCTTGATGCTTGAGACCTGTGCACTAAGTGAACAGAAAACACCGTTAGGCTTATCGTGGGATTGTCTCCCACGATTATCCTCCGGCGTGAGAGTAAGTAATCGGTTTTAGGGTTTAGTGGGGAGTTAGGGTTTTAGATCGTACCTTGAATGAGGGTCGAGATGCCCTTTATATATACACGAAATCCTTGTTGGTTTCGTGTTCCCCAACCTTCGGCGTATCCCGCCTAAGTCGGTTGGCTAACGCATATCCCATAAATAAGAGATATCCAATATCAAGGCCATAAAAAACTTCGGGTTTGGGCCTTCGTGAGCCCAAACCGTTACCAGGTTAGCCCATCCGTACTGGGCTCGATTGCTAGTAACATGCATTGGTCGGGTTCATGACCCGAATGCGGACTATACGTCATCATGTCCCCCCAGTCTAGTATGCGTAGGGTGAAACCCGCGGATGCTAGACTAATAAATGTAGCAAAATATCCCTCGAGGTGTAGCGGAGAAGCTTCAAACGTTTCCCGGCTAAGAGAAGATACGGTGTATCCAGTCCAATTAAGTCAAATATATGCCTTGTGAAATGGGAAAAAGTGGGTGGAGGTGTGTCACGTCAACATACCCTATCCACACATTTAGAGATAGTGGGGTCCACGTGTCAATCATCGCGTGGATGTAAAACCCTATATAAACAGCCGCCTCCCTTTTACTGTGATTATCATAGTAAAAGATCATTTCCGCCATTGTTAAAAAACTCGAACTATCAACCAAGAAACCCAGAAATTTTTAAAGGTAACAGCGCGTACGCATTCATAATCTCATCATGGTTCTTGGTTTAAGTGACTTCTCATCGGATATAACCGAGGATGAACTTCGTTAATTCACTTCGGATTATTATATCTCGCTCGTGCTACATCCGGTAGTACCGGCTGCGCAGGCGTCGATAGCGGATTTCCCTGAAGGGAAATAGGGGTATACACACGTTTTTTCGAATTCGCAAATCAACGTGTGCCTATTTCCTTATTCTTGTGCGACGTTCTAAATTACTATCGCCTATACATATCCCAACTGCATTGTATAGGCGCAACAAAGATAACAAACTTCGAGGTTAATTGCCGTTTGTTGGCAATTAACCTCACCATATATCTCTTCCACACGTTTTACCATACGACGTGGTCAAACGGGTGGGTTTCTTTTGCCAAGCCCGCCGGACGGCTGCAGTGTTATACCGAGAAACTAGACGCGCTTAGAAATTTGAGAGAGAAATTTTTATGGGTTGATAAGGAGTTGTTCCCCTGGGACTTCGGCTTCTATACCCAGGGTTCACTACTGAAGGATGAGCGTCCCCTCCTTGGAACATACTGCGCAGATGTTGCGGAAACGATAAACGCCAATCGTATTCCCATCAGTTCTTATCCCGAGGAATTTTTGGTGCACATGGGCATCAGTCGCAACTATTTCGATAGTCCTGACGAGGTGCCAACATTCTTAGACGCGGATGACCAGGGTGGGTGCTCGTCCTTCCTACTCCTTTTCTCTATTAATGTGAGCCTTTCTTTTCACCTTTGTACTTTATATAACTATTGTTTTTTGTTTGTTTCTTGCTACGCAGAGATGGATTTGTTTAGCATTGTGCATTTGGCGAAACCTCGCCAGGTTACCGTAGGGGTGCGCCCTTTGAGGGAGGGGGAAGTCCCTATTCTGGAAGCTACTGTGGGGCGCACCATGGAGATGCAGCTGGAGGAACCGGTGGGTGATTCTTCCATGGCGCTGGAGGCAATCCCTCTGCGCAGCGTGCCCAGCCCTAGGGTACGTTCGCCTGTGGCAGAGCTTTCACGAGCAAATGTAGTAGAGAGCGTGGAAGTCTTCCAGGAAGAGCCAGAGGAAGCAGACCAAGGGGTCAAGCGCAAGAGGGCGCTTGGTGATGATGGCGTAAGCTCATCTAGGAGGAAGCGCCCTGTTATTCATGATGTGGAGTCATCATCAGATGAATCATCGCCCCTCTGCGTAACTGAGACTACTCCTCCCAAGTAAGTGTTGTCGCCGAAACACTTAGTGCATCCTTATTTGTTGTATAAAATAATCATAAAATGTATTTGTTTGCTTGCAGTGTTGATACCGCTGGGAGTACTGTTGGGCACTCTGTGGAGTCGCCACCCAAGGCGAGTCCTATTCGCACTGACCCTCCTGCGCCAGAGGACGTCGATCCATTGGCATATGGGGATGTGCCAATGGACCAACTTGTTGAGGAGCTTGGTTTGGCTGCTGCGCACCAGGCTACATTGGTCACTCAGCTAAAGTCAAGATATGCTAGAGAGAGTAGCCAGAGCGCGTAGAAGGACAAACAGATTGAGTTGCTGGAGGCACGTTTGGCTAGTGCTCAGGTTGAAGCAGAGTCAGCGCACTCTTATTCCTAAAAACTTGCTGGGGAAAAGATGCCGTTGCTGACCCAATTGAGCCAGGAGCGTGCCACGTTGGAAGAGTACAAGGCTTCTTGCTTCTGGGCTGTTAATCATTTGGAGAAGGGGAAGGATGAGCACTTCTCTCGGTTAGGAAAGTTTCGTGAAGCTGTGGATGGAATGCTGAAGGAGCAGGAGATGAAACTTCACAAGCTCAGCACTTAGTACGATGAAGAGCTGTATCCTCAGCTGGTTTCCACTATCGCTGAGCGCAGGTGGCTTATCAGCCATGGTTTGCGCCTTGCTGCCCTCAGTACCTTGGAATCTCGAGTGGTGGTAGACGCATTTGGGGGGGTTGTGCAGTGCGCGCTAGCGCGTGGCAAGGCAGAGGCTATAGAAGAGCTTCATGAGGGTGGCCTTTTGAAAGTGCCTACCGCGCAGGTGCCCGGGTATAATGAGCGAGCGTATGATGATCTGGTTGCTGCAATGGAGAAGATGAAGCTGTTGGAGCTTCCTCTGATTGCGGAGTTGGAGCGCGACCAGGATTATCCCATAGGTGTGATTATGGAGGGATTGACCTTGGCCCGCCATCATGCTGATAATGCAGAGGCGCAACCTGACTATTTTTTGAAGCCTGATGAGTCACAGCTGCAGGTGCCTATCTTTGCTCGCCCCCGCGACATCCTAAACCCTTTTGCGCTTGAGAAAGAAATTCCTTTGAAGGAATCCTTAGAAGCCCATGCTATGAGGCTTGCAAAGAAGAAGGGTGTAAAGGGGAAGGCTATTCTGTGTGGTCTTGGCGCAGCGCATCTCCCTAGATCTGACGAGGTACCTGTTAGTATTGCCATGGTATCTGATGAGTGTGTAAATACTCATCATTTTTAGTCAAATCTGAACTGCAAAAACGTTTAAAAATGCTCACAAATGTATCAAAATACTGAAAATATTCCAAAATTGCATTTTATATGTTTCAGATGCAAAATGTTCAAAATCAGATGAAAAATGAGCAAAGTTTGCATAATTGGCAGTTTCAGTCCCCCAAGTTTCAAAACTTGTCAAAATTAGTCCCTATGCATTTATTTTGAAAGGAAAAGCCAACCCAAGGTTTTGAAAGTCAATTTCACAAAATATTACACTTGGGTTACAAGTTTTTCAAAATTACATGTTTAGTCCCTGAAAATCCAAAAATGGCAAAATAGATCCCTGGGAACTTGGAAAAAATCAAAAATGAAAAAATTGGTTCTTGGTTTATTAATGGTTGGCAAAACTAGTCCTTGGATTACTTTTCATAATTTACAGATTTGGTCCCTTGGTTTTGTGAAATTGCAAATTGGTCCTTGTACTAAACCTAAACCAAACCGGACCCTAGTTATTAACCCAAGCCCAAATATACAACCCTTGGCCCAATCATTTTACCCGATCCATTACCCAACCCGACCAACCCAATTCCCATGTTTAAAATAATATACCCCGCCCCCTAAACCTGTCTTCCCCGACATCCTTGTCCACCTCCAGCCACCAACACAAGCCTACCAGTTCACCCTACTCCACCCTTTGTCTCCCCCCTCCTCACCAACCCTTCAAATCACATTTAATGCACCCTCTCCCTTGTCCCAACTGGCTTGTACCAGTTTTGGCGCCAAAACCATCAAACGGCTAAGATGAGCTCAAGACAATCAAGGGCTTAGATTATTGCTGGGAACTCTTCAGAGAGGAGAGAGAAGCTCAAATTGGTGCATAAAAGAAGGAGAGAAGAAACAAGACTCAGTAGTTAGTTTATTTAGTTTAAGTGTATGTCGTTTTAATCTTAACTTGTCTTAAATAGTTCTAAATTGTAGTTTCAAGTTGATTTTGTATCAGACTCAGTAGTTTCTTTGTATTAAAACTCTTACCAAGTTTCAATTCAAGTGTAGTTTACTTTTCATAATTTTTGTCCACTGTTGCAATTTTGAAGGTTCAATTGGTTATGTTCAAATCTCTAGCAGTTCAGTTTCAATCTAAAACAAGTTTATATTAGCTTATAATAGCTTTTTATAAGCTTGTATTTCATTTTTAAACAATTTGAGTTACTGGTCAACAAAAGTCAAAATAGGAGCAAAAATGTTGCAGAAATGGTAAATGGTTGGTTCAGAACTTGAAATGGGTAGAATTGGAAGCAATGGGTTGGATTTGATAGGTTAGTGTCTTGGTTTCACTGTTGGCAAGCCATTGTGGCTAGGGACTGTGTGTAAGTTCAAGCTCATTTTTTAGCATAATCTGTTTCAGTGGTAATCAGTAGTTGAAACCTGTTTTAATAGCAGTATTTAAGTTAGTATTAATCAGTTTGATCATAATTTATGCTTGTTCAATCCTTAGTTCAGTTGTTGTTTGCTTATCAGTTGAATCAAGGGGTGTTTGGATCCATGGCTTAATCTGTTTTTAAGGTTGTTCAGTGTTTAAAATCTGTTAGTTCATATTTGTTTAGTCCATATACACTCATATTAGTATTAGTTTTGTGTCTGCTAGTTCAAAAAGTCAAAACATCAATGAAATCTGTCTAAACTCTTAACTGTTGTGGATTTGGATTTGCAAAATCTTAATTTGTGTTTAGAAGTCTTAAACATAGCTTGTATTAGTGTCATTACATCATACTACCTCCGTCCCAAAATTATAGTCTTCTAATGACTTTTTCGGTTTTTCTTTTTTATCTTTGACCTTGAATATTTTTGTTTGTGTTATACAATAGTTGACGAAAAATATACTAATGAAAAGTACATTTAAAACACAATCCATTTATATAATTTGCATCAAGTATTATATAACACAAACAAAAATATTTAAGGTCAAAGTTGTAAAAGAAAGACCGAAAAAGTCAATAGGGGACTATAATTTTGGGACGGAGGGAGTATTTAATCTAAATCAGTAAATCATTTGATCTCAAAATCCACAAAAGTCAAAGTTCATATCTGTTTCAAAAAGTCAAAATGGTGTAAAAACTGGTTTTATGCAGATTTTGCAGCAAGTGCACTGTGCTCATTTTGCATAGTTAAGGTCTGAGTTTTGGTTTGATAGGTCTCACCTAGGTCTAGTTTAGGTCTTAATATTTGGATTTTGATTTTAAGCTTGTTTGAGTGCTTATTTTGTGACTGTAAGTAGGTACCTAAAAACTGTTTTAGCACTTTAGTCAAAATCATCAAACCTGTGTAGATTGCTATTCAGAAGATAAGTATTGTTCTTTTTAGTTCATTTAGAGTCACTTTAGCATATTGTAGCTTCTGTTCCAGTGTGGTGCTTGCTTGTGTTCACTTGGCTTATTAAAGTGCTTATTCATAAGCTCATTTCATAGCAGTTCCATAATCTCACACACAACCACCTGTTTTTCTATTTTTCCTTGATTCCTTGCATTATTTTAGGATTAACTTGAATTTTTCAGATTTTTCCAGTACTGTTTAGTATTTTTCTTGATTTTAAATAGTTTTTAATCACTTTTAATTAGCTTTAATTGCAATTAATTAAGAAAAAGTTCAAAAAAATAATTTTTCAATTTTCTCAGTTTAAGAAAAATATAAAAAGCATAAAAAAGATTTTTCCTTATTTTTCCCTTTTTATTTGGTATTTTTCACCATTTAAATTAGATTAAAATAGTTTTAAATTAGTAGAAAATAGAAAAATAATCAGAAAAATACAAAAATAGTTTTGAAAATTCTCTTTTGATATTTTAGATTTTTCCAAGTCATAATTTTAATTTTCTAGTTTTATTTCCTATTTTCTTGTATTTTAGGTAATTATTTATTAGTTAAAAATAGTTTTTAATTAGATAATTAGTTATAAAAATAATTTTCTTTTTCTATAAATTTTCTTTTATCATTAGGATTGTAAAAATGTCGTTTTCATATTTTTAGGATTAGTACTGCCTTAGTTTCACATTTTTATTCGTACGTGACGTAGTTTTTAATTCAGTTTTATAAAAACATAAAACAAAAACATCATTTTAATTATAGTGATAGCGTTTATTTAATAGATTTTATCTTTTTAATTTCCTTTAATTTGCATTTAAGCCGTTGTAATTTGTTGGCTTTTTCTGTAGTTATAATCAATATCATAATCCCTTTTCTGTTCAAATTTCTCGATCACTAATCGTAGGGTGATCCATTGCATAGCTCGCAGGGACATAACGACCCGGGGAGACTCTATACTCCTCAGATCTTCATTGCATTCGTGCTTGAGCAGTTTTAAGCTGATTACGGTCTGCCATTCACAAGTGGCAGGCTTGAGTGATTTAGCTTGACTGTTTGGCACGCATCAAATTTTTGGCGCCGCTGCCGGGGAGCTGTGCTGATCTATCTTCCGTTTAGCAGATTAGTTGTCTGAATACTCACTCATTTGTTTATATCATCCATATCTATCTATATATATATCCATACTTTCTTATCAAAAATCCAAAAACCCAAAAACAGCCAAAAACGTATAAAACACAAAAATATTTTTCCTTTTGTTTCTATATATGTATCAGAAATAAAAATACAAAAAGATTCGTCGTTTTCTTTAATAATAACAACTTAAAAGATTACCACCGCAAACCAAGGCAGTGCACTACCTAACTGGGGGTGCGACCATAATAAGTTCCCGAACTAAAGATTTAAAACTTGCCTTTGTGTCCTTGTGATTGGTGTACCTTTTTCAAAGAAGCCATTGATCTTGTGATTATTGGTTAAGTTCACTGTTGTTTTGCCTCGATTTTGTGTTAATTGATTTTGTTGTGATATCTCCGTTTCAGAAGCAGAAAACCCATAAAGATTCTTCTCACCCCATTTTTATAAAACGTCTTCATAATTCTCATTCTCATCTGAAAGATTTTCATAATTCCGATTTCTCTCCTTAGCTCTGAGATTCCTTAGAGTTAACTCTAGTGCATGCGCACTCGTTCTTCTAGATCATTGAGTCCTTTGCGTGATCTAGCAGAAATTCCAAGAAGACGTTTTCGTAGACGTGCTGCCCAAATAGTCGAACCCGAGATTCGTACTATTTCAAGCAACAATATGGCAGACGAACGTACTATGGCGGAAATGCTCCAAGCACCCACCGAGGGTTATGGAGATGCCATCATTCTACCAGTAATCAACTCCGATCACTTTGAATTGAAGACACATTTGATCCAACTTGTGTCTACAAATCAATTCCACGGGTTTGATCGTGAAGACCCGTATGCACACATCCGTTGGTTTAACAAGTTGACTTCAACTATCAATTTCAAGGATGTACCACAAAAAGTCATCAAGTTGATGCTTTTTCCATTCTCTCTTGAGGGGACAGCCCGGATTTGGCTGGAAAAAGAACCCCCTCGATCTATCGAAACTTGGGAGGATCTTGTTCAAAAGTTTGTTAATTATTTCTTCCCTCCATCAAAGACGACTAATCTTAAAAATGAAATTTCTGGATTTCGTCAAAATTTCGATGAAAACTTTGGAGAGGCATGGGAGAGATTCAAAGATCTCCTCAGGAAATGCCCCCATCATGAATTCACGGAGCTTCAACAAGTCAATATCTTTTACAATGGGTTGAACGGTAACGATCAAGATTCCTTGAATGCAGCCGCAGGCGGCAATATCTTGAATCGTAGACCTAAAGATGTGATTGAGATTTGCGAGCAAAAATCAAAAGTCCATATTTCTCGCAACAAAGTCAATACTCCTAACACTCCTGCTTCTTCATCCAATAACTCTTCTGAGTTAGCAGCTCCGATAGCTGCTCTAACGGATGCCATCCGTTGTATGATTAAGGATGTTAAGGAAATCAAAAGCGAAATTCATAAGCCAGAACCAGTCAAAGCCGTGAACAAGGTGTGTGAAACTTGTAGTGGTCCACATGCGTATTATGATTGTCAAGCAACCGGTGCTTCCTTTTACCAAGCTCCCGTAGCTTCGGTAAACCACAATCAATACCGACCACAGGCTGATCCTCATTACCGTGCACCTAGCGGTATGACACCACCTGGTTTTCCTCCCGTGCAAAACCATGGCAATCAGAATCGCTTTGTTCCGAATCAAGGACAAAATTTCAATAACTCTCAAAATCTCAATCAAAACCGGAACAATTTCAACCAACCTCAACCATATCAAGCTCCTAATCATCAAAGTTATCAACAACCTCCTCAAGCTCCCATGCCAAATGACTTCATGAAAATTACTGAGTCAAGCATACGTTCAATGCAAACTCAGATCAATAACATGAGAGTCGAGCTTAAAAAGGAAATTGATACCACAATGTCTCGGCAGACAAATGAGTTAAAGAATATGATGAGCAGTTTCATGAACATGAATATGAACAAAGCTTCATCATCTTCTGGAGGACTCCCAGGCAATACTATCCCTAATCCCAATGCCGAGTTGAAAGCCGTCACCACTCGTAGTGGTAAGACGCACAATGGACCTTCGACTCCTATGCCCCCTCCTCCTGTGGCATTGAGTCAAGTTACCAAGGAGACAACGGACAAGGTGCATTATTCAAGCCCACGAAGTACCGCACACGTCCCTGTTGGAGTATGCTCGTGTCATAATAAATAATTATATGGCTAGTCATATGTGAGCCTATGGGGTCACACACATATACACTTAGACACCATTATCATAATGTATTTATCGTATTTACATTATGTATAACCTTTGTTACATAAGGGTGTAGAGTGGGGTTTATGGATGTTGAAGGGCTTAAAGTGTAACTTTAGATTTGACATCAATTAGCATTAATGCTAATTGATTATGATTTGATTATAATGAATGTTGATTGGGAGTTACACATTGGACTTCATAACCTTCCTCCCCCCTCCCCTTGGTGTACGGCCACAACACACACACACTAGGTGTTTTTGGTTTTGGTTTTTCTCTCCTTGATAATTCTATTAGTAGTCTTGTGCAAGGATTGATACAAGGGTTTAGACTAGCATCAAAGGGTGTTCGTTGGACGTGTAGTGTGTTTCACACATTGGGAAAGACCAACCTTATTGGTCTTTTGGTTTCTTGGTTCCATTCGTGGAGGTGATTGGTGTCTCGTTACCGGAATCACGCTACAAAGGTATAAACCTTATCTATGTTTTATTTGATTGATCATATGGCAATATGGATCCGTTGTTGGTGATGATTCCGCTGCGTTTATTTGATATTTATATGTTTATTATATTCATCATCACCTATAGTGGTATCACGAGCCATCATATGTGCCATATGATTATCGGGTATGCGAAAAAATGGTCAAAAACGCGTGTTTTTAAGTGTTTTTTGAAACCACTTACAAAACAGCCCCGAGGGCTCCATTTTTCATGGATTAAGAATGTTAATATTAATATAAACATCTGTGATTTTTGGTCCTATGGCCATTGGTTTCGCATTTGTTAATTAAACAATGTGTTCGGTACGCTAAAAATGGCTTTAATCGCGTTGTTTTAATCGGTTCTTGAAACGATTTGAAAACAGCCCCTAAGGCTTAATTTTCTGTGGTAAAATGATTTTTAGAAGGTCTAATTTCAGTAGGTTTGAGAACCTAAATCCATTTTACTCGCGTACCAATCGGGGTTTTAATTCTTGTTGATTATTTCTTCGAATCGTTGGCTAAATCTTTTATTTCATGCTATTTAATTTGTTCCCATGGAAAATACATGCATGTTTGCTCATGGGATTAACCAACACCTTGTTATGATCATAATTTTATGGTATTATTATGTGTATATGCAAAGCCGATGAAAACCTAGACCACTTGTGCTATGAATGATTGGGATTGTCGTTTATTTCTTGTTATTTGGGGTTTGCCATTGTTTCGGCTTTTATGTATGAATTTTAATTTGGTTTTTGCCATTGTTTGGGCATGTTACAATAGATAGATAGTAGATTAGTTGTATTTTACATTCTATATATTGTAACCGATGCTTGGAATGGAATGGCGAAGCATAAAAGACATAAAGACGCAAAATGGCTGCTCGTACAAGCTGCAGTAAAACGGCGTTTCCCGATGATTGGTGGCATATTTTTTAACCAAATTTTTTTTGCAGATAGAAAACTCATGGGCCCACAACTTTGTAGTTTGGTGCTAAGCTCGGGGATGACTCCTTCTCGGCCATTTGGGCCTCCGAATGCAGAAATTCTGGGCTGGCAGATTCACTTTTCATGTGCATTATGGGCTTCTACTTGTCCTTGCTAGGTCTTGGAGCAAGTGGGAGTCCTCCGTGTGGTTGTGGTTATATGTCCCTAGATGACTCTTGGTTCTCGTGATGGCTCACGAGACCAAGCATAGGTTCTTTCATCGGTTGAGGCTTTGCATATTGTGGTTGTGTGTTGGTTGTTTGCTTATTATGTATGTTGTGAATGTATATAACTTGCAAATAGTTTTCTAAAACTTAAAACGCAACACAAACCATTTTCAAACTAAATCTCATGATTTAGTTTAACTAAGTTTAAATATGGATTTAACTTAAAATCATTGTTTTAATAATAACACTTAACTTGTTATGTATGTTATTCGATTTATGTATTGTCCTATCTCTTTTATAATCCACATAGGTTGTATATTAGACTTGAATATGGACAACTTGACACACATAAATTAAAACAATGATTAGACTTAAAGTTAAGAAGAGTTTTTTAACTTGTGCTACGAAGAATGAATGCATGCTTTTTTCGTACACCTTTTTTGATTCACATCAAAATATTTTACCCGTCACAAATTTAAGTCATGCCGTCCAATCGCTTGAGAACACTTGCAATTACTTTTTGCCTATGCGTGGGACCTAGGTTGAATTGTAATCCAAGGTGATTATTGTCTATGCGTGGGACCTAGATTTATTTTCGCACGTTCTCAAATTGGATGACTTAATCGAGTTAAGCGGTGAGACCTTGACCCGAGGCAAGGATGGGACTAAACATGCCAGCTTGACACTAGATGCTTGTTCACTAGTGCCATGGGTCCCATAAGGATCTAAGATTTGCACTTGATTTGCAAATGGTCGACGTTACCTACCTATTGAATCCACCATTGCTAGCAGATCAACTGATGTGATGGTGGAATCTCAATGAGGATCTTAGCCTTTTTCGCAAAATTAATTGTTTTTCTTTTAAAACTTGGGTAGTTAATTTTAAAAAGGATTAATTATTGTAAGATACTAAAATTTGAATTTTTGTTTGTTTTGTAGATGACAACTCCAACTCAAACCATCAACAACTCGTCAATCAGATCAATTCTCGAGAAAGAGAGATTGAATGGTAACAACTTTTTGGACTGGTTTCGAAACTTGAGGATTGTCCTCAAGTCTGAACAAAAGTTTTACCATCTGGAACAGGCTTTACCTGAGCCTCCTGCTGAAAATGCCACTGCTGCTGTGCGTAATGCCTACACTCGTAGGTTTAATGAACAGCAAGAAGTCGCTTGTCTTATGCTTGCGAGCATGATCCCAGAAATTCAAAAGAATTTAGAGGACCTCACAGCATTTGACATGATAACCGAACTAAGAACTATGTTCGAACAGCAAGCTGAGCAGGAATTATTTGAAACTGTCAGATCATTCCATGCTTGCAAGCAGGAGGAAGGACAATCGTTCAGTAGCCATATCATGAAAATGAAAGGCTATCTGGATCAGATGGAGCGGCTTGGATACCCCATGCCTCAGATCCTTGGAGTGAGCATGATACTAACCTCACTTTCAAAGGAATTTGAACAATTTGTGCAAAACTACAACATGCACAACATGGGCAAGACCATACATGAACTGCATAATATGCTCAAACTTGCAGAAAAGGTATGCCCAAGAAAGCTCCAGTTGTCCTAGCTATCAAGCAAGGCAAAATCCAGAAAAAGAACAAGGGGAAACCGCAAGCACCTGGCAAGGGACAAGGGAGAGGCAAGGGTAAGCTTGCTTACGCCCCCAAACCTAAAGTCCCCCCACCTGCTAAGAAGGAGCACCCAGCCAAGGACGCACCCTGCCATCATTGTGGAATGGTAGGGCACTGGAAGAGAAACTGTCCGGTGTACCTGGCAGAGTTGAAGAAGAACAAGGCTAGCGGGGCTAGTACATCAGGTATCTTCACTATAGAACTCTATACTTTTCCTAATAAATCCTGGGTATATGATACAGGTTGTGGGACTCACATTTGTAATGATGTGCAGGCTCTTAGGGGAAGTCGAAAGTTGAAGCATGGCGCTTTGGACCTGTACGTTGGTAATGGGAATCGTGCACCGGTCAAAGCGATAGGAAGCTATGATTTAATCCTTCCTAATGGACTAGTTATTGTTTTGAATAATTGTCATTTCGCACCTACTATTACTAGAGGTGTTGTTTCACTTTCTCGTTTGAAGGATGATGGTTTCATTCATGTTTTTACGGATTTTGGCATTTCGGTTTCTAAGGATAATGTTTTTTATTTTAATGCTATTCCTAGAGATGGTATTTTTGAAATTGATATGCGTGATCCTAATTCAAACAATGGTTCTATATATAATGTTAGCAACAAGAAATCTAAACGTAACATGGATTCAACTTTTCTATGGCATTGTCGTCTTTGCCACATAAACAAGAAACGCATTACGAAGCTGCAACAAGATGGGCTTTTAGAATCAATTGACGGTACGTCTTTTGATAAATGTGTTTCTTGCATATCTGGTAAGATGACACGCAAGCCTTTTTCCCATGTTGGAGAAAGAGCTAAAGACCTACTTGGACTCATACATACTGATGTATGTGGCCCATTTAGGATCATGTCTAGGGAAGGAGCTAACTACTTCGTCACTTTTACCGACGATTTCAGTCGATATGGTTATGTTTACTTGATTAAACATAAACATGAAGTCTTTGAAACGTTCAAAGTATTTCAAAGTGAGGTAGAAAATCAACTCGATAAGACTATAAAAGCTCTTCGATCCGATCGTGGAGGCGAATATATGAGTCAAGAGTTTTTAGATCATCTAAAAAAGTGTGGGATAGTCTCACAATTCACTCCTCCACATACACCACAACATAATGGTGTATCTGAAAGGAGAAATCGTACTTTGCTAGACATGGTTCGATCTATGATGAGTCTAACAACGTTGCCAATGTCCTTTTGGGGTTATGCCCTAGAGTCTGCTGCCCGCATTCTCAACATGGTTCCAACCAAGAAGGTAGATAAGACACCATACGAAATATGGCATGGGAAAGTCCCTAACTTGTCTTACTTGAAGGTCTGGGGTTGTGAGGCCCTCGTGAAACGAGAAACGCCAAACAAACTTGAGTCTAGATCTATCAAGTGTATCTTCGTAGGATACCCAAAGGAAACGATGGGTTACTACTTCTACTACCCACCCGAGAACAAAATATTTGTTGCTCGTTATGCTGAGTTTCTTGAGAATAGTCTCATTTCACAAGAAGCAAGTGGGAGCACCGTAGACTTTGACGAAATTCAAAGTGAAGATGCACAACCTTCTGGTAACACTAGTGAGCATCAAAATGAGACTGAACATGAAAATGTCGAGCCTCTTAGAGATGTTGCTCCGATTCGTAGATCCGCAAGGATACCTCAAGCACCTGAGCGATATGGTTTCTATGTCGATGCTGAGGAACATGAGTTAGGGGATCAAGATGAACCTGCTAACTATCGAGCTGCATTATCGAGTTCTGAACGCGATAAATGGCTCGGTGCTATGAAATCGGAGATGCAATCCATGAAAGACAATGAAGTCTGGGTCGAAGTTGACCTGCCTCCTAATGCTAAGACCGTTGGGAGTAAATGGCTCTTCAAGAAGAAGACCGACATGGATGGCAATGTACACACCAATAAAGCACGTCTAGTAGCAAAAGGTCACACTCAAACCTACGGGATTGACTATGAAGAGACCTTCTCGCCTGTTGCTGACGTTAAAGCTATTAGGATTCTTATAGCCATAGCAGCGTACTATGACTATGAGATTTGGCAAATGGATGTCAAGACAGCCTTCTTGAACGGCCACCTAAACGAAGATGTTTACATGGTGCAACCCGAGGGCTTCGTGAATCCTAAACATCCCAACAAAGTTTGCAAGCTTCAAAGATCCATTTATGGATTAAAGCAAGCATCTAGAAGTTGGAACAAGAGATTTGATGAGGAAATCAAAAAGATTGGTTTCGCTCAAAACTTTGATGAGCCATGTGTATATAAAAAAACTAGTGAAAGTAATGTCGTATTCCTAGTCTTATATGTCGATGACATATTACTCATAGGAAACAACATTCCAATGCTACAAGATGTAAAATCCTGGCTTGGAAATTGTTTTGAAATGAAAGACTTAGGCGAAGCTGCGTACATACTTGGAGTCAAGATCTACAGGGATAGATCAAAGCGGTTAATCGGCTTGAGTCAAAGTGCATACATTGACAAAATCCTAAAGCGATTTAGGATGCAAGATTCCAAACGTGGAAATCTTCCAATGCAACCGAATACGGAATTGAGTAAAACTCAAGAACCTTCTACACCCGAAGAGGTGAAAAGGATGAAGGGTATCCCATATGCTTCTGCTGTGGGATCCATCATGTATGCGGTAAGGTGCACTAGACCTGATGTAGCGTTCGCACAGAACCTGACGAGTAGGTATCAACAGAATCCAGGTGAATGTCACTGGACTGCTGTTAAGAACATATTAAAGTATCTTCGTAATACTAAGGATATGTTTCTTGTTTATGGTGGTGATGACAACCGAGAGCTCAGTATCACTTGCTATACTGATGCCGGTTGGCAGACCGATCGTGATGACACCAAGTCCCAAACTGGATTCGTTTTCATCATGAATGGAGGCGCTGTTGACTGGAAGAGTTCAAAACAGAGCACGATAGCAATGTCCTCTACAGAAGCAGAATACATTGCTGCTTCAGAAGCTGCAATGGAGGCGATTTGGATTCGAAAATTCATTTCTGGGCTTGGCGTTGTTCCCAGCAATGAACTACCCATGGATATGTACTGTGATAATACCGGTGCCATTATCATTGCAAATGAACCTGGTGTTCAAAAGGGTGCCAAACACTTTCGTCGGAAATTTCATTACATTCGAGAAGTTATCGAAAGTGGTGATATTCGTCTTCTAAAAGTTCACACGGATGACAACTTAGCTGATCCTCTTACTAAAGCTATGCCTTGCACGAAACATGTTGGGCATGCTAGGAACATTGGACTTCGACCAGCTAGTAGTCTCATGTAGATCTGTTTATTTTAGTATTTGAATAATTGGAATGCTAAGCAGTTTATATTTTGTAATGAATTGATTTAATGGTTATTATCGTTTTCATTCATATCAACTGTATTCTATATTTGCATGTTTAAATCCATGAATGATTTTCTTCATTCAAAACTTGTCCATTGTCAGTTGACGGTACGGGAGTACCATCAAATTAAGACAATTGTGAGTGTGTTGGTGACCTTTTTGCCAAACTCACATGTTGTTCATGGTGATGAGCATTGGACTGACCCAACCTACGAGTAATCACTGCATGGATCGGCGTCACATAGTGAATCTCGAAAATGGTTATGTCTATTATCCTTAGACTTGAGATGCAAGCAGGTCTTGCATGTGTGGAGTTTTATTCCTTGATATGGTTAAACGCTGTCCTGAACAAGGTAGTTATAAAGGCCACTATCAGGAATGATTTGAAGCACATGAATGACACGTGCAGTCAAAATAGGATTTGTTCCTCCACATGGTGTGGAGTTAGATACTATTGGGCCCCTCGATGATTTGAACAGATGTTTGTATGGCCGTACCCAAATGAGATTAAGATGAATCTTAAAACACTTGGTAATCTTGTTCAATATCAAGATCGAGAACATAATAGTTGAAAAATTAGAATGACTTATGATCCATGTCTAATATTCAACATAGTATCTGAAACAAAGGGATATAAGACATATAAACCATTTAATGAAATGTTTGAGAAACTGACCTCACATATCACTAGGGGCATTGGCGTGTTGCTAGACGCTAACCATTGCTTGCATAATTACTTATCTATTATGACGTCGCAAGTGGGAGCTGTTGGAGTATGCTCGTGTCATAATAAATAATTATATGGCTAGTCATATGTGAGCCTATGGGGTCACACACATATACACTTAGACACCATTATCATAATGTATTTATCGTATTTACATTATGTATAACCTTTGTTACATAAGGGTGTAGAGTGGGGTTTATGGATGTTGAAGGGCTTAAAGTGTAACTTTAGATTTGACATCAATTAGCATTAATGCTAATTGATTATGATTTGATTATAATGAATGTTGATTGGGAGTTACACATTGGACTTCATAACCTTCCTCCCCCTCCCCTTGGTGTACGGCCACAACACACACACACTAGGTGTTTTTGGTTTTGGTTTTTCTCTCCTTGATAATTCTATTAGTAGTCTTGTGCAAGGATTGATACAAGGGTTTAGACTAGCATCAAAGGGTGTTCGTTGGACGTGTAGTGTGTTTCACACATTGGGAAAGACCAACCTTATTGGTCTTTTGGTTTCTTGGTTCCATTCGTGGAGGTGATTGGTGTCTCGTTACCGGAATCACGCTACAAAGGTATAAACCTTATCTATGTTTTATTTGATTGATCATATGGCAATATGGATCCGTTGTTGGTGATGATTCCGCTGCGTTTATTTGATATTTATATGTTTATTATATTCATCATCACCTATAGTCCCACCTTCGGTAGTCCAAGCTTTAAGTCCGGAACCCGAAGTTCCGAAGAAAAATTCTGAGCCAGAAAACACTTCCATCCCGGCTCAAAAGTCTAGTCAGCTTCCTTACCCATCAAGAATGAAGGATGAGAAGCTCAAAGACAAAAACAAAGAGCAAATGGAAAAATTTTTCCAAATCTTCAATGAGCTTCACTTTGATATAAGCTTCGTTGATGCTCTCGTTCTAATGCCTAAATTTGCATCCACGCTTAAAGGCTTACTGAGCAACAAAGATAAGTTGTCTGAGATGGCGAAAACCCCTCTAAATGAGCAATGCTCAGCAGCCATTCTTAATAAGCTTCCCGAAAAGCTTGAAGACCCTGGCCGGTTTTTAATCCCGTGTGATTTCTTGGGGATGTTTCAATGCTCCGCCTTGGCCGATCTTGGCGCTAGCATTAACCTCATGCCACTCTCAGTATGGAAGAAATTGTCCCTTCCTAAACTTTCATCCACTCGTATGACACTCGAGCTAGCGGACCGTACCGTAACTCGTCCACTTGGGATAGCCGAGGATGTCATGATGAAAGTGGGAAAGTTTCACTTTCCTACTGACTTTGTTGTAGTAGACTTCGATGCAGATCCTAGAGTTCCCCTCATCTTAGGGAGAGCTTTCTTGAGAACGAGTCGTGCTCTGATTGATGTGTTTGCTGAAGAGTTGACCATACGGGTTGACAACGAAGAGCTCACGTTAAATATCAACCAAAACTCCAAACCTCTGTACAAACAGAGTGTTGCCACAATTGATCAAAGATCTGAAAGATTCAATGCAACACTCTCAAACTTCACGGTTAAGAGGAGTTTTCAAAAACGTGCTGAGCTTAAAGCTTTGAAAATCAACCCTGGTTCAAACAAATGGTTTGAAAGTTGTACCAGGGAAGTCAAGAGTGTTCTTGATGATGATGATCTAGAATCGGAGACTTCATCGGAAGTGGTGGAAACTGCTAGCTCTAAGAGCACACCACTTGTCCCACCTCCGGAATCAGTTTGACGCATCGAGTTTGTTAACTCTGTGGATGAAACCAAATTCTCTTCAGTTTCATCTGAGTTGGATGATGATGTTTGTGATCCAATGGGAGACATTCTTCCCATTGATGAATTGCTCAAAAATGATCCATCATCTTCTAGTCTTATTCCCGACTCTTCCATCCCTTCTCTCACTCCTGATGAGGAAGATGGCAACTTTTGGAATGAAGTCGATGCATTTCTTAGTGATGAGTCAATTCCAACGGGAATTGATAACACTTACTTTGATCCGGAGGGAGACATCCTTTTTCTGGAAAATCTGTTGATTGAAGAACCGTTTCCCACCCTCCCTCCCGGACATCTTCTTGACAATCACCATCTAAGCTTCAAGTTTAAGCTTAAAGATGTCAAAACTGGTGATTTGCTTCTCTCTGCTGAGGAATGGACATGCATTCTCATGTACGTCTTTATTTCAT
This sequence comes from Chrysanthemum seticuspe, assembly GCA_019973895.1. Taxonomy (NCBI): domain Eukaryota; kingdom Viridiplantae; phylum Streptophyta; class Magnoliopsida; order Asterales; family Asteraceae; genus Chrysanthemum; species Chrysanthemum seticuspe. The sequence goes on along the minus strand of BPTQ01000008.1, from coordinate 225,277,947 downwards.
TCTTCACAGATGGTGTGGTTGCTCTTTCCCTTTTCTCTTTCGGGAATGAGGACACCATCTTTGACCCCGGTATCATCCCTTATAGTTTCTACTATTAACAATACCGCGGTTATATCTCGTCGGTGTGGAACTTTCTGATGTTCATATGTTTATTAACATTGTGAACGAAAGTCCGATTGAGATTGGGTTTCCACGTTACTTACCCCATGAACAAATGAATACGGGGATCGAGTCAAGCTAGCGACTCGGTAATCAAAAACAGTAGCATGCCATATGGGTTGTCACCCATATTTCTGAGCTGTTTTAAGTTTGTTACGGTTAGCCATTCACAAGTGGCTAGCTTGTGTGATAAAACTTGACAGTTCAGCTTCTTCTTTCTACTTTCTACCACCCTAGTGTGGGGGGGGGGGGGTTGCCCCACATGTTTTGTATATAAGTCTCCACAAAAAAAAAAAAAAAAAAAAAAAAAAAAAAAAAAATCTTCTTTCTAAATAATGGCCGTAGTATTTCCCTTTTACGTTCTTTGTTTCGGCATAACCGCCGGTACTTTGAATATTGAGGGCAATATTCATTTTTAAGTGTGGGGGGGAATTCTCACGAATTTTATCATATAATTATACCAATTCCCCCGTTTTTGGCCAAATTTTTTTTTTGAGTAAGTGTTTTACACTTACTCAATTGGTTATCAGTCCGCCATGTCTAATAAACTAAAGGATTGGCTAATCCAGGAGCAAACGGCTCTTGGTAAAGATATATCAAATCCGTTTATGGCTTGCAATTTGCCCAAAATTGTATGGTATTCAGCTCACCATATCTTTAATTAGTGAAGAGTTGGCTAGCCCGCAAGATTATGGCTTGTGGTAAAGGCAGTGGAAAAACCATAATTGGTAATCGACTCACCAAAGATAATACTGATAATTTATCTAAGAGTTGGCTAGTCCAGAGTAAACGGCTTCTGGTAAAGACAAATCAAATCCGTTGGAAGCTGGTGGTTTGCTCAAAATCACATGGTTATCGGTGTACCATGGTTCTTACTTGAACTGAAACATTTGGCTACTCCAGAAGTAATGGCTTTTGGTAAAGAGATTCAAATCCATTAAGTTTTTCTCAAAAGATTGCTAGGGACTAGCAATAGTTTAGTGTGGGGGATTGATGAGTGTGTAAATACTCATCATTTTTAGTCAAATCTGAACTGCAAAAACGTTTAAAAATGCTCACAAATGCATCAAAATACTGAAAATATTCCAAAATTGCATTTTATATGTTTCAGATGCAAAATGTTCAAAATCAGATGAAAAATGAGCAAAGTTTGCATAATTGGCAGTTTCAGTCCCCCAAGTTTCAAAACTTGTCAAAATTAGTCCCTATGCATTTATTTTGAAAGGAAAAGCCAACCCAAGGTTTTGAAAGTCAATTTCACAAAATATTACACTTGGGTTACAAGTTTTTCAAAATTACATGTTTAGTCCCTGAAAATCCAAAAATGGCAAAATAGATCCCTGGGAACTTGGAAAAAATCAAAAATGAAAAAATTGGTTCTTGGTTTATTAATGGTTGGCAAAACTAGTCCTTGGATTACTTTTCATAATTTACAGATTTGGTCCCTTGGTTTTGTGAAATTGCAAATTGGTCCTTGTACTAAACCTAAACCAAACCGGACCCTAGTTATTAACCCAAGCCCAAATATACAACCCTTGGCCCAATCATTTTACCCGATCCATTACCCAACCCGACCAACCCAATTCCCATGTTTAAAATAATATACCCCGCCCCCTAAACCTGTCTTCCCCGACATCCTTGTCCACCTCCAGCCACCAACACAAGCCTACCAGTTCACCCTACTCCACCCTTTGTCTCCCCCCTCCTCACCAACCCTTCAAATCACATTTAATGCACCCTCTCCCTTGTCCCAACTGGCTTGTACCAGTTTTGGCGCCAAAACCATCAAACGGCTAAGATGAGCTCAAGACAATCAAGGGCTTAGATTATTACTGGGAACTCTTCAGAGAGGAGAGAGAAGCTCAAATTGGTGCATAAAAGAAGGAGAGAAGAAACAAGACTCAATAGTTAGTTTATTTAGTTTAAGTGTATGTCGTTTTAATCTTAACTTGTCTTAAATAGTTCTAAATTGTAGTTTCAAGTTGATTTTGTATCAGACTCAGTAGTTTCTTTGTATTAAAACTCTTACCAAGTTTCAATTCAAGTGTAGTTTACTTTTCATAATTTTTGTCCACTATTGCAATTTTGAAGGTTCAATTGGTTATGTTCAAATCTCTAGCAGTTCAGTTTCAATCTAAAACAAGTTTATATTAGCTTATAATAGCTTTTTATAAGATTGTATTTCATTTTTAAACAATTTGAGTTACTGGTCAACAAAAGTCAAAATAGGAGCAAAAATGTTGCAGAAATGGTAAATGGTTGGTTCAGAACTTGAAATGGGTAGAATTGGAAGCAATGGGTTGGATTTGATAGGTTAGTGTTCTTGGTTTCACTGTTGGCAAGCCATTGTGGCTAGGGACTGTGTGTAAGTTCAAGCTCATTTTTTAGCATAATCTGTTTCAGTGGTAATCAGTAGTTGAAACCTGTTTTAATAGCAGTATTTAAGTTAGTATTAATCAGTTTGATCATAATTTATGCTTGTTCAATCCTTAGTTCAGTTGTTGTTTGCTTATCAGTTGAATCAAGGGGTGTTTGGATCCATGGCTTAATCTGTTTTTAAGGTTGTTCAGTGTTTAAAATCTGTTAGTTCATATTTTTTTAGTCCATATACACTCATATTAGTATTAGTTTTGTGTCTGCTAGTTCAAAAAGTCAAAACATCAATGAAATCTGTCTAAACTATTAACTGTTGTGGATTTGGATTTGCAAAATCTTAATTTGTGTTTAGAAGTCTTAAACATAGCTTGTATTAGTTTCATTACATCATATTTAATCTAAATCAGTAAATCATTTGATCTCAAAATCCACAAAAGTCAAAGTTCATATCTGTTTCAAAAAGTCAAAATGGTGTAAAAACTGGTTTTATGCAGATTTTGCAGCAAGTGCACTGTGCTCATTTTGCATAGTTAAGGTCTGAGTTTTGGTTTGATAGGTCTCACCTAGGTCTAGTTTAGGTCTTAATATTTGGATTTTGATTTTAAGCTTGTTTGAGTGCTTATTTTGTGACTGTAAGTAGGTACCTAAAAACTGTTTTAGCACTTTAGTCAAAATCATCAAACCTGTGTAGATTGCTATTCAGAAGATAAGTATTGTTCTTTTTAGTTCATTTAGAGTGACTTTAGCATATTGTAGCTTCTGTTCCAGTGTGGTGCTTGCTTGTGTTCACTTGGCTTATTAAAGTGCTTATTCATAAGCTCATTTCATAGCAGTTCCATAATCTCACACACAACCACCTGTTTTTCTATTTTTCCTTGATTCCTTGCATTATTTTAGGATTAACTTGAATTTTTCAGATTTTTCCAGTACTGTTTAGTATTTTTCTTGATTTTAAATAGTTTTTAATCACTTTTAATTAGCTTTAATTGCAATTAATTAAGAAAAAGTTCAAAAAAATAATTTTTCAATTTTCTCAGTTTAAGAAAAATATAAAAAGCATAAAAAAGATTTTTCCTTATTTTTCCCTTTTTATTTGGTATTTTTCACCATTTAAATTAGATTAAAATAGTTTTAAATTAGTAGAAAATAGAAAAATAATCAGAAAAATACAAAAATAGTTTTGAAAATTCTCTTTTGATATTTTAGATTTTTCCAAGTCATAATTTTAATTTTCTAGTTTTATTTCCTATTTTCTTGTATTTTAGGTAATTATTTATTAGTTAAAAATAGTTTTTAATTAGATAATTAGTTATAAAAATAATTTTCTTTTTCTATAAATTTTCTTTTATCATTAGGATTGTAAAAATGTCATTTTCATATTTTTAGGATTAGTACTGCCTTAGTTTCACATTTTTATTCGTACGTGACGTAGTTTTTAATTCAGTTTTATAAAAACATAAAACAAAAACATCATTTTAATTATAGTGATAGCGTTTATTTAATAGATTTTATCTTTTTAATTTCCTTTAATTTGCATTTAAGCCGTTGTAATTTGTTGGCTTTTTCTGTAGTTATAATCAATATCATAATCCCTTTTCTGTTCAAATTTCTCGATCACTAATCGTAGGGTGATCCATTGCATAGCTCGCTGGGACATAACGACCCGGGGAGACTCTATACTCCTCAGATCTTCATTGCATTCGTGCTTGAGCAGTTTTAAGCTGATTACGGTCTGCCATTCACAAGTGGCAGGCTTGAGTGATTTAGCTTGACTGTTTGGCACGCATCAGTATCACGCGAGGATTCTGATTTGTTGAAGAAACTGAAGGAGGCTGGGGACGCCGCAAGCCATGTGGAGATCTCATCTCTTAGGCGTTGTAATAGTATATAGGTTATAGCCTCTTTGTAAATATCCTTTTGTAAGAACTCATGGTCCTTAATAAAATTTTCCTTTTGTTGAAGGTGTGTTGATCTGAATGTGGTTGCGACTTATAATTTTTGTACTTGGTTATCCGTCTTTGCATGAAAAACATTCTCGTTGTCTAAGAATCAAACGGTTGTATAAGCGCGAAAAATATATAAAGTCCATAATCATGTATGAAAGTCATGATCTAACATACTTAAAACATAATTTCTAAGTATTTGTATCATAATCGTGTATGGTTTGATATGCAGCGTACTCTAAATATCATATTAAGGAGTCAAGAGTCTTGATTCCTAGTTTGTTAAACGCGCACAGTATGCATTGCTGTGAATCCATCGTGGAATGCGCATTGAACTTATTCCAACGTCTTGAAAATAAGGTGTTTAACAAGGATGCGTGATCCAATGTTGATGGGTTTGCAACCCTCTTACTCAACGAGTTATTTAGTAGGTTTACTCATCCTGTTACCATCGTGGGTTTATTAAATGCATGCACGCCATGTAGGCAAAAGATAAGATAACAACAATGTTAAGACATAAATAAGATGCGAATAACAAATTAAAATGTGTCGCAGAGTTAGCTAGAAACCGCGACGTTTTATTAATACTTGCAAGTTTTTGTAAAAAAAAGAAAAAAGACATTTGCCTAAGTAAAATAGAATGTAAATACACAGATATTTATTGAGCACTATACTAAAGTGCGGGAGTATCCGTGCGCTGGGTCGTAGCCGTTCCTAGAGATAACATCGTTTGAGATTGCAGATGTTCCATGTGTGTGGTAGCTCACGACCATCCACGTCACGTAGCTTGTACGCGCCTTTTCCTAATGCTTCAATGACCTCATAAGGTCCTTCCCACTTCGGTCCAAGTTTCCCTGTATCTTCTTCATGGCTCGCATCATTGGCACGATATACGAAGTCGCCTGGTCTGAATGAGACGCTTCGAACTTTAGCATCGTAGTATCCCTTCATTTTTGACTTAGCTCTCACCTCACATATAGTTGCGCGCTCGCGCCTTTCTTCCAACAGGTCTAAGTCAATACGCCGTTCATCGTCATTGGTTGTAACATTAACTTCGGCAGTGCGAACAGTTGGCATCCCAAGTTCGGCTGGTATGACTGCTTCTGTCCTATAGACAAGAGAAAAGGGAGTGTCTCCCGTGCTAATTTTGATTGTAGTGCGGTGCACCCATAAAACATGCAATAATTCCTCTACCCACCTTCCTTTGTGTTTGTCTAAGCGTGCTTTAATTCCTTCACCTAGACTACGATTTGCACGCTCGACCAAACCATTGGTTTGTGGGTGTTTAACCGACGTGAAGTGCTGTGCAATATTTAGCTTTTCGCACCATTCCTTGAAAGGGTTGTCACAGAATTGTTTTCCGTTGTCCGAGATGATTTCCCCAGGTAATCCGAAACGGCATACGATATTTTCCCAAACAAATTGTTTTATCTGATTTCCTGTGATTGTCGCGACCGCCTTTGCTTCAATCCACTTAGTGAAATAGTCTACAGCCACTATAAGGAATTTCAATCCCCCTGCTGTAACAGGGAAGGGGTCTGCAATGTCGATACCCCATTTATAGAATGGCCATGGCGACGTAATAGGTGTTAGCTCCTGTTGTGATTGGCGTGGAATTGGTCTGTAAACTTGGCAGTCGCCACACTTTCTTATTAAGTCCCGCGCGTCACGGTGCATCGTAGGCCAGTAGTATCATGACCGTAAAGCGCGTGCTACAACGGACCGTGGTCCTGAGTGCATACTACATGAACCGGCGTGGATCTCTCAGAGTACGTAATCTGCTTGAAGGGGTCCGACACATCGAAGCCATGGTTGTAGAAATGAACGCCGATATAGTATATCGTCTCGAAGTTCGAACCTCTGTGATGTGCGCCGTACTCGTCGAGTGTCCTTCTGCTCTTGGGGCAATACGCCCTTGCTTATAAACTCGACGATTGAGGTCATCCATGTAGGACCTTGTTCCTCTATCACCGTGGATACCTCCATCTCTGAGATGGACTTGCTCTTCAGAGTTTCCACCAATACTTGTTTTGACAGGTGCGCAAAGCTTGTAGATGCAATCTTGCTCAGTGCGTCCGCTTTTCTGTTTTCTCCTCTAGCGACTTGTTTGATGGTAAACCTGACAAAGCCCTGGATTAGGGACTTGGTCTTGTCGAGGTATTGAATCATGTTTTCCTCTTTAGCCACATACTCGCCCAACACATGGTTGGCTACCAAATGGGAATCCACATTTGCTTCTAGGTTGCGTATGCCCATACGAGCTGCAATGCGTAGTCCAGCAATCAGGGCTTCATACTCTGCCTCGTTCTTTGTTGCTGTGAATTTAAGACGCAGTGCGTAAGTGAATTCCATTCCCTCTGGACTCGTGAGGATAAGGCCTGCGCCTGACCCGTCCACGCATGAAGATCCGTCCGTGTCACACCCCCAAATTACCTGTTTTGCAGCGGAATTGAATACCTTGGGGAGGACTGTCATAGCATCAAAGTTACAGTTATATCGAACGACCTAAAGTGTCATTTGGAAAACACATCGTTTGATTTATTAAAACAATCAGAGTTTACAAAGTATTGGTCTCAAATGAAAATCAACTTGTGCGGAAATAAGTTTGTTACAAGCCAAACGATGTTTTAAAGTTTATAAATCCCAAGTGAGACGCGTCGTCACCACGACTCTATGATATGTCCATATGCATGCCATGAAGTGAATGCCTTAGGTAGCTGAGATAAAACATGCTAAAAAGTGTCAACACAAAGGTTGAGTGAGTTCATAGAGTTTTGTGTTGAAATATAAAGCCTTTAAAGAACGTTCATGCAACAAAGTCTAAGTTTTTGGTCATATAGAATAGTTCACAAAGCAAAGGCATCGTAAATCCACTCAGTTCCAAGTCCCGCCCATACAAAACTTGCAACCTGTGTGTTTACAACCCACTGCTAAAAATAGTATGACAATCATGTATATGCACATTAAGATAGTTAAAAGTATAAATGCCACCACAAGGGTCTTCCAACAACTCGTGTTGGGATGTTCCTCCAACGCTCACGTGGGGCTGTATCCATATAAATGGCCTTCCAACATATAAATGATGGGATGTTCCTCCAACGACGCACGTTGGGATGTATCCAAATTAATGGCCTTCCAACATATAAATGCTGGGATGTTCCTCCAACGACGCACGTTGGGCTGTATCCAAATTAATGGCCTTCCAACATATAAATGCTGGGATGTTTGTTTAAGTCTAGTCAATACACACACCAAGTCTAGAGTATAAATAATGTTGTTTGGCAAAAGAGTTTAAATGTTTTGACAAATAAGCATGTATCTCGCCCCAAATAGTTTATAAGAATTTAAACGAGTAAAAGCGGGGTATGAACTCACAAGGAAAGTAATAGCATTGGTTCTACTTCATCTCCGAAACCCAAATGCGTGTGTTATCCAAGGAGACTTTCAAGTTTAGCGTAACACAATCAAGTATAGTGCACTCAAGTGTAAATGTTATTAAGTATAAATGTTATCAAGTATTATGCAATCATGTATAAAAGTATAGCGTAGCATAAAAGTGTAAATATTTTGAGTATTTTTATTTATAAAAACAAGTAGTTGAGCATGTATCTCCCCCAAAAGTTTGTAAACAATTAAATAATAGAAAGTGGGGCTATGAAAACTCACCTGGTATGATGGATATGTTAACAAAATGAAGTGCACGAAAGTGAGACTCGGAAACTATCCGCGACCTAGAATGAATGTTATGATATGTAATGAGTTATGATGTTATGTTATGCATGCATTTCGTATGTTATTTATACCATTTGCGAGTTTTGAAAAATAATACTTATCGCCGAAAAATACTCTTTTGACGTCTTGACCATTCTTAAATTACTTTACAAGTGTTTACGTCAAAATGTCATCCTACAATGGTTTCGTAATGATTTATAGTGAAATTATCACTTTTCGTCGTAAAACAATGTCGTCGGAAATTTCTTGAAATTGACAAAAATGGCTTCGAAAAACTAGTCGTAAAATGGTGTGCGTCGATCGTTAGGAAACCAACTCGACAGTTTTAAAAAGTTTGTATCCAAATCTAAAAGTTTCAGTTCAGGAGTTTTCGACATAAAGGTCTCGAACATAAAGATAATAAGGGTTAAAGATGGTGATTTTGTCTAATTGTTGTGTAAAAAGTGAGTTTCGGCCAAGTTTAAACATCCGTAATTAATTTATTACAACTCCGCTATACAAACGGCTTGTCGTTTTGAAAAATATGCCCGGTGATCTTAATTTTACTAGAAGACATTTTGTTCCAAAAAGTTCCACATCATGGTTAAAAACAGCCCTCAACATGGTCGTTACAGCTACCGTAACACTTGTATCGTAAAAATAATATAGTTTTTCAGAAAATAATAGTTACGGCAATTTTATGAAAACGTGCATATCTTCGTCGTTTCAAATCCGTTTTCTACGTATAATACGTCCTTAGCTTCGTATCAAAGTATACTAATATATTTTTGACAAGTCGAAATAATTTGTGAAGCTTAAGGCTCGTTTTTGACTCGGACAAAATAAAAACAGCATGCTGAAATTTCTGAAAAGTATATATTTCGTCGTCAAACTTTAAAAATTCATAACTTCTTCGTTATAACTCCGTTTTTATCCGTTCAAGCGGCCACGGATTCGTTTTAAAGTATATTTTCTAATTATCAAGGCCAAAAAGTCGTGCCTACAGTCGGATTTTCCAGAAAACCAAAACAAGGACAGAACATATTTTATACGTATCGAAAATAGTTTTTCTCGGACAAAACCTATTCTAATCCCTTCAAATCAACTCCAAAGCTAATATAATCCTACCATACACCTTCTTAGGGTGTCATGGGTTCTTAATCATCATCAAGACCAAAGTATACTAAGGGGATAATTATAGGATGACCTTATATATATATATAATTCTAAAAATCATTGTAAAAATGGTATAAACAACACAAATCATGCATGCTTGCTCCAAAAATAAAGAGATACTTATGAAATGAAAAGGAGATATGAAAAATATAAATGATATGCTTACAAGTATTATGATGAGGTGCAAAGAACAAGGTTTAGCCTAAATACTCTAGATTTTTATTTCAAAATCTTAATAAGAGTATTATCTAGATTGTATAAAACTTGAACTTGAGAAAAAAATGATGATCCCTTTGTATACACCTTGGTGGCCGGTTCTATGGAGAGAAAACCAAGAGAGGAAACTTTTTTCTTGACTTGAGATAATGAAGAAAATTGAGTGAAATGAATGAGTAGACTTTTTGTAAATGTGTATATCTTAACAATCAAGAAAATCTATACCACATTAATGTCACCCTCCCCCTTGGTCGGCCAAGGGGGGAGGAACTTGAAGATATATATATTTTTTTTCCTTTTATATTGTGTGAAATAATAATTGTGTATAATTTGTTAAAAATGTATAAGTAAAGTGTGTAGTTACATGTAACTTGAAAGGTAAATGGTAGCTTGTAGGTAAAAGAGATTTTTAATAGATCAAAATAGAGTATAATGATATCATAAAAATTATAAAAATACATTCCTTGTAAAATTTGAGTGATAAAATAATTACCGAGTAGTTTTTAAGAAAAACGTCGTAATAATATAACTTTAATGATTTATATACCAAATAAATTTAAAACTCTAGGTAAACTCAAAATATAGTTTTTATAAACTAAATGTAAGTATAAAAATATATCGGGATCATTTTTGGAGTAGCGGATTAAATGTTCAAAATAATAACTCACGCGATAACGTTCATTTAATGTAAAATTTACGCGTTTAAGGTGAAATGAAAAATCATGAATAAATTGATATGAAATGATGAATATGGAGTTTGAGAAATGACCGGAAATTGAGAATTGTGACATTCTTCCCCTGTTAGAGGAATCGCGTCCTCGCGATTCGATTAATGATACTAAGGCCCAAAACGCGACAAGGGTTCTAAAAGTTTATGCTTGTGTATGGTCTATATGATTATGTCAATGCTCATGCATATGAGTTACTTGTCCCACAAGATACGTTCCCGTGCTATCGTGAGAAATTCCCGTCCTAAATACATGCTTTCTTATGATTAGGCTCGATGAGACAAGCTTTCCCATTCTCAAGCAAAATTTTTAAAAGACTTTTTGGTAACCGATTTTTACTTAATCCCACAACTCATCAAACAAGAACTGTCATACGATTAGGCTAAATCGGTTTAGGTAACGACTTGTTTCTAGCTCGATCTTTGCAACTCATCAAACAAGAACTGTCGCTCGGATCAAACTGGAAACAAGTGGTTTGAAGAAAATCTTTTAAAAATTTGGCTTGATTACGGAATTGCTTACACATATGAGACTACTACTCCCTTCATTGCATGATTCTTCCTGAATTAGACATAGGTGATCAGGCTATGTATAATTTAGGAGTAACTATGCAATGCTTGGACTAATCGACTCATATGATGTTTGGTGTTGAGTCATAAGTTCGCATGTATAAAGAATATGCACTTATAATGATATGATGAGATGCTATGATGATGTTGTTATAGTCTAGGGTCAATGATGCAACCTAGTTCTCTATAACCGATGCTCTGATACCAATCTGTCACACCCCCAAATTACCTGTTTTGCAGCGGAATTGAATACCTTGGGGAGGACTGTCATAGCATCAAAGTTACAGTTATATCGAACGACCTAAAGTGTCGTTTGGAAAACACATCGTTTGATTTATTAAAACAATCAGAGTTTACAAAGTATTGGTCTCAAATGAAAATCAACTTGTGCGGAAATAAGTTTGTTACAAGCCAAACGATGTTTTAAAGTTTATAAATCCCAAGTGAGACGCGTCGTCACCACGACTCTATGATATGTCCATATGCATGCCATGAAGTGAATGCCTTAGGTACCTGAGATAAAACATGCTAAAAAGTGTCAACACAAAGGTTGAGTGAGTTCATAGAGTTTTGTGTTGAAATATAAAGCCTTTAAAGAACGTTCATGCAACAAAGTCTAAGTTTTTGGTCATATAGAATAGTTCACAAAGCAAAGGCATCGTAAATCCACTCAGTTCCAAGTCTCGCCCATACAAAACTTGCAACCTGTGTGTTTACAACCCACTGCTAAAAATAGTATGACAATCATGTATATGCACATTAAGATAGTTAAAAGTATAAATGCCACCACAAGGGTCTTCCAACAACTCGTGTTGGGATGTTCCTCCAACGCTCACGTGGGGCTGTATCCATATAAATGGCCTTCCAACATATAAATGCTGGGATGTTCCTCCAACGACGCACGTTGGGCTGTATCCAAATTAATGGCCTTCCAACATATAAATGCTGGGATGTTTGTTTAAGTCTAGTCAATACACACACCAAGTCTAGAGTATAAATAATGTTGTTTGGCAAAAGAGTTTAAATGTTTTGACAAATAAGCATGTATCTCGCCCCAAATAGTTTATAAGAATTTAAACGAGTAAAAGCGGGGTATGAACTCACAAGGAAAGTAATAGCATTGGTTCTACTTCATCTCCGAAACCCAAATGCGTGTGTTATCCAAGGAGACTTTCAAGTTTAGCGTAACACAATCAAGTATAGTGCACTCAAGTGTAAATGTTATTAAGTATAAATGTTATCAAGTATTATGCAATCATGTATAAAAGTATAGCGTAGCATAAAAGTGTAAATATTTTGAGTATTTGTATTTATAAAAACAAGTAGTTGAGCATGTATCTCCCCCAAAAGTTTGTAAACAATTAAATAATAGAAAGTGGGGCTATGAAAACTCACCTGGTATGATGGATATGTTAACAAAATGAAGTGCACGAAAGTGAGACTCGGAAACTATCCGCGACCTAGAATGAATGTTATGATATGTAATGAGTTATGATGTTATGTTATGCATGCATTTCGTATGTTATTTATACCATTTGCGAGTTTTGAAAAATAATACTTATCGTCGAAAAATACTCTTTTGACGTCTTGACCATTCTTAAATTACTTTACAAGTGTTTACGTCAAAATGTCATCCTACAATGGTTTCGTAATGATTTATAGTGAAATTATCACTTTTCGTCGTAAAACAATGTCGTCGGAAATTTCTTGAAATTGACAAAAATGGCTTCGAAAAACTAGTCGTAAAATGGTGTGCGTCGATCGTTAGGAAACGAACTCGACAGTTTTAAAAAGTTTGTATCCAAATCTAAAAGTTTCAGTTCAGGAGTTTTCGACATAAAGGTCTCGAACATAAAGATAATAAGGGTTAAAGATGGTGATTTTGTCTAATTGTTGTGTAAAAAGTGAGTTTCGGCCAAGTTTAAACATCCGTAATTAATTTATTACAACTCCGCTATACAAACGGCTTGTCGTTTTGAAAAATATGCCCGGTGATCTTAATTTTACTAGAAGACATTTTGTTCCAAAAAGTTCCACATCATGGTTAAAAACAGCCCTCAACATGGTCGTTACAGCTACCGTAACACTTGTATCGTAAAAATAATATAGTTTTTCAGAAAATAATAGTTACGGCAATTTTATGAAAACGTGCATATCTTCGTCGTTTCAAATCCGTTTTCTACGTATAATACGTCCTTAGCTTCGTATCAAAGTATACTAATATATTTTTGACAAGTCGAAATAATTTGTGAAGCTTAAGGCTCGTTTTTGACTCGGACAAAATAAAAACAGCATGCTGAAATTTCTGAAAAGTATATATTTCGTCGTCAAACTTTAAAAATTCATAACTTCTTCGTTATAACTCCGTTTTTATCCGTTCAAGCGGCCACGGATTCGTTTTAAAGTATATTTTCTAAATATCAAGGCCAAAAAGTCGTGCCTACAGTCGGATTTTCCAGAAAACCAAAACAAGGACAGAACATATTTTATACGTATCGAAAATAGTTTTTCTCGGACAAAACCTATTCTAATCCCTTCAAATCAACTCCAAAGCTAATCTAATCCTACCATACACCTTCTTAGGGTGTCATGGGTTCCTAATCATCATCAAGACCAAAGTATACTAAGGGGATAATTATAGGATGACCTTATATATATATAATTCTAAAAATCATTGTAAAAATGGTATAAACAACACAAATCATGCATGCTTGCTCCAAAAATAAAGAGATACTTATGAAATGAAAAGGAGATATGAAAAATATAAATGATATGCTTACAAGTATTATGATGAGGTGCAAAGAACAAGGTTTAGCCTAAATACTCTAGATTTTTATTTCAAAATCTTAATAAGAGTATTATCTAGATTGTATAAAACTTGAACTTGAGAAAAAAATGATGATCCCTTTGTATACACCTTGGTGGCCGGTTCTATGGAGAGAAAACCAAGAGAGGAAACTTTTTTCTTGACTTGAGATAATGAAGAAAATTGAGTGAAATGAATGAGTAGACTTTTTGTAAATGTGTATATCTTAACAATCAAGAAAATATATACCACATTAATGTCACCCTCCCCCTTGGTCGGCCAAGGGGGGAGGAACTTGAAGATATTTTTTTTTTTTTCCTTTTAAATTGTGTGAAATAATAATTGTGTATAATTTGTTAAAAATGTATAAGTAAAGTGTGTAGTTACATGTAACTTGAAAGGTAAATAGTAGCTTGTAGGTAAAAGAGATTTTTAATAGATCAAAATAGAGTATAATGATATCATAAAAATTATAAAAATACATTCCTTGTAAAATTTGAGTGATAAATAATTACCGAGTAGTTTTTAAGAAAAACGTCGTAATAATATAACTTTAATGATTTATATACCAAATAAATTTAAAACACTAGGTAAACTCAAAATATAGTTTTTATAAACTAAATGTAAGTATAAAAATATATCGGGATCATTTTTGGAGTAGCGGATTAAATGTTCAAAATAATAACTCACGCGATAACGTTCATTTAATATAAAATTTACGCGTTTAAGGTGAAATGAAAAATCATGAATAAATTGATATGAAATGATGAATATGGAGTTTGAGAAATGACCGGAAATTGAGAATTGTGACATTCTTCCCCTGTTAGAGGAATCGCGTCCTCGCGATTCGATTAATGATACTAAGGCCCAAAACGCGACAAGGGTTCTAAAAGTTTATGCTTGTGTATGGTCTATATGATTATGTCAGTGCTCATGCATATGAGTTACTTGTCCCACAAGATACGTTCCCGTGCTATCGTGAGAAATTCCCGTCCTAAATACATGCTTTCTTATGATTAGGCTCGATGAGACAAGCTTTCCCATTCTCAAGCAAAATTTTTAAAAGACTTTTTGGTAACCGATTTTTACTTAATCCCACAACTCATCAAACAAGAACTGTCGTACGATTAGGCTAAATCGGTTTAGGTAACGACTTGTTTCTAGCTCGATCTTTGCAACTCATCAAACAAGAACTGTCGCTCGGATCAAACTGGAAACAAGTGGTTTGAAGAAAATCTTTTAAAAATTTGGCTTGATTACGGAATTGCTTACACATATGAGACTACTACTCCCTTCATTGCATGATTCTTCCTGAATTAGACATAGGTGATCAGGCTATGTATAATTTAGGAGTAACTATGCAATGCTTGGACTAATCGACTCATATGATGTTTGGTGTTGAGTCATAAGTTCGCATGTATAAAGAATATGCACTTATAATGATATGATGAGATGCTATGATGATGTGGTTATAGTCTAGGGTCAATGATGCAACCTAGTTCTCTATAACCGATGCTCTGATACCAATCTGTCACACCCCCAAATTACCTGTTTTGCAGCGGAATTGAATACCTTGGGGAGGACTGTCATAGCATCAAAGTTACAGTTATATCGAACGACCTAAAGTGTCGTTTGGAAAACACATCGTTTGATTTATTAAAACAATCAGAGTTTACAAAGTATTGGTCTCAAATGAAAATCAACTTGTGCGGAAATAAGTTTGTTACAAGCCAAACGATGTTTTAAAGTTTATAAATCCCAAGTGAGACGCGTCGTCACCACGACTCTATGATATGTCCATATGCATGCCATGAAGTGAATGCCTTAGGTACCTGAGATAAAACATGCTAAAAAGTGTCAACACAAAGGTTGAGTGAGTTCATAGAGTTTTGTGTTGAAATATAAAGCCTTTAAAGAACGTTCATGCAACAAAGTCTAAGTTTTTGGTCATATAGAATAGTTCACAAAGCAAAGGCATCGTAAATCCACTCAGTTCCAAGTCCCGCCCATACAAAACTTGCAACCTGTGTGTTTACAACCCACTGCTAAAAATAGTATGACAATCATGTATATGCACATTAAGATAGTCAAAAGTATAAATGCCACCACAAGGGTCTTCCAACAACTCGTGTTGGGATGTTCCTCCAACGCTCACGTGGGGCTGTATCCATATAAATGGCCTTCCAACATATAAATGATGGGATGTTCCTCCAACGACGCACGTTGGGATGTATCCAAATTAATGGCCTTCCAACATATAAATGCTGGGATTTTCCTCCAACGACGCACGTTGGGCTGTATCCAAATTAATGGCCTTCCAACATATAAATGCTGGGATGTTTGTTTAAGTCTAGTCAATACACACACCAAGTCTAGAGTATAAATAATGTTGTTTGGCAAAAGAGTTTAAATGTTTTGACAAATAAGTATGTATCTCGCCCCAAATAGTTTATAAGAATTTAAACGAGTAAAAGCGGGGTATGAACTCACAAGGAAAGTAATAGCATTGGTTCTACTTCATCTCCGAAACCCAAATGCGTGTGTTATCCAAGGAGACTTTCAAGTTTAGCGTAACACAATCAAGTATAGTGCACTCAAGTGTAAATGTTATTAAGTATAAATGTTATCAAGTATTATGCAATCATGTATAAAAGTATAGCGTAGCATAAAAGTGTAAATATTTTGAGTATTTGTATTTATAAAAACAAGTAGTTGAGCATGTATTTCCCCCAAAAGTTTGTAAACAATTAAATAATAGAAAGTGGGGCTATGAAAACTCACCTGGTATGATGGATATGTTAACAAAATGAAGTGCACGAAAGTGAGACTCGGAAACTATCCGCGACCTAGAATGAATGTTATGATTTGTAATGAGTTATGATGTTATGTTATGCATGCATTTCGTATGTTATTTATACCATTTGCGAGTTTTGAAAAATAATACTTATCGTCGAAAAATACTCTTTTGACGTCTTGACCATTCTTAAATTACTTTACAAGTGTTTACGTCAAAATGTCATCCTACAATGGTTTCGTAATGATTTATAGTGAAATTATCACTTTTCGTCGTAAAACAATGTCGTCGGAAATTTCTTGAAATTGACAAAAATGGCTTCGAAAAACTAGTCGTAAAATGGTGTGCGTCGATCGTTAGGAAACGAACTCGACAGTTTTAAAAAGTTTGTATCCAAATCTAAAAGTTTCAGTTCAGGAGTTTTCGACATAAAGGTCTCGAACATAAAGATAATAAGGGTTAAAGATGGTGATTTTGTCTAATTGTTGTGTAAAAAGTGAGTTTCGGCCAAGTTTAAACATCCGTAATTAATTTATTACAACTCCGCTATACAAACGGCTTGTCGTTTTGAAAAATATGCCCGGTGATCTTAATTTTACTAGAAGACATTTTGTTCCAAAAAGTTCCACATCATGGTTAAAAACAGCCCTCAACATGGTCGTTACAGCTACCGTAACACTTGTATCGTAAAAATAATATAGTTTTTCAGAAAATAATAGTTACGGCAATTTTATGAAAACGTGCATATCTTCGTCGTTTCAAATCCGTTTTCTACGTATAATACGTCCTTAGCTTCGTATCAAAGTATACTAATATATTTTTGACAAGTCGAAATAATTTGTGAAGCTTAAGGCTCGTTTTTGACTCGGACAAAATAAAAACAGCATGCTGAAATTTCTGAAAAGTATATATTTCGTCGTCAAACTTTAAAAATTCATAACTTCTTCGTTATAACTCCGTTTTTATCCGTTCAAGCGGCCACGGATTCGTTTTAAAGTATATTTTCTAAATATCAAGGCCAAAAAGTCGTGCCTACAGTCGGATTTTCCAGAAAGCCAAAACAAGGACAGAACATATTTTATACGTATCGAAAATAGTTTTTCTCGGACAAAACCTATTCTAATCCCTTCAAATCAACTCCAAAGCTAATCTAATCCTACCATACACCTTCTTAGGGTGTCATGGGTTCCTAATCATCATCAAGACCAAAGTATACTAAGGGGATAATTATAGGATGACCTTATATATATATAATTCTAAAAATCATTGTAAAAATGGTATAAACAACACAAATCATGCATGCTTGCTCCAAAAATAAAGAGATACTTATGAAATGAAAAGGAGATATGAAAAATATAAATGATATGCTTACAAGTATTATGATGAGGTGCAAAGAACAAGGTTTAGCCTAAATACTCTAGATTTTTATTTCAAAATCTTAATAAGAGTATTATCTAGATTGTATAAAACTTGAACTTGAGAAAAAAATGATCATCCCTTTGTATACACCTTGGTGGCCGGTTCTATGGAGAGAAAACCAAGAGAGGAAACTTTTTTCTTGACTTGAGATAATGAAGAAAATTGAGTGAAGTGAATGAGTAGACTTTTTGTAAATGTGTATATCTTAACAATCAAGAAAATCTATACCACATTAATGTCACCCTCCCCCTTGGTCGGCCAAGGGGGGAGGAACTTGAAGATATTTTTTTTTTTTTCCTTTTAAATTGTGTGAAATAATAATTGTGTATAATTTGTTAAAAATGTATAAGTAAAGTGTGTAGTTACATGTAACTTGAAAGGTAAATGGTAGCTTGTAGGTAAAAGAGATTTTTAATAGATCAAAATAGAGTATAATGATATCATAAAAATTATAAAAATACATTCCTTGTAAAATTTGAGTGATAAAATAATTACCGAGTAGTTTTTAAGAAAAACGTCGTAATAATATAACTTTAATGATTTATATACCAAATAAATTTAAAACACTAGGTAAACTCAAAATATAGTTTTTATAAACTAAATGTAAGTATAAAAATATATCGGGATCATTTTTGGAGTAGCGGATTAAATGTTCAAAATAATAACTCACGCGATAACGTTCATTTAATATAAAATTTACGCGTTTAAGGTGAAATGAAAAATCATGAATAAATTGATATGAAATGATGAATATGGAGTTTGAGAAATGACCGGAAATTGAGAATTGTGACAGTCCGTGAATAAGATCCATGGTTCTTGTAGTTCCACCTTGCTTTGTGAAGGTGTATCATCAGTGTCCGATTTTCGATGATGAAGTCTGCTAGTATCTGCCCCTTAACCGCAGTACGTGGTCTGTAGGAGATGTTATTGATCGATGCCAAACCGTCAGGTTTTATCACACAAGCTAACCACTTGTGAATGGTCAACCGTAATAAAAGCCAGACAGCTCAGAAACAATGCAATGAAGATCTAGAGGAGTATAGTGTTTCCCCAGGTCGTTAAGTCCCAACGAGCTGTGCACTGAATCACCAAACGTATAGTGATCGGGTGAGTTTGAACGGGAAAAGGTTTATGATTATGAATAATAGATGACAGAGGAAAAATGAAAGAAAATTAAAAATCCAAATTATATTAAATAAACGCTATCACTATTTTTAAAATGATGTTTTTGATTTTTTCGTTTATAAACTTGAATTAAAAACTACGTAACGTACAAAAGAAAATGTGAAATTGAAACAGAATTAATCCTAAAAATATAAAAATGAAATTTTTACAAACCTAATGATAAGAGAAAATTTTTAGAAAAAGAAAATTATTTTTATGACTATTTATTTAATTATTATTAATTAAAAACTAGTTTTACATATTTAATAATACCCTAAAATATAAGAAAATATGAAATGAAGCTAGAAAAGTGAAATTATGACTTAGAAAAATCTAAAATAACTAAAGAGAATTTTCAAAACTGGATTTGTATTTTTTTGATTATTTTTCTATTTTCTAGGAATTAAAAACTATTTAAAACTAATTAAATTGCTAAAAATTACAAATTTAACTAAGAAAAATCTGAAAAAATATTTTTTTGACTTTTTATATTTATCTTAACCTAGGAAAAATGAAAACTTATTTTTTTGAAGTTTTTCTGATATAAATGTATTAAAAGCTAATTAAAAATACCTAAAAACTGTTTTAAATGAGGAAAAATATCAAACAGTGCTGGAAAAATATGAAAATTTCAGGAAAAGTCTAAATTAATATTCTAAATCTATGAAAAATATAAAAACAATAGCTTATGTGTGAGAATATGGAACTGCAGTGACAAGTACTTATAAATAAGCACTCAAAATAAGCTAAAGGTACCAAATGAGCACCAACTTATCACAGAAGCTATAATAAGCTAAAACTACTAGAAATGAACTAAATTCAACTAATCTATACTACTGAAATGCAAACTACAAAGATTTGATGATTTGAAAGATTAAGTGCCAAACAGTTTTTTAGCTACTACCTTGCAGCCTAAAAATAAGCTACCCAATAAGCTAGAAATTGAAACCAGATATTGGACTCTCAAGAAGACCTGGCTAGCTACTTAAAAACCAAAAATGAGCCTGAGATAAACTCAATTGAGCTTTTGACAAGCTCTGCAAGAACCTGAGAAACTGCTCTGGTGACAATGCTCTGTCACAGGGCACTTTTGACCTTTTTGACAAGCTGATTTAGAGCTTATAGAAAATTACTAAAATTATACAAAAATCATTTTTACAAACTAGACCAATTGAAGTTTTTAAACCCAAAGTTTCACTTGAATTGAACCAGAAATGAATCCATTAAAAATCACCCAAGTTGCTTGAAAACTGAGTTTTTCATTTTTTGACTTTTGACACAGACTTGGAAATTTGACTTTTGTGAGTTTTGATCTTAATTTATGGACTGAGATTGATGTTTCAAGCTAAAAAAAAGTTACATAAAGCTATTCCACTGAATTCTAAGCACAAATCAAACTTTTGATTTTCAAATTTCCAACAGTTATGAAAATGAAAACAGATTGATGAGGATTTTGACTTTTATGGTTCTAAGGTGCACTTTTATGACTAAACTAACTCTGTTATACCTAAGTGAGACTGAGTAGACAGATTTTAAGCACAAACCAAAGCTTAAGTTCAAACAAGCCAACTGATCCAAACACACTTTCACAACTGTTTAACTAATGAATTTACCTAAATGACTATCTAGCTTATGCTACTGCTGAAACTGAATAACTATAACCTAATAACAGTTAAATGAGCAGATCTAAACGAAAGCTAACAACAAATCAAGACAGATATATATGTGTGAAAACTCACTTGTGTCCACAGCCACTATGGCTTGCCAAGAATCAAAGAACCACTATTCTACCTTATCT
Source organism: Chrysanthemum seticuspe (assembly GCA_019973895.1). Classification (NCBI taxonomy): domain Eukaryota; kingdom Viridiplantae; phylum Streptophyta; class Magnoliopsida; order Asterales; family Asteraceae; genus Chrysanthemum; species Chrysanthemum seticuspe. The sequence continues at coordinate 225,257,088 of BPTQ01000008.1, read as the reverse complement.
CAACACATATCTAACTAAGAATCAACCCATGTTCAACTCTGCATCAACCCAAATCCATTTCCATGACTGCTTGAACAAAATGTCTTCACAGTTTGACTTTCGTTGACCAAACACCAAACTTGCTTGAATCTGTTTTATAAGCTTACTAAAAGCTATATGAAGCTTTAGTAGGCTTATTTGAGTTATAAAAAAGCTTATTGAAGCCTGGCACTTAATACATTTGAAACTGTCTTGAATAAGAGAAATGTGAAAACATAAATCTTGATAGAACTTGAAATTAATCTTTGAAAAAGGTTACAATACAATGAACCAACTAAGTTTCATACAACAAAGCTTGAAATTACAACTTAGATTATTTAAGACATGGAAATTTTAAAAACGACATACATATGAAAATAAAAACTAAGTACTACTTCTTCTCTCTTTCTTCTTCCTCTATTTATATGCAAAATGTCTTCTCTCTCCCATCTGAGCATTTCCCACTTGCATTTGGGGCCATTGGATCCTTTGAGACAATTTTGGCCATTTGATTAATTTTTGGCGCCAAAATGGTTTTTAACAGCTGGGGTTGAGTGCAAGGGGGGAGGGAAGCATTAAATGCTTTTTGGATGGTTGTTGAGGTGGAGGGAACATGGTGTGGAGAGAGTGAGCTGGAGGAGGGGTGAAGGTTGAGTGTTGCAGGCATGGTGGTTGAAGGAGAAGAAAAAAGGGAGGGAAGGGTGTGTTTGTTTGACCGGGGAGTTGACCGGGTGATATATTGGACAGGGGTCAAAAACAGGGAGGGGTCAAGACATGGTAGGGGTTCAATGGTGTTTTGACAGGGGCCAAGGGTCAAGGCTTGGTTTATTAAATAACACAAGGGCCAAATCTGCAATTTACCAATCTTGAGGGACCAATTCTGCCATTTTATCAAAGTTGTTCCAAGGGACCAAAAATGACAAGTTTCAATAGTACAAGGACCATAAAGGACATTTTTAAACTTCCAAGGACTATATTTGCCAATTTTGAAACTTGAAGGACCAAACTTGTAATTTCTCAAAACTTTTGACATTTTTCACCAAAGGACTAATTTTGACAACTTATGATTTTAAAAGGACCTTTGGTGATTTTTCTTTTAAAATAAGTGCTCAGGGACTATTTCTGACAACTTTTGAAACTTGGGGGACTGAAACTGCCAATTATGCAAACTTAGCTCATTTTTCATCTGATTTTAAACATTTTGCATCTGAAACATATAAAATGCAATTTTGAGTTATTTTCAGTATTTTGATGCATTACTGAGCATTTTTAAATGTTTTGCAGTTCAGATTTGACCAAAAATGATGAGTATTTACACACTCATCAGTTATGCTCACCTAGCAACGCACTCCACTTCTGTAGTCGTCCTGATGCATCGGGTTTGGAGATGATTTGCTTGATAGGTTGGTCTGTGATCACCGCTATTGGGTGCGCTTGGAAGTACCTGCGCTGTCTTTTGGCGGCGAATACTAATGCTAGGACCAACTTCTCCATTGCGCTATAGTTAACCTCCGTTTTCTTGAGTGATTTGCTTACAAAATATACCGGTGTTTGTACTGAATTCCTATCCGTCAGTAGCACCGCGCTGACTGCTCCATGAGTCGCAGATAAGTACATAATTAATTCTTCCCTTGGGCGGGGCGCGACTAGCTTGGGGAGCGCTGCTAGGTGTTGTTTAAGCTGTATAAAAGCTTCTTCCGCCTCCGTAGTCCAGCGAAAATCTCCCTTTTTTGTACACTTCTTGAGCGTTTTGAAAAGGGGAAGTGACGTTTCTGCTGATCTGGATAAGAATCTGTTTAAACCGGCTAGTTTTCCATTCAGAGACTGGACTTCTTTCAAAGTGCGCGGTGAAGGAAGTTGGATGACAGCCTTCATTTTTTCTGGACATGGTTTAATGCCATCGGGCTCTATCAAATATCTCAGGAACATGCCTTCTGTAGTGCCAAAAGTGCATTTCTTAGGATTTAACTTCATGTTGATCTCTCGTAGTGTTTTAAATGTCTCTTCAATATCGCGCACCAATTCGTCCTCAGTATGGCTTTTTATGACAAGGTCGTCAACGTAAACCTCTAGGTTGCGGCCCACCTGTTTTACAAATGTGTTATCTACCAATCGCTGGTAGGTGGCGCCTGCGTTCTTCAAGCCAAAGGGCATCTTAGTATAAGAATAGATGCCTTGGCTTGTATGGAAGGCCGTTTTTTCCTCATCTTCTTTAGCCATCTGGATTTGGTGGTATCCTTTGTATGCGTCCAAGAAGCATTTAAGTGGGTATCCGCACAAAGATTCTATCTTCCAGTCTATCTCTGGTAGTGGGTAGCAGTCTTGTGGACATGCTTTGTTGAGATCCGTGAAGTCCACGCACATCCGCCAACTACCGTCGCTCTTCTTGAGCATCACTGGGTTGGAAAGCCAGTCATGGTAATAGACTTCTCGCATGATACTTGCATCCACAAGTTTATGTACTTCTGCCAGAATTGCTTGTGCGCGCTCTGGGGCCTGGCCGCGCTTTTTCTGTCGTACTGGGGAGTATCCTTGTTGGATTCTCAACTTGTGTTCTGTAATCGAGCGTGGTACACCGGTCATGTGCTATGGTTCCCATGCAAAGATATTCAGATTCTTTTGCAAGAGTGCGCACACGGCTGCCCTGCCGTTATCAGACAGCGATCCCCCGATCGATATTTCTTGCTCTGGGTAATCCGGATGGATTGCAACCCTCAGGTTTGATATTCTAGTTGCACGCTGTTCTGAAGAGTTGGAATCACTCCTAAACCTAAATCAAGTGTTAGTGATTCATATGTAATAGTTAGCTTAATTATGGCCTTTATGTTTGTTATTAGCCTTAAGCTTATGTAGAAGGCCCATGAGCTTAGGCCCAAGCCCATAGGAGAAAGGAAGGAACTAGGAGTGTTGCCCTAGCTTCCCTCCTATAAATACTATGTAATAACCCTCACTTGAGGGTCGGTTGTTCTCTTTTCTATTTCACTCTTTGCTTAAACCTTTCTCTCTTTATTTCGTGTGTTTGGATAAGGGTTCAACCGATCTTCTCTTCTCTATCTCTTCTCTTGATGCTTGTGTGGTAAAACTAGTGACCTAACAGTGGTATCATTCGCCATCTAGTTGGGTGAAACGATTTTGTCTTGAAAGTTATTTTGTCTACTCGTAAGTCTCACGTTTTCAACCTTTCATACGCATAAAAACTTAATTTTTTTCACTTTAAAATCCAAGATTCTTGTCCTTTCAAGGGTATTAGGTGTTAAAGTTTATGTTTTTGGCAAAAAGTTTGAAACTTTACATGTGTAGAAGTGTTTTTGAGCTTGATTTCATTCGTGTACCTCTTTCTACTCGTAAGGTGAAAAAGAGTTTTGGATCATCAAGTTTCATACTTTTGTGTTATTTTGGTGATATTGAAGCTATTTCATCATAAAAATCAGGTTTCTAAACATTTTGGGCATAAAATCAGTTTTTGGTATTTTCTACTCGTAAGGAAACCCTAAACTTACGCATAAGAAATCCGTGGTTTGATCTTCAGTTTTCGTGGTTTACTCAGTGTTTTCTTGCTTGGATAAGCCTGAAAACACTTCGATTTTGGATATCTTTTACACTGTGATAGTGTAAAGGATTTGTTGGGCAAAACCCTAATTTTACGCATAAGCTTTGACTTACGCGTAGAACACTTTACGCTTAAGTATTTTTCTTACGCCTAAGCCTTGTCTTACGCATAAGCTAAATCTTACGCATAAGTTTTTCTACGCCTAACTTTTAGTTTACGCTTAATCTTAGTGTTTCTCATTTCTTACGCGTAAGCTATTCTTATGCATAATTCTCATTGTTATGCGTAAGGTGGTGTTTTTACGCGTAAGCTTCTTTCTACGCGTAAGCAGGTTCTACACGTAAGGTTTTTTTCTACGCATAAGCTGGTTTTCTACGCCTAAGCACTTATTCAACAAACAACAAGTTTCATTCGACTACAAAGATCCATCAACACAAGTTATCAACTACAAAAAAAAAAAAAAAAAAAAAAAAAAAAAAAAAAAAAAAAAAAAAAAATTGGGGAGACTAAACGTTCAATTTTACGCAAGATTAAAATTTTGGTTTAACTTTGAAAATTTTGGTCACAAATTCAAATTTTTGGGCCCAAATTCAAATTTTTCGAGTAAAATTTGGCGTCAAAATTGTCATTACTCAAATTTTTCTTACAACCTTAGAATTGAATTTTATAGTGAATTTCAAATTTTGAGAGTCAAAATTTTTTCATAATTATTTTTTGGAGGGAAATTGCAATTCACTATATCGACCTTCTGTGTGCTATATCGACTTTGCACTTTTTCTTCTCTTTGACTCTTCTGCAGGGGAGTGAAATGGATTCTGATCATAAAGATCCATTTGTGGCATTGGAAGAAGGATTCATGGCTCTGGCTCTGGCATTGAAGCGTCAGACATCATCAAATTCCCGATATCCCGCAGTCGTGCAAGGTGAAAGAGTTGATATACATGAAAGGAATGCTCAAACGAACGTTGAGAATGTTGTGATAACTGCATCCGTCGGCAATGCGGACAATGAGGTTATAGCATTGGAAAAGCAGGATGACAACAGCAGATCTGGAGAAGATATCATTCTTAACTACGACACAGAGCCCAACTGTGACGAAGAAGAAATGGTTGAGGAAGATATCTTACCCACCTATGACACTGACACAGAACAGATGGTCGAGGTACAATCTACTGTTGATCATATTCTGCCTGCAAATGCGATACAACAAACTGAGCAACCTGAATTCAGTAACGAAGGAGAGGTTGACCAGTGTGTTGCACAATGTCCAGACAACTTTCTCATGTCTGAGCCCTTACTTGTTAACAATTCAACTGAAACGTCAAATCAAACTCTTGAATCTGAAAACATTCTTCTCAAAAAGACCATTTCTCAGTTTCAAAAAGATTTTTCAAAACTTGAGGCTCATTGCATCTCTCTTGAACTTAAACTGCAAAACAACGTTTTAAACACGGAGCCAAAAAGTAAATATTTGAATGAACAAAGTAATCGTGTGGATACATTAGTTAAAGAAAATGAGCATTTAAAGGCTCAACTTCAAGCAAAGGGGCTTGCACATGTTGCTTTACAAAACAAACTGAGAAGATTAACTGGCAAGAGTGTGGATACTAAGTTTACAAAACCAACAACCTTGGGGAAATCGTCTCTACAACCTTTCAGAAAACAATCAGTAGTTAGACAATCAACTGCATTTAAATATGAACGTTCAAAATCTTCAAAACCACGGTTTCCCTCCCAAGTTGTTGAGAATAATCATTTGATAAAACCAGTCACTCCACATTCCTGGCCTAAGAATAATGCTTCTGTTTCTGTTAAACCTGTTTCTATTATACCTGTTTCTGTTAAACCTCAACATGTGACTGCTCCTGGCAAATCTAGGATTAGTTCGAACACTGTGTCTAAACCGAGCATTAAAATTAAAAATTCATATGATTCAAATGACGCATACAAGAACTATGATCTAGAAAAGGCTAGGAAAAGGGCACTTCTTCAAAAGGATGGAATCTTAGGTTCACGACCTAGTGTATCACCTTCGAGTGTATTACCGAACACTACCTGTAGTAGCAAACCAAAACCTAAGTTAACTCAACAAACAGTTAGAAATAAACCCGTTGATCTAAATGTAAACTGTCAGAAACCTAATAGGTGGATCCATATAGGACACAGACTCTTCCCAAAAGAAGTTTCAACATCCCCTAGATCTAACCTTAGATCGATACCAACGGGTAGGATTTTCAAAACTGTTAGTCTTAGGTGGATTCCTACAGGCAAGATACTAAGTAGTTGCACCAAAACAAGTGGGATACCCACAACATCCATCCCTGAGGCAGGAAAGGAAATCATCATAATAGCATGTTCAGGTGTCAAGAAGATAATTGACACTACATCTTTATGCTTCTAACATCTGGAACCCAGTTACACTTGGGGATCCATGTTTTTCCTCTTTCTTGCCCCCCTTCTATTTTTCTATGCAGGTACAACAGCAATGGCTCCTACTGCAAAACAGCGTAGTACCCGTTTCTCACAGTAAAAAATATCATGATCCATCAGCTGTTCCACCATTGTACTTAATCGTCATGAATTGGAAACATTGCTTGCTCCTCTGGTTAAAGATTCTGCCAAAAGTCGTGCTTCAGATGTATCGAATGTTTCCGCTGCACAACCGATAATACTCTAATTTCAGATACACCTGAATCTACAACAACAACCGAATCTTCTATAACACAAGATCAAACTGCTTCCAACAACAATGACACAACTGATGATCAACATAATGAACAGAGATGTTTTATCAGCAGTTGATTCTCACGAGATATTTATGGGACTTCACACTTGTTCGATTAATTGGACATACATGGTTTCGCTGTCTCCTTATACATGGTTTCGCTGTCTTCAATTCATCATCAACATACGTGGTGTATGATTCTGAATCATTGAAAACATCGAGGGGGAGAGAGTGTGTAGGTGGTCATTGCTTCCTTGTTCTTCTACATGCTTCTTTGCGAAAACCCAATGCCTTCTTGAATTTCTTCAATTAGAGGGAAGAAATAAGACGATATGTGGCTCAAACGTCTCACTTTGGTGTTATCGTCTCAATTTAACGGGTGATCTTGTGTGAAGTTACCCAAATTGATGTTATGATGCCTCACACACGGTCTTGGTATCGAGTTATTGCATATTCACAGGTGATTAGTATTCCGAAAAACCACAACATTCAGGGGAAAGTCGTATCATTTCGTCTTTCATGGTTTGTTTGGTGTGATGCATCTACATACGTGAGAAGATCTTGTTGATTTCTGGCATGTTACCCTCGAACGGATCTTCCGCAATTAGTCAGACTTTCTTTGTGTGGTTACTGCTCATCTACAAATTCCGCTGCATACTGAAACCTTCAAAAGTTAGAGGAAATGTAGACTTCATCAAAGTTTCAAATCTGCTAAAGACAGTTGTCAGTTTGGGGGGAAGCTGATTTTGAAACTTCTTCACAATGGCTTTTGAGTATAACAGCTTGGAACCCGGTCACAACCGCTTAAACTTCCCTCAAACCCCATCATCAGCTGCACAAAGCCCCCAGCTCACTCGTCAACAAATGGAAAGGTTATTTGCTCCGCTGTTCAGTGACGATATTGATGAACGTGCTCCAGGTGTATCCGCTGTTTCCGCTGCTCAACCTGATACTACTCTTATACCTGATACACCCGCTACAACAACTACTGTTGAAGAAGCACCACCAATTGACTCCACCACAACAGTTGAACAAACCGCTTCCAACAATGACGAACCAGCTGATGATGTTCTTAATGAAGTACCCCCACCTGCAGATTTCGATCCAAATGCGTTCTTTAACCCGTTTGCTAATGAAACTGCTGCACCTGATGTCGCAGAATCATCAACAAACCATTTGAATCCTCAAAATCTGCATAATGTATACCAACATAAACCCTCTACACATCGATGGACAAAAGACCATCCTCTGGCAAATATTATTGGCAACCCGAATCAACCAGTCGTTACGAGACAACGTCTTCACACAGATGGTGAACATTGCATTTATGCACTTACTGTCTGCCAATCTGAGCCAAAAACAATTAAAGACGCAATGACAAAAGACAACTGGATTGAATCCATGAAGGAAGAACTCAACCAATTCAAACGTCTTGAAGTATGGGAACTGGTTGAAAGACCAACAGGGTCTACGTCATTGGTCTTAAATGGATTTGGAAGAACAAATTGGATGCTGAAGGGAACGTAATCAGAAACAAGTCACGTCTGGTGGCTAAGGGTTATCGACAGGAGGAGGGTATTGACTTTGAAGGATCATTTGCTCCGGTTGCTCGTCTTGAGGCTGTTCGGATGTTCCTCGCGTTCGCGGATCATATGAATATGACGGTCTTTCAGATGGATGTCAAAACTGCGTTTCTCAACGGACAACTTAAAGAAACGGTTTATGTCAGCCAACCAGAAGGATTCGTTGATCCCGAGTTCCCGAACCATGTCTACAAACTGAACAAAGCCCTGTATGGTCTCAAACAAGCTCCTCGGGCATGGTACGATAAGCTATCATCTTTCCTCATTGCCAATAATTTCACCAAAGGTTCGGTCGACCCTACTCTTTTTATACAATATCACGGGGCACATATCTTAATTGTTCAAATTTACGTGGATGACATCATTTTTGGGTCTACACATAAAAAGTACTCAATCGCTTTTGCAAAACTAATGAAGAAAATTTTTGAAATGTCCATGATGGGTGAACTTACGTTCTTTCTAGGACTGCAAGTTCATCAATCACCCCGTGGTATTTTATTGAGTCAGTCCAAATATGCCCTTGAATTGTTAAACAAATTTGGAATGAAAACCTGCGACACTTATGCCACACCCATGACTCATACCAAGAAGCTAGACGCTGATTTACATGGGAAACTTGTCGACCCTACAAAATACTGTAGTATCATTGGGTCTCTCATGTATCTAACAGCTAGCAGACCTGATATTGTCTTTGCCGTTTATCTATGCTCCCGTTATCAGTTGCGACCAACTGAAACCCACCTCTCTAAGGCTAAAAGAATCCTCCGATACATCAAGGGAACCATTAACTTGGGGATCTGGTATCCGAAGGATTCCGGTTTTGAACTAATCACTTTTTCAGATGCTGATCCCGCAGGATGTTTAGATTCACGAAAAATTACTTCAGGAGCACTACAATTTCTTGGTGATAAACTGGTGTCCTGGCAATCGAAGAAGCAGGATTGTACATCGCTGTCATCAACCGAAGCAGAATATGTAGCCATGTCAGCGTGTTGTGCTCAAGTCATCTGGATGAGAACACAACTCAAAGACTATGGTTACGTATTTGACAAAATCCCGATGTACTGCGACAATCGGAGTGCCATTGCGATCTCGTGCAACTCAGTTCAGCACTCGAAATCAAAGCACATCGATCTTCGCTATCGTTTCATCAAGGACCATGTGGAACAGGGTACAATTGAATTATACTTCGTGGGTACAGAATACCAATTGGCAGATCTACTCACCAAAGCCTTGCCTCCCGCTAGGTTTAATGAGTTGGTCCACCGGATTGGTATGTGGTGTTTGACTCAAGAGGAACTGGATGAACTCTTAAAACATTCTTAAAAACCAGTCAAACACCAAAACCTCTTTTATATATATCTTTCAAAAACAAAATAAAAATTATAAAATCTGATAAAATCCAAAAATATTCTTCTATCTAAATTTTCTTTCAAACATCGCAACTACAAATTTTTCGTCAACACTGTGTTCTATCAAACTTTTCACAATTTTCCCGAACAAGTGTTGAGGGGGAGAAAGTAAATATTTTTCGGTTTCATAAAACCTTGTACTTGCATGTTTCCTAAATCATGTTGTTTCTTCTAAAATGGTGGACACGTTTCTTGTCATATACTCTCATCGGACTCAAATGCCTTCAAAATTCAGTATTTCAAAAGTCAAGGGGGAGTATCGTTAAGTTTCTTGCCTTACATGTGTTTTGTCTAACCTAAATGGAAGTTAAAGGATCTTGGTTGGAACCTCTTTAAGGTTGAGGGACTGAATGTGTCAACTTGGAAAATTAATTTTAACAAAATCATTTACTCCTAAAACAACCAAGATCAAACGGCCCAAATCAAATCTTCTAAATCCGTTCAAGTTTTTCATAATCTATAAGTTCTAAACTGTTTTAATCAAGATGATAAACAAAGATTTCTAAAATTCTTTCAAATCCAACGGTTAAAACTCTTTAAACTGATTTTGGAAAATTGTTCACTCGAACGAACTGGGTGTTTATGAATAAAAGTGTTTGGATTGAAATGAGTTATGTTAAAACCTTTCTTAGTGTCTATTAAACTTGTTTCAATCGTCCAAAACCATCCTGAATCTTAAATTTCATTAATTTGAATTCTAGGGTTCTTGCGCTCATCTAGGGTTTCTCTATTCTGTGATATGTTATTAGGTGGTCAAGAAAGTGTTAGAATAAGTTTATATGCATAATTTGAACCTTTAAAATAGCCCAGAAACATCTAAACTGCAAGAATTTAAGTTTTAGGTTTCTTTTTAGGGTTCATCTCCCACAAATCTTCTAATTCTGTGGTGGAAATGTGTTAAATCTTATTTCATTGCACTCATATGACATCTAGGACACTCCAGAAACATTCTTGTTTGATTTGTGTAGCTATATCTCTTACACGTAGATTAAGGGTTTAGGGTTCAAGTAATTTTATGCCTAAGTCTTTCTGTGTGTATCTGATATGTTCTTTTGCTTGTTTTGTGATCTATAAGATGTTTGGAATTAACTGCAATCAAGTTTTCATGTTTATAGTTAACAGGTTAATTATTCGTAATGTCGGTATCTTCAGGTGTTCAAACCGTTACGCTTAAAGAATACTTTTATGCGTAAAGGTAACGCCTAAGAGAAATATTACGCGTAACTCTTACGCATAAGAGGTCTACAGTGGATTACACGTGTCTTGGAAAGATATTCGTAAACAAGGCTTGCTACGCATAAGCTTTACTCTTACAAGTAAACCTTACGCGTAACATCTTGCTTATTCCCACGCGTAAGCCTAAAGCCTTTGAACTTGTCTTACGCGTAAGAAACTCTTACGCATAAGCTTGGTCTTACGCTTTAGCTTACTCCTACGCATAAGCTCCTTTCTTACGCATAAGGATCTTTGTTACTCATAACCCACTGTTCACTACATTTTGGCCTATTACGCATATGTTACTTGTTAAATGTTACGCATAAGTCACAAATACCTGATGTTTCGTATAAGCTTACAAAAGTTAATATGTTGTGTGTTAAGTGAAATATTGGACTTTGAAATCTCAAAATTAACACGTTCACGTAACTTTTCACATCAACTTCATACAATTGGACAAATATGACTTAGGACTTGTAACTAACATAAACATGTTACCATTAAATAAGGAATTAGATAATAAATCAGACTAAAACAAACACATTGTGTTTCCATATGTCTATCTTTGTGTCTAATGTCTTTCAGATCACAAAATGGCTGCAAATCAAGCAATCATCAATGCCCCGGCTGAGCTCTCGATGGCAAACACATTCCCAGCTGGATATGACAAAACAATTGGCATGAACAATCTCTTTGTCATCTTCAACAACTTCATATGCTCATAATCATCTTGCAGAATTGCTGTGGACATCCTTCTGCAACATCCATTCAAATTCATGCTCACATCATCCTTATGATGAGTATGATTCAATGGAAGATTAAAGCATAAAAGGATGGAATACCATGCTTCAACCTTTCCGGTTAATCAACCCGGTGGGGCAGGAGGGTCAAGTAGTAGTCTTCCACTTATGGAAGATCCATTGCAAACATCTCTTACCCCATCCGATCCGGTTAATCAACCCGGTAAGGATCAGGGTGTCACTGTCACTACTACTGTTGAAATGAAGCAACCACAACAACAACTAAAACAACCACAAGAAGAAAAGCATGGTGAAGATGTGGAAATATATGACGAAGGAGATGACGATCATGATAAGGATGAAAGAGTCCCTGATGATGATAATTTGGCGGATGAAGAGGAAATGATTCGAAAAGAGGCAAAAGAAGCTGCTAGAGCTGAGGAGGAAAAGTTTAAGAAGGAATCAGACAACTACATAGTTGTCAATCCAATAGAAAAACTCAACAGTCTTCTGAACCACCTCTTGACACTTCCACCAAACCCAAATCATCATCTCAATCATCACCTCCATCAACATAAGAAACACCTATGTCAACAACACCTATGTCAACAACAAAATATGTTAAGAAGGCAACACCATCCAATGATTCGACAACTGGTTAAGCAGGTTATCACTACTACACAACAAGCTACACAGCCACCACCGTCTGATCAACCAAGGGATTCAGAAACCACACCACCAATGGAGAAAATCGTTGATCACTTTACATACACTGGTGGTGAGGATCACGACATGCCTGAGCCCCAACCAGAACCTCAACCAAAATTTAGATCAAGTACATTACTGCACTCCTTGTTTTCATACGCTTCAAATCAAAGAGCGTGTTGAAGTTCTCCACCTCGGAGTCGAATCTTACCTAAATTCTACACTTCATCGAAATCAATCAAGAACCTCAGTACAAAATCGTTCATAAACAAAAGTTTGGGTTTGTCTACCAAAGTGAAAATCATCATACTTGCTTCATGGCTTTCGATGAAATTCACTAAGTTCTATGGCGCCACCCTGGAGATGGTTCGAGATGGATTGGCATATCGATTGAAGGACATTGAGTTGGGTATAATTCAGATGAAGAGATGGAATTCAAAGGATCGCAAGGATGTTCGTTGATTTATCACTAGGATTGATGAATGATTGATTCATCGGGATCAGATGCAACGGTTGGAGAGCTATGTGAGAGGATGACCAAACTTACCGATTCTGACTTACCAACGTCCTCAAATAGTTGATGGTCGTTTGCAATCATTGGGTACTCTTTTAACTCTCTTGATTGTGATTTTGTTTGTTTGATTATGACAATGGCTTGTACACACATATCAGTGTACAACCCGTTCTTGTCAAGAAAGGACCCTGTGGTACGCTTCAGTGCCACAATCCTTATAAAAGGAGCGAAATCTTCTTACTTTTGTGTAAAACCTATCAAACCTTTCATCTTTCAAGGTTTTGCTCAAAAGAAAAAGTACTTCCCCGTATGATTTTCAAAACCTCAACCGTTTATATCACTTGTTGAGGGGGAGTATTTGAATTAAAACTTTGTTCACAAATTGTTCACAGTGGTCATCTTCCCGCAACACTCGAAATGGTCATATTTATTCTCAACTTTTCAAAAATAACATTTTATATGCCATTTTTGAGGAGGATAAAATTATGTGATAAGAAATATGTTGTGTAAATGCAAATGAATCTTTGTGCTATAGACTTAACCAACGAATTGACGGTACTTAACTGTTAGTAACTCGAAAAGACTTTTCCAGGACGGGTAATAACTTCAAACTAGTTCGCTAGTAATGTAAACGTGTCTCGCAAAGGACTTGTCCGAGTAGAAAGTACCATTCGAGAAACTCTTGGTAGACATGAACTCTGACGGGTTTGACAACCTTTCGAGGCTTGTCTACACCTTCAAGGTAGTTATTAGAGCTAGTTGTCACCTAAAAGCTGACAATGTAACTCTTTAACTATGCAACGTAACCGTGTCTCTCGCGAGGGATTGTCTATCTTGAGTTGATCAATTCATAAAGTGCGCGCTCTTTCCTCACTGTGCAGATTTCCGTAAAAACTCTTAAGCACATGTGGAGGGGGAGTATTTCTGAAAAAAATCAAACTCTTACAATGGTACAAAATGTTTTACAATCATAACCGTTGTGAGAGATTTTCTTGAAAATTGGTTTTATGGCAACATAGGTTAGTCATGGAGTTATAAGGTGACTAAGGTTAGGAATAACCGTCCTATGATCCGCCAGAGCCGGAGGGATCTACCCAAGGACATCACAAATAGTTAGTACTTAGAAGTCCTTAGGTACGATTATAAAAAGGAGAAAATGAGAATCGGAGAAAGAAGGAGTTGAAGAATTAAAAAGAAATGTAAAGAAAAGGGTGAAAAGAAATAGCCCTCCAAATTATTCAACTTAGGGCAGACACCGGGTTCAATTCATATGCTACTGGTTGTCACTTAGTGACGCCGGTATTGAAGATTAAAAGTCGTCATGGACCCAGTGACGCATGCACAAAACCTTCTTAGCCACTCAAGTTTCTCTAAACAGAAGCTTGTTTCATTCTCACAGGGAACCCTACATAATCTATCGGCTTTCTCTTAGAGATTGCTGATATTGAAGAAGGAGACCCTCTCCCTAGTCTCCGCTCAGGAAAACCAAAACGCACTATTGAGTCTAGAGCCACGAGATTCATCAAAAGATCTCTTAGGTACACTTGACATTTCATCACTTGATGTTCAACAATAAGAACATCAGTGGTACGTTATCGAGTCCTTCACAGATCTTAGCAATCTATCGAGAACATTTATGAGAGGTTCACATCTGTGATCCTCAGTGATTGAATGGAAACTCCTGCCAGGGTCAACATCAAACAGCCCTGACAGCAGGTCACTTCGGTAACTCCCCGTGGATTACGCTTAGTGTGTCTCAAACGGTCTACAGTCGTGAGGTGATGCTTCGGTGTACCTCAGCGACTCATCTGAACTGTAGATGTACTTCGGTACATCGCGTTATCTCACTTGTGGGACTCCAGTTCAGGAACGGCCTTTGTGAGAATTAGAGTTGTGTTTTCACACTATGCTGTTAACACTCTCGAAGTTCAAACTTGTAAGTGCCGGGATCCGCTTATTACTAACCGTTTTTAATGTTTTCTTCTTATGGAAGCTCTAGAGCAGAATGATCGTGCAGATTCTTCACATGTTCATGCCAACATCATCACTAATGGAAGTTCTATCCAAAAGCAACACAAAAGTCAGAATGATTCTTCGTCAATCCAAAGAATCTACAAAGTTAAAGACTTAAAGAACTTCATCAGTACTATTATCCAACGTTAAAGAGCGTGTGAGCATGTTGAAGAATGACGTGGAGACACTGTAGCAGCAAAGCAGACCTGAGGCAGACTTGATGCAGACAACAACAACATACTATCAGTACCATCACAAAGAACAATGATCAAAGAACAAAGTTAAAGATGACGTCAAAGCAAAACTGTTTAAAGAAAACAATTTCTCTACACTGGGGAGATTGTTCAAATCAAGGCAATTCTTCTCACAAGAAAGAAGAATGTCAGAAGACGTCAAAGCTACTATTACATCAAAGCATTCACCGTTCATAATCATTCATCACCAACACTTAGGGGGATATTGTTGGAATCACTCCAAAACCTAAATCAAGTGTTAGTGATTCATATGTAATAGTTAGCTTAATTATGACCTTTATGTTTGTTATTAGCCTTAAGCTTATGTAGAAGACCCATGAGCTTAGGCCAAAGCCCATAGGAGAAAGGAAGGGACTAGGAGTGTTGCCCTAGCTTCCCTCCTATAAATACTATGTAATAACCCTCACTTGAGGGTTGGTTGTTCAATTTATTTCTTTCACTCACATCTCTACGCATAACCGTATTATTACTTAGTGTGTGTGTGTTTGTTTATTGTTCAACCGACTCTATCTCTTCTCTATTTCTTTCATTGATGCTTGTGTTGTAAAACTAGTGACCTAAGTTGTTATTTGGTTGATTTTTATTCCTGTTTAACATAATGTTTTGGTTTCGCAATAGTTAACATAATTAAATATTATTAAAACTAGTGACCTATGGGATACTTTTATTGATTTAACACAATTTGTTTTGTTACAACTCAAAACATTATGAATGACGAAAGTTATCAGTTCAGGAACGGCCTTTGTGAGAATTAGAGTTGTGTTTTCACACTAATACGTTTTAATTATGCTAACTATTTTGCGTAAGTTCGAATTTTATGAGAAAGTGGGAATTGAGCATCAGACATCTATTGCACGTACACCAGAACAAAACGGAGTTGTTGAAAGATGAAACCGAACGTTAGTGGAAGCTGCAAGAACAATGTTAATCAATGCTAAACTTCCAGATTACTTGTGGGCAGAAGCTGTATCTACTACATGCTATACTCAAAACCGTTCTATGATTGCAAAACGCCACAACAAAACACCTTTCGAGCTTCTCCACAACCATAAACCGAATCTCAAACACTTTCATGTATTTGGATCCCTTTGCTATCCGAATAATGATCGTGATGATTTTGGAAAGCTCAAAAGCTGACATTGGAGTCTTTATTGGATATTTTAAGAATTCTAAAGGTTACCGGATCTGGAATCATCGTACAAAACAGGTTATGGAAACGATTCATGCTCATTTTGATGAACTTACAGAAATGGCTTCTGAGTATAACAGCTTGGAACCCGGTCACTACCGCTTAAACTTCCCTCAAACCCCATCATCAGCCGCACAAAGCCCCCAACTCACTCGTCAACAAATGGAAAGGTTATTTGCTCCGCTGTTCAGTGACGATATTGATGAACGTACTCCAGGTGTATCCGCTGTTTCCGCTGCTCAACCTGATAATACTCTTATACCTGATACACCTGCTACAACAACTACTGTTGAAGAAGCACCACCAGTTGACTCCACCACAACAGTTGAACAAACCTCTTCCAAAAATGATGAACCAGCTGATGATGTTCTTAATGAAGTACCCCCACCTGCAGATTTTGATCCAAATGCGTTCTTTAACCCGTTTGCTAATGACACTGCTGCACCTGATGTCGCGGAATCATCAACAAACCATTTGAATCCTCAGAATCTGCACAATGTATACCAACATCAACCCTCTATACATCGATGGACAAAAGACCATCCTCTGGCAAATATTATTGGCAACCCGAATCAACCAGTCGTTACGAGACAACGTCTTCACACAGATGGTGAACATTGCATTTATGCACTCACTGTGTGACAATCTGAGCCTAAAAACATTAAAGACGCAATGACAAAAGACAACTGGATTGAATCCATGCAAGAAGAACTCAACCAATTCAAACGTCTTGAAGTATGGGAACTGGTTGAAAGACCAACATGGGTCTACGTCATTGGTCTCAAATGGATTTGGAAAAACAGATTGGATGTTGAAGGGAACATCCGAAACAAGTCACTTCTAGTTGCTAAGGGTTATCTTCAGGAAGAAGGAATAGACTTTGAAGAATCTTTTGCTCCGGTTGCTCGTCTTGAGGCTGTTCGGATATTTCTCGCGTTCGCGGCTCATATGAATATGACGGTCTTTCAGATGGATGTCAAAACTGCGTTTCTCAACGGACAACTGAAAGAAATGGTTTATGTCAGCCAACCAGAAGGATTCGTTGATCCCGAGTTCCCGAACCATGTCTACAAACTGAGCAAAGCTCTTTATGGTCTCAAACAAGCTCCTCGGGCATGGTACGATAAGCTATCATCTTTCCTCATTGCTAATAATTTCACCAAAGGTTCGGTCGACCCTACTCTTTTTATACATTACCACGGGGCACATATCTTAATTGTTCAAATTTACGTGGATGACATCATTTTTGGGTCTACACATAAAAAGTACTCAATCGCTTTTGCAAAACTAATGAAGAAAAATTTTGAAATGTCCATGATGGGTGAACTTACGTTCTTTCTAGGACTGCAAGTTCATCAATCACCCCGTGGTATTTTCTTGAGTCAGTCAAAATATGCCCTTGAATTGTTAAACAAATTTGGAATGAAAACCTGTGACACTTATGCCACACCAATGACTCATACCAAGAAGCTAGAAGCTGATTTACATGGGAAATTAGTAGACCCTACCAAATACCGAAGTATTATTGGGTCTCTCATGTATCTAACAGCTAGCAGACCTGATATTGTCTTTGCCGTTTATCTATGCTCCCGTTATCAGTCGCGACCAACTGAAACCCTCCTCTCTGAGGCTAAAAGAATCCTCCGATACATCAAGGGAACCATTAACTTGGGGATCTGGTATCCGAAGGATTCTGGTTTTGAACTAATCGCTTTTTCAGATGCTGATCACGCAGGATGTTTAGATTCACGAAAAAGTACTTCAGGAGCACTACAATTTCTTGGTGATAAACTGGTGTCCTGGCAATCGAAGAAGCAGGATTGTACATCGCTGTCATCAACTGAAGCAGAATATGTAGCCATGTCGGCGTGTTGTGCTCAAGTCATCTGGATGAGAACACAACTCAAAGACTATGGTTACGTATTTGACAGAATCTCGATGTACTGCGACAATCGGAGTGCCATTACAATCTCGTGCAACTCAGTTCAGCACTCGAAATCAAAGCACATCGATCTTCTCTATCATTTCATCAAGGACCACGTGGAACAGAGTACAGTTGAATTATACTTCGTGGGTACAAAATACCAATTGGCAGATCTACTCACCAAAGCCTTGCCTCCCGCTAGGTTTAATGAGTTGGTCCACCGGATTGGTATGAGGTGTTTGACTCAAGAGGAACTAGATGATCTCTTAAAACAGTCTTAAAAACCTGTGAAACACCAAAATCTCTTTTGTAAATAATTTTTCAAAAAGAAAATACAAAAATAGAAAATCAGATAAAACAACAAAAATATTCTTCTATCTATATTCTTCAAACATTGCAAGTACATTTCTTCCGTCAACACTCAAATCTTTCAAAATTCAGTATTTTTTTCGATCAAGTGTTGAGGGGAAGAAAATATATACTTAACTGTTTCATATAATCACTGTACTTGCATGTTACCTAATCTCGGTTGTTTCTTTAATAATGGTGGTCACATTTCTGGTTTCTGACACTCCTCGGACTAAAATTTATAACCTTTCATTATTTCTTAAGTCTAGGGGGAGTGTCGTCAAAGTTATTTCCAAGAATTCTTCGTTTGGTAACCAAAATGGAAGTTTAAAGGCTTTGGATGAAAATGGAAAAGGTGGAGGGACCAAAACTGCCAAAAACTTAAAGTTATTTTAAATAAAACCTTCCACCTAACTCAACCTTTCACAATTATTATCTTCATCCAAAATATCCTACGCACAAAAATCATTCTTCAAATCCGTGTTTCTGAACATCAATCCGTAAGTGTTTTTGCGTTCTTAACAAGTTTTTAAACAATGGTTTTGAATCTTTCATTAATCTAACGGTTAAAACTTGAGACATAGTGATTTTAGTGATCTACGCATAAGCGTATGAACACTTAATCGTGTTTATGTGTTTGTGGTGAAAAAGATTATGTCAAAACGTTTGTACAATATCAATGAATACGTTTTCATCACTTAAACACATCCAGAAACACTAATTGATTGTTTTTGAGGAATTAGGGTTTATGCGTGGGTTTGGGTATTCTCAAATGTGAATGTTTCAGGACAAAAAGATTGTTTTGTGATGTTGTTAGTATAGTGAATTGATCATATATGTGTTTAGAATTAACCCAGAAACACTAATTGCTTGATAATTAGATATTAGGGTTTATGTTTTTCACGTTTGGGTATTTTTGATTAATTAAGGGTTGGATGTTAAAACTTGGCCATAACACTCTCATGACATCTAAGAACCACCAGAATAAGTTTGATGCTGTTTCCATGGTTAGATTTCTTAAGCGTAAATCTTAAAACTAGGGTTTAAGTCTACGCGTAAGTAATCTTACGCGTAAACTGTATGATGAGTTTTCATGCCATGATCTGTTTTAGAATGGATGTATATGTTAATATTGTTTTGATGATGACTTTATTTCAGGTCTGCTACACGTAAAAATTCAGAATCAAGGTCATTAGCAATCTACGCATAAGGATCACCTTACGCGTAGAAGGTTATGCATAAGAGAAATCTTACGCGTAGCGTTTACGCGTAAGGTTCTACAAAGGGACTATGCGTATCCTGTGAAGGATATGCGTAAACAGTGACCTCTACGCATAAGGTCTACTCTTACGAGTAAGCCTTACGCGTAAGGTTTAATATACGCCTACGCGTAAGCTTTACGCATAAGGTCCCCTTTTCTAAGCGTAATATTTCTTACGCGTAAGTAAGGATCCTACGCATAATCTTGCGTCTACGCGTATACTTATCCTGTTTACGCATAAGCTACAATTTCTACGCCTAAGCCTTAATCAAACCTTCGTTATGAATTGTTACGCGTGCAAACTTGTAAATAAATGAATCATAACGTCACGAAACCAATAATGTCACTAATAAGCTTAAACGTTTGATATGTTGTGAAAAATAAGTGATAACATAAACTTTAAAACTTAAAAGTTAACTAACTCACGAAACTTATCACGACGTCATTGGACTATTGAACAAGTGACTTTGGACTCGTAACAATCATTGACATTGCACATTCAATAAATAGACTTTAAAACCATCTGTTGACTAACATTATGTCTTTCGATATGTTGGTTCTTTTGGCTAAATGTGTTTTAGATCACGACATGGAAGCTCAAATGAATGTGGATGCACCAAATGTTCTCACCATTGCTGATATCTTCCCGCATGGCTATCCAATGAAGATTGGAAAGAACAATCTTAGAGTTGACTTTGAAACTCTCACCTGCTCGGAATCTTCTTGTCTCATTGCAGTGGATATTCTGAAGAATCATCCCTATCAGAACATGCTCACCCACTCTGCCACAGTTCCGGAGATCTACATACAGCAATTATGGAATACAATGCAGATGGTCAAAGGTCAAAATGCTGTGACGGTGACGCTCAATCACAAGCAAATCACCATCACTCCTGCAGACTTACGGGCAGTTCTCCTCATACCTGACATCATACCAACTGAATTCTCTGTTGCACCAACTGAAGAGACTGTCTTGCAATTCTTGATTGATATTGGGTACGACGAAGCTTCAGGGGTAATCATCAAGCATTCTCATGCAGATCTGAAGAACATTCCTCAGCCTTGGAGAACCCTTTATATCATCATCACAAAATCTGTTTCTGGTCGTGACAGCGGCTATGAGCATCCCAAGCTTGTAGAACTGCAAATCTTTTGGGCTCTGATCAACATGAAACACATCAAAATTGAAGCTCTGATATGGGATGACATGATGACATTCCTCAAAAAGCTTGGCTCAAAGATTCCTTACATCAGATATACTAAACTGTTGATCCAGAGAGCACTTGGGTACAACCCTGACATCCCCAAAAGAATCAATGACCCCGAAAATCATGACATGCTGACTGAACCCACTCTAACAGTCAGATTTAAGGAGTCAACTACCAAGAAACATGGTGCTGTGTTGTCAGATCACCTTCTCTCAGATGAACTCAAACAGCTCTACTCTTATAAAAGATACATGGTAGCTGTGAAAGAGAACAAAGTTGGCTTTCTTGATGAAAAATCTTCTGGTACACCTACAAGGAGAACCAGAAGAGGCAGTGCGGGAAGTGATGCAAGCACTGAAAGTCAGAGGAAGTTCCCCAAGAGGAATCCTCCTCGTAAAAAGATTGTTCCTTCTAAGGAAGGTGTTCCTATTCCCATTCCAAAGCTTGAACCACAAACAAAGCTAGTGGACGAAAGCTCTGAAGATACACAATTAGACAAAGAGGTCTTTTACTCTGAATCTGCAAAACCTTCTTCAGTAGCAAAACCTCCCAGTCCACCAGCTATCCAAGGAAAAGGGAAGACTCCAGTACTTGTACCTTATGAGGATGGAAGCTCAGAAGAAGAGCCACTGGAAACTGATTACAGGAGGAAGTTCAAATTTGTTAGACTCCAACACGTTGCGGAGGAATTTGCCAAAGATCAAATGGGTGGCCCCGGAGGGTTAAGTGGTGAAGTTCAACCTACACCAGATCCTGATGCGGTTAATCGACTCGATAAGGGAACTGGTGCCACCACTTTGGAGCTACAACAAAAGCAACAGGAGGAGTCTATTAAGTTTGACATTGAGGAACCAGATACTTAGAAGTCTGAGAAAGATAAAGCTGATGAAGAAGCTAAGACTGGAAATGATGAAGATGTTGATTATGAAAAGTTTCTTCTTGACAGTCCCGTACGGTCTAAGGAGAAAACTTCTAAACCTCCTAAGGACCCAGAGTCTCCTCACATCTCAGCATCATCGGATTCATCTTCTCACTCCTCACCACCACCATCAAAAAGATCAACCAAATCAACATCCAAATCAGTGAAGAAGCCAACTGCATCTTGGGTTTCTCAAGCTAAAACTCGAATCGTTAATGCTGTCAAACAGGTCAGAAAGAAAGACATGCTCTAAAGGAAGATGAATTTCTACGCTGATCAGATACAGTATCTTTATGATGAGAACGATAAGATGCAAGTTGAAAGGGAATATGTCCAGAAGCTCATGAAAGATGATCTACTAGGGAAAATCGACGAGATGATCAAAGGATACACTCACAAGTTCCTTCTTGATGTCGTTCCTAAACTAACAAAGGAGATGTATACCAGACAACTTTATCCGAATCTCTTACATCTTGCCAAGCAAACCATGAAATCATCTCCAATGAATGTGAACATCAATCCAGTTGAACCCACAATCTTCTCAGATGATGAATTGGTGAACCGGCTAGTAGCTCAAATGTCGAAACGCTCTGCAACGTTTGCCTCCCATGAAGCTAAATTGTTTGAAGCATTGCTGGAATACCAACTCAGGTCAGCATACAAAGAAGAAGCTGTAAGGCCTAAACGTTCAAGAGACGACGAAGACAAAGATCAGGATAAGGATAACGAGCCCAAACACCCGAAGAAGTCTGATGCATCATCTTCTATGCAACCTCCACCCCAACGGACTACAGCTCAACAAAGGTCTCCTCCTCGTTCTTCTACTGAAAAAACTCAAGACTCTTCTAAATTACCACCCCTGACTCAGAAAACTGGTGATCACTTTGAGTATACGGGTGGTGACGATGAGGAAGTTCATGAGCCCCTACAACAACCCACCTCTCCCAAACAAGTTAAGAAACCAGAATCTTCATCTAGGCCTAAAAAAAAGAAGAAGAAGGCGCCTACGACTGACGTCATATCATGGCTAGATGAAGATGACACAGAAGAATTTGAATGGTTTTCTACACTTGTTAATTCCACCCCCTATCCAGCTGAAGGTCAAGAACTGGTAGACGATAATACATTGGAGCATGCTAAGTTCTTGCAAGAAAAATTTCGTGTGAAGAAGATGACGAAATCCGAGTTGAAGCGAATCAAGAATGAAGCATTTCAAATTCTCAAAGACAGCTCGGAAAGTGCTATTGAAGTTGGGTATCACCTTGACAATATAGCACGAGCCATGTCTAACAATATGGACTGGCTCAACCCAGAAGCAAACATCGACTTCACCAAACGGGACAATCCTCCATATTACACCGACTGGTCTAAACCTCTACCGACAATTGGCCAACCAGATCAGCCTAAGATTCCATTTCGCTATTTCTTCAACAAGGACTTGGAATTTCTTCTACACGGCAGTGATGATTCAAGGAAATATGCTACATCTCTGACACTTCCGTTCCCGGCAGCCATATACTCAAACTGCATAGCCATCGAGGAAAAGGCTACCCACATGTTTTCTAACAATGTGGAATTGTATGACCGTGATGCAATGTATGGGATTCACCATTGGCCGGAACGCCGACGAATCTACTACAGAAGCTGCCAAGTTCAGAAGTCTCAAAATGAAGTGTTCAGTACTAAAGGAATCGTTGCTGTTAAACATGTCGATCTTTCGTCTAAATGGGACTACACTTTTCTCAAGAATATCATGGACAAAAGACAAGACGAAAGAGATTATGCATTCAGTAAAGCGGACTTTCAGAATTTGTCTCTCAACGACATTGAAGATCTGTATCTTGCCAAAGTACAGGGACGCATGAGACAATTCTCGACTGAAGTACAACGTGAATACATCAAGTCCTTGCTAATATTCATCAGAAGGATAGTCATACAGGAACGTGTAGAAGATCTCCAGCTTGCAGTTGAATCATATCAGACCCGTGTCAACTTCACTCCACCTCAGCTAGATCTTCTCGACATCAACCAGCTTCCACAATACACACTCGTCAGCAAACCATTCGGCGTCGTTTATCGCAGTGAACTTCAACGAAATTGCTTGATGGCGTGTAGAGATCTTCACAAGTTTGGGGATCACACTTTGAAGAAGGTTAGGGACGGATTGGCTAATCGGTTGAAGGCGATATATGAAGGCATAGGGTCTCAAAAGCGATGGAACTCTCAGGACAGAAGGGATGTGCAGAGGATCATCAGAATGATTGATGAAAGGTTGTATCGAAGGGATCAGTTCAGAACATTGGAAAGCCTTGTTGGTGGTCGACCCAGGATTAACATCACCGGCTATCAACGCCCTGTTCGCACTCCTGGGAACATCACTGGACTTCCTGGTACCCCTTGAACTGCTTCTATTTCATAATATTTTGGATGTGTGAATATATATGTCTATGGCTTGTGCACACATAACAGTGTATAACCCGTTCTTGTCAAGAAAGGACCCTGTGGTACGCTTCAGTGCCACAATCCTTATAAAAGGAGCGAAAGCTTCTTACTTTTGAGTAAAACCTATCAAACCTTTCATTTTTCAAGGTTTTGCTCAAAAGAACAAGTACTTCCCCTTATGATTTTCAAAACCTCAACCGTTTATATCACTTATTGAGGGGGAGTATTTGCTTAAAAACTTTGTTCACAAATTGTTCACAGTGGTCATCTTTCCGCAACACTCGAAATGGTCATATTTATTCTCAACTTTTCAAAAATAACATTTTATATGCCATTTTTGAGGGGGAGAAAATTATGTGATAAGAAATATGTTGTGTAAATGCAAATGAATCTTTGTGCTATAGACTTAACCAACAAATTGACGATACTTAACTGTTAGTAACTCGAAAAGACTTGTCCGGGATGGGTAATAATTTCAAGCTAGTTCGCTAGTAATGTAAACGTGTCTCGCAAAGGACTTGTCCTAGTAGAATGTACCATTCGAGAAACTCTTGGTAGACATGAACTCTGACGGGTTTGACAACCTTTCGAGGTTGTCTACACGTTCAAAAAAAAATATTGTGAGTGAAATGTTAGAGGGTTGGTTTCAGAACATCCTAGATTAATATTCTATGATACCACTGTTAGGTCACTAGTTTTACAACACAAGCATCAATGAAAGAAATAGAGAAGAGATAGAGTTGGTTGAAAAATAAACAAACACACACACACTAAGTAATAATACGGTTATGCGTAGAGATGTCAGTGAAAGAAATAAATTGAACAACCAACCCTCAAGTGAGGGTTATTACATAGTATTTATAGGAGGGAAGCTAGGGCAACACTCCTAGTCCCTTCCTTTCTCCTATGGGCTTGGGCCTAAGCTCATGGGCCTTCTACATAAGCTTAAGGCTAATAACAAACATAAAGGCCATAATTAAGCTAACTATTACATATGAATCACTAACACTTGATTTAGGTTTAGGAGTGATTCCAACAATACTGTTAGGTCACTAGTTTTACAACACAAGCATCAATGAAAGAAATAGAGAAGAGATAGAGTCGGTTGAACAATAAACAAACATACACACACTAAGTAATAATACGGTTATGCGTAGAGATGTGAGTGAAAGAAATAAATTGAACAACCAACCCTCAAGTGAGGGTTATTACATAGTATTTATAGGAGGGAAGCTAGGGCAACACTCCTAGTCCCTTCCTTTCTCCTATGGGCTTGGGCCTAAGCTCATGGGCCTTCTACATAAGCTTAAGGCTAATAACAAACATAAAGGCCATAATTAAGCTAACTATTACATATGAATCACTAACACTTGATTTAGGTTTAGGAGTGATTCCAACAATCTCCCCCTAAGTGTTTCAAACAAAGAGTCAACACCTGTTCCAAAACCAGTTTCAAAACCAGTCGTTGTCTCAAAATCTCTTTTAAACATTGAACAAATATCTTCAAACAATCCTTTTAACACAAGTGATGCGAGAAGTATTTTAGACAATGTTAAAACTAGAATTGCAGATCTTCAAGGCACTATTAAAACTAAAACCACTATTACACCTAACAACTGGTTCTCTAGTTTTGACATCGAACAAAGAAAGTTTTTTGAAAATCAAATTGCCCCTCAGCTGAATGCCATCAGTGCAAGGGTAATTCATTTTGAACAAGCGTTTTTGAAAGAGACAGTTGACTTTGTACTTTGGCAAGGTACATGTCTTCAATGTCGTTGAGAGACAAATTCTGAAAGTCCGCTTCACTGAATGCAAATTCTGAGTTGCACGAGATCGCAATGGCACTCCGATTGTCGCAGTACACCAGGATTCTGTCAAATACGTAACCATAGTCTTTGAGTTGTGTTCTCATCCGCATGACTTGAGCACAACACGCGGACATGGCGACATATTCTGCTTTGGTTGATGACAGCGATGTACAATCCTGCTTCTTTGATTGCCAGGACACCAGTTTATCACCAAGAAATTGTAGTGCTCCTAAAGTACTTTTCCTTGAGTCTAAGCATCATGCGTGGTCAGCGTCTGAAAAAGTGATTAGTTCAAAACCAGAATCCTTTGGATACCAGATCCCCAAGTTAATGGTTCCCTTGATGTATCAGAGGATTCTTTTAGCCTCAGAGAGGTGGGTTTCAGTTGGTCGCGACTGATAACGGGAGCATAGATAAACGGAAAAGACAATATCAGGTCTGTTAGCTGTTAGATACATGAGAGACCCAATAATACTTCGGTATTTGGTAGGGTCTACTAATTTCCCATGTAAATCAACGTTTAGCTTCTTGGTATGAGTCATTGGTGTGGCATAAGTGTCACAGGTTTTCATTCCAAATTTGTTTAACAATTCAAGGGCATATTTGGACTGACTCAAGAAAATACCACGGGGTGATTGATGAACTTGCAGTCCTAGAAAGAACGTAAGTTCACCCATCATGGATATTTCAAAATTTTTCTTCATTAGTTTTGCAAAAGCGATTGAGTACTTTTTATGTGTAGATCCAAAAATGATGTCATCCACGTAAATTTAAACAATTAAGATATGTGCCCCGTGATATTGTATAAAAAGAGTTGGGTCAAACGAACCTTTGGTGAAATTATTAGCAATGAGGAAAGATGATAGCTTATCGTACCATGCCCGAGGGGCTTGTTTGAGACCATAAAGAGCTTTGTTCAGTTTGTAGACATGGTTCGGGAACTCAGCGTCAACGAATCCTTTTGGTTTGGTGACATAAACCATTTCTTTCAGTTGTCCGTTGAGAAACGCTGTTTTGACATCCATCTGAAAGACCGTCATATTCATATGAGCCGCGAACGCGAGAAATATCCGAACAACCTCAAGACGAGCAACCGAAGCAAAAGATTCTTCAAAGTCTATTCCCACTTCCTGACGATAACCCTTAGCAACTAGACGTGACTTGTTTCGGATTACGTTCCCTTCAGCATCCAATTTGTTTTTCCAAATCCATTTGAGACCAATGACGTAGACCCCTGTTGGTCTTTCAACCAGTTCCCATACTTCAAGATGTTTGAATTGGTTGAGTTCTTCTTGCATGGATTCAATCCAGTTGACTTTTGTCATTGCATCTTTAATGTTTTTAGGCTCAGATTGGCAGACAGTGAGTGCATAAATGCAATGTTCACCATCTGTGTGAAGACGTTGTCTCGTAACGACTGGTTGATTCGGGTTGCCAATAATATTTGCCAGAGGATGGTCTTTTGTCCATCGATGTGTAGAGGGTTGATGTTGGTATACATTGTGCAGATTCTGAGGATTCAAATGGTTTGTTGATGATTCCGTGACATCAGGTGCAGCAGTGTCATTAGCAAACGGGTTAAAGAACGCATTTGGATCAAAATCTGCAGGTGGGGGTACTTCATTTAGAATATCATCAGCTGGTTCATCATTGTTGGAAGCGGTTTGTTCAACTGTTGTGGTGGAGTCAACTGGTGGTGCTTCTTCAACAGTAGTTGTTGTAGCAGGTGTATCAGGTATAAGAGTATTATCAGGTTGAGCAGCGGAAACAGCGGATACACTTGGAGCACGTTCATCAATATCGTCACTGAACAGAGGAGCAAATAACCTTTCCATTTGTTGACGAGTAAGCTGGGAGCTTTGTTCAGCTGATGATTGGGGTTGAGGGAAGTTTAAACGGTTGTGACCGGGTTCTAAGCTGTTATACTCAGAAGCCATTTCCGTAAGTTCATCAAAATGAGCATGAATCATTTCCATCACCTGTTTTGTACGACGATTCCAGATCCGGTAACCTTTAGAATTCTCACAATATCCAATAAAGCTCCAGTGTCGGCTTTGGCTTTGAGCTTTCCAAAATCATCACGATCATTATTCGGATAGCAAAGGGATCCAAATACATGAAAGTGTTTGAGATTTGGTTTATGGTTGTGGACAAGCTTGAAAGGTGTTTTGTTTTGGCGTTTTGTGATCATAGAACGGTTTTGAGTATAGCATGCAGTAGATACAGCTTCTGCCCACAAGTAATCTGGAAGTTTAGCATTGATTAACGTTGTTCTTGCAGCTTCCACTAACGTTCGGTTTCGTCTTTCAACAACTCCGTTTTGTTCTGGTGTACGTGCAATAGATGTTTGATGCTGAATTCCGACTTTCTCATAAAATTCACGAAGTGTTTGGTTAACAAATTCAGTTCCTTTGTCTGTTCTGATTTGTCTGACGGTGTTTCGGAGCTGAACCTGTATTTTCGTGAGAAAGGTGATGATCATCTGTGGAGCTTGGTCTTTGCTTCGAAGAAAGTAGACCCAAGTCCATCATGAGTAGTCATCAACAATTACTAAGATGTAGCGTTTGCCATTGATTGTTTGCACGCGCATCGGGCCACACAAATCCATGTGAAGAAGATGAAGCACATGCTGAGAGCTGTGTTCCACCTTTGAAGGAAAATGAGCACGAGTGCTTTTTCCTTGTTAACAAGCTGAGCAAAGGTGATCTTTTGAATACCGGAATCGTGGGAGACCTTCAACTAGTTTGTGTCGAGCAAGGTTGGTGATGGTTTGAAAGTTTAGATGTGAGAAACGACGGTGCCATAGCCAGGATTTTGTTGATGTTGCCTTTGAAAGTAAGCAGATGGGAGATGAAGCAACCATGTCTTGCATAGAGATAGTGTAAAGACTAGAATTACGCGAGCCAGACATAAGGTCATTTCCTTGTAGATCATGAATGAAACAAGTTTTCTCCCTGAAAGCAACCTCCAAATCTCCATCACAAAACTGACCTACTGAAAACAGATTGTGACCGAGGCCTTCCACATAGTATACCCTGCTAATTTCGATGTTCCCATTGATATAGTCTCCGTAGCCCATGATAGCTGCGAAGTGATCATTCCTGAATCTGACAGTGCCAATGAACTTTGCAATAAAGTTTGATAGCAGTTTAAGGTTGTCTGTCATGTGTCGGGAACATCCGCTATCAACAATCCAGAGAATGATCTGTATCACCTGCATTACACACAGACGACACAGATGGAATAGAAGTAGATGTGGAACCCGAAATGTTAGAGGGTTCCGGAGCAGTGATAGTATACATACACACATTAATAACTTTAGGCATCCATTTAAATCCTAATGTGTTATATATCCATTTCTGCCATCTATAACTACTGTTTGCTTTAGTCTTTGTAAATGCACTAGGTGGTACTACATTCTTAGGAGGTGAAATTGGAGCTACAGGGACAACAATGCTTGCCTTAGAATCTAAAGAAGGCGGTCTACCAAGCACAGACTTAGAATGATTAGTGGGCCTAGAGGTATTCCGATTCTTAGAATTCCGTAAACGAGAGATTATAGCTTTAGCAATACATTTGTCATGACAATCAAAATTCATACTTTTACGACAAATAACACAAGGTGCATCAGACTGAATATCAAAAGTACTTAAAGGTTTAGCATTCGTTACATCACTATTTCTATTACATTTGCCAGATGAAATATCTATAGTGGAAGCAACATGAGTCTTATTTATAGTCCTAGGGTGTTCTTCTACTTTAGCATTCCTTATTGATCTTTTCTTAGGTCACAACTTCCTATTCTTCGATTGAGTGCTCCTAGGCTGTGAAGTGCGGACGTTTGGAAAAGACACAACTATTCCTGTTTCAGTAGAAGAAAGCACGTTAGCAACTTGTGATTTGGCAGTAGGAATTCTAGGTTCACGATTACTAAGTGTTACTGGTGCTAATCTCTTAATGATGGTAGGTGGAAGTAGTTCATACTTTCCTAACATTTCTCTTAACTTAGAGATAGTGTGAATCAAATCTTGATTTTTTGAACGAATATTACCAGCCAAATTCATGACTTCTTTAGTGTGAGCAAGATAGTGATCAAGTTCGTTTGATGCTTCATGACGAGTCTTATTGAGTAAATCAAATATGACACCATATTCCTGTTTAACTTTTACAAGTTCTTGTTCATATTTTGAGATTTGACTTTTCAAAGACACGTTTTGATCATCCAGTTGCTCAAATTTAGGATCAGAAGATTTTGCACGCAACTGAGCGATTTTCTTTTGAAAACCAAGTTGTTGATTGTGAATATCTTTTTCACACCAATTAAGACGACGTTTTGCATTGTAAAGTTCGTTAAGTAATCGTTCATTTTCAGCTTTTAAAGACTCGATCTGAAGCACATTATCAGTATTCTCAACAGTTACCACAAAGTCAACATTATCAGCAGAGATATAATCAGATGCATGTGGCAAAGAATAGAATAACACAACATTATGGATATCAGCACAGACAACATCTTTCAAGAGTCGATCAACATCTTTTCTCAACATTTTATTTTTACGTTTAGTATTAGAAATGGATGTTTCAGTTTTCTTGAAAACGACCTTCATGACTCCAAGTTCCTTATGAAAGTCCCGTTCCCAAGACAATGCACAACTTTTCAAATTTTTAACATTTGGTAAAAGATTTTTCTGAAAAATGTCTCTTTGTTCTCGCGCCAGAGGCGATTGAAAGTGTTGAACTTTGATTTCAGAATGATATTCTATCTCATGTTCTAAAGTTTTGAGGTCAGCCATGAAAATATCAAAATATCTAAGAATTTTGCGATTTTCAGGTTTTGAGTTTACTTCACTGATGGAAGGTAAAGGACCATAAATTTGTGCATAATCTGGTTGGGGATTGATATTAGAAGACTCAGGTGTTTTGATTATAACCCTTGGTGTGTTAGAAGAATCCGTTGGTGTGACAAAAGTGACCGGTTTTGAATAATTAAAAGGTTTGTTGTAAACAACAGTTTTTAATTTTGACCGACTCTCGTCTTCTGCATCTAATTCCTCTTGACGATGATATTCAACAACACTCATAACAGAATTATCAATTTTATATTCTGCACTGGAAACTTCAGGATTTGGTTTGAATGTTTTGGTTGAAAGCTTTGGTTTGTAGTCAGCAAGATTTGGTCCATATCCTTTTGGATCGGGTTTTAAGGTAAACTTTTCAATAGCAGTTAGTGACTCACCATGTTTGTAAACAATAGTTTTAAACTCTTTAAGTTTGCGTTGCAAGCCGATAATTTCTTCAAGATGATTATCTATTCGGTTCGTGGAATGCTTTTTGTATGCAGAGAACTGTTTTTGACAATTTAACAACTCAGCCTTAGCTTTTTGATTTTCCAAGGTGAGAGCGTTAATTTGCTTTTTATGTTCATGTTTCAGTTGTTCTATCTCAGACAATAAAGCATTCTTCGAATCGGCTAGATCACGCATCTGTCTTTCTAAATATTTTTCGTTTTGATTAGATTTAGTAAAGGCTGCTTCAAAACCTTTTTCACATTTTTCTTGAGTTTTGAAAAAGTTGAGTTGCTTTTGTAAACATTCAAAATCCTTGGTTAACAATGCATTTTTACTTTTTAAGGTTTTATTTAATGCACAACATTCTTCAATTTGGGATTGCTGGTCTTTAAGTAAGAGAGCAAGATCTGGATGAGGCAAAAGTTCGGCTTGTTCAACAGAAGTCACAACATGATCATTATTTAGATCCTCAAGTATAACCACGGAGTCAATTTGATTATCAAAGGAAACCATAAGGTCATCTTGATCGTCAAATGTAACTACAGGGTCTATTTGAAAATCGTCGGAATGAGATGTACATGACACATTTTGAACATTCTGAGCCATGCCGGATTCAGATGTTGGCAGAGATATTAGATCAGAGATAAATATGGTTTGGTCGGGTACCTGAGACAAGCCATCAGTGTCATACACTGGGCCTGTGTCACTTATGTGTAACTCATGCATATTAGCCATCAACATAACTGCTGCATTGGCCTGCAAGTCCTCCATATCATCATCTGAGTCTGCATTTGCCATAAAGCTCTGTTCTTTGTCTGTGAGAGATCCACCAGCTTCATCCTTAAGAGCCAAAAGAAGAGCCTCTTTGAAATAAGCACTTCCCCTAGTCCTCGGCTTTGGGCATGCATTAGCCAGGTGTCCCTTCTCATTGCAGTTGTAGCATCGAAGACCATTCAACCCATTCTGAGCAGTTCCCTGTTCTACCACTGGAGCTCTGTTGTTATTCCGACCCACATCATTAAACCCTTGACCACCGCCCATCTGACGACCATAACCACGATTCTGAACTTCAACTCGTCCATTGTTTACAACAGCCTGATTTCGTGTGTTAGATGAGGAACGAATACGATTTTTGGATTTGTTGGTATAACAGCCAAAAGCATTAGCAATCATAACAAATCCTTGTTGCAATGCATCGAACGGATCGATGTCCTCATTAGCTTCACTGACAATTGGTTGAGCATTGTTGTTGTTGTATGGAACCAGTTGATTTTGTTGAGATTGTTGCTGTGAGTGATCGTTTTGTGTGACAGTTGGTTGAGTTGCTTGTTGAGGAGGATAACTTTGTTGAGCATATAAGGCAAGTTGTTGATTTTCCAGATGTGTAGGTGGAGCAATTTGAGCACGGAGAATCCTTTCCCGATCAACTTCCTTTTCATGAGGCTTCAAGTAATCGTACAACAATCCATAGGTAGAATGATGCATATTCTTCGCTTGACGGAGAAAAATGACATACTTCTCCCATTCAGGACCAAGACTACTCAGGAACTTAGTATTCACTGCAATTCTTGGCATGATGATGTTGTGTTTATCCAAATCATTGATGATGCCTGAAAATCGATGATGATAAGACTCTAGTGTCTCTCCAGGTTCAATCATGAAGTGTTCATAAGCCAAGTAAATTTTGGATTCCAAATCCTCCTGATTGAGTACAGATCCTTCCATAAGAAGATGAATATGTTCCCACATTTCCTTTGCAGTCTTTTGAGCATCAACACTTCGAAGAATTGGGTTAGGTAATCCTAAAAGGATATATTGCATTGCAAGCTCATCAGCTTCATAGTGTAGAAGTTCTGTTTGATTTAAATCTGCAACAGTAGCAATGTTCGTTTGTTCATCTCTTGGTGGAATAGCATTAGGATCTCCGAGTACAATGACAGTAGGCATCTCAAATGGACCTTCCAAGATAACCTTCTTTAAGAACTTTCCATGTGGCTTCTTCAGATCACAAAACCTAAAGAACCTTATCACCCATTAATCGTAGTTTCCTGGAGTGAGCATTGGAGGTCTATCAAGTGATCCCGCCTCATGAATTGATTGTTGGCTGCTTAAAGCTTCACACATCTTTGCAAACCAAGTTGGTTCCTTCAGAGTGTTCCTTGATGGATGTTGATTGAAGTCATTTGTGTAGGGTTGAACTTGAAGACTTGGCGGTGTATGAACCATTTGTGGTGGAGGAATTGCTCCAAGTTGTGGAGTATGTTGTTGATTAAATTATTGTTGATAAATTGCTTGTTGTTGATTCCATTGTTGATGTTGTGGACTTAGTTGTTGTTGTCGTTGAGAATAAGTGTAAGGGAAATAGTTAGAGTATGGTGGTTGTGACATGTTGAAAACTTGTGTTGGTAAAAATGGATCTTTGTAGTCGAATGAACCTTTGTTGATGAAGTGTCCTTAGGCGTGGAAATCACAATTATCCAAGTAGCACTTATGCGTAAAAACACCAAAGTTACGCGTAACAATCGAGAGTTACGCGTAGATTTAGCTTACGCGTAAGTAGGGAAAAGACTCTAAAGTTATGCGTAGACATAAAGTTAGGCGTAGAAAGTTAGGCGTAGGATTACCTTATGCGTAAGACTAGGCTTATGCGTAAGATTAATCTTATGCGTAGGATTTCTATGCGTAAGCTTTATGCTTATGCGTAAGATTAGGGTTTTATCCCAAGTGATCTTTTACACTTCACAGTGCAAAAGATATCCAAAGTCGACGTATTTTCAGGCTTATCCAAGCAAGAAAACACGGAGTAAACCACGAGAACGAAGATCAATCCATGGAAAAGGTTACGCGTAAGATTAGGGTTTTGATACGCGTAATCTTACTCGTAAAAGTGATTATGCCCAAATTTGTTTCTAAACCAGATTTTTGTTATGGAATAGCGTTAAAAGTACCAAAATAACACAAAAGTGTGAAACTTGATGAACCAAAACAGCTAAACAGGTTACGCGTAGAACATCACCCACGAACAAAAACAAGCATAAAAACTTAGATCCACGCGTAAAGGTTGAAACTTTTTTCCAAAAACAAGTATTTTAACACCTTAAAACGTTGAAAGTACAAGAATCTTGGATTAGAAAGTGTAAAAAACAAGTTTTTAAGCGAACCAAAGTAGTATGTTATTCTACGCGTAGGACCAAAACCCACTTCAAGAAATAACGATTCACCCAACTAGTTAGGCGATTGATACCACTGTTAGGACACTAGTTTTACAAGACAAGCTTACAAGAAAGAGATTAAGGCGATTGAACAATATCCAAACACACACACACACGTTAATATGAGACGGTTATGCATAGGAGTATGTGAAAGGAAATAACTTGAACAACCAACCTTCAAATGAAGGTTTACAAGAGTATTTATAGGCAAGGAGCTAGGGCAACACTCCTACTCCTTCCCTTTTCCTTATTGGACATGGGCCTAAGCTTATGGGCCTTCTACATAAGCTTGACCTTAAACAAACATAAAGGCCATAATAAACTACCTATTACATATGAGTAACTAACACTTGAATTATGGTTTAGGAGTGATTCCAACACACTTGATTTAGGTTTAGGAGTGATTCCAACAATCTCCCCCTAAGTTTTGGTGATGAATGATTATGAACGGTGAAGGCTTTGATGTAATAGTAGCTTTGACGTCTTCTGACATTCTTCTTTCTTGTGAGAAGAATTGCCTTGATTTGAACAATCTCCCCAGTGTAGAGAAATTGTTTTCTTTAAACAGTTTTGCTTTGACGTCATCTTTAACTTTGTTCTTTGATCATTGTTCTTTGTGATGGTAGTGATAGTATGTTGTTGTTGTCTGCATCAAGTCTGCCTCAGGTCTGCTTTGCTGCTACAGTGATAGTATGTTGTTGTTGTTCTTTGATCATTGTTCTTCAACATGCTCACACGCTCTTTAACGTTGGATAATAGTACTGATGAAGTTCTTTAAGTCTTTAACTTTGTAGATTCTTTGGATTGACGAAGAATCATTCTGACTTTTGTGTTGCTTTTGGATAGAACTTCCATTAGTGATGATGTTGGCATGAACATGTGAAGAATCTGCACGATCATTCCACTCCAAAGCTTCCATAAGAAGAAAACATTAAAAACGGTTAGTAATAAGCGGATTCCGGCACTTACAAGTTTGAACTTCAAGAGTGTTAACAGCATAGTGTGAAAACACAACTCTAATTCTCACAAAGGCCGTTCCTGAACTGGAGTCCCACAAGTGAGATAACGCGATGTACCGAAGTACATCTACAGTTCAGATGAGTCGCTGAGGTACACCGAAGCATCACCTCACGACAGTAGACCGTTTGAGACACACTAAGCGTAATCCACGGGGAGTTACCGTAGTGACCTGCTGTCAGGGCTGTTTGATGTTGACTATGGCAGGAGTTTCCATTCAATCACTGAGGATCACAGATGTGAACCTCTCATAAATGTTCTCGACAGATTGCTAAGATCTGTGAAGGACTCGATAACGTACCACTGATGTTCTTATTGTTGAACATCAAGTGATGAAATGTCAAGTGTACCTAAGAGATCTTTTGATGAATCTCGTGGCTCTAGACTCAATAGTGCGTTTTGGTTTTCCTGAGCGGAGACTAGGGAGAGGGTCTCCTTCTTCAATACCAGCGATCTCTAAGAGAAAGCCAATAGTTTACGTAGGGTTCCCTGTGAGAATGAAACAAGCTTCTTTTAAGAGAAACTTGAGTGGCTAAGAAGGTTTAGTGCATGCGTCACTGGGTCCATGACGGCTTTTATTCTTCAATATCGGCGTCACTAAGTAACAACCAGTAGCATATGAATTGAACCCGGTGTCTGCCCTAGGTTGAATAATTTGGAGGGCTATTTCTTTTCACCCTTTTCTTTGCATTTTTTTAATTCTTCAACTCCTTCTTTCTCCGATTCTCATTTACTCCTTTTTATAATCGTACCTAAGGACTTCTAAGTACTAACTATTTGTGATGTCCTTGGTTAGATCCCTCCGGCTCTGGCGGATCATAGGACGGTTATTCCTAACCTTAGTCACCTTATAACTCCATGACTAACCTATGTTGCCATAAAACCAATTTTCAAGAAAATCTCTTACAACGGTTATGATTGTAAAACCTTTTGTACCACTGTAAGAATTTGATCTTTTGCAGAAATACTCCAACTCCACATGTGCTTAAGAGTTTTTTCAGAAATCTGCACAGTGAGGAAAGAGCGCGCACTTTATGAATTGATCAACTCAAGATAGATAGTCCCCCGCGAGACAACTAGCTCTAATAACTACCTTGAAGGTGTAGACAACCTCGAAAGGTTGTCAAACCCGTCAGAGTTCATGTCTACCAAGAGTTTCTCGGATGGTACATTCTACTCGGACAAGTCCTTTGCGAGACACGTTTACATTACTAGCGAACTAGCTTGAAATTATTACCCGTCCCGGACAAGTCTTTTCGAGTTACTAACAGTTAAGTATCGTCAATTCGTTGGTTAAGTCAATAGCACAAAGATTCATTTGCATTTACACAACATATTTCCTATCACATAATTTTCTCCCCCTCAAAAATGGCATATAAAATGTTATTTTTGAAAAGTTGAGAATAAATATGACCATTTCGAGTGTTGCGGGAAGATGACCACTGTGAACAATTTGTGAACAAAGTTTTTAAGCAAATACTCCCCCTCAACAAGTGATATAAACGGTTGAGGTTTTGAAAATCATAAGGGGAAGTACTTGTTCATTTGAGCAAAACCTTGAAAAATGAAAGGTTTGATAGGTTTTACTCAAAAGTAAGAAGCTTTCGCTCCTTTTATAAGGATTGTGGCACTGAAGCGTACCACAGGGTCCTTTCTTGACAAGAACGGGTTGTACACTGTTATGTGTGCACAAGCCATAGATATATATAATCACACATCCAAAATATTATGAAATAGAAGCAGTTCAAGGGGTACCAGGAAGTCCAGTGATGTTGCCAGGAGTGCGAACAGGGTGTTGATATCCGGTGATGTTAATCCTGGGTCGACCACCAACAAAGCTTTCCAATGTTCTAAACTGATCCCTTCGATACAACCTTTCATCAATCATTCTGATGATCCTCGGCACATCCCTTCTGTCCTGAGAGTTCCATCGCTTTTGAGACCATATGCCTTCATATATCGCCTTCAACCGATAAGCCAATCCGTCCCTAACCTTCTTCAAAATGTGATCCCCAAACTTGTGAAAATCTCTACACGCCATCAAGCAATTTCATTGAAGTTCACTGCGATAAACGACGCCGAATGGTTTGCTGACGAGTGTGTATTGTGGAAGCTGGTTGATGTCGGGAAGATCTAGCTGAGGTGGAGTGAAGTTGACACGGGTCTGATATGATTCAACTGTAAGCTGGAGATCTTCTACACGTTCCTGTATGACTATGCTTCTGATGAATATTAGCAAGGACTTGATGTATTCACGTTGTACTTCAGTCCAGAATTGTCTCATGCGTCCCTGTACTTTGGCAAGATACAGATCTTCAATGTCGTTGAGAGACAAATTCTGAAAGTCCGCTTCACTGAATGCATAATCTCTTTCGTCTTGTCTTTTGACCACAATATTCTTGAGAAAAGTGTAGTCCCATTTAGACGAAAGATCAACATGTTTAACAGCAACGATTCCTTTAGTACTGAACACTTCATTTTGAGACTTCTGAACTTGGCAGCTTCTGTAGTAGATTCGTCGGCGTTCCGGCCAATGGTGAATCCCATGCATTGCATCACGGTCATACAATTCCACATTTTTAGAAAACATGTGGGTAGCCTTTTCCTCGATGGCTATGCAGTTTGAGTATATGGCTGCCGGGAACGGAAGTGTCAGAGATGTAGCATATTTCCTTGAATGATCACTGCCATGTAGAAGAAATTCCAAGTCTTTGTTGAAGAAATAGCGAAATGGAATCTTAGGCTGATCTGGTTGGCCAATTGTCGGTAGAGGTTTAGACCAGTCGGTGTAATATGGAGGATTGTCCCATTTGGTGAAGTCGATGTTTGCTTCTGGGTTGAGCTAATCCATATTGTTAGACATGGCTCGTGCTATATTGTCAAGGTGATACTCAACTTCAATAGCACTTTCCGAGCTGTCTTTGAGAATTTGAAATGCTTCATTCTTGATTCGCTTCAACTCGGATTTCGTCATCTTCTTCACACGGAATTTTTCTTGCAAGAACTTAGCATGCTCCAATGTATTACCGTCTACCAGTTCTTGACCTTCAGCTGGATAGAGGGTGGAATTAACAAGTGTATAAAACCATTCAAATTCTTCTGTGTCATCTTCATCTAGCCATGATACGACGTCAGTCGTAGGCGCCTTCTTCTTCTTTTTCTTAGGTCTAGATGAAGATTCTGGTTTCTTAACTTGTTTGGGAGAGGTGGGTTGTTGTAGGGGCTCACGGACTTCCTCATCGTCACCACCCGTATACTCAAAGTGATCACCGGTTTTTTGAGTCAGGGGTGGTAATTCAGAAGAGTCTTGAGGTTTTTCAGTAGAAGAACGAGGAGGAGACCTTTGTTGAGCTGTAGTCCGTTGGGGTGGAGGTTGCATAGAAGATGATGCATCAGAATTCTTCGGGCGTTTGGGCTCGTTATCCTTATCCTGATCTTTGTCTTCGTCGTCTCTTGAATGTTTAGGCCTTACAGCTTCTTCTCTGTATGCTGACCTGAGTTGGTATTCCAGCAATGCTTCAAACAATTTAGCTTCGTGGGAGGCAAACATTGCAGAGCGTTTCGACATTTGAGCTACTAGACGGTTCACCAATTCATCATCTGAGAAGATTGTGGGTTCAACTGGATTGATGTTCACATTCATTGGAGATGATTTCATGGTTTGCTTGGCCAGATGTAAGAGATTCGGATAAAGTTGTCTGGTATACATCTCCTTTGTCAGTTTAGGAACGACATCAAGAAGGAACTTGTGAGTGTATCCTTTGATCATCTAGTCCATTTTCCCTTGAAGATCATCTTTCATGAGCTTCTGGACATACTCCCTTTCAACTTTCATCTCGTCGTTCTCATCATGAAGATACTGAATCTGATCAGCGAAGAAATTCATCTTCTTGTAGAGCATGTCTTTCTTTCTGAACTGTTTGACAGCTTTAACGATTCGTGTCTTAGCTTGAGAGATCCAAGATGCAGTTGGCTTCTTCACTGATTTGGATGTTGATTTGGTTGATCTTTTTGATGGTGGTGGTGAAGAGTGAGAAGATGATTTTGATGAAGATGAGATGTGAGGAGATT
Organism: Chrysanthemum seticuspe; assembly: GCA_019973895.1. Classification (NCBI taxonomy): domain Eukaryota; kingdom Viridiplantae; phylum Streptophyta; class Magnoliopsida; order Asterales; family Asteraceae; genus Chrysanthemum; species Chrysanthemum seticuspe. Next base: position 225,217,672 of record BPTQ01000008.1, on the reverse strand, counting down.
CAAGGTCCTTAGGAGGTTCAAAAGTTTTCTCCTTAGACCGTACGGGACTGTCAAGAAGAAACTTTTCATAATCAACATCTTCATCATTTCCAGACTTAGTTTTTTCATCAGCTTTATCTTTCTCAGGCTTATCAGTATTTGGTTCCTCAATGTCAAACTTAATAGACTCCTCCTGTTGCTTTTGTTGTTGCTCAAGAGTGGTGGCACCAGTTCCCTTATCGGGTCGATTAACCGCATCAGGAATTGGTGTGGATTGAACATCACCACTTGACCCTCCGGGGCCACCCATTTGATCTTTAGCAAATTCCTCCGCAACATGTTGGAGTCTAACAAATTTGAACTTCCTCCTGTAATCAGTTTCCAGTGGCTCTTCTTCTGAGCTTTCATCCTCATAAGGCACAAGTACTGGAGTCTTCCCTTTTCCTTGGATAGCTGGTGGACTAGGAGGTTTTGCTACTGAAGGAGGTTTTGCAGATTCAGAGTAGAAGACCTCTTCGTCTGATTGTGTATCTTCAGAGCTTTCGTCCACTAGCTTTCTTTGTGGTTCAAGCTTTGGAATGGGAATAGGAACAACTTCCTTAGAAGGAACAGTCTTTTTACGAGGAGGATTCCTCTTGGGGAACTTCCTATGACTTTCAGTGCTTGCAGCACTTCCCGCACTGCCTCTTCTGGTTCTCCTTGTAGGTGTACCTGAAGATTTTTCATCAAGAAAGCCAACTTTGTTCTCTTTCACAGCTACCATGTATCTTTTATAAGAGTAGAGCTGTTTGAGTTCATCTGAGAGAAGGTGATCTGGCAACACAGCACCTTGTTTCTTGGTAGTTGACTCCTTAAATCTGACTGTTAGAGTGGGTTCAGTCAACATGTTATGATTGTCGGGGTCATTGATTCTTTTGGGGATGTCAGGGTTGTACCCAAGTGCTCTCTGGATCAACAGTTTAGTATATCTGATGTAAGGAATCTTTGAGCCAAGCTTTTTGAGGAATGTCATCATGGCATCCCATATCAGAGCTTCAATTTCGATGTGTTTCATGTTGATCAGAGCCCAAAAGATTTGCAGTTCTACAAGCTTGGGATGCTCATAGCCGCCGTCATGACCAGAAACAGATTTTGTGATGATGATATAAAGGGTTCTCCAAGGCTGAGGAATGTTCTTCAGATCTGTATAAGAATGCTTGATGATTACCCCTGAAGCTTCGTCTTACCCAATATCAATCAAGAATTGCAAGACAGTCTCTTCAGTAGGTGCAACAGAGAATTCAGTTGGTATGATGTCAGGTATGAGGAGAACTGCCCGTAAGTCTACAGGAGTGATGGTGATTTGCTTGTGATTGAGCGTCACCGTCACAGCATTTTGACCTTTGACCATCTGCATTGTATTCCAGAATTGCTGTATGTAGATCTCCGGAACGGTGGCAGAGTGGGTGAGCATGTTCTGACAGGGATGATTCTTCAGAATATCCACTGCAATGAGACAAGAAGAATCCGAGCAGGTGAGAGTTTCAAAGTCAACTCTAAGATTGTTCTTTCCAATCTTCATTGGATAGCCATGCGGGAAGATATCAGCAATGGTGAGAACATTTGGTGCATCCACATTCATTTGAGCTTCCATGTCGTGATCATGGAAACAACATCAAACTTATTCTGGTGGTTCTTAGATGTCATGAGAGAGTTATGGCCAAGTTTTAACATCCAACCCTTAATGAATCAAAAATACCCAAACGTGAAGAACATAAACCCTAATATCTAATTATCAAGCAATTAGTGTTCCTGGGTTAATTCTAAACACAAATATGATCAATTCACTATACTAACAACATCACACAACAATTTTTTTGTCCAGAAACATTCACATTTGAGAATACCCAAACCCACGCATAAACCCTAATTCCTCAAAAAACAATCAATTAGTGTTTCTGGATGTGTTTAAGTGATGAAAACGTATTCATTGATATTGTACAAACGTTTTGACACAATCTTTTTCACCACAAACACATAAACACGATTAAGTGTTCATACGCTTATGCGTAGATCACTAAAATCACTATATCTCAAGTTTTAACCGTTAGATTAATGAAAGATTCAAAACCATTGTTTAAAAACTTGTTAAGAACACAAAAACACTTACGGATTGATGATCAGAAACACGGATTTGAAGAATGATTTTTGTGCGTAGGATATTTTGGATGAAGATAATAAATGTGAAAGGTTGAGTTAGGTGGAAGGTTTTATTTAAAATAACTTTAAGTTTTTGGCAGTTTTGGTCCCTCCACCTTTTCCATTTTCATCCAAAGCCTTTAAACTTCCATTTTGGTTACCAAACGAAGAATTCTTGGAAATAACTTTGACGACACCCCCCCTCGACTTAAGAAATAATGAAAGGTTATAAATTTTAGTCCGAGGAGTGTCAGAAACCAGAAATGTGACCACCATTATTAAAGAAACAACCGGGATTAGGTAACATGCAAGTACAGTGATTATATGAAACAGTTAAGTATATATTTTCTCCCCCTCAACAATTGATTGAAAAAAATACTGAATTTTGAAAGATTTGACTGTTGACGGAAGAAATGTACTTGCAATGTTTGAAGAAATATAGATAGAAGAATATTTTTGTTGTTTTATCTGATTTTCTATTTTTGTATTTTCTTTTTGAAAAATTATTTACAAAAGAGATTTTGGTGTTTCACAGGTTTTTAAGACTGTTTTAAGAGATCATCTAGTTCCTCTTGAGTCAAACACCTCATACCAATCCGGTGGACCAACTCATTAAACCTAGCGGGAGGCAAGACTTTGGTGAGTAGATCTGCCAATTGGTATTATGTACACACGAAGTATAATTCAACTGTACCCTGTTCCACGTGGTCCTTGATGAAATGATAGCGAAGATCGATGTGCTTTGATTTCGAGTGCTGAACTGAGTTGCATGAGATTGCAACGGCACTCCGATTGTCGCAGTACATCGGGATTCTGTCAAATACGTAACCATAGTGTTTGAGTTGTGTTCTCATCCAGATGACTTGGGCACAACACGCCTCAAGACGAGCAACCGGAGTAAAAGATTCTTCAAAGTCTATTCCTTCTTCCTGACGATAACCCTTAGCAACTAGATGTGACTTGTTTCGGATTACGTTCCCTTCAGCATCCAATTTGTTTTTCCAAATCCATTTGAGACCAATGACGTAGACCCCTGTTGGTCTTTCAACCAGTTCCCATACTTCAAGACGTTTGAATTGGTTGAGTTCTTCTTGAATGGATTTAATCCAGTTGTCTTTTGTCATTGCGTCTTTAATGTTTTTAGGCTCAGATTGGCACACAGTGAGTGCATAAATGCAATGTTCACCATCTGTGTGAAGACGTTGTCTCGTAACGACTGGTTGATTCGGGTTGCCAATAATATTTGCCAGAGGATGGTCTTTTGTCCATCGATGTGTAGAGGGTTGATGTCGGTATACATTGTGCAGATTCTGAGGATTCAAATGGTTTGTTGATGATTCCTCGACATCAGGTGCGGCAGTGTCATTAGCAAACGGGTTAAAGAACGCATTTGGATCAAAATCTGCAGGTGGGGGTACTTCATTAAGAACATCATCAGCTGGTTCATCATTGTTGGAAGAGGTTTGTTCAACTGTTGTGGTGGAGTCAACTGGTGGTGCTTCTTCAACAGTAGTTGTTGTAGCAGGTGTGTCAGGTATAAGAGTATTATCAGGTTGAGCAGCGGATACACCTGGAGCACGTTCATCAATATCGTCAGTGAACAGCGGAGCAAATAACCTTTCCATTTGTTGACGAGTGAGCTGGGGGCTTTGTGCAGCTGATGATGGGGTTTGAGGGAAGTTTAAGCGGTTGTGACCGGGTTCCAAGCTGTTATACTCAGAAGCCATTTCCGTAAGTTCATCAAAATGAGCATGAATCGTCTCCATAACCTGTTTTGTACGACGATTCCAGATCCGGTAACCTTTAGAATTCTCACAATATCCAATAAAGACTCCAATGTCAGCTTTGGCTTTAAGCTTTCCAAAATCATCACGATCATTATTCGGATAGCAAAGGGATCCAAATACATGAAAGTGTTTGAGATTCGGTTTATGGTTGTGGAGAAGCTCGAAAGGTGTTTTGTTGTGGCGTTTTGTAATCATAGAACGGTTTTGAGTATAGCATGCAGTAGATACAGCTTCTTCCCACAAATAATCTAGAAGTTTAGCATTGATTAACATTGTTCTTGCAGCTTCCACTAACGTTCGGTTTCGTCTTTCAATAACTCCGTTTTGTTCTGGTGTACGTGCAATAGATGTATGATGCTCAATTCCCACTTTCTCATAAAATTCGCGAAGAGTTTGGTTAACAAATTCAGTTCCTTTGTCTGTTCTGATTTGGCGGACGGTGTTCCGGAGCTGAACTTGAATTTTCATGAGAAAGGTGATGATCATTTGTGGAGATTGGTCTTTGCTTCGAAGAAAGTAGACCCAAGTCCATCGTGAATAGTCATCAACAATTACTAGGATGTAGCGTTTGCCATTGATCGTTTGGACGCGCATCGGGCCACACAAATCCATGTGAAGAAGATGAAGCACATGCTGAGAGTTGTGTTCCACCTTTGAAGGAAAATGAGCACGAGTGCTTTTCCCTTGTTCACAAGCTGAGCAAAGGTGATCTTTAGAATACCGGAATCGTGGGAGACCTTCAACTAGTTTGTGTCGAGCAAGATTAGTTATAGTTTGAAAGTTTAAGTGTGAGAGACGACGGTGCCATAGCCAGGATTTGTTGATGTTGCCTTTGAAAGTAAGAAGATGGGAGATGAAGCAACCATGTCTTGCATAGAGATAGTGTAAAGACTTGAGTTACGCGAGCCAGACATAAGGTCGTTTCCTTGTAGATCACGAATGAAACAAGATTTCTCCCTGAAAGCAACCTCCAAATCTCCATCACATAACTGACCTACTGAAAACAGATTATGACCGAGGCCTTCCACATAATAAACCCTGCTAATTTCGATGTTCCCATTGATATAGTATCCGTAGCCCATGATAGTTTCGAAGTGATCATTCCCGAATCTGACAGTGCCAATGAACTTTGCAATAAAGTTTGATAACAGTTTAAGATTGCCTGTCATGTGTCGGGAACATCCAACCCTCTAAATATTATTGGCAAATATTTTACTTTTAGTTTTACAACTTAGGTCAAGACACTGTTAGGTCACTGAGTTGTTGAAAAGATGTCCCATGTATCTAACACTGGTTGAATCATTTTTTATTTGGCGATTATAATGAAAGCACAACTCTAATTCTCACAAAGGCCACTGAGCATAATTAAAATATTAATCAATCAATGACATATTTTAAAAGATGCTTGTGTTGTAAAAATAACAACTCATTAGGATAATTGCAAGTGAAATACTATTCGGGAATGATCGACGTATATTCGGTGACCGGTTTTGAATAATTAAAAGGTTTGTTGTAAACAACAGTTTCTAATTTTGATCGACTCTCGTCTTCTGCATCTAATTCCTCTTGACGATGATATTCAACAACACTCATAACAGAATTATCAATTTTATATTCTGCACTGGAAAGTTCAGGATTAAGTTTTTATTAGATGTGGAACGGGTTTGACAACCTTTCATACGCATAAAAACTTAATTTTTTTCACTTTAAAATCCAAGATTCTTGTCCTTTCAAGGGTATTAGGTGTTAAAGTTTATGTTTTTGGCAAAAAGTTTGAAACTTTACGTGTGTAGAAGTGTTTTTGAGCTTGATTTCATTCGTGTACCTCTTTCTACTCGTAAGGTGAAAAAGAGTTTTGGATCATCAAGTTTCATACTTTTGTGTTATTTTGGTGATATTCAAGCTATTTCATCATAAAAATCAGGTTTCTAAACATTTTTGGGCATAAAATCAGTTTTTGGTATTTTCTGCTCGTAAGGAAACCCTAAACTTACGCATAAGAAATCCGTGGTTTGATCTTCAGTTTTCGTGGTTTACTCAGTGTTTTCTTGCTTGGATAAGCCTGAAAACACTTCGACTTTGGATATCTTTTAGACTGTGATAGAAAAGGATTTGTTGGGCAAAACCCTAATTTTACGCATAAGCTTTGACTTACGCGTAGAACACTTTACGCTTAAGTATTTTTCTTACGCCTAAGCCTTGTCTTACGCATGAGCTAAATCTTATGCATAAGTTTTTCTACGCCTAACTTTTAGTTTACGCGTAATCTTAGTGTTTCTCATTTTCTTACGCGTAAGCTATTCTTACGCGTAATTCTCATTGTTACGCGTAAGGTGGTGTTTTTACGCGTAAGCAGGTTCTACGCGTAAGGTTTTTTTCTACGCATAAGCTAGTTTTCTACGCCTAAGCACTTATTCAACAAACAACAAGTTTCATTTGACTACAAAGATCCATCAACACAAGTTATCAACTACAAAAAAAAAAAAAAAAAAAAAAAAAAAAAAAAAAAAAAATCAATTCAAATTTAATTTGAGTAAAATTTAATTTTTCGGGGAGACTAAACGTTCAATTTTTACGCGAGATTAAAATTTTGGTTTAACTTTGAAAATTTTGGTCACAAATTCAAAATTTTGGGCCCAAATTCAAAATTTTCGAGTAAAATTTGGCGTCAAAATTGTCATTACTCAAATTTTTCTTACAACCTTAGAATTGAATTTTATAGTGAATTTCAAATTTTGAGATTCAAAATTTTTTCATAATTATTTTTTAGAGGGAAATTGCAATTGACTATATCGACCTTCTGTGTGCTATATCGACATTGCACTTTTTCTTCTCTTTGACTCTTCTGCAGGGGAGTGAAATGGATTCTGATCATAAAGATCCATTTGTGGCATTGGAAGAAGGATTCATGGCTCTGGCTCTGGCATTGAAGCGTTAGACATCATCAAATTCTCGATATCCCGCAGTCGTGCAAGGTGAAAGAGTTGATGTACATGAAAGGAATGCTCAAATGAACGTTGAGAATGTTGTGATTACTGCATCCGTCGGCAATGCGGACAATGAGGTTATAGCATTGGAAAAGCAGGATGACAACAGCAGATCTGGAGAAGATATCATTCTAAACTACGACACCGAGCCCAACTGTGACGAAGAACAAATGGTTGAGGAAGATATCTTACCCACCTATGACACTGACACAGAACAGATGGTCGAGGTACAATCTACTGTTGATCATATTCTGCCTGCAAATGCGATACAACAAACTGAGCAACCTGAATTTAGTAATGAAGGAGAGGTTGACCAGTGTGTTGCACAATGTCCAGACAACTTTCTCATGTCTGAACCCTTACTTGTTAACAATTCAACTGAAACGTCAAATCAAACTCTTGAATCTGAAAACATTCTTCTCAAAAAGACCATTTCTCAGTTTCAAAAAGATTTTTCAAAACTTGAGGCTCATTGCATCTCTCTTGAACTTAAACTGCAAAACAATGTTTTAAAATCAGAGCCAAAAAGTAAATCTTTGAATGAACAAAGTAATCGTGTGGATACATTAGTTAAAGAAAATGAGCATTTAAAGGCTCAACTTCAAGCAAAGGGGCTTGCACATGTTGCTTTACAAAATAAACTGAGAAGATTAACTGGCAAGAGTGTGGATACTAAGTTTACAAAACCAACAACCTTTGGGAAATCGTCTCTACAACCTTTCAGAAAACAATCAGTAGTTAGACAACCAACTGCATTTAAATCTGAACGTTCAAAATCTTCAAAACCACGGTTTCCCTCCCAAGTTGTTGAGAATAATCATTTGATAAAACCAGTCACTCCACATTCCTGGCCTAAGAATAATGCTTCTGTTTCTGTTAAACATGTTTCTGTTAAACCTGTTTCTATTATACCTGTTTCTGTTAAACCTCAACATGTGACTGCTCCTGGCAAATCTAGGATTAGTTCGAACACTGTGTCTAAACCGAGCATTAAAATAAAAAATTCATATGATTCAAATGACGCATACAAGAACTATGATCTAGAAAAGGCTAGGAAAAGGGCACTTCTTCAAAAGGATGGAATCTTAGGTTCACGACCTAGTGTATCACCTTCGAGTGTATTACTGAACACTACCTGTAGTAGCAAACCAAAACCTAAGTTAACTCAACAAACAGTTAGAAATAAACCTGTTGATCTAAATGTAAGCTGTCAGAAACCTAATAGGTGGATCTATAGAGGACACAGACTCTTCCCAAAAGAAGTTTCAACATCCCCTAGATATAACCTTAGATGGATACCAACGGGTAGGATTTTCAAAACTGTTAGTCTTAGGTGGATTCCTACAGGCAAGATACTAAGTAGTTGCACCAAAACAAGTGGGATACCCACAACATCCATCCCTGAGGCAGGAAAGGAAATCATCATAATAGCATGTTCAGGTGTCAAGAAGATAATTGACACTACATCTTTATGCTTCTAACATCTGGAACCCAGTTACACTTGGGGATCCATGTTTTTCCTCTTTCTTGCCCCCCTTCTATTTTTCTATGCAGGTACAACAGCAATGGCTCCTACTGCAAAACAGCGTAGGACCCGTTTCTCACCGTAACAAATATCATGATCCATCAGCTGTTCCACCATTGTACTTAATCGTCATGAATTGGAAACATTGCTTGCTCCTCTGGTTAAAGATTCTGCCAAAAGTCGTGCTTCAGATGTATCGAATGTTTCCGCTGCACAACCGATAATACTCTAATTTCAGATACACCTGAATCTACAACAACAACCGAATCTTCTATAACAGAAAATCAAACTGCTTCCAACAACAATGACACAACTGATGATCAACATAATGAACATAGATGTTTTATCAGCAGTTGATTCTCACGAGATATTTATGGGACTTCACACTTGTTCGATTAATTGGGCATACATGGTTTCGCTGTCTCCTTATACATGGTTTCGCTGTCTTCAATTCATCATCAACATACGTGGTGTATGATTCTGAATCATTGAAAACATCGAGGGGGAGAGAGTGTGTAGGTGGTCATTGCTTCCTTGTTCTTCTACATGCTTCTTTGCGAAAACCCAATGCCTTCTTGAATTTCTTCAATTAGAGGGAAGAAATAAGACGATCTGTGGCTCAAACGTCTCACTTTGGTGTTATCGTCTCAATTTAACGGGTGATCTTGTGTGAAGTTACCCAATTTGATGTTATGATGCCTCACACACGGTCTTGGTATCGAGTTATTGCATATTCACAGGTGATTAGTATTCCGAAAAACCACAACATTCAGGGGAAAGTCGTATCATTTCGTCTTTCATGGTTTGTTTGGTGTGATGCGTCTACATACGTGAGAAGATCTTGTTGATTTCTGGCATGTTACCCTCGAAAGGATCTTCCGCAATTAGTCAGACTTTCTTTGTGTGGTTTACTGCTCATCTACAAATTCCGCTGCATACTGAAACCTTCAAAAGTTATAGGAAATGTAGACTTCATCAAAGTTTCAAATCTGCTAAAGACAGTTGTCAGTTTGGGGGGAAGCTGATTCTGAAACTTCTTCACAATGGCTTCTGAGTATAACAGCTTGGAACCCGGTCACAACCGCTTAAACTTCCCTCAAACCCCATCATCAGCTGCACAAAGCCCCCAGCTCACTCGTCAACAAATGGAAAGGTTATTTGCTCCGCTGTTCAGTGACGATATTGATGAACAAGCTCCAGGTGTATCCGCTGTTTCCGCTGCTCAACCTGGTACTACTCTTATACCTGATACACCCGCTACAACAACTACTGTTGAAGAAGCACCACCAGTTGACTCCACCACAACAGTTGAACAAACCGCTTCCAACAATGATGAACCAGCTGATGATGTTCTTAATGAAGTACCCCCACCTGTATATTTCGATCCAAATGAGTTCTTTAACCCGTTTGCTAATGAAACTGCTGCACCTGATGTCGCAGAATCATCAACAAACCATTTGAATCCTCAGAATCTGCACAATGTATACCAACATCAACCCTCTACACATCGATGGACAAAAGACCATCCTCTGGAAAATATTATTGGCAACCCGAATCAACCAGTCGTTACGATACAACGTCTTCACACAAATGGTGAACATTGCATTTATGCACTCACTGTCTGCCAATCTGAGCCTAAAAACATTAAAGACGCAATGACAAAAGACAACTGGATTGAATCCATTCAGGAAGAACTCAACCAATTCAAACGTCTTGAAGTATGGGAACTGGTTGAAAGACCAACAAGGGTCTACGTCATTGGTCTTAAATGGATTTGGAAGAACAAATTGGATGCTGAAGGGAACGTAATCAGAAACAAGTCACGTCTGGTGGCTAAGGGTTATCGACAGGAGGAGGGTATTGACTTTGAAGAATCATTTGCTCCGGTTGCTCGTCTTGAGGCTGTTCGGATATTTCTCGCGTTCGCGGCTCATATGAATATGACGGTCTTTTAGATGGATGTCAAAACTGCGTTTCTCAATGGACAACTTAAAGAAACGGTTTATGTCAGCCAACCAGAAGGATTCGTTGATCCCGAGTTCCCGAACCATGTCTACAAACTGAACAAATCCCTGTATGGTCTCAAACAAGCTCCTCGGGCATGGTACGATAAGCTATCATCTTTCCTCATTGCCAATAATTTCACCAAAGGTTCGGTCGACCCTACTCTTTTCGTTGCAAAACTAATGAAGAAAATTTTTGAAATGTCCATGATGGGTGAACTTACGTTCTTTCTAGGACTGCAAGTTCATCAATCACCCCATGGTATTTTCTTGAGTCAGTCCAAATATGCCCTTGAATTGTTAAACAAATTTGGAATGAAAACCTGTGACACTTATGCCACACCCATGACTCATACCAAGAAGCTAGAAAATGATTTACATGGGAAACTTGTCGACCCTAAAAAATACCGTAGGATCATTGGGTCTCTCATGTATCTAACAGCTAGCAGGCCTGATATTGTCTTTGCTGTTTATCTATGCTCCCGTTATCAGTCGCGACCAACTGAAACCCACCTCTCTGAGGCTAAAAGAATCCTACGATACATCAAAGAAACCATTAACTTGGGGATCTGGTATCCGAAGGATTCTGGTTTTGAACTAATCGCTTTTTCAGATGCTGATCACGCAGGATGTTTAGATTCACGAAAAAGTACTTCAGGAGCACTACAATTTCTTGGTGATAAACTCGTGTCCTGGCAATCGAAGAAGCAGGATTGTACATCGCTGTCATCAACCGAAGCAGAATATGTATCCATGTCAGCGTGTTGTGCTCAAGTCATCTGGATGAGAACACAACTCAAAGACTATGGTTACGTATTTGACAAAATCCCGATGTACTGCGACAATCGGAGTGCCATTGCGATCTCGTGCAACTCAGTTCAGCACTCAAAATCAAAGCACATCGATCTTCGCTATCATTTCATCAAGGACCATGTGGAACAGGGTACAGTTGAATTATACTTCGTAGGTACAGAATACCAATTGGCAGATCTACTCACCAAAGCCTTGCCTCCCGCTAGGTTTAATGAGTTGGTCCACCGGATTGGTATGCGGTGTTTGACTCAAGAGGAACTGGATGAACTCTTAAAACATTCTTAAAAACCAGTCAAACACCAAAACCTCTTTTATATATATCTTTCAAAAACAAAATAAAAATTATAAAATCTGATAAAATCCAAAAATATTCTCCTATCTAAATTTTCTTTCAAACATCGCAAGTACAAATCTTTCGTCAACACTGTGTTCTATCAAACTTTTCACAATTTTCCCGAACAAGTGTTGAGGGGGAGAAAGTAAATATTTTTCGGTTTCATAAAACCTTGTACTTGCATGTTTCCTAAATCATGTTGTTTCTTCTAAAATGGTGGACACGTTTCTTGTCATATACTCTCCTCGGACTCAAATGTCTTCAAAATTCAGTATTTCAAAAGTCGAGGGAGAGTATCGTTAAGTTTCTTGCCTTACATGTGTTTTGTCTAACCTAAACGGAAGTTAAAGGATCTTGGTTGGAACCTCTTTAAGGTTGAGGGACTGAATGTGTCAACCTGGAAAATTAATTTTAACAAAATCATTTACTCCTAAAACAACCAAGATCAAACGGCCCAAATCAAATCTTCTAAATCCGTTCAAGTTTTTCATAATCTATAAGTTCTAAACTGTTTTAATCAAGATGATAAACAAGGATTTCTAAAATTCTTTCAAATCCAATGGTTAAAACTCTTTAAACTGATTTTGGAAAATTGTTCACTCGAACGAACTGGGTGTTTATGAATAAAAGTGTTTGGATTGAAATGAGTTATGTTAAAACCTTTCTTAGTGTCTATTAAACTTGTTTTGATCGTCCAAAACCATCCTGAATCTTAAATTTCATTAATTTGAATTCTAGGGTTCTTGCGCTCATCTAGGGTTTCTCTATTCTGTGATATGGTATTAGGTGGTCAAGAAAGTGTTAGAATAAGTTTATATGCATAATTTGAACCTTTAAAATAGCCCAGAAACATCTAAACTGCAAGAATTTAAGTTTTAGGTTTCTTTTTAGGGTTCATCTCCCACAAATCTTCTGATTCTGTGGTGGAAATGTGTTAAATCTTATTCCATTGCACTCATATGACATCTAGGACACTCCAGAAACATTCTTGTTTGATTTGTGTAGCTATATCTCTTACACGTAGATTAAGGGTTTAGGGTTCAAGTAATTTTACGCCTAAGTCTTTCTGTGTGTATCTGATATGTTCTTATGCTTGTTTTGTGATCTATAAGATGTGTGGAATTAACTGCAATCAATTTTTCATGTTTATAGTTAACAGGTTAATTATTCGTAATGTCAGAATCTTCAGGTGTTCAAACCGTTACGCTTAAAGAATACTTTTATGCGTAAAGGTAACGCCTAAGAGAAATCTTACGCGTAACTCTTACGCATAAGAGGTCTACAGTGGATTACGCGTATCTTGGAAAGATATTCATAAACAAGGCTTGCTACGCATAAGCTTTACTCTTACAAGTAAACCTTTCGCGTAACATCTTGCTTATTCCTACGCGTAAGCCTAAAGCCTTTGAACTTGTCTTACGCGGAAGAAACTCTTACGCATAAGCTTGGTCTTACGCTTTAGCTTACTCCTACGCATAAGCTCTTACGCATAAGGATCCTTGTTACTCATAACCCACTGTTCACTACATTTTGGCCTATTACGCATATGTTACTTGTTAAATGTTACGCATAAGTCACAAATACCTGATGTTTCGTATAAGCTTACAAAAGTTAATATGTTGTGTGTTAAGTGAAATATTGGACTTTGAAATTTCAAAATTAACACGTTCACGTAACTTTTCACATCAACTTCATACAATTGGACAAATGTGACTTAGGAATTGTAACTAACATAAACATGTTACCATTAAATAAGGAATTAGATAATAAATCAGACTAAAACAAACACATTGTGTTTCCATATGTCTGTCTTTGTGTCTAATGTCTTTCAGATCACAAAATGGCTGCAAATCAAGCAATCATCAATGCCCAAGCTGAGCTCTCGATGGCAAACACATTCCCAGCTGGATATGACAAAACAATTGGCATGAACAATCTCTTTGTCATCTTCAACAACTTCATATGCTCATAATCATCTTGCAGAATTTTTGTGGACATCCTTCTGCAACATCCATTCAAATTCATGCTCACATCATCCTTATGATGAGTATGATTCAATGGAAGATTAAAGCATAAAAGGATGGAATACCATGCTTCAACCTTTCCGGTTAATCAACCCGGTGGGGCAGGAGGGTCAAGTAGTAGTCTTCCACTTATGGAAGATCCATTGCAAACATCTCTTACCCCATCCGATCCGGTTAATCAACCCGGTAAAGATCAGGGTGTCACTGTCACTACTACTATTGAAATGAAGCAACCACAACAACAACTAAAACAACCACAAGAAGAAAAGCATGGTGAAGATGTGGAAATATATGACGAAGAAGATGTAGATCATGATAAGGATGAAAGAGTCCCTGATGATGATAATTTGGCGAATGAAGAGGAAATGATTCGAAAAGAGGCAAAGGAAGCTGCTAGAGCTGAGGAGGAAAAGTTTAAGAAGGAATCAGACAACTACATAGTTGTCAATCCAATACACAAACTCAACAGTCTTCTGAACCACCTCTTGACACTTCCACCAAACCCAAATCATCATCTCAATCATCACCTCCATCAACATAAGAAACACCTATGTCAACAACACCTATGTCAACAACAAAATCTGTTAAGAAGGCAACACCATCCAATGATTCGACAAATGGTTAAGCAGGTTATCACTACTACACAACAAGCTACACAGCCACCACCGTCTGATCAACCAAGGGATTCAAAAACCACACCACCAATGGAGAAAATCATTGATCACTTTACATACACTGGTGGTGAGGATCACGACATGCCTGAGCCCCAACCAGAACCTCAACCGAAATTTAGATCAAGTACATTACTGCACTCCTTGTTTTCATACGCTTCAAATCAAAGAGCGTGTTGAAGTTCTCCACCTCAGAGTCGAATCTTACCTAAATTCTACACTTCATCGAAATCAATCAAGAACCTCAGTACAAAATCGTTCATAAACAAAAGTTTGGGTTTGTCTACCAAAGTGAAAATCATCATACTTGCTTCATGGCTTTCGATGAAATTCACTAAGTTCTATGACGCCACCCTGGAGATGGTTCGAGATGGATTGGCATATCGATTGAAGGACATTGAGTTGGGTATAATTCAGACGAAGAGATGGAATTCAAAGGATCGCAAGGATGTTCATTGATTTATCACTAGGATTGATGAATGATTGATTCATCTGGATCAGATGCAACGGTTGGAGAGCTATGTGGGAGGATGACCAAACTTACTGATTCTGACTTACCAACGTCCTCAGATAGTTGATGGTCGTTTGCAATCATTGGGTACTCTTTTAACTCTCTTGGTTGTGATTTTGTTTGTTTGATTATGACAATGGCTTGTACACACATATCAGTGTACAACCCGTTCTTGTCAAGAAAGGACCCTGTGGTACGCTTCAGTGCCACAATCCTTAAAAAAGGAGCGAAAGCTTCTTACTTTTGAGTAAAACCTATCAAACCTTTCATCTTTCAAGGTTTTGCTCAAAAGAACAAGTACTTCCCCGTATGATTTTCAAAACCTCAACCGTTTATATCACTTGTTGAGGGGGAGTATTCTAATTAAAACTTTGTTCACAAATTGTTCACAGTGGTCATCTTCCCACAACACTCGAAATGGTCATATTTATTCTCAACTTTTCAAAAATAACATTTTATATGCCATTTTTGAGGGGGAGAAAATTATGTGATAAGAAATATGTTGTGTAAATGCAAATGAATCTTTGTGCTATAGACTTAACCAACGAATTGACGGTACTTAACTGTTAGTAACTCGAAAAGACTTGTCCAGGACGGGTAATAATTTCAAACTAGTTCGCTAGTAATGTAAACGTGTCTCGCAAAGGACTTGTCCGAGTAGAAAGTACCATTCGAGAAACTCTTGGTAGACATGAACTCTGACGGGTTTGACAACCTTTCGAGGCTTGTCTACACCTTCAAGGTAGTTATTAGAGCTAGTTGTCACCTAAAAGCTAACAATGTAACTCTTTAACTATGCAACGTAACCGTGTCTCGCGGGGGATTGTCTATCTTGAGTTGATCAATTCATAAAGTGCGCGCTCTTTCCTTACTGTGCAGATTTCCGTAAAAACTCTTAAGCACATGTGGAGGGGGAGTATTTCTGCAAAAGATCAAACTCTTACAATGGTACAAAATGTTTTACAATCATAACCGTTGTGAGAGATTTTCTTGAAAATTGGTTTTATGGTAACATAGGTTAGTCATGGAGTTATAAGGTGACTAAGGTTAGGAATAACCTTCCTATGATACGTCAGAGCCGGAGGGATCTACCCAAGGACATCACAAATAGTTAGTACTTAGAAGTCCTTAGGTACGATTTTAAAAAGGAGAAAATGAGAATCGGAGAAAGAAGGAGTTGAAGAATTAAAAAGAAATGCAAAGAAAAGGGTGAAAAAAAATAGCCCTCCAAATTATTCAACTTAGGGCAGACACCGGGTTCAATTCATATGCTACTGGTTGTCACTTAGTGACGCCGGTATTGAAGATTAAAAGTCGTCATGGACCCAGTGACGCATGCACTAAACCTTCTTAGCCACTCAAGTTTCTCTCAACAGAAGCTTGTTTCATTCTCACAGGGAACCCTACATAATCTATCGGCTTTCTCTTAGAGATTGCTGATAATGAAGAAGTAGATCCTCTCCCTAGTCTCCGCTCAGGGAAACCAAAACGCACTATTGAGTCTAGAGCCACGAGATTCATTAAAAGATCTCTTAGGTACACTTGACATTTCATCACTTGATGTTCAACAATAAGAACATCAGTGGTACGTTATCGAGTCCTTCACAGATCTTAGCAATCTGTCGAGAACATTTATGAGAGGTTTACAACTGTGATCCTCAGTGATTGAATGGAAACTCCTGCCCGGGTCAACATCAACCAGCCCTGACAGCAGGTCACTTTAGTAACTCCCCATGGATTACGCTTAGTGTGTCACAAACGGTCTACAGTCGTGAGGTGATGCTACGGTGTACCTCAGCGACTCATCTGAACTGTAGGTGTACTTCGGTACATCGTGTTATCTCACTTGTGGGACTCCAGTTCAGGAACGGCCTTTGTGAGAATTAGAGTTGTGTTTTCACACTATGCTGTTAACACTCTCGAAGTTCAAACTTGTAAGTGCCGGAATCCGCTTATTACTAACCGTTTTGATGTTTTCTTCTTATGGAAGCTCTGGAGCGGAATGATCGTGCAGATTCTTCTCATGCTCACGCCAACATCATCACTAATGAAAGTTCTATCTAAAAGCAACACAAAAGTCAGAATGATTCTTCGTCAAGCCAAATAATCTACAAAGTTAAAGAGTTAAAGAACTTCATCTGTACTGAAATCCAACGTCAAAGAGCGTGTGAGCATGTTGAAGAATGACGTGGAGACACTGGAGCAGCGAAGCAGACCTGAGGCAGAATTGATGCAGACAACAACAACATACTATCACTTTCATCACAAAGAACAATGAACAAAGAACAAAGATAATTATAATGTCAAAGCAGAACTGTTCAAAGAAGAAAATTTCTCTACACTGGGGAGATTGTTCGAATCAAGGCAATTCTTCTCACAAGAAAGAAGAATGTCAGAAGACGTCAAAGCTACTATTACATCAACGCCTTCACCGTTTATATTCATTCATCACCAACACTTAGGGGGAGATTGTTGGAATCACTCCTAAACCTAAATCAAGTGTTAGTGATTCATATGTAATAGTTAGCTTAATTATGGCCTTTATGTTTGTTATTAGCCTTAAGCTTATGTAGAAGGCCCATGAGCTTAGGCCTAAGCCCATAGGAGAAAGGAAGGGACTAGGAGTGTTGCCCTAGCTTCCCTCCTATAAATACTATGTAATAACCCTCAATTGAGGGTTGGTTGTTCAATTTATTTCTTTCACTCACATCTCTACGCATAACCGTATTATTACTTAGTGTGTGTGTGTTTGTTTATTGTTCAACCGACTCTATCTCTTCTCTATTTCTTTCATTGATGCTTGTGTTGTAAAACTAGTGAACTAACAAAGGTATCAATCGCCTAATAGTTGGGTGAACGTGTTTTTGGTCCTACGCGTAGAACGTACGTATCGTCCTTGATACTTTGGTTGGCTTAAAAACGTATTTTTTACATTTTTGAATCCAAGATTCTTGTCCTTTCAACGTTTTAAGGTGTTAAAATAACTGTTTTTGGCAAAAAGTTTCAAACTTTACGCGTGGATTAACGTTTTTGAGCTTGGTTTTTAACGAGGGTTTCTGTCTACACATAACTGTTTTAGACGTTTTGGTTCATCAAGTTTCACACTTTTGTGTTATTTTGGTGATATTGAAGCTTTCTCGTTACAAAATCTGGTTTAGAAACATCTTTGGGCAAAAGTCACTTTACGAGTAGTCCTACGCGTAAGTGAAACCCTAAACTTACGCGTAACTCACTCCTTGGTTTGATCTTCAGTTTCGTGGTTTACTCCGTGTTTTCTTGCTTGGATAAGCCTGAAAATACGTCGACTTTGGATATCTTTTGCACTGTGATAGTGTAAAAGATCACTTGGGATAAAACCCTAAACTTACGCATAAGCATAAAGCTTACGCATAGAACATCCTACGCATAAGATTCATCTTACGCCTAAGCCTAGTCTTACGCATAAGGTAATCCTACACCTAACTTACTGTTTACGCATAAATTTAGTGCTTTTTCCCTGCTTACGTGTAAGCTAAACCTACGCGTAACTTCTGCTGTTACGCGTAACTTTGGTGTTTTTACGCATAAGTGTTACTTGGTTTATTGTGATTTCTACGCCTAAGGATACTTCATCAACAAAGGTTCATTCGACTACAAAGATCCATTTTACCAACACAAGTTTTCAACATGTCACAACCACCATACTCTAACTATTTCCCTTACACTTATTCTCAACGACAACAACAACTAAGTCTACAACATCAACAATGGAATCAACAACAAGCAATTTATCAACAACAATTTAATCAACAACATACTCCACAACTTGGAGCAATTCCTCCACCACAAGTGGTTCAAACACCACCAAGTCTTCAAGTTCAACCCTACACAAATGATTTCAATCAACATCCATCAAGGAACACTATGAAGGAACCCACTTGATTTGCAAAGATGTGTGAAGCTTTAAGCAGCCAATAATCAATTCATGAGGCTGGATCACTTGATAGACCTCCAATGCTCACTCCAGGAAACTACAATCTACTTATGGAAGGATCTGCACTAAATCAGGAGGATATGGAATCCAAAATTTACTTGGCTTATGAACACTTCTTGATTAAACCTGGAGAGACACTAGAGTCTTATCATCATCGATTCTCAGACATCATCAATGATTTGGATAAACACAACATCATCATGCCCAGAATTGCAGTTAATACTAAGTTCCTTATTAGTCTTGGTCCTGAATGGGAGAAGTGTGTCATTTTTCTCCGTCAAGCGAAGAACATGCATCATTCTACATACGGATTGTTGTACGATTACTTGAAGCCTCATGAAAAGGAAGTTGATAGGGAAAGGATTCTCCGTGCTCAAATAGCTTCACCTTCACATCCGGAAAATCAACAACTTGCCTTGTATGCTCAAAACAGTTATCCTCCTCAACCAGCAACTCAACCAACTGCTACAATCACACCATATGATCCTTCACAGCAACAATCTAAACAAACTCAATTTGTTCCATATAACAACAACAATGCTTAAGCATTTGTCAGTGAAGCTAATAAGGAATCTGATCCGTTCAAAGCATTGCAACAAGGATTTGTTATGATTACTAATGCTTTTAGCCGTTATACCAAGAAATCCAACAATCGTATTCGTTCCTCATCTAACACACGGAATCAAGCTGTTGTGAACAATGGACCAGTTGAAGTTCAGAATCGTGGTTATGGTCGTTAGATGGGCGGTGGTCAAGGGTTTAATGCTATGGGTAGGAATAACAACAGAGCTCAAGTGGTGGTACAGGGAAATGCTCAGAATGGATTGAATGGTCTTCGATGCTACAACTGCAATGAGAAGGGACACCTGGCTAATGCATGCCCAAAGCCGAGGACTAGGGGCAGTGCTTATCACAAAGAGGCTCTTCTTTTGGCTCTTAAGGATGAAGCTGGTGGAACTCTCACAGACAAAGAACATAGTTTTATGGCAGATGCAGACTCAGATGATGATATAGAGGACTTGCAGGCCAATGCAGCTGTTATGTTGATGGCTAATATGCATGAGTTACACATGAGTGACACAGGCCCAGTGTATGACACTGATGGCTTGTCTCAGGTACACTGATAGCTTATCTCAGAATGTTCAAAATGAGTCATCTACATCTCATTCCGACGATTTTCAATTAGACCCCGTAGTTACATTTGACGATCAAGATGACCGTATGGTTTCCTTTGATAATCAAATTGACTCCGTGGTTATACTTGAGGATCTAAATAATGATCATGTTGTGACTCCCGTTGAACAAGCCGAACTTTTGCCTCATCTAGATCTTGCTTTTTTACTTAAAGACCAGTAATCCCAAATTGAAGAATGTTGTGCTTTAAATTAGGACTTAAAAAGTAAAAATGCACTCTTAACCAAGGATTTTGAATGTTTAAAAATACAACTCAACTTTTTCAAAACTCAAGAAAACCGTGAAAAAGGTTTTGAAGCCGCTTTTGCTAAATCTCATCAAAACGAAAAATATTTAGAGAGACAGATGCGTGATCTAGCCGCTTCGAAGAATGCTTTGTTGTCTGAAATAGAACAACTGAAACATGAACATAAAAAGCAAATTAACGCTCTCACCTTGGAAAATCAAAAAGCTAAGGCTGAGCTGTTAACTTGTCAAAAACAGTTCTCTGCATACAAAAAGCATTCAACGAAACGAATAGATAATCATCTTGAAGAAATTATCGGCTTGCAACACAAAATTAAAGAGTTTAAAACTGTTGTTTACAAACATGGTGAGTCAGTAACTGCTATTGAAAAGTTTACTTTAAAACCCAATCCAAATGGATATGGACCGAATCTTGCTGATTACAAACCTAAGCTTTCAACCAAATCATTCTAACCAAATCCTGAAGTTTCCAGTGCAGAATATAAAATTGATAATTCTGTTATGAGTGTTGTTGAATATCATCGTCAAGAGGAATTAGATGCAGAAGACGAGAGTCGATCAAAATTAGAAACTGTTGTTTACAACAAACCTTATAATTATTCAAAACCGGTCACTTTCGTCACACCAACGGATTCTTCTAACACACCAAGGGTTATCATAAAAATGTCTGAGTCTTCTAATGTTAATCCCAAACCAGATTATGCACAAATTTATGGTCCTTTACCTTCCATTAGTGAAGTAAACTCAAAACCTGAAAATCGCAAAATTCTTAGATATTTTGACATTTTCATGGCTGACCTCAAAACTTTACAACATGAGATAGAATATCGTTCTGAAATCAAAGTTCAACATTTTCAATCGCCTTTGGCGCGAGAACAAAGAGACATTTTTCAGAAAAATCTTTTACCAAATGTTAAAAATTTGAAAAATTGTGCATTGTCTTGGGAACGGGACTTTCATAAGGAACTTGGAGTGATGAAGGTCGTTTTCGAGAAAACAGAAACATCTATTTCTAATACTAAACGTAAAAAGAAAATGTTGAGAAAAGATGTTGATCGACTCTTGAATGATGTTATCTGTGCTGATATCCATAATGTTGTGTTATTGAATTATGTGTCATATGCATCTGATTATATCCCTGTTGATACTGTTGACTCTGTGGTAACTGTTGAGAATACTGATAATGTGCATCAGATCGAGTCTTTAAAAGCTGAAAATGAACGATTAACAAACGAGCTTTCATTTGCAAAACGTCGTCTTCAATGGTGTCAAAAAGATTGTCACAATCGTGAACTTGCTTTGCAAAACAAAATCAACCAGTTGCATTCCAAAACGTTTAATCCAAAATTCAAGCAACTGGATGATCAAAACGTGTCTTTGAAATGTCAAATCTCAAAATATGAACAAGAACTTGTAAAAGTTAAACAGGAATATGGTGTCATATTTGATTTACTTAAAAAGACTCGTGATAAAGCATCAAACGAGCTTGATCATTTTCTTGCACACACTAAGGAAGTCATGAATTTTTCAGGAAATCTTCGTTCTGAAAATCAAGAATTGGTGCACACTATCTTTAAGTTAAGAGAAATGTTAGGAAAGTATGAACAACTTCCGCCTACCGTGATTAAGAGAATAGCACCAGTAACACTTAGTAATCGTGAACCTAGAATTCCTACTGCCAAAAACAAGTTGCTAACGTGCTTCCTTCTACTGAAACAGGAATAGTTGCCTCTTTTCCAAACGTCCGCACTTCATAGCCTAGGAGCACTACATCGAAGAATAGGAAGTTGCGACCTAAGAAAAGATCAATAAGGAATGCTAAAGTAGAAGAACACCCTAGGACAATGAATAAGACTCACGTTTCTTCCACTATAGATATCGCGTCTGGCAAATGTAATAGAAATAGTGATGTAACGAATGCTAAACCTTTAAGTACTTTTGATATTCAGTCTGATGCACCTTGTGTTATTTGTCGTAAAAGTATGAATTCTGATTGTCATGACAAATGTGTTGCTAAAGCTATCATCTCTCATTTACGGAATCCTAAGAAACGGAATACCTCTAGGCCCACTAATCTTTCTAAGTCTGTGCTTGGTTAACCGCCCTCTTTAGATTCTAGCAAACGCATTACTGTCCCTGTAGCTCCAGTTTCACCTCCTAAGAATGTAGTACCACCTAGTGCATTCACTAAGACTAAATCAAATACTAGTTGGAGATGGCAGAAATGGATATATAACACACTAGGATTTAAATGGATGCCTAAAGTTATTGATGTGTGTATGTCTACTATAACTGCTCCGGAACCCTCTAACATTTCGGGTTCCACATCTACTTCTATTCCATCTGTGTCGTCTGTGTGTAATGCAGGTGATACAGATCATTCTCTGGATTGTTGATAGCGGATGTTCCCGACACATGACAGGCAATCTTAAACTGTTATCAAAATTTATTGCAAAGTTCATTGGCACTGTCAGATTCGGGAATGATCACTTCGCAGCTATCATGGGCTACGGAGACTATATCAATGGGAACATCGAAATTAGCAGGGTTTATTATGTGGAAGGCCTCGGTCACAATCGGTTTTCAGTAGGTCAGTTCTGTGATGGAGATTTGGAGGTTGCTTTCAGGGAGAAATCTTGTTTCATTCGTGATATACAAGGAAACGACCTTATGTCTGGCTCGCGTAACTCAAGTCTTTACACTATCTCTATGCAAGACATGGTTGCTTCATCTCCCATCTGCTTACTTTCAAAGGCAACATCAACAAAATCCTGGCTATGGCACCGTCGTCTCTCACACTTAAACTTTCAAACTATAACAAATCTTGCTCGACACAAACTAGTTGAAGGTCTCCCACGATTTCGGTATTCTAAAGATCACCTTTGCTCAGCTTGTGAACAAGGGAAAAGCACTCGTGCTCATTTTCCTTCAAAGGTGGAACACAGCTCTCAGCATGTGCTTCATCTTCTTCACATGGATTTGTGTGGCCCGATGCGCGTGCAAATGATCAATGGCAAATGCTACATCTTAGTAATTGTTGATGACTATTCACGATGGACTTGGGTCTACTTTCTTCGAAGCAAAGACCAAGCTCCACAAATGATCATCACCTTTCTCACGAAAATTCAAGTTCAGCTCTGGAACACCGTCCGCCAAATCAGAACAGACAAAGGAACTGAATTTGTTAACCAAACTCTTCGCGAATTTTATGAGAAAGTGGGAACTGAGCATCAGACATCTATTGCACGTACACCAGAACAAAACGGAGTTGTTGAAAGACGAAACCGAACGTTAGTGGAAGCTGCAAGAACAATGTTAATCAAAGCTAAACTTCCAGATTACTTGTGGGCAGAACAAAACACTTTCATGTATTTGGATCCTTTTGCTATCCGAATAATGATCGTGATGATTTTGGAAAGCTCAAAGACAAAGCTGACATTGGAGTCTTTATTGGATATTGTGAGAATTCTAAAGTTTACCGGATCTGGAATCGTCGTACAAAACATGTTATGGAAACGATTCATGCTCATTTTGATGAACTTACGGAAATGGCTTCTGAGTATAACAGCTTGGAACCCGTTCACAACCGCTTAAACTTCCCTCAAACCCCATCATCAGCTGCACAAAGCCCCCAGCTCACTCGTCAACAAATGGAAAGGTTATTTGCTCCGCTTTTCACTGACGATATTGATGAACGTGCTCCAGGTGTATCCGCTGTTTCCGCTGCTCAACCTGATAATACTCTTATACCTGATACACCTGCTACAACAACTACTGTTGAAGAAGCACCACCAGTTGACTCCACCACAATAGTTGAATAAACCTCTTCCAACAATGATGAACCAGCTGATGATGTTTTTAATGAAGTACCCCCACCTACAGATTTTGATCCAAATGCGTTCTTTAACCCGTTTGCTAATGACACTGCTGCACCTGATGTCGCGGAATCATCAACAAACCATTTGAATCCTCAGAATCTGCACAATGTATACCAACACCAACCCTCTACACATCGATGGACAAAAGACCATCCTCTGGCAAATATTATTGGCAACCCGAATCAACCAGTCGTTACGAGACAACGTCTTCACACAGATGGTGAACATTGCATTTATGCACTCACTGTCTGCCAATCTGAGCCTGAAAACATTAAAGACGAAATGACAAAAGACAACTGGATTGAATCCATGCAAGAAGAACTCAACCAATTCAAACGTCTTGAAGTATGGGAACTGGTTGAAAGACCAACAGGGGTCTACGTCATTGGTCTCAAATGGATTTGGAAAAACAAATTGGATGCTGAAGGGAACGTAATCCGAAACAAGTCACGTCTAGTTGCTAAGGGTTATCGTCAGGAAGAAGGAATAGACTTTGAAGAATCTTTTGCTCCGGTTGCTCGTCTTGAGGCTGTTCGGATATTTCTCGCGTTCGCGGCTCATATGAATATGACGGTCTTTCAGATGGATGTCAAAACTGCGTTTCTCAACGAACAACTGAAAGAAACGGTTTATGTCAGCCAACCAGAAGGATTCGTTGATCCCGAGTTCCCGAACCATGTCTACAAACTGAACAAAGCGCTTTATGGTCTCAAAGAAGCTCCTCGGGCATGGTACGATAAGTTATCATCTTTCCTCATTGCTAATAATTTCACCAAAGGTTCGGTCGACCCTACTCTTTTTATACAATATCACGGGGCACATATCTTAATTGTTCAAATTTACGTGGATGACATCATTTTTGGGTCTACACATAAAAAGTACTCAATCGCCTTTGCAAAACTAATGAAGAAAAATTTTGAAATGTCCATGATGGGTGAACTTACGTTCTTTCTAGGACTGCAAGTTCATCAATCACCCCGTGGTATTTTCTTGAGTCAGTCCAAATATGCCCTTGAATTGTTAAAATAATTTTGAATGAAAACCTGTGACACTTATGCCACACCAGTGACTCATACGAAGAAGCTAGACGCTGATTTACATGGGAAATTAGTAGACCCTACCAAATACCGAAGTATTATTGTGTCTCTCATGTATCTAACAGCTAGCAGACCTGATATTGTCTTTGCCGTTTATCTATGCTCCCGTTATCAGTCGCGACCAACTGAAACCCACCTCTCTAAGGCTAAAAGAATCCTCCGATACATCAAGGGAACCATTAACTTGGGGATCTGGTATCCGAAGGATTCTGGTTTTGAACTAATCGCTTTTTCAGATGCTGATCACGCAGGATGTTTAGATTCACGAAAAAGTACTTTAGGAGCACTGCAATATCTTGGTGATAAACTGGTGTCCTGGCAATCGAAGAAGCAGGATTGTACATCGCTGTCATCAACCGAAGCAGAATATGTAGCGATGTCGGCGTGTTTTGCTCAAGTCATCTGGATGAGAACACAACTCAAAGACTATGGTTACGTATTTGACAGAATCCCGATGTACTGCGACAATCGGAGTGCCATTGCAATCTCGTGCAACTCAGTTCAGCACTCGAAATCAAAGCACATCGATCTTCGCTATCATTTCATCAAGGACCACGTGGAACAGGGTACAGTTGAATTATACTTCGTGGGTACAGAATACCAATTGGCAGATCTACTCACCAAAGCCTTGCCTCCCGGTAGGTTTAATGAGTTGGTCCACCGGATTGGTATGAGGTGTTTGACTCAAGAGGAACTAGATGATCTCTTAAAACAGTCTTAAAAACCTGTCAAACACCAAAAACTCTTTTGTAAATAATTTTTCAAAAACAAAATACAAAAATAGAAAATCAGATAAAACAACAAAAATATTCTTCTATCTATATTTCTTCAAACATTGCAAGTACATTTCTTCCGTCAACACTCAAATCTTTCAAAATTCAGTATTTTTTTCGATCAAGTGTTGAGGGGGAGAAAATATATACTTAACTGTTTCATATAATCACTGTACTTGCATGTTACCTAATCCCGGTTGTTTCTTTAATAATGGTGGTCACATTTCTGGTTTCTGACACTCCTCGGACTAAAATTTATAACCTTTCATTATTTCTTAAGTCGAGGGGGAGTGTCGTCAAAGTTATTTCCAAGAATTCTTCGTTTGGTAACCAAAATGGAAGTTTAAAGGCTTTGGATGAAAATGGAAAAGGTGGAGGGACCAAAACTGCCAAAAACTTAAAGTTATTTTAAATAAAACCTTCCACCTAACTCAACCTTTCACATTTATTATCTTCATCCAAAATATCCTATGCACAAAAATCATTCTTCAAATCCGTGTTTCTGATCATCAATCCGTAAGTGTTTTTGCGTTCTTAACAAGTTTTTAAACAATGGTTTTGAATCTTTCATTAATGTAACGGTTAAAACTTGAGTTATAGTGATTTTAGTGATCTACGCATAAGCGTATGAACACTTAATCGTGTTTATGTGTTTGTGGTGAAAAAGATTGTGTCAAAATGTTTGTACAATATCAATGAATACGTTTTCATCACTTAAACACATCCAGAAACACTAATTGATTGTTTTTGAGGAATTAGGGTTTATGCGTGGGTTTGGGTATTCTCAAATGTGAATGTTTCTGGACAAAAAGATTGTTGTGTGATGTTGTTAGTATAGTGAATTGATCATATTTGTGTTTAGAATTAACCCAGAAACACTAATTGCTTGATAATTAGATATTAGGGTTTATGTTCTTCACGTTTGGGTATTTTTGATTCATTAAGGGTTGGATGTTAAAACTTGGCCATAACACTCTCATGACATCTAAGAACCACCAGAATAAGTTTGATTCATTAAGGGTTGGATGTTAAAACTAGGGTTTAAGTCTACGCGTAAGTAATCTTACGCGCAAACTGTATGATGAGTTTTCATGTCATGATCTATTTTAGAATGGATGTATATGTTAATATTGTTGCTATGATGACTTTATTTTAGGTCTGCTACACGTAAAAATTCAGAATCAAGGTCATTAGCAATCTACGCATAAGGATCACCTTACGCGTAGAAGGTTATGCGTAAGAGAAATCTTACGCGTAGCGTTTACGCGTAAGGTTCTACAAAGGGACTACGCGTATCCTGTGAAGGATATGCGTAAACAGTGACCTCAACGCATAAGGTCTACTCTTACGAGTAAGCCTTACGCGTAAGGTTTAATATACGCCTACGCGTAAGCTTTACGCATAAGGTCCCCTTTTCTACGCGTAATATTTCTTACGCGTAAGTAAGGATCCTACGCATAAGCTTGCGTCTACGCGTATACTTATCCTGTTTACGCATAAGCTACAATTTCTACGCCTAAGCCTTGATCAAACCTTCGTTATGAATTGTTACGCGTGCAAACTTGTAAATAAATGAATCATAACGTCACGAAACCAATAATGTCACTAATAAGCTTAAACGTTTGATATGTTGTGAAAAATAAGTGATAACATAAACTTTAAAACTTAAAAGTTAACTAACTCACGAAACTTATCACGACGTCATTGGACTATTGAACAAACAAGTAACTTTGGACTCGTAACAATCATTGACATTGCACATTCAATAAATAGACTTTAAAACCATCTGTTGACTAACATTATGTCTTTCGATATGTTGGTTCTTTTGGCTAAATGTGTTTCAGATCACGACATGGAAGCTCAAATGAATGTGGATGCACCAAATGTTCTCACCATTGTTGATATCTTCCCGCATGGCTATCCAATGAAGATTGGAAAGAACAATCTTAGAGTTGACTTTGAAACTCTCACCTGCTCGGAATCTTCTTGTCTCATTGCAGTGGATATTCTGAAGAATCATCCCTATCAGAACATGCTCACCCACTCTGCCACCGTTTCGGAGATCTACATACAGAAATTCTGGAATACAATGCAGATGGTCAAAGGTCAAAATGTTGTGACGGTGACGCTCAATCACAAGCAAATCACCATCACTCCTGCAGACTTATGGGCAGTTCTCCTCATACCTGACATCATACCAACTGAATTCTCTACTGCACCTACTGAAGAGACTGTCTTGCAATTCTTGATTGATGCTGGGTATGACGAAGCTGTAGGGGTAATCATGAAGCATTCTCATGCAGATCTGAAGAACATTCCTCAGTATTGGAGAACCCTTTACATCATCATCACAAAATCTGTTTCTGGTCGTGGCAGCGGCTATGAGCATCCCAAGCTTGTAGAACTGCAAATCTTTTGGGCTCTGATCAACATGAAACACATCGAAATTAAAGCTCTGATATGGGATGACATGATGACATTCCTCAAAAAGCTTGGCTCAAAGATTCCTTACATCAGATATACTAAACTGTTGATCCAGAGAGCACTTGGGTACAACCCTGACATCCCCAAAAGAATCAATGACCCCGACAATCATGACATGTTGACTGAACCCACTCTAACAGTCAGATTTAAGGAGTCAACTACCAAGAAACAAGGTGCTGTGTTGCCAGATCACCTTCTCTCAGATGAACTCAAACAGCTCTACTCTTATAAAAGATACATGGTAGCTGTGAAAGAGAACAAAGTTGGCTTTCTTGATGAAAAATCTTCTGGTACACCTACAATGAGAACCAGAAGAGGCAGTGCGGGAAGTGCTGCAAGCACTGAAAGTCATAGGAAGTTCCCCAAGAGGAATCCTCCTTGTAAAAAGACTGTTCCTTCTAAGGAAGTTGTTCCTATTCCCATTCCAAAGCTTGAACCACAAAGAAAGCTAGTGGACGAAAGCCCTGAAGATACACAATCAGACGAAGAGGTCTTCTACTCTGAATCTGCAAAACCTCCTTCAGTAGCAAAACCTCCCAGTCCACCAGCTATCCAAGGAAAAGGGAAGACTCCAGTACTTGTGCCTTATGAGGATGAAAGCTCAGAAGAAGAGCCACTGGAAACTGATTACATGAGGAAGTTCAAATTTGTTAGACTCCAACACGTTGCGGAGGAATTTGCTAAAGATCAAATGGGTGGCCCCGGAGGGTCAAGTGGTGATGTTCAATCCACACCAATTCCTGACGCGGTTAATCGACCCGATAAGGGAACTGGTGCCACCACTTTGGAGCAACAACAAAAGCAACAGGAGGAGTCTATTAAGTTTGACATTGAGGAACCAGATACTGAGAAGTCTGAGAAAGATAAATCTGATGAAGAAACTAAGTCTGGAAATGATGAAGATGTTGATTATGAAAAGTTTCTTCTTGACAGTCCCGTACGGTCTAAGGAGAAAACTTCTGAACCTCCTAAGGACCCTGAATCTCCTCACATCTCATCTTCATCAGACTCATCTTCTCACTCTTAACCACCACCATCAAAAAGATCAACCAAATCAACATCCAAATCAGTGAAGAAGCCAACTGCATCTTGGATCTCTCAAGCTAAGACAAGAATCGTTAAAGTTGTCAAACAGTTCAGAAAGAAAGACATGCTCTACAAGAAGATGAATTTCTTTGCTGATCAGATTCAGTATCTTCATAATGAGAACAATGAGATGAAAGTTGAAAGTGATTATGTCCAGAAGCTCATGAAAGATGATCTTCAAGGGAAAATAGACGAGATGATCAAAGGATACACTAACAAGTTCCTTCTTGATGTCGTTCCTAAACTGACAAAGGAGATGTATACCAGACAACTTTATCCGAATCTCTTATATCTGGCCAAGCAAACCATGAAATCATCTCCAATGAATGTGAACATCAATCCAGTTGAACCCACAATCTTCTCAGATGATGAATTGGTGAACCGGCTAGTAGCTCAAATGTCGAAATGCTCTGCAACGTTTGCCTCCCACGAAGCTAAATTTTTTGAAGCATTGCTGGAATACCAACTCAGGTCAGCATACAGAGAAGAAGCTGTAAGGCCTAAACGTTCAAGAGACGACGAAGACAAAGATCAGGATAAGGATAACGAGCCCAAACGCCCGAAGAAGTATGATGCATCATCTTCTATGCAACCTCCACCCCAACGGACTACAGCTCAACAAAGGTCTCCTCCTCGTTCTTCTACTGAAAAACCTCAAGACTCTTCTGAATTACCACCCCTGACTCAGAAAACCGGTGATCACTTTGAGTATACGAGTGGTGACGATGAGGAAGTCCGTGAGCCCCTACAACAACCCACCTCTCCCAAACAAGTTAAGAAACCAGAATCTTCATCTAGGCCTAAGAAAAAGAAGAAGAAGGCGCCTACGACTGACGTTGTATCATGGCTAGATGGAGATGACACAAAAGAATTTGAATGGTTTTCTACACTTGTTAATTCCACCCCCTATCCAGCTGAAGGTCAAGAACTGGTACACGGTAATACATTGGAGCATGCTAAGTTCTTGCAAGAAAAATTCCGTGTGAAGAAGATGACGAAATCCGAGTTGAAGCGAATCAAGAATGAAGCATTTCAAATTCTCAAAGACAGCTCGGAAAGTGCTATTGAAGTTGAGTATCACCTTGACAATATAGCACGAGCCATGTCTAACAATATGGATTGGCTCAACCCAGAAGCAAACATCGACTTCACCAAATGGG
Organism: Chrysanthemum seticuspe; assembly: GCA_019973895.1. Taxonomy (NCBI): domain Eukaryota; kingdom Viridiplantae; phylum Streptophyta; class Magnoliopsida; order Asterales; family Asteraceae; genus Chrysanthemum; species Chrysanthemum seticuspe. Next base: position 225,186,969 of record BPTQ01000008.1, on the reverse strand, counting down.
ACAATCCTCCATATTACACCGACTGGTCTAAACCTCTACCGACAATTGGCCAACCAGATCAGCCTAAGATTCCATTTCGCTATTTCTTCAACAAAGACTTGGAATTTCTTCTACACGACAATGATGATTCAAGGAAATATGCTACATCTTTGACACTTCCGTTCCCGGCAGCCATATACTCAAACTGCATATCCATCGAGGAAAAGGCTACCCACATGTTTTCTAACAATGTGGAATTGTATGACCGTGATGCAATGTATGGGATTCACCATTGGCCGGAACGCCGACGAATCTACTACAGAAGCTGCTAAGTTCATAAGTCTCAAAATGAAGTATTCAGTACTAAAGGAATCGTTGCTGTTAAACATGTTGATCTTTTGTCTAAATGGGACTACACTTTTCTCAAGAATATCGTGGTCAAAAGACAAGACGAAAGAGATTATGCATTTAGTGAAGCGGACTTTCAGAATTTGTCTCTCAACGACATTGAAGATCTGTATCTTGCCAAAGTACAGGGACGCATGAGATAATTCTCGAGTGAAGTACAACGTGAATACATCAAGTCCTTGCTAATATTCATCAGAAGAATAGTCATACAGGAACGTGTAGAAGATCTCCAGCTTGCAGTTGAATCATATCAGACCCGTGTCAACTTCACTCCACCTCAGCTAGATCTTCCCGACATCAACCAGCTTCCACAATACACACTCGTCAGCAAACCATTCGGCGTCATTTATCGCAGTGAACTTCAACGAAATTGCTTGATGGCGTGTAGAGATCTTCACAAGTTTGGGGATCTCACTTTGAAGAAGGTTAGGGACGGATTGGCTTATCGGTTGAAGGCGATATATGAAGGCATAGGGTCTTAAAAGCGATGGAACTCTCAGGACAGAAGGGAAGTGCAGAGGATCATCAGAATGATTGATGAAAGGTTGTATCAAAGGGATCAGTTCAGAACATTGGAAAGCTTTGTTGGTGGTCGACCCAGGATTAACATCACCAGCTATTAACGCCCTGTTCGCACTCCTGGCAACATCACTGGACTTCCTGGTACCCCTTGAACTGCTTCTATTTCGTAATATTTTGGATGTGTGATTATATATGTCTATGGCTTGTGCACACATAACAGTGTGCAACCCATTCTTGTCAAGAAAGGACCCTGTGGTACGCTTCAATGCCACAATCCTTATAAAAGGAGCGAAAGCTTCTTACTTTTGAGTAAAACCTATCAAACCTTTCATTTTTCAAGGTTTTGCTCAAAAGAACAAGTACTTCCCCTTATGATTTTCAAAACCTCAACCGTTTATATCACTTGTTGAGGGGGAGTATTTGCTTAAAAACTTTGTTCACAAATTGTTCACAGTGGTCATCTTCCCGCAACACTCGAAATCAAAACATTATGCTTAAGTGTCAGTGTAAAAACAAACCTTTTAATTTTCAGTGTTAGGATGGAAATATTTTTAGTAAAATAGAGAATCTTGTGTTGTAAACACGTTCACCGAATGGTTTGCTGACGAGTGTGTATTGTGGAAGCTGGTTGATGTCGGGAAGATCTAGCTGAGGTGGAGTGAAGTTGACACGGGTCTGATATGATTCAACTGCAAGCTGGAGATCTTCTACACGTTCCTGTATGACTATGCTTCTGCTGAATATTAGCAAGGACTTGATGTATTCACGTTGTACTTCAGTCGAGAATTGTCTCATGCGTCCTTGTACTTTGGCAAGATACAGATCTTCAATGTTGTTGAGAGATAAATTCTGAAAGTCCGCTTCACTGAATGCATAATCTCTTTCGTCTTGTCTTTTGACCACGATATTCTTGAGAAACGTGTAGTCCCATTTAGACGAAAGATCAACATGTTTAACAGCAACGATTCCTTTAGTACTGAACACTTCATTTTGAGACTTCTGAACTTGGCAACTTCTGTAGTAGATTCGTCGGCGTTCCGGCCAATGGTGAATCCCATACATTGCATCACGGTCATACAATTCCACATTGTTAGAAAACATGTGGGTAGCCTTTTCCTCGATGGCTATGCAGTTTGAGTATATGGCTGCCGGGAACGGAAGTGTCAGAGATGTAGCATATTTCCTTGAATCATCACTGCCGTGTAGAAGAAATTCCAAGTCTTTGTTGAAGAAATAGCGAAATGGAATCTTAGGCCGATCTGGTTGGCCAATTGTCGGTAGAGGTTTAGACCAGTCGGTGTAATATGGAGGATTGTCGCGTTTGGTGAAGTCGATGTTTGCTTCTGGGTTGAGCCAATCCATATTGTTAGACATGGCTCGTGCCATATTGTCAAGGTGATACTCAACTTCAATAGCACTTTCCGAGCTGTCTTTGAGAATTTGAAATGCTTCATTCTTGATTCGCATCAACTCGGATTTCGTCATCTTCTTCACACGGAATTTTTCTTGCAAGAACTTAGCATGCTCCAATGTATTACCGTCTACCAGTTCTTGACCTTCAGCTGGATAGGGGGTGGAATTAACAAGTGTAGAAAACCATTCAAATTCTTCTGTGTCATCTTCATCTAGCCATGATACAACGTCAGTCGTAGGCGCCTTCTTCTTCTTTTTCTTAGGCCTAGATGAAGATTCTGGTTTCTTAACTTGTTTGGGAGAGGTGGGTTGTTGTAGGGGCTCACGGACTTCCTCATCGTCACCACCCGTATACTCAAAGTGATCACCGGTTTTTTGAGTCAGGAGTGGTAATTCAGAAGAGTCTTGAGGTTTTTCAGTAAAAGAACGAGGAGGAGACCTTTGTTGAGTTGTAGTCCGTTGGGGTGGAGGTTGCATAGAAGATGATGCATCAGACTTCTTCGGGCGTTTGGGCTCGTTATCCTTATCATGATCTTTGTCTTTGTCGTCTCTTGAACGTTTAGGCCTTACAGCTTCTTCTCTGTATGCTGACCTGAGTTGGTATTCCAGCAATGCTTCAAACAATTTAGCTTCATGGGAGGCAAACGTTGCAGAGCGTTTCGACATTTGAGCTACTAGCCGGTTCACCAATTCATCATCTGAGAAGATTGTGGGTTCAACTGGATTGATGTTCACATTCATTGGAGATGATTTCATGGTTTGCTTGGCCAGATGTAAGAGATTCGGATAAAGTTGTCTGGTATACATCTCCTTTGTTAGTTTAGGAACGACATCAAGAAGGAACTTGTGAGTGTATCCTTTGATCATCTCATCCATTTTCCCTTGAAGATCATCTTTCATGAGCTTCTGGACATATTCCCTTTCAACTTGCATCTTATCGTTCTCATCATGAAGATACTGTATCTGATTAGCGTAGAAATTTATCTTCCTGTAGAGCATGTCTTTCTTTCTGACCTGTTTGACAGCATTAACGATTCGAGTTTTAGCTTGAGAAACCCAAGATGCAGTTGGCTTCTTCACTGATTTGGATGTTGATTTGGTTGATCTTTTTGATGGTGGTGGTAAGGAGTGAGAAGATGAGTCTGATGAAGATGAGATGTGAGGAGATTCAGGGTCCTTAGGAGGTTCAGAAGTTTTCTCCTTAGACCGTACGGGACTGTCAAGAAGAAACTTTTCATAATCAACATCTTCATCATTTCCAGTCTTAGCTTCTTCATCAGCTTTATCTTTCTCAGACTTCTCAGTATCCGGTTCCTCAATGTCAAACTTAATAGACTCCTCATGTTGTTTTTGTTGTAGCTCCAAAGTGGTGGCACCAGTTCCCTTATCGGGTCGATTAACCGCATCAGGATCTGGTGTAGGTTGAACTTCACCACTTGACCCTCCGGGGCCACCCATTTGATCTTTGGCAAATTCCTCCGCAACGTATTGGAGTCTAACAAATTTGAACTTCCTCCTGTAATCAGTTTCCAGTAGCTCTTCTTCTGAGCTTTCATCCTCATAAGGCACAAGTACTGGAGTCTTCCCTTTTCCTTGGATAGCTGGTGGACTGGGAGGTTTTGCTACTGAAGGAGGTTTTGCAGATTCAGAGTAGAAGACCTCTTCGTCTGATTGTGTATCTTCAGAGCTTTCGTCCACTAGATTTCTTTGTGGTTCAAGCTTTGGAATGGGAATAGGAACAGCTTCCTTAGAAGGAATAGTCTTTTTACGAGGAGGATTCCTCTTGGGGAACTTCCTCTGACTTTCAGTGCTTGCAGCACTTCCCGCACTGCCTCTTCTGGTTCTCCTTGTAGGTGTACCAGAAGATTTTTCATCAAGAAAGCCAACTTTGTTCTCTTTCACAGCTACCATGTATCTTTTATAAGAGTAGAGTTGTTTGAGTTCATCTGAGAGAAGGTGATCTGGCAATACAGCACCCTGTTTCTTGGTAGTTGACTCCTTAAATCTGACTGTTAGAGTGGGTTCAGTCAACATGTCATGATTGTCGGGGTCATTGATTCTTTTGGGGATGTCAGGGTTGTACCCAAGTGCTCTCTGGATCAACAGTTTAGTATATCTGATGTAAGGAATCTTTGAGCCAAGCTTTTTGAGGAATGTCATCATGTCATCCCATATCAGAGCTTCAATTTCGATGTGTTTCATGTTGATCAGAGCCCAAAAGATTTGCAGTTCTAGAAGCTTGGGATGCTCATAGCCGCTGTCACGACCAGAAACAGATTTTGTGATGATGATATAAAGGGTTCTCTAAGGCTGAGGAATGTTCTTCAGATCTGCATGAGAATGCTTCATGATTACCCCTGAAGCTTCGTCGTACCCAATATCAATCAAGAATTGCAAGACAGTCTCTTCAGTAGGTGCAGCAGAGAATTCAGTTGGTATGATGTCAGGTATGAGGAGAACTGCCCGTAAGTCTGCAGGAGTGATGGTGATTTGCTTGTGATTGAGCGTCACCGTCACAACATTTTGACCTTTGACCATCTGCATTGTATTCCAGAATTGCTGTATGTAGATCTCCGGAACGGTGGCAGAGTGGGTGAGCATGTTTTGATAGGGATGATTCTTCAGAATATCCACTGCAATGAGACAAGAAGATTCCGAGCAGGTGAGAGTTTCAAAGTCAACTCTAAGATTTTTCTTTCCAATCTTCATTGGATAGCCATGCGGGAAGATATCAGCAATGGTGAGAACATTTGGTGCATCCACATTCATTTGAGCTTCCATGTCGTGATCTGAAACACATTTAGCCAAAAGAACCAACATATCGAAAGACATAATGTTAGTCAACAGATGGTTTTAAAGTCTATTTATTGAATGTGCAATGACAATGATTGTTACGAGTCCAAAGTCACTTGTTTGTTCAATAGTCCAATGAGGTCGTGATAAGTTTCGTGAGTTAGTTAACTTTTAAGTTTTAAAGTTTATGTTATCACTTATTTTTCACAACATATCAATCGTTTAAGCTTATTAGTGACATTATTGGTTTCGTGACGTTATGATTCATTTATTTACAAGTTTGCACGCGTAACAATTCATAACGAAGGTTTGATCAAGGCTTAGGCGTAGAAATTGTAGCTTATGCATAAACAGGATAAGTATACGCGTAGACGCAAGCTTATGCGTAGGATCCTTACTAACGCGTAAGAAATATTACGCGTAGAAAAGGGGACCTTATGTGTAAAGCATACGCGTAGGCGTATATTAAACCTCACGCGTAAGGCCTACTCGTAAGAGTAGACCTTATGCGTAGAGGTCACTATTTACGCATATCCTTCACAGGATACGCGTAGTCCCTTTGTAGAACCTTACGCGTAAACGCTACGCGTAAGATTTCTCTTACGCATAACCTTCTACGCGTAAGGTGATCCTTATGCGTAGATTGCTAATGACCTTGATTCTGAATTTTTACGTGTAGCAGACCTGAAATAAAGTCATCATAGCAACAATATTAACATATACATCCATTCTAAAACAGATCATGGCATGAAAACTCATCATACAGTTTACGCGTAAGATTACTTACACGTAGACTTAAACCCTAGTTTTAAGATTTACGCTAAAGAAATCTAACCATGGAAACAGCATCAAACTTATTCTGGTGGTTCTTAGATGTCATGAGAGTGTTATGGCTAAGTTTTAACATCCAACCCTTAATGAATCAAAAATACCCAAACGTGAAGAACATAAACCCTAATATCTAATTATCAAGCAATTAGTGTTTCTGGGTTAATTCTAAACACAGATATGATCAATTCACTATACTAACAACATCACACAACAATCTTTTTGCCAGAAACATTCACATTTGAGAATACCCAAACCCACGCATAAACCCTAATTCCTCAAAAAACAATCAATTAGTGTTTCTGGATGTGTTTAAGTGATGAAAACGTATTTATTGATATTGTACAAACATTTTGACACAATATTTTTCACCACAAACACATAAACACGATTAAGTGTTCATATGCTTATGCGTAGATCACTAAAATCACTATATCTCAAGTTTTAACCATTAGATTAATGAAAGATTCAAAACCATTGTTTAAAAACTTGTTAAGAACGCAAAAACACTTACGGATTGATGATCAGAAACACGGATTTGAAGAATGATTTTTGTGCGTAGGATATTTTGGATGAAGATAATAAATGTGAAAGGTTGAGTTAGGTGGAAGGTTTTATTTAAAACAACTTTAAGTTTTTGGCAGTTTTGGTCCCTCCACCTTTTCCATTTTCATCCAAAGCCTTTAAACTTCCATTTTGGTTACCAAACGAAGAATTCTTGGAAATAACTTTGACGACACTCCCCCTCGACTTAAGAAATAATGAAAGGTTATAAATTTTAGTCCGAGGAGTGTCAGAAACCAGAAATGTGACCACCATTATTAAAGAAACAACCGGGATTAGGTAACATGCAAGTACAGTGATCATATGAAATAGTTAAGCATATATTTTCTCCCCCTCAACACTTGATCGAAAAAAATACTGAATTTTGAAAGATTTGAGTGTTGACGGAAGAAATGTACTTGCAATGTTTGAAGAAATATAGATAGAAGAATATTTTTGTTGTTTTATCTGATTTTCTATTTTTGTATTTTGTTTTTGAAAAATTATTTACAAAAGAGATTTTGGTGTTTGACAGGTTTTTAAGACTGTTTTAAGAGATCATCTAGTTCCTCTTGAGTCAAACACCTCATACCAATCCGGTGGACCAACTCATTAAACCTAGCGGGAGGCAAGGCTTTGGTGAGTAGATCTGCCAATTGGTATTCTGTACCCACGAAGTATAATTCAACTGTACCCTGTTCCACGTGGTCCTTGATGAAATGATAGCGAAGATCGATGTGCTTTGATTTCGAGTGCTGAACTGAGTTGCACGAGATTGCAATGGCACTCCGATTGTCGCAGTACATCGGGATTCTGTCAAATACGTAACCAAAGTCTTTGAGTTGTGTTCTCATCCAGATGACTTGAGCACAACACGCCGACATCGCTACATATTCTGCTTCGGTTGATGACAGCGATGTACAATACTGCTTCTTCGATTGCCAGGACACCAGTTTATCACCAAGAAATTGTAGTGCTCCTGAAGTACTTTTTCGTGAATCTAAACATCCTGCGTGATCAGCATCTAAAAAAGCGATTAGTTCAAAACCAGAATCCTTCGGATACCAGATCCCCAAGTTAATGGTTCCCTTGATGTATCGGAGGATTCTTTTAGCCTTAGAGAGGTGGGTTTCAGTTGGTCGCGACTGATAACGGGAGCATAGATAAACGGCAAAGACAATATCAGGTCTGCTAGCTGTTAGATACATGAGAGACCCAATAATACTTCGGTATTTGGTAGGGTCTACTAATTTCCCATGTAAATCAGCGTCTAGCTTCTTGGTATGAGTCATTGGTGTGGCATAAGTGTCACAGGTTTTCATTCCAAATTTGTTTAACAATTCAAGGGCATATTTGGACTGACTCAAGAAAATACCACGGGGTGATTGATGAACTTGCAGTCCTAGAAATAACGTAAGTTCACCCATCATGGACATTTCAAACTTTTCTTCATTAGTTTTGCAAAAGCGATTGAGTACTTTTTATGTGTAGACCCAAAAATGATGTCATCCACGTAAATTTGAACAATTAAGATATGTGCACCGTGATATTGTATAAAAAGAGTAGGGTCGACCGAACCTTTGGTGAAATTATTAGCAATGAGGAAAGATGATAGCTTATCGTACCATGCCCGAGGAGCTTGTTTTAGACCATAAAGAGCTTTGTTCAGTTTGTGGACATGGTTCGGGAACTCAGGATCAACGAATCCTTCTGGTTGGCTGACATAAACGGTTTCTTTCAGTTGTCCGTTGAGAAACGCAGTTTTGACATCCATCTGAAAGACCGTCATATTCATATGAGCCGCGAACGCGAGAAATATCCGAACAGCCTCAAGACGAGCAACCGGAGCAAAAGATTCTTCAAAGTCTATTCCTTCTTCCGGACGATAACCCTTAGCAACTAGACGTGACTTGTTTCGGATTACGTTCCCTTCAGCATCCAATTTGTTTTTCCAAATCCATTTGAGACCAATGACGTAGACCCCTGTTGGTCTTTCAACCAGTTCCCATACTTCAAGACGTTTGAATTGGTTGAGTTCTTCTTGCATGGATTCAATCCAGTTGTCTTTTGTCATGGCGTCTTTAATGTTTTTAGGCTCAGATTGGCAGACAGTGAGTGCATAAATGCAATGTTCACCATCTGTGTGAAGACGTTGTCTCGTAACGACTGGTTGATTCGGGTTGCCAACAATATTTGCCAGAGGATGGTCTTTTGTCCATCGATATGTAGAGGGTTGATGTTGGTATACATTGTGCAGATTATGAGGATTCAAATGGTTTGTTGATGATTCCTCGACATCAGGTGCAGCAGTGTCATTAGCAAAGGAGTTAAAGAACGCATTTGGATCAAAATCTGCAGGTGGGGGTACTTCATTAAGAACATCATCAGCTGGTTCATCATTGTTGGAATAGGTTTGTTCAACTGTTGTGGTGGAGTCAACTGGTGGTGCTTCTTCAACAGTAGTTGTTGTAGCAGGTGTATCACGTATAAGAGTATTATCAGGTTGAGCAGCGGAAACAGCGGATACACCTGGAGCACGTTCATCAATATCGTCACTGAACAGCGGAGCAAATAACCTTTCCATTTGTTGACGAGTGAGCTGGGGGCTTTGTGGAGCTGATGATGGGGTTTGAGGGAAGTTTAAGCGGTTGTGACCGGGTTCCAAGCTGTTATACTCAGAAGCCATTTCCGTAAGTTCATCAAAATGAGCATGAATCGTTTCCATAACCTGTTTTGTACGACGATTCCAGATCCGGTAACCTTTAGAATTCTCACAATATCCAATAAAGACTCCAATGTCAGCTTTGGCTTCGAGCTTTCCAAAATCATCACGATCATTATTCGGATAGCAAAGGGATCCAAATACATGAAAGTGTTTGAGATTCGGTTTATGGTTGTGGAGAAGCTCGAAAGGTGTTTTGTTGTGGCGTTTTGTAATCATAGAAAGGTTTTGAGTATAGCATGCAGTAGATACAGCTTCTGCCCACAAGTAATCTGGAAGTTTAGCATTGATTAACATTGTTCTTGCAGCTTCCACTAACGTTCGGTTTCGTCTTTCAACAACTCCGTTTTGTTCTGGTGTACGTGCAATAGATGTCTGATGCTCAATTCCCACTTTCTCATAAAATTCGCGAAGTGTTTGGTTAACAAATTCAGTTCCTTTGTTTGTTCTGATTTGGCGGACGGTGTTCCGGAGCTGAACTTGAATTTTCATGAGAAAGGTGATGATCATTTGTGGAGCTTGGTCTTTGCTTCGAAGAAAGTAGACCCAAGTCCATCGTGAATAGTCATCAACAATTACTAAGATGTAGCGTTTGCCATTGATCGTTTGCACGCGCATCGGGCCACACAAATCCATGTGAAGAAGATGAAGCACATGCTGAGAGCTGTGTTCCACCTTTGAAGGAAAATGAGCACGAGTGCTTTTCCCTTGTTCACAAGTTGAGCAAAGGTGATCTTTAGAATACCGGAATCATGGGAGACCTTCAACTAGTTTGTGTCGAGCAAGATTGGTTATAGTTTGAAAGTTTAAGTGTGAGAGACGACGGTGCCATAGCCAGGATTTTGTTGATGTTGCCTTTGAAAGTAAGCAGATGGGAGATGAAGCAACCATGTATTGCATAGAGATAGTGTAAAGACTTGAGTTACGCGAGCCAGACATAAGGTCGTTTCCTTGTAGATCAGGAATGAAACAAGATTTCTCCCTGAAAGCAACCTCCAAATCTCCATCACAGAACTAACCTACTGAAAACAGATTGTGACCGAGGCCTTCCACATAATAAACCCTGCTAATTTCGATGTTCCCATTGATATAGTATCCTTAGCCCATGATAGCAGCGAAGTGATCATTCTCGAATCTGACAGTGCCAATGAACTTTGCAATAAAGTTTGATAACAGTTTAAGATTGCCTGTCATGTGTCAGGAACATCCGCTATCAACAATCCAGAGAATGATCTGTATCACCTGCATTACACACAGACGACACAGATGGAATAGAAGTAGATGTGGAACTCGAAATGTGAGAGGGTTCCGGAGCAGTTATAGTAGACATACACACATCAATAACTTTAGGCATCCATTTAAATCCTAGTGTCTTATATATCCATTTCTGCCATCTTCAACTAGTATTTGCTTTAGTCTTAGTGAATGCACTAGGTGGTACTACATTCTTAGGAGGTGAAACTGGAGCTACAGGGACATCAATGCGTTTGCTAGAATCTAAAGAGGGCGGTTTACCAAGCACAGACTTAGAAAGATTAGTGGGCCTAGAGGTATTCCATTTCTTAGGATTCCGTAAACGAGAGATGATAGCTTTAGCAGCACATTTGTCATGACAATCAGAATTCATACTTTTACGACAAATAACACAAAGTGCATCAGACTGAATATCAAAAGTACTTAAAGGTTTAGCATTCGTTACATCACTATTTCTATTATATTTGCCAGACGCGATATTTATAGTAGAAGCAACGTGAGTCTTATTCATCGTCCTAGGGTGTTCTTCTACTTTAGCATTCCTTATTGATCTTTTCTTAGGTCGCAACTTCCTATTCTTCGATGTAGTGCTCCTAGGCTGTGAAGTGCGAACGTTTGGAAAAGAGGCAACTATTCCTGTTTCAGTAGAAGGAAGCACGTTAGCAACTTGTGTTTTGGCAGTAGGAATTCTAGGTTCATGATTACTAAGTGTTACTGGTGCTATTCTCTTAATCACGGTAGGCGGAAGTTGTTCATACTTTCCTAACATTTCTCTTAACTTAAAGATAGTGTGCACTAATTCTTGATTTTCAGAACGAAGATTTCCCGAAAAATTCATGACTTCCTTGATGTGTGCAAGAAAATGATCAAGCTCGTTTGATGCTTTATTACGAGTCTTTTTAAGTAAATCAAATATGACACCATATTCCTGTTTAACTTTTACAAGTTCTTGTTCATATTTTGAGATTTGACATTTCAAAGACACGTTTTGATCATCCAGTTGCTCGAATTTTGGATTAAACGTTTTAGAATGCAACTGGTTGATTTTGTTTTGCAAAGCAAGTTCACGATTGTGAGAATCTTTTTGACACCATTGAAGACGACGTTTTGCAAATGAAAGCTCGTTTGTTAATCGTTCATTTTCAGCTTTTAAAGACTCGATCTGATGCACATTATAAGTATTCTCAACAGTTACCACAGAGTCAACAGTATCAGCAGGGATATAATCAGATGCATATGACACAGAATTCAATAACACAACATTATGGATATCAGCACAGATAACATCATTCAAGAGTCGATCAACATCTTTTCTCAACATTTTCTTTTTACGTTTAGTATTAGAAATAGATGTTTTTGTTTTCTCGAAAACGACCTTCATCACTCCAAGTTCCTTATGAAAGTCTCGTTCCCAAGACAATGCACAATTTTTCAAATTTTTAACATTTGGTAAAAGATTTTTCTGAAAAATGTCTCTTTGTTCTCGCGCCAAAGGCGATTGAAAATGTTGAACTTTGATTTCAGAATGATATTCTATCTCATGTTGTAAAATTTTGAGGTCAGCCATGAAAATGTCAAAATATCTAAGAATTTTGCGATTTTCAGGTTTTGAGTTTACTTCACTAATGGAAGGTAAAGGACCATAAATTTGTGCATAATCTGGTTGGGGATTAACATTAGAAGACTCAGACGTTTTGATGATAACCCTTGGTGTGTTAGAAGAATCCGTTGGTGTGACGAAAGTGACCGGTTTTGAATAATTAAAAGGTTTGTTGTAAACAACAGTTTCTAATTTTGATCGACTCTCGTCTTCTGCATCTAATTCCTCTTGACGATGATATTCAACAACACTCATAACAGAATTCTCAATTTTATATTCTGCACTGGAAACTTCAGGATTTGGTTTGAATGCTTTGGTTGAAAGCTTAGGTTTGTAATCAGCAAGATTCGGTCCATATCCATTTGGATTGGGTTTTAAAGTAAACTTTTCAATAGCAGTTACTGACTCACCATGTTTGTAAACAACAGTTTTAAACTCTTTAATTTTGTGTTGCAAGCCGATAATTTCTTCAAGATGATTATCTATTCGTTTCGTTGAATGCTTTTTGTCACACCCCCAATTTACCTGTTTTGCAGCGGAATGGAATTCCTGGGGATTGACTGTCATAGCACCACATCACAGTTATATTGAACGACCTAAAGTGTCGTTTTAAAAACACATCGTTGGATATTTCATAAAAACATTCAGAGTACAACATCGGTCCCAAAAGGTTTACAAAGTTTGCGGAAATACAATTATATTACAAATCCGAACGATGTTTTTGAAATAAAGTACCATAATGTACAATAATGTAAGTCGACGCCGCGACTCAAAATGTAGGTCCCTAAACCATGTCATGATGATAGTGCCTCAGTTACCTGAAAATACATTGCTAAAAAGGTCAACAATAATGTTGGTGAGAAATCATAGGTTTATGTAAATGTTTTATACGACTACACAAGTATAGATCAGGCATGACAATCAAGTCACGTAAAAATGTTACAATTGCAATAAGTCCATGACACCGAAACTAGACAATTCATAATGTATGCCCCTGCAGAGTGTTTGCCAGACAACTCCGTAATGTTATAAAATGAAATGCATCCGTATGACTAGTTGGGATTCACCAACCCGGATGGAGGCGTCACCCTCGATAGATCTATCCACTCATCCTCGCTTCAAAGATTAACGGTTCATGTTCAGGTAATGGGAATGGGGACTTTCAATTGGCAAATACGGTAACTTAAGCAATGTAATGAATTTAATGTACTTGGTATCGTAATAAAAATGTTGTGCAATGTATTCTCCCCCGTAGGTTTGAAAATAATTAAAAGCATGCGACGGGGCTATGAAAACTCACTTGGTAAACTGGAATAATGGCAAAAGTGAGTACACCGAGGTATAATGTAATGCGTCAACCGGGACCTATTACGAATGATATGACATGTAATGAGTTGCAATGTAATGTTATGACATGCATGCACTACGTATGTCATTTATACCATTTGCGAGTTTTGAAAATATTACTTATCGTCGAAAAATACTCTTTTGACGTCTCGACCCTTCCAAAAATCACTTTTCAAGTTTTTACGTCAAAATGTCATCCTACAATGGTTTTAGAATGATTTTTGGTGAAATTACCACTTTTCGTCGCAAAACAATGTCGTCGGAAAAATCATGAAATTAACAAAAATGGCTCCGGAAAAGTAATCGTAAAATGGTGTACGTCGATCGTTAGAGAACGAACTCGACGGTTTTGGAAAGTTTGTATCGATATCTAGAAGTTTCAGTTCAGGAGTTTTCGTCCAAAAGGTCTCGATCATAAAGATATCAAGGGTTAAAGATAGTGATTTTGGTTAATTGTGTGCAGAAAATGAGTTTCGGCCAAGTTTGAACATCCGTAATTAATTTACTATAACTCCGCTTTACAAACGGCTTTTTGTTTTGAAAAATATGGCCGGTGAACTTGATTTTACTAGAAGACATTTCGTTCCAAAAAGTTTCACATCATGGTTAAAAACAGCCGCAAACATGGACGTTACAGCTACTAAAATACTTGTATCGTAAAAATAATATAATTTTTCAGAAAATAATAGTTACGGCAACTTTATAAAAACGTGCATATCTTTGTCGTTTCAAATCCGTTTTCTACGTATAATATGTCCTTAGCTTCGTATCGAAGTAAACTAATATATTTTTGACTAGTCGAAATAATTTGTGAAGCTTAAGGCTCGTTTTTGACCCGAACAAACTAAAAACTGCATGCTGAAATTTCAGAAAACTATTTATTTCGTCGCCAAACTTTAAAAATCCATAACTTCTTCGTTATAAGTCCGTTTTTATCCGTTCAAAAGGCCACGGATTCGTTTTAAAGTATATTTTCTAAATATCAAGGCCAAAGTTTCGTACCAACAGTAGGTTTTTCCAGAAATTCGAAATAAGGACAGAACATAAATATATAGTTATCGAAAATAGTTTTTCTCGGACAAAACCTATTCTAATCCCTTCAAATCAACTCCAAAGCTAATCTAATCCTACCATACACCTTCTTAGGGTGTCATGGGTTCCTAATCACCATCAAGACCAAAGAATACCATGGGAATATTTATAGGATGACCAATATGTATATATAACTCAATAAATCATGAAAAATGGTATAAATCACATATCATGCATATTATCTCCAAAAATGAAAAGAAACATATGAAAATGAAAAGGAAACATGAAAATGATAAAAACAAGCTTACTAGTGAAAATGATGAGGTGAAAGTAACAAGGATAACCTAAATACTCTAGATTTTTATTTCAAAATCTTAGAAAGAGTATACACTAGATTGTAAATAACACTTGAACTTGAGAAAATTTTGATCCCTTGGTGATCCTTGAATGTGGCCGGTTAGGAGAGGAGAGAAACAAAGGAGAGAATTTTTGCTTAACACTTGTGAATATTTTGAGAATGAATGAGATAAAAATTTGTTAAGTATGCCTTATAAGTTAAAATCACAAACCAACCTCATTAATGGTCACCTCCCCCTAGGTCGGCCAAGGGGGGAGGGACTTAGATATTTTGTATTTTTTTTTTTTTTTAAAACTATACTTATATATATATATTGTGTATTATTTGTAAAGAAAGTGTAGTAAAAGTGTAAGAAATGTACAAGTATAGGCAATTGGAAAATTTTGGTACAAGTAAGTTTTTAGTAAATCAAAATAGAATGTAATGATATAATAAAAATTGTAAAAATATATTCCTTGCGAAATTTGAGTGATAAAAATAATTATCGTAGAATTTCTAAGAAAAATGACGTAATAATAAAATTTTAACGATTTATGTACCAAATAAATTTGAAACACTAGGAAAACTAAAAATATAGTTTTTATAAACTAAATGTAAATATAAAAATACCTCGGGATCATTTTTGAAAGTAACGGGTTAAATATTCAAAATAATAACTCACGCGATAAAGTTTATTAAATATAAAAATTTACACGTATAAAGTGAAATGAAATGTCATGAATGAATTAATAAGATGCAAATGATGTCAATGAAATGTAGACTAATCTTAGTCCATATGAAATGTTCGTGATGTTATGATCATGAATTCGCCGCTAAACCTTTAAAGTTACGCGAATTTGAAACAAGTAAACCAAGTTTACTATAAATGTTGAAATTGTAAGGCATGAATTGTGTCGAGAAATGACCTGAAAGTACGGGTTGTCACACTTTTTGTATGCAGAGAACTGTTTTTGACAAGTTAACAACTCAGCCTTAGCTTTTTGATTTTCCAAGGTGAGAGCGTTAATTTGCTTTTTATGTTCATGTTTCAGTTGTTCTATTTCAGACAACAAAGCATTCTTCGAAGCGGCTAGATCACGCATCTGTCTCTCTAAATATTTTTCGTTTTGATGAGATTTAGCAAAAGCGGCTTCAAAACCTTTTTCACGGTTTTCTTGAGTTTTGAAAAAGTTGAGTTGCATTTTTAAACATTCAAAATCCTTGGTTAACAGTGCATTTTTACTTTTTAAGCCCTGATTTAATGCACAACATTCTTCAATTTGGGATTGCTGGTCTTTAAGTAAAAAAGCAAGATCTGGATGAGGCAAAAGTTCGGCTTGTTCAACGGGAGTCACAACATGATCATTATTTAGATCCTCAAGTATAACCACGGAGTCAATTTGATTATCAAAGGAAACCATAAGGTCATCTTGATCGTCAAATGTAACTACGGGGTCTAATTGAAAATCGTCGGAATGAGATGTAGATGACTTATTTTGAACATTCTGAGCCTTGCCGGATTCATATGTTGGCGGAGATATTAGATCAGAGATAAATATGGTTTGTTCGGGTACCTGAGACAAGCCATCAGTGTCATACACTGGGCCTGTGTCACTCATGTGTAACTCATGCATATTAGCCATCAACATAACAGCTGCATTGGCCTGCAAGTCCTCCATATCATCATCTGAGTCTGCATCTACCATAAAACTATGTTCTTTGTCTGTGAGAGTTCCACCAGCTTCATCCTTAAGAGCCAAAAGAAGAGCCTCTTTGTGATAAGCACTGCCCATAGTCCTCGACTTTGGGCATGCATTAGCCAGGTGTCCCTTCTCATTGCAGTTGTAGCATCGAAGACCATTCAACCCATTCTGAGCATTTCCCTGTTCCACCACTTGAGCTCTGTTGTTATTCCTACCCATAGCATTAAACCCTTGACCACCGCCCATCTGACGACCATAACCACGATTCTGAACTTTAACTCATCCATTGTTCACAACAGCTTGATTCCGTGTGTTAGATGAGGAACGAATACGATTGTTGGATTTGTTGGTATAATGGCTAAAAGCATTAGCAATCATAACAAATCCTTGTTGCAATGCTTCGAACGGATCAGATTCCTCATTAGCTTCACTGACAAATGCTTGAGCATTGTTGATGTTGTATGGAACCAATTGAGTTTGTTTAGATTGTTGCTGTGAAGGATCATATGGTGTGATTGTAGCAGTTGGTTGAGTTGCTGGTTGAGGAGGATAACTGTTTTGACCATACAAGGCAAGTTGTTGATTTTCCGGATGTGAAGGTGAAGCAATTTGAGCACGGAGAATCCTTTCCCTATCAACTTCCTTTTCATGAGGCTTCAAGTAATCGTATAACAATCCATATGTAGAATGATGCATGTTCTTCGCTTGACGGAGAAAAATGACATACTTCTCCCATTCAGGACCAAGACTACTCAGGAACTTAGTATTAACTACAATTCTTGGCATGATGATGTTGTGTTTATCCAAATCATTGATGATGTCTGAGAATCGATGATGATAAGACTCTAGTGTCTCTCCAGGTTCAATCAAGAAGTGTTCATAAGCCAAGTAAATTTTGGATTCCATATCCTCCTGATTAAGTGCAGATCCTTCCATAAGTAGATGAATGTGTTCCCACATTGCCTTTGTAGTCTTTTGAGCATCAACACTTCGAAGAATTGGGTTTGGTAATCCTAATAGGATATATTGCATTGCAAGTTCATCAGCTTCATAGTGTAGAAGTTCTTCTGGATTCAGGTCTGCAACAGTAGCAATGTTTGATTGTTCATCTCTTGGTGGATTAGCATTTGGATCTCCGGGTACAATGACAGTAGGCATCTGAAATGGACCTTCCAAGATAACCTTCTTTAAGAACTTTCCATGTGGCTTCTTCAGATCACAAAACCTAAAGAACCTAATCACCCATTGATCATAGTTTCCTAGAGTGAGCATTGGAGGTCTATCAAGTGATCCAGCCTCATGAATTAATTTTTGGCTGCTTAAAGCTCACACATCTTTGCAAACCAAGTGGGTTCCTTCATAGTGTTCCTTGATGGATGTTGATTGAAATCGTTTGTGTAGGATTGAACTTGAAGACTTGGTGGTGTTTGAACCACTTGTGGTGGAGGAATTGCTCCAAGTTGTGGAGTATGTTGTTGATTAACTTGTTGTTGATAAATTGCTTGTTGTTGATTCCATTGTTGATGTTGTGGACTTAGTTGTTGTTGTCGTTGAGAATAAGTGTAAGGGAAATAGTTAGAGAATGGTGGTTGTGACATGTTGAAAACTTGTGTTGGTAAAATGGATCTTTGTAGTCGAATGAAACTTGTTGTTTGTTGAATAAGTGCTTAGGCGTAGAAAACCAGCTTATGCGTAGAAAAAAACCTTACGCGTAGAACCTGCTTACGCGTAGAAAGAAGCTTACGCGTAAAAACACCACCTTACGCGTAACAATGAGAATTACGCGTAAGAATAGCTTACGCGTAAGAAATGAGAAACACTAAGATTACGCGTAAACTAAAAGTTAGGCGTAGAAAAACTTATTCGTAAGATTTAGCTTATGCGTAAGACAAGGCTTAGGCGTAAGAAAAATACTTAAGCATAAAGTGTTCTACGCGTAAGTCAAAGCTTATGCGTAAAATTAGGGTTTTGCCCAACAAATCCTTTACACTATCACAGTGTAAAAGATATCCAAAGTCGAAGTATTTTCAGGCTTATCCAAGCAAGAAAACACTGAGTAAACCACGAAAACTGAAGATCAAACCACGGATTTCTTATGCGTAAGTTTAGGGTTTCCTTACGAGTAGAAAATACCAAAAACTGATTTTATGCCCAAAAATGTTTAGAAACCTGATTTTTATGATGAAATAGCTTCAATATCACCAAAATAACACAAAAGTATGAAACTTGATGATCCAAAACTCTTTTTCACCTTACGAGTAGAAAGAGGTACACGAATGAAATCAAGCTCAAAAACACTTCTACACACGTAAAGTTTCAAACTTTTTGCCAAAAACATAAACTTTAACACCTAATACCCTTGAAAGGACAAGAATCTTGGATTTTAAAGTGAAAAAAATTAAGTTTTTATGCGTATGAAAGGTTGAAAACGTGAGACTTACGAGTAGACAAAATAACTTTCAAAACAAAATCGTTTCACCCAACTAGATGGCGAATGATACCACTGTTACGACAAACTGAGAAGATTAACTGACAAGAGTGTGGATACTAATTTTGCTAAACCAACAATCTTGGGGAAATCGTCTCTACAACCTTTCAGAAAACAATCTGTAGTTAGACAACCAACTGCATTTAAATCTGAACGTTCAAAATCTTCAAAACCACGGTTTCCCTCCCAAGTTGTTGAGAATAATCATTTGATAAAACCAGTCACTCCACATTCCTGGCCTAAGAATAATGCTTCTGTTTCTGTTAAACATGTTTCTGTTAAACCTGTTTCTGTTATACCTGTTAAACCTCAACATGTGGCTGCTCGTGGCAAATCTAGGATTAGTTCGAACACTGTGTCTAAACCGAGCATTAAAATTAAAAATTCATATGATTCAAATGACGCATTCAAGAACTATGATCTAGAAAAGGCTAGGAAAAGGGCACTTCTTCAAAAGGATGGAATCTTAGGTTCACGACCTAGTGTATCACCTTCGAGTGTATTACTGAACACTACCTGTAGTAGCAAACCAAAACCTAAGTTAACTCAACAAACAGTTAGAAAGAAACCCGTTGATCTAAATGTAAACAGTCAAAAACCTAATAGGTGGATCCATATAGGACGCAGACTCTTCCCAAAATAAGTTTCAACATCCCCTAGATCTAACCTTAGATGGATACCAACGGGTAGGATTTTCAAAACTGTTAGTCTTAGGTGGATTCCTACAGGCAAGATACTAAGTAGTTGCACCAAAACAAGTGGGATACCAACAACATCCATCCCTGAGGCAGGAAAGGAAATCATCAAAATAGCATGTTCAGGTGTCAAGAAGATAACTGACACTACATCTTTATGCTTCTAACATCTGGAACCCAGTTACACTTGGGGATCCATGTTTTTCTCTTCCTTGCCCCCTTCTATTTTTCTATGCAGGTACAACAGCAATGGCTTCTACTGCAAAACAGCGTAGGACCCGTTTCTCACCGTCAAAAATATCATGATCCATCAGCTGTTCCACCATTGTACTTAATCGTCATGAATTGGAAACATTGCTTGCTCCTCTGGTTAAAGATTCTGCCAAAAGTCGTGCTTCAGATGTATCGAATGTTTCCGCTGCACAACTGATAATACTCTAATTTCAGATACACCTGAATCTACAACAACAACCGAATCTTCTATAACAGAAGATCAAACTGCTTCCTACAACAATGTCACAGCTGATGATCAACATTATGAACATAAAAGTTTTATCAGCAGTTGACTCTCTCGAAATATTTTTGGTACTTCACACTTGTTCGATCAATTGGACATACATGGTTTCGCTGTCTCCTTATACATGGTTTCGCTGCCTTCAATTCATCATCGACATATGTGGTGTATGATTCTGAATCATTAAAAACATCAAGGGGGAGAGAGTGTGTTGGTGGTCATTGCTTCCTTGTTCTTCTACATGCTTATTTGCGAAAACCCAATGCCTTCTTGAATTTCTTCAAATAGGGGGAAGAAATATGACGATCTGTGGCTCAAACATCTCACTTTGGTGTTATCGTCTTAATTTCACGGGTGATCTTGTGTGAAGTTACCCAAATATGATGTTATGATGCCTCACACACGGTCTTGGTATCGAGTTACTGTATATTCACAGGTGATTAGTATTCTGAAAGACCACAACATTCAGGGGAAATTTGTATCATTTCGTCTTTCGTGGTTTGTTTGGTGTGATGCATCTAGATACGTGAGAAGAAGATCTTGTTAATTTCTGGCATTTTACCCTCGAACGGATCTTCCGCAATTAGTCAGATTTTCTTTGTGTGGTTTATTGCTCATCTACAAATTCCGCTACATACTGAAACCTTCAAAAGTTAGAGGAAATGTAGACTTCATCAAAGTTTTAAATCTGCTAAAGACAGTTGTCAGTTTGGGGGGAAGCTAATTATGAAACTTCTTCACAATGGCTTCTAAGTATAACAGCTTGGAACCCGGTCACAACCGCTTAAACTTCCCTCAAACCCCATCATCAGCTGCACAAAGCCCCCAGCTCACTCGTCAACAAATGGAAAGGTTATTTGCTCCGCTGTTCAGTGACGATATTGATGAACGTACTCCAGGTGTATCCGCTATTTCCGCTGCTCAACCTGATAATACTCTTATACCTAATACACCTGCTACAACAACTACTGTTGAAGAAGCACCACCAGTTGACTCCACCACAACAGTTGAACAAACCTCTTCCAACAATGATGAACCAGCTGATGATGTTCTTAATGAAGTACCCCCACCTGCAGATTTTGATCGAAATGCGTTCTTTAACCCGTTTGCTAATGACACTGCTGCACCTGATGTCGCGGAATCATCAACAAACCATTTGAATCCTCAGAATCTGCACAATGTATACCAACATCAACCCTCTACACATCGATGGACAAAAGACCATCCTCTGGCAAATATTATTGGCAACCCGAATCAACCAGTCGTTACGAGACAACGTCTTCACACAGATGGTGAACATTGCATTTATGCACTCACTGTCTGCCAATCTGAGCCTAAAAATATTAAAGACGCAATGACAAAAGACAACTGGAATGAATCCATGCAAGAAGAACTCAACCAATTCAAACGTCTTGAAGTATGGGAACTGGTTGAAAGACCAACAAAGGTCTACGTCATTGGTCTCAAATGGATTTGGAAAAACAAATTGGATGTTGAAGGGAACGTAATCCGAAACAAGTCACGTCTAGTTGCTAAGGGTTATCATCAGGAAGAAGGAATAGACTTTGAAGAATCTTTTGCTCCGGTTGCTCGTCTTGAGGCTGTTCGGATATTTCTCGCGTTCGGGGCTCATATGAATATGACGGTCTTTCAGATGGATGTCAAAACTGCGTTTCTCAACGGACAACTGAAAGAAACGGTTTATGTCAGCCAACCAGAAGGATTCATTGATCCCTAGTTCCCGAACCATGTCTACAAACTGAACAAAGCTCTTTATGGTCTCAAACAAGCTCCTCGGGCATGGTACAATAAGCTATCATCTTTCCTCATTGCTAATAATTTCACCAAAGGTTCGGTCGACCCTACTCTTTTTATACAATATCACGGGGCACATATCTTAATTGTTCAAATTTACGTGGATGACATCATTTTTGGATCTACACATAAAAAGTACTCAATCGCTTTTGCAAAACTAATGAAGAAAAATTTTGAAATGTCCATGATGGGTGAACTTACGTTCTTTCTAGGACTGCAAGTTCATCAATCACCCCGTGGTATTTTCTTGAGTCAATCCAAATATGCCCTTGAATTGTTAAACAAATTTGGAATGAAAACCTGTGACACTTATGCCACACCAATGACTCATACCAAGAAGCTAGACGCTTATTTACATGGGAAATTAGTAGACCCTACCAAATACCGAAGTATTATTGGGTCTCTCATGTATCTAACAGCTAGCAGACCTGATATTGTCTTTGCCGTTTATCTATGCTCCCGTTATCAGTCGCGACCAATTGAAACCCACCTCTCTGAGGCTAAAAGAATCCTCCGATACATCAAGGGAACCATTAACTTGGGGATCTGATATCCGAAGGATTCTGGTTTTGAACTAATCGCTTTTTTAGATGCTGATCACGCAGGATGTTTAGATTCACGAAAAAGTACTTCAGGAGCACTACAATTTCTTGGTGAAAAACTGGTGTCCTGGTAATCGAAGAAGCAGGATTGTACATCGCTGTCATCAACCGAACCAGAATATGTAGCCATGTCGGCGTGTTGTGCTCAAGTCATCTGGATGAGAACACAACTCAAAGACTATGGTTACGTATTTGACAGAATCCCGATGTACTGCGACAATCGGAGTGCCATTGCAATCTCGTGCAACTCAGTTCAGCACTCGAAATCAAAGCACATCGATCTTCGCTATCATTTCATCAAGGACCACGTGGAACATGGTACAGTTGAATTATACTTCGTGGGTACAGAATACCAATTGGCAGATCTACTCACCAAAGCCTTGCCTCCCGCTAGGTTTAATGAGTTGGTCCACCGGATTGGTATGAGGTGTTTGACTCAAGAGGAACTAGATGATCTCTTAAAACAGTCTTAAAAACCTGTCAAACACCAAAATCTCTTTTGTAAATAATTTTTCAAAAACAAAATACAAAAATAGAAAATCAGATAAAACAACAAAAATATTCTTCTATCTATATTTCTTCAAACATTGCAAGTACATTTCTTCCGTCAACACTCAAATCTTTCAAAATTCAGTATTTTTTTCAATCAAATGTTGAGGGGAAGAAAATATATACTTAATTGTTTCATATAATCATTGTACTTGCATGTTACCTAATCTCGGTTGTTTCTTTAATAATGGTGGTCACATTTCTGGTTTCTGACACTCCTCGGACTAAAATTTATAACCTTTCATTATTTCTTAAGTCGAGGGGGAGTGTCGTCAAAGTTATTTCCAAGAATTCTTCGTTTGGCAACCAAAATGGAAGTTTAAAGGCTTTGGATGAAAATGGAAAAGGTGGAGGGACCAAAACTGCCAAAAACTTAAAGTTATTTTAAATAAAACCTTCCACCTAACTCAACATTTCACATTTATTATCTTCATCCAAAATATCCTACGCACAAAAATCATTCTTCAAATCCGTGTTTCTGATCATCAATCCGTAAGTGTTTTTGCGTTCTTAACAAGTTTTTAAACAATGGTTTTGAATCTTTCATTAATCTAACGGTTAAAACTTGAGATATAGTGATTTTAGTGATCTACGCATAAGCGTACGAACACTTAATCGTGTTTATGTGTTTGTGGTGAAAAAGATTGTGTCAAAACGTTTGTACAATATCAATGAATACGTTTTCATCACTTAAACACATCCAGAAACACTAATTGATTGTTTTTGAGGAATTAGGGTTTATGCGTGGGTTTGGGTATTCTCAAATGTGAATGTTTCTGGACAAAAAGATTGTTGTGTGATATTGTTAGTATAGTGAATTGATCATATATGTGTTTAGAATTAACCCATAAACACTAATTGCTTGATAATTAGATATTAGGGTTTATGTTCTTCACGTTTGGGTATTTTTTATTCATTAAGGGTTGGATGTTAAAACTTGGCCATAACACTCTCATGACATCTAAGAACCACCAGAATAAGTTTGATGTTGTTTCCATGGTTAGATTTCTTAAGCGTAAATCTTAAAACTAGGGTTTAAGTCTACGCGTAAGTAATCTTACGCGTAAACTGTATGATGAGTTTTCATGCCATGATCTGTTTTAGAATGGATGTATATGTTAATATTGTTGCTATGATGACTTTATTTCAGGTCTGCTACACGTAAAAATTCAGAATCAAGGTCATTAGCAATCTACGCATAAGGATCACCTTACACGTAGAAGGTTATGCGTAAGAGAAATCTTACGCGTAGCGTTTACGCGTAAGGTTCTACAAAAGGACTACGCGTATCCTGTGAAGGATATGCGTAAACAGTGACCTCTACGCATAAGGTCTACTCTTACGAGTAAGCCTTACGCGTAAGGTTTAATATATGCCTACGCGTAAGCTTTACGCATAAGGTCCCCTTTTCTACGCGTAATATTTCTTACGCGTAAGTAAGGATCCTACGCATAAGCTTGCGTCTACGCGTATACTTATCCTGTTTACGCATAAGCTACAATTTCTACGCCTAAGCCTTGATCAAACCTTCGTTATCAATTGTTACGCGTGCAAACTTGTAAATAAATGAATCATAACGTCACGAAACCAATAATGTCACTAATAAGCTTAAACGTTTGATATGTTGTGAAAAATAAGTGATAACATAAACTTTAAAACTTAAAAGTTAACTAACTCACGAAACTTATCACGATGTCATTGGACTATTGAACAAACAAGTGACTTTGGACTCGTAACAATCATTGACATTGCACATTCAATAAACAGACTTTAAAACCATCTGTTGACTAACATTATGTCTTTCGATATGTTGGTTCTTTTGGCTAAATGTGTTTTAGATCACGACACGGAAGCTCAAATGAATGTGGATGCACCAAATGTTCTCACCATTGCTGATATCTTCCCGCATGGCTATCCAATGAAGATTGGAAAGAACAATCTTAGAGTTGACTTTGAAACTCTCACCTGCTCGGAATCTTCTTGTCTCATTGCAGTGGATATTCTGAAGAATCATCCCTATCAGAACATGCTCACCCACTCTGCCACCGTTCCGGAGATCTACATACAGCAATTCTGGAATACAATGCAGATGGTCAAAGGTCAAAATGTTGTGACGGTGACGCTCAATCACAAGCAAATCACCATCACTCCTGCAGACTTATGGGCAGTTCTCCTCATACCTGACATCATACCAACTGAATTCTCTGCTGCACCTACTAAAGAGATTGTCTTGCAATTCTTGATTGATATTGGGTACGACGAAGCTTCAGGGGTAATCATCAAGCATTCTCATGCAGATCTGAAGAACATTCCTCAGCCTTGGAGAACCCTTTATATCATCATCACAAAATCTGTTTCTGGTCGTGACAGCGGCTATGAGCATCCCAAGCTTGTATAACTGCAAATCTTTTGGGCTCTGATCAACATGAAACACATCGAAATTGAAGCTCTGATATGGGATGACATGATGACATTCCTCAAAAAGCTTGGCTCAAAGATTCCTTACATCAGATATACTAAACTGTTGATCCAGAGAGCACTTGGGTACAACCCTGACATCCCCAAAAGAATCAATGACCCCGACAATCATGACATGTTGACTGAACACACTCTAACAGTCAGATTTAAGGAGAACTACCAAGAAACAAGGTGCTGTGTTGCCAGATCACCTTCTCTCAGATGAACTCAAACAACTCTACTCTTATAAAAGATACATGGTAGCTATGAAAGAGAACAAAGTTGGCTTTCTTGATGAAAAATCTTCTGGTACACCTACAAGGAGAACCAGAAGAGGCAGTGCGGGAAGTGTTGCAAGCACTGAAAGTCAGAGGAAGTTCCCCAAGAGGAATCCTCCTCGTAAAAAGACTGTTCCTTCTAAGGAAGTTGTTCCTATTTCCATTCCAAAGCTTGAACCACAAAGAAAGCTAGTGGACGAAAGCTCTGAAGATACACAATCAGACGAAGAGGTATTCTACTCTGAATCTGCAAAACCTCCTTCAGTAGCAAAACCTCCCAGTCCACCAGCTATCCAAGGAAAAGGGAAGACTCCAGTACTTGTGCCTTATGAGGATGAAAGCTCAGAAGAAGAGCCACTGGAAACTGATTACAGGAGGAAGTTCAAATTTGTTAGACTCCAACACGTTGCGGAGGAATTTACTAAAGATCAAATGGGCGGCCCCGGAGGGTCAAGTGGTGATGTTCAATCCACACCAATTCCTGATGCGGTTAATTGACCCGATAAGGGAACTGGTGCCACCACTCTTGAGCAACAACAAAAGCAACAGGAGGAGTCTATTAAGTTTGACATTGAGGAACCAGATACTGAGAAGTCTGAGAAAGATAAAGCTGATGAAGAAACTAAGTCTGGAAATGATGAAGATGTTGATTATGAAAAGTTTCTTCTTGACAGTCCCGTATGGTCTAAGGAGAAAACTTCTGAACCTCCTAAGGACCCTGAATCTCCTCACATCTCATTTTCATCAGACTTATCTTCTCACTCTTCACCACCACCATCAAAAAGATCAACCAAATCAACATCCAAATCAGTGAAGAAGCCAACTGCATCTTGGATCTCTCAAGCTAAGACACGAATCGTTAAAGCTGTCAAACAGTTCAGAAAGAAAGACATGCTCTACAAGAAGATGAATTTCTTGGCTGATCAGATTCAGTATCTTCATGATGAGAACGACGAGATGAAAGTTGAAAGGGAGTATGTCCAGAAGCTCATGAAAGATGATCTTCAAGGGAAAATGGACGAGATGATCAAAGGATACACTCACAAGTTCCTTCTTGATGTCGTTCCTAAACTGACAAAGGAGATGTATACCAGACAACTTTATCCGAATCTCTTACATCTGGCCAAGCAAACCATGAAATCATTTCCAATGAATGTGAACATCAATCCAGTTGAACCCACAATCTTCTCAGATGACGAATTGGTGAACCGGCTAGTAGCTCAAATGTCGAAACGCTCTACAACGTTTGCCTCCCATGAAGCTAAATTGTTTGAAGCATTGCTGGAATACCAACTCAGGTCAGCATACAAAGAAGAAGCTGTAAGGCCTAAACGTTCAAGAGACGACGAAGACAAAGATCAGGATAAGGATAACGAGCCCAAACGCCCGAAGAAGTCTGATGCATCATCTTCTATGCAACCTCCACCCCAACGGACTACAGCTCAACAAAGGTCTCCTCCTCGTTCTTCTACTGAAAAACCTCAAGACTCTTCTGAATTACCACCCCTGACTCAGAAAACCGGTGATCACTTTGAGTATACGGGTGGTGACGATGAGGAAGTCCGTGAGCCCCTACAACAACCCACCTCTCCCAAACAAGTTAAGAAACCAGAATCTTCATCTAGGCCTAAGAAAAAGAAGAAGAAGGCGCCTACGACTGACGTCATATCATGGCTAGATGAAGATGACACAAAAGAATTTGAATCGTTTTCTACACTTGTTAATTCCACCCCCTATCCAGCTGAAGGTCAAGAACTGGTAGACGGTAATACATTGGAGCATGCTAAGTTCTTGCAAGAAAAATTCCGTGTGAACAAGATGACGAAATCCGAGTTGAAGCGAATCAAGAATGAAGCATTTCAAATTCTCAAAGACAACTCGGAAAGTGCTATTGAAGTTGAGTATCACCTTGACAATATAGCACGAGCCATGTCTAACAATATGGATTGGCTCAACCCAGAAGCAAACATCGACTTCACCAAATGGGACAATCCTCCATATTACACCGACTGGTCTAAACCTCTACCGACAATTGGCCAACCAGATCAGCCTAAGATTCCATTTCGCTATTTCTTCAACAAAGACTTGGAATTTCTTCTACACGGCAGTGATGATTCAAGGAAATATGCTACATCTCTGACACTTCCGTTCCCGGCAGCCATATATTCAAACTGCATAGACATCGAGGAAATGGCTACCCACATGTTTTCTAACAATGTGGAATTGTATGACCGTGATGCAATGTATGGGATTCACCATTGGCCGGAACGCCGACGAATCTACTACAGAAGCTGCCAAGTTCAGAAGTCTCAAAATGAAGTGTTCAGTACTAAAGGAATCGTTGCTGTTAAACATGTTGATCTTTCGTCTAAATGGGACTACACTTTTCTCAAGAATATCGTGGTCAAAAGACAAGACGAAAGAGATTATGCATTCAGTGAAGCGGACTTTCAGAATTTGTCTCTCAACGACATTGAAGATCTGTATCTTGCCAAAGTACAGGGACGCATGAGACAATTCTCGACTGAAGTACAACATGAATACATCAAGTCCTTGCTAATATTCATCAGAAGCATAGTCATACAGGAACGTGTAGAAGATCTCCAGCTTGCAGTTGAATCATATCAGACCCGTGTCAACTTCACTCCACCTCAGCTAGATCTTCCCGACATCAACCAGCTTCCACAATACACACTCGTCAGCAAACCATTCGGCGTCGTTTATCGCAGTGAACTTCAACAAAATTGCTTGATGGCGTGTAGAGATCTTCACAAGTTTTGGGATCACACTTTGAAGAAGGTTAGGGACGGATTGGCTTATCGGTTGAAGGCGATATATGAAGGCATAGGGTCTCAAAAGAGATGGAACTCTCAGGACAGAAGGGATGTGCAGAGGATCATCAGAATGATTAATGAAAGGTTGTATCGAAGGGATCAGTTCAGAACATTGGAAAGCTTTGTTGGTGGACGACCCAGGATTAACATCACCGGCTATCAACGCCCTGTTCGCACTCCTGGCAACATCACTGGACTTCCTGGTACCCCTTGAACTGCTTCTATTTCATAATATTTTGGATGTGTGATTATATATGTCTATGGCTTGTGCACACATAACAGTGTACAACCCGTTCTTGTCAAGAAAGGACCCTGTGGTATGCTTCAGTGCCACAATCCTTATAAAAGGAGCGAAAGCTTCTTACTTTTGAGTAAAACCTATCAAACCTTTCATTTTTCAAGGTTTTGCTCAAAAGAACAAGTACTTCCCCTTATGATTTTCAAAACCTCGACCGTTTATATCACTTGTTGAGGGGGAGTATTTGCTTAAAAACTTTGTTCACAAATTGTTCATAGTGGTCATCTTCCCGCAACACTCGAAATGGTCATATTTATTCTCAACTTTTCAAAAATAACATTTTATATGTTGTGTAAATGCAAATGAATCTTTGTGCTATAGACTTAACCAACGAATTGACGATACTTAACTGTTAGTAACTCGAAAAGACTTGTCCGGGACGGGTAATAATTTCAAGCTAGTTCGCTAGTAATGTAAACGTGTCTCGCAAAGGACTTGTCCGAGTAGAATGTACCATTCGAGAAACTCTTGGTAGACATGAACTCTGACGGGTTTGATAACCTTTCGAGGTTGTCTACACCTTCAAGGTAGTTATTAGAGCTAGTTTTCACCTAAAAGCTGACAATGTAACTCTTTAACTATGCAATGTAACCGTGTCTCGCGGGGGACCATCTATCTTGAGTTGATCAATTCATAAAGTGCGCACTCTTTCCTCACTGTGCAGATTTCCGTAAAAACTCTTAAGCACATGTGGAGGGGGAGTATTTCTGCAAAAGATCAAACTCTTACAGTGGTACAAAATGTTTTACAATCATAACCGTTGTAAGAGATTTTCTTGAAAATTGGTTTTATGGCAACATAGGTTAGTCATGGAGTTATAAGGTGACTAAGGTTAGGAATAACCATCCTATGATCCGCCAGAGCTGGAGGGATCTATCCAAGGACATCACAAATAGTTAGTACTTAGAAGTCCTTAGGTACGATTATAAAAAGGAGTAAATGAGAATCGGAGAAAGAAGGAGTTGAAGAATTAAAAAAAATGCAAAGAAAATGGTGAAAAGAAATAGCCCTCCAAATTATTCAACTTAGGGCAGACACCGGGTTCAATTCATATGCTACTGGTTGTCACTTAGTGACGCCGGTATTGAAGAATAAAAGCCGTCATGGACCCAGTGACGCATGCACTAAACCTTCTTAGCCACTCAAGTTTCTCTCAAAAGAAGCTTGTTTCATTCTCACAGGGAACCCTACGTAAACTATTGGCTTTCTCTTAGAGATCGGTGGTATTGAAGAAGGAGACCCTCTCCCTAGTCTCCGCTCAAGAAAACCAAAACGCACTATTGAGT
Source organism: Chrysanthemum seticuspe (assembly GCA_019973895.1). Taxonomy (NCBI): domain Eukaryota; kingdom Viridiplantae; phylum Streptophyta; class Magnoliopsida; order Asterales; family Asteraceae; genus Chrysanthemum; species Chrysanthemum seticuspe. The sequence continues at coordinate 225,156,672 of BPTQ01000008.1, read as the reverse complement.
CTAGAGCCACGAGATTCATCAAAAGATCTCTTAGGTACACTTGACATTTCATCACTTGATGTTCAACAATAAGAACATCAGTGGTACGTTATCGAGTCCTTCACAGATCTTAGCAATCTATCGAGAACATTTATGAGAGGTTCACATCTGTGATCCTCAGTGATTGAATGGAAACTCCTGCCAGGGTCAACATCAAATAGCCCTGACAGCAGGTCACTTCGGTAACTCCCCGTGGATTACGCTTAGTGTGTCTCAAACGGTCTACAGTCGTGAGGTGATGCTTCGGTGTACCTCAGCGACTCATCTGAACTGTAGATGTACTTCGGTACATCGCGTTATCTCACTTGTGGGACTCCAGTTCAGGAACGGCCTTTGTGAGAATTAGAGTTGTGTTTTCACACTATGATGTTAACACTCTCGAATTTCAAACTTGTAAGTGCCGGAATCCGCTTATTACTAACCGTTTTTAATGTTTTCTTCTTATGGAAGCTCTGGAGCGGAATGATCGTGCATATTCTTCACATGTTCATGCCAACATCATCACTAATGAAAGTTCTATCCAAAAGCAACACAAAAGTCAGAATGATTCTTCGTCAATCCAAAGAATCTACAAAGTTAAAGACTTAAAGAACTTCATCAGTACTATTATCCAACGTTAAAGAGTGTGTGAGCATGTTGAAGAATGACGTGGAGACACTGTAGCAGCAAAGCAGACCTGAGGCAGACTTGATGCAGACAACAACAACATACTATCACTACCATCACAAAGAACAATGATCAAAGAAAAAAGTTAAAGATGACATCAAAGCAAAACTGTTTAAAGAAAACAATTTCTCTACACTGGGGAGATTGTTCAAATCAAGGCAATTCTTCTCACAAGAAAGAAGAATGTCAGAAGACGTCAAAGCTACTATTACAACAAAGCCTTCACCGTTCATAATCATTCATCACCAACACTTAGGGGGAGATTGTTGGAATCACTCCTAAACCTAAATCAAGTGTTAGTGATTCATATGTAATAGTTAGCTTAATTATGGCCTTTATGTTTGTTATTAGCCTTAAGCTTATGTAGAAGGCCCATGAGCTTAGGCCCATGCCCATAGGAGAAAGGAAGGGACTAGGAGTGTTGCCCTAGCTTCCCTCCTATAAATACTATGTAATAACCCTCACTTGAGGGTTGGTTGTTCTCTTTTCTATTTCACTCTTTGCTTAAACATTTCTCTCTTTATTTCGTGTGTTTAGATAAGGGTTCAACCGATCATCTCTTCTCTATTTCTTCTCTTGATGCTTGTGTTGTAAAACTAGTGACCTTACATGAAGTGTGTACCGCCTCACATGTAATCGTGTTACATTCTCTAGGTGGTACGGTGGTATTGTAGAGAGTAACAATGCCTCCCTCCACCGGGAACTTGAGCATCCCATGTGTTGTAGACGGTACTGCGCGCAAGGCTGATATCCCTGGTCTTCCAATAATGCCATTGTATGGCGAAAGGGATTTGATCACCATAAAATTCATCCAGGCTGTCGTGGAATGTTCCTTATCACCAACATTGACTAGTAGGTGTATTTGCCCCATGGTCCATATCTTTTCTCCTGTAAAACCAGTCAACGACGTCATGACCGGGCTTAACTGACTTCGTATCTCAGGTCGCAGTCGCTTGAAACAATGTTCATACATTATATATGCGGATGCTCCTCCATCAACATACATGTGGTGGATATCGTGACCCCCTGCATTGATTTCAATGGTGAGCGGTTCTACCACTGCGTTGTCCGCAGTCAAGGTGGGGAAGGAGATTTCGTTTCCGCGGGAAAACTTTTGGCTGATCTTCTGCCTAGTCATTCGTTGCCATGATTGTATCATGTAGATGGTATCAGCCTTATCTTTGGGTACTTCTTTCTTGTTCCCAGTCTTTTGCTTATCTTTCCCCTCATTGATGTTTTTAACCAAATGGTCCAATCTACCTTCTTTTACTAGCTTATCAATTAGCTGGCGCAATTGGACACACTCATTGGTGGTGTGGCCCTTCTGTCCATGATAGTCACAGTATCCGTTCCCCACGCGCCGATCTTCTGGGGTGCGCATTGGTGGGGTCTCGGGAAGTTTGCGCCTTCCGTCGCGAATATCTCCTTTGGAGTTTTTGTTAGCGGGATATATTTGTCATTATCTCGTCCGCTCCCCTAGCCGCGGTAGTTCTTGTTGCGGTTGCTACTCTGGTCGATGGATTGTCTCCTAGACTGTTCTTGTGACCTATAGTTTGTGTAGCCTTTCTTGCTGTCTGATGCGGCGGCTTCTCCTTGGATAAAGGACCTTGTGCATTTCATAAGTTCATCAAAGGTTTGGGGGACCTTGTCGTTCAGTCTTTTGATGAGTTCTGGGTTATTGATCTTGTTCATGAACCCTCAGATCTTTAGTATTTCAGGGCATGCCTTGACATGTATGCACTCATCTTTGTAGCGCTCCACATAAGCGCTTGTAGATTCCCCCTGGCGCTGTTTTACCCTGGCAAGTTCGATAGGGTTTTTAGCGCACTTCTTCCTTTGAGTGAAGTTTAGGCAAAACGCCTTTCGCAACTCTTCAAAGCCATCAATGCTTCTGCGTGGAAGCTTACTGAACCAGTTTCGCGCATTTCCCACTAATGTGGAATTGAACATGTGGCACCACACACGTTGTGGCCAATTTTCGATGGTAGCAGCTGATTCGAAAATTTTTAGGTGGTCGTCCAGATCACCTGTTCCATCGTAGGTTTTCACATTGGCGGGCATGCGCCTTCTCTTATCTTCTGAGAAATCGCTGATGCGCCGAGTGAACGCATCCACCTTTTGGCGGCGCCAGGGAAGAGACATATCTTCCTCCCCCCGGTCGCGATATCTTTCCCTGGACTTCTAGTGTCCTGTTTCGTTGTCCTCGTTGTCCGAGGAATCACCAGAGGACGAGCCTCCCCTCTTTCAGCGCTTGCGCCGACTATTTTCAGAATCCGATCTTGAAGAGCTTTCACTTGGGGAGTGCCGTCGTCCAAGTTTGTCATGGACCCTGCGGCTACCAAGCCTAGCGTGCACATTGGTACGCCGTCCATCCTCTTCGTGTTCTTCCAGATACTGCAGGTTAGCTGCTTCATTGTTCTCAACTCTCCTCCCGATCCTTGTAAACACTGGGGTCCGGCGGCTATCCTTCCCGCGCATATACCTCTGATGATGTGAGGGGAATGTCTCATACTCTGTGTCAAAGTTTAGTCGGGCTTGCAGGCTCTGACTCGACCTCTTTTTCGCCTCCTCTTGCATGAGGGCAGTCAAGGTTTCGTAGTTTTGAGACACGAAGTCACCTGGTGCTAGTTCAGGCGTGACTACTTCTAGCGCGAGGGTTTCTGTTTCCATCTCTGAAACCTTGTTATGCTCAGGTGTGCCTGGCGTGGTTATGAGGTTCGTTTCTGGCACCGATTACAGGGGAGTGGTAAGAAGGGTGCGCTGTGGAACCTCAGCGCTAGTGGTTGTCGTAGTGGCATGGGTTGTCCCCCGTGCGTGGTTCTACTGTTGCGAAGACCAGATTTGGGCCTGACCCTTGGTTTCTGGTTGTACCGGTTGTTCCGGAGGCTTGCTTAAAGGCTGATCCGCTTTGCTGCTTCTTCCCTTGTAGGTCGTTATGCGATCGCTGGCTTAGGTTTCCTTGCTTTGTCATTCTAGTTCTTAGTGATTGGTCCCACGGATGGCGCCACTTGTTGATACAAAAGTTAGGCGTTCCTTGTTTGGACTCCGGTTCTCGTATCAATTAGATCTTGATGCTTGAGACCTGCGCACTAACTAAACAGAAAACACCGTTAGGCTTATCGTGGGATTGTCTCCCACGATTATCCTCCGGCGTGAGAGTAAGTAATCGGTTTTAGGGTTTAGTGGAGAGTTAGGGTTTTAGATCATACCTTTAATGAGGGTCGATATGCCCTTTATATTTACACGAAATCCTTGTTGGTTTCGTGTTCCCCAACCTTCGGCGTATCCCGCCTAAGTCGGTTGGCTAACGCATATCCCATAAATAAGAGATATCCAATATCAAGGCCATAAATAACTTCGGGTTTGGGCCTTCGTGAGCCCAAACCGTTACCAGGTTAGCCCATCCGTACTGGGCTCGATTGCTAGTAACATGCATTGGTCGGGTTCATGACCCGAATGCAGACTATACGTCATCAACTTGCATTTACAAATTTTTGTCAAAAGTTAAAGTGTTCTAAAGTGGTTTATGTAAGTTTTAGCATAGTTTTTAAGTCATTTTAATTTGTCATAAAAAATTTTAAAAATTAAAAATAGCAATTTCATTAGCTAGTTTAACTTATCTCAAAAGGAAAACAATCAAAATATTCTTTTGCTATGGCGGCTAAGGGTCTTAAGTTGGTGTTCTGTGTTACTTTGCCCTACACCATCAGTGTGCTTCTAGCCCAAGTAAGTTGTTTCTAATCTGTTTATCTGCTTATTCATATGATGTTTCTAATTCATTTTTGCTTAATTGAGAAGTCAGTAGTGTAGTTAATCTATTTTGCCTTCATTGCCCTGTAGTGCTTATTTAAGGAGCATAAATTTAGCTTACAAAATCCATTTTTTGCTCCCATTAGTCTGCTATCACAACAACCTCTTATTAGTGCTTATTCCCTTCTTATTTTGGCTTATTTGTTTATTTAGGTAGATTTAGTTTTAGCTTATTAGGATTGCTCAATTCCCTTTAGTTTATTGTAGTTAAACTAAGTCCCTTTTAGCTTTTTAAGTACTTTAGAATGTCATTTAGGAATGTTTGATTTTTCTTAAAATTTAATCTGTTTAGATATTTGAATTTGTTGTTTGAATCTGTTTGTCAGTGTTTTTAGTAGTTGGGATTTGATAAAAAGTTGTTAGGTTTGCTTATTTTCAAGTTAGTGTAAGTTAAAAATCAAAAAATAAAAATAAAAATAAAAAAAGTAGTAAAAAGGCACTGCCCAGGGTCAAACCTGGGTCAGTCCACCTTTGCATACCAACGCCCCACACAGCACCACACTTTACCATCTGAGCTATAACATTACCCGTGTCTAATCTTACACCAACAATTCATATAAGTTCCTTTTCCTCTTTTAGCTTCTTCAAAGTAGTTTGCTTATTATCTGCTTAATCTGAACAGCTTTTTCAGGTTTTTCATTTTTCCTAGATTTAGATTAGCATAAAGTATTTTCCACAAATTGTTCATAATTTTCCAATTAGTCTAACTATTTTTAATAATTAGATTTTACGTTTTTTGTTTTTAATTCATAATAATTATTTAAAAACTCAAAAATATTCTGATTTTTCCTAAAATTTTATTTTATCGTATTTTATGTACGAAAAATAAATTTACTTTCCTAAGGTCGTTATTTCAAATAGTTTACGTTTTAGGCTCGGGTTTTTCCCGAGCGCGCTTGTTTTCACGTTTTCTTTATGTTTTAAATTTTAAAAGTTTCGTTTTATCATATTAAATGTTTTAAGAATTAAATTTAGTTTACGTTTCATAATTTTAGCATAGAATCCCTTTATTTGGTTTTAAATTGCGTTTTTTTTAATTCTCGTAGTTGCGTTTTAGGTTTAAATTGCTTTTTAGGATAATTGTGGTTTATTTTATTGTTTTATATGCTTAATGAGTTCGTTTTAGTTTATGTTTCGTTATCGTAGTATAAAAACCCCATTATTATCTCTTTTTCCTCATTCGAAATCACGTGAACGCGACGCGAGTTATAATCTCCATTCATCCTTCGTTGGGAGAACGACCCGGGAAATACTTATTGCCTTTGTATTTCTTCAGAAAATATCTATACTACGAACTGAATTATCAGTAGTATTATTAACAATTAAAGAATGGCGTGTCTTGAAATTGTTGTTGTTGTCGTGTGATGTAAAACAAGGAAGAAAAAGAAGACCTTGGAGTTTGAGCAATTCACATGATGCTCTATGTAAATGAGTTATCACTAGAAAGGAAATGGGGAGGATTCAAGAATGTTGGTCTTTCCTTTTTTGTTTTGTGCCTAGGGGCGGCAATAATGGGAAAAGAAAAGCAAGTTTTGAAAATTTGATGTTTCATGTAATAACACATGTGTATGTAATTATTGTGTAAGATGTTGAAGTTATTTCATGCATGCAATTGACCTAAACGCGTAATGTGGCCGTTTTAAGTAAAAGTTGTAAAATAAAAAGTGCAAACTTATAAAATGTGCCTGAAATAGCCACATGACATATAATTTATATAGTCTTGACATTGTATAATGTCAGTTTACGTTTAAAGTTGTTTTCCAAATTACATGATTTAACTAAAAAGTCATACGTAGAATATACCCGTGTAAACTTCAAAATAATTAATTTGAGTTTAGTAATAAACATTGACCTGGAAAATTGCGGGTTGTTACAAGCCTGATAAACCATGTCATTCCATATCATTCTAGCATAATCAATGTGCATGGCATTGATTACTCCCCAGAAGATCTTTAGATATTCAAGTCTGGGATTCTCATGACCAGTTTCTTTACCCATAACACAGTGGCTGAGGATGGTGTACAGTTTTAGCCATGGTTGAGGAAGGTATCTTCGGTTTACTTTAGAGTGTGATGATATAGAATAAGCGGTGTCATTATATCCAAGATTTTAGAGGGTCTTGACAATTGTGGGAAATGAAGGAGGTGGAGAAAATTTGAGGTTATTCCTGGAAACCTCTTCAGGAACATCCAACACATCTCGAAGAATATGAACATCAAACTTGATCATTTTTCAGTCAAGGGTGCATGTAATGGTTTTAGTGTCTCAGCTGATCATGAGGGAGTGCCAGAACTGGTTGAGATAGACTTCTAGAACTTTTGTAGAGTGAATAAGATGTCTATAGAAATGCCTTTAGAGAATTTCCACTATGATTTGACAGGTGCGATGACTGATGCACGATTTATAACCAAGTTTTAATATTTATAATTCTCATCTACCTAAGGTCTACCTAATGCACTAACGGGCAGTGTACCCGGTCGTGTGTAGTGTAGTAATCGGTAAAGCCGAGGTCATCCCAAGAGTTATGAGTGCGGATCCTATTTTAAGTCTAATATTACTGATTTTAAAGAGGGTTTGAGTTTGATTTATAATAAACTAAATAAACAAAATGAAAATTAAAGTGAATAAAATATGTAAACAATCAGTATAGAGAAATGTGCTAGCCTAGTTACTAATCTTGTTACGCCATAATTCAGTTTTCCTATATATGTCTTCTATCGCTCCATGTGGGGGTAAATCTCACTAGACTCCTTGGGTAAATACGTCTAGCTTATGTTCCATAAGTTCCTATTCCGTAACCATACAATTACAAGAGTTCGTGGGTTAACCTCCTTTGAGTCATTAAGAACCAGCTACAATTTAGACTTATTCTAATGGAGACATGGCCTCTCGGAACTTAGGCCTCCCCTTAACTTCTTAAGTATATCTGTTTGGAAGGTGATCCTATGGTCAATTCGCACACAAGATAGTGATAGTCATAAGGTCAATAGGAAACCCGGCCTATCGGATCTTAGATTCCCCGTCAACCTCTTACCCCTACTCGTAATTTATTCTTCTAGGGTCCTATGGTCAATTCTCCTAGCTTCCTAGATACTACCAAACATCAATACTACCAAAATGAAGGTGTCCACGAATAAGCGAAGAAAATATGCACATAAAACGATACAAAAACGATAAAACTAAATCATGGCAATAAAAATTTCATAACTAGGCTAAACCTAAGGTGTTTAGCCGATCATATTAAACAATGCAGATAATTCAATGTTTAAAATCATAATGAAAGACATTGAATCAAATACAAAAGTTTGATACGAAATACTAAAACTTATGTATGTAATGGCATGAATTCTCCCTTGAAAATGGTCCGTATGCTGCTGAATATCGTCCCTTTGGAAGCCCATTTCGTCCCTTGGTGTTTTGTGTTGGGAAGATGATGTGAAAATGCAGAATTAGGGCTTGTATTTATACCCTCATTTAAGTTACTGTGTAACCTCATGAATTGGTTATGCCGTAACCATCAAATCTCAGACGATCTTATCCTTAGTAATATTTCTACGCAACTTAAGACTGAGCTACGATCGTAAAACTCTCGGTAAATTAATCACCACTTCTACGCCGTAACCTTGAAGATTGGTTACGGGGTAAGTTTCTTGACCACCAAATTCTTCTAAGTCTTGAAATATATACAACGTAACTATGCTGAAACAAGTTATGCCATAACCTTGAACTGCGTTGACTTTGGTCTTCATAGTGTAAATCCTAGTTACGGCATAGGTGGAGTATGGAACTACGCCGTAGCCTTTTTCTGGCCAGCATACTCTTGTATATCTTCTTTAATAACCTTCCAAATCCGCGTCTCTTTGTTCCTATGCTCATTAATAACTGATTTGTCGTTTTTGTACATAGATATTTTCCGAAGAAATACAAAGGTATGTATTTCCCGGGTCGTTTTCCCAACGAGGGATGAATGGAGTAAACAACTCACGTCGCGTGATTCGGGATTCGAATGGGTAATAAGGATTTTTGAGGATTTCTAAACTACGGGATAAGCAATAGTAAAGGGAAGCAATAAAATCGACTAAATCTATGATGCAAATGAAGGAAATGCAACTAATTATGCAAGATTAAACAAAAACGCGATTAAACGTAATTAATAAAGAGCGGATTAAATGCAATTACTATACTAAAAATTAGGAAAACAAGCAAGAAAATTACAAAACTATTTTTCAAAAATCTAATTTAACTAAAAAGAATTTTTAAAACTGGAATCACATTTTTCTGACTTTTTCTCAATTTATTATGAATTTAAAACTGTTTAAAATTATTAAAATGCTAGAAAATACTATTTAAGACAAGAAAATTCTGGAAAAATACTTTTTATGACTTTTTGAATATTCTAAAACTAAGAAAATTGAAATTTTATTTTTTAGACCTTTTTCTGAATTATTTGTATTAAATACTAATTAAAAAGCCTTAAATTTGAAATTAAATGTAGAAAAATAGCAAATGAAAAGGGAAAAATATGAAAACTTCCAGAATAATATAAAATAACACTAAGAATCCAGGAAAAATAACATAAACAACTAAAAATCACAGGAACTATGATTTGGGCATGAATCTAATTAAAATAAGCACTTGAAATAAGCTAAAAGCCTCTAAAAGCTACAATAAGCTACTACAGCCTAAAACTAACTTAAACTAACTGAAATAAACCTACATCAACTAATTCGAGTCCAATAAGCACAAGCAGAAAGCAACTAAGCACAAATTCAGTTTCTAGTTTAAAGTTCCAAACGGCCCTACATCAGCAACTTTGAGCTCCAATTCAGCTTATTTAGAAAAATTCTAAAAATGAACTAAAAATACCATGTTGAGCACAACCAACAAGAGTGCTTATCTCCAGAATTTCAGCTAATTTGGACTAATATTGAGTAAATTAAAAATGCAGAAATGGAGGTTGTTTGAACATAAAATGGATATTTTGACTTTGTTAAGGAAACAAGCAGTTTGACTAAAGTGAAATTTGATTCAATTTTATGTGAATGATTATGATGTTTAAAGACGAAATAGGACTGATGCAAACTAAATTACTAATTCCTACACCTAAATGCTAGATTTTACCCACTGATTTCTACTTAATTGAGAGTGAGAACAGATTTGATGCAATATTGACTTCTAATGTGTACGGCTGCAAAATGATGATTGAAATGAGTAAACTGAACCTTAGCAAACCTGAATCAACAGATCTTAACCAACAACCTAACCTACAACACAGATTAATGCTATGTTCCAAACACTATTTTACTAACTGATATGAAGTATTAAATCAGAAGACTACTCAACCATTCTATACTAACATTAAATCTAGATCAAATATACCTAATTAATACTAAATGCACAGATCTAAGCAACAGAATCAGATTATAGCAGATTTTAAGAACAAAGACAGAATTCAAAACTTACAAGTGGTCCTGCCAGTATGGCATGCTAATTGAGAATCGCTAAATTCTATCTTAACCCTTTACCGACACCAAATCAAGCTAAATTCAACCCAATGCATAACCAAATCCAGCTTCTGAACCAATTCTGCTAATGGATCTCAGTTGACTTTTGTTGACCATTTTTTTTTTCAAAGTTTTCAATTAAGAACAAGGGAAGAAAGGTTGAGCTCACATAAGCTTTGAACAAGCTTACAGAGTTGGATTAACAGTAATGGAAGCTTTTCAAAGTACTTGAACAGAATTAAGTAATAACAATTTTGACAAGGAATTTAAATGACAAAATTAAACTTGTATTAAAAATGAGATTACAAAAACCAAATTACACTGTAAGTAAATGAAAACAAGTAATTTTAAAGCAGAAATTAAAATGGTTACACTTTTTCTAAATACTATGAAAAAATGGACGACTTGCAACTGTGAAGGATGTGGGTTTTTATAGCAGTTGAGGATGCTTGGGTCTTGATTTCAGAAGCTTCAGGATCCTTCCCACTTGTAATCTCAGCCATTCAATCACAGCTTCATACTTAAGCTGATTTTAGGACGTTGGATCTTGTGATTGCCTCTCACATCACACGGATTGCTAGCGTGGCAATCCTCTGCACGTGTCAGAGATGTCACATGCTTCTAGATGCAATTTAAGTGTGGGTAACTTGAGGTGAGAAAGGGTAAATGGTGATGAGGTAAACAGTAACCATGGGAGTGTAATTTGGGCGCTTTTGTGTTTCTGGTTATTTTTTAAGTATAATTTGACTTGGTGTGTGGATGTTGACCGGGTTTTAGGTGCAGTTTGACCCGGGTAAATGTGGTATACGGGTGGGGATTTGAAGATTGGATTGGGCTTTGGTTTTGTAGTCTTTATCCAAATGTAAACATAAAAATTATTTTGTACTTTATCAAGGACCAATGTTGCATTTTTGGAAAAGGTAAAGGTGAAAAATGGTATCTTGGATAAATGAGATACGAAGGGTGTATTGTGTAAAATGGTTAAAGTGAAAGGTGAGTTTTGTTATTTTGGGAAAGTTGAGGGATTATTTGAGTAAAATGATAAAGTGAAGGGTAAATTGTGATAAACTCCCAAATCATGTCCCGAAATCCATAATATGATCTTTTGAGCATCAAAGTCCCTGAAATAGCATCCCTGCATCGGCTTTTGCACTCTTCTTTCTCGCGTGCTCGGTTTTCTTCGGTTTTAGCTTTCTTTTGTCTGTTTTATCAAATTCGTACCTGCACATACAAAAACTCAAGAAACACGCAAATATTAGCAATAAACGGCTCTTTCTTGGTTATTTTGGGTCTATTTTGATAAAAAAAAAATGATATGTGTTTTAGCACATATCAAAATACCCCAGACTAGACGATTGTCGTGTCCCCGCGCAATGCAATCAACTCACGCTTCTAAAACTAAGGATCTCAATCTCTTTCTACTAAACCTATGAAGAAGTAGCAAAGATTCCTCAAAAGAGATTAAGAACCCTTAATTCTAAAAACGCCCCGTTTACCTTTAAATCTCACATGTATAGATATTACGATTAAGCACATTTCGATTATGAGTGACGGTTTGTTTAACTTTCATGTCGATCAATAACTCCAACATTTTTCAAACGACACGTTAGGATCACGGAGTAGGAAACACAACACAGCGTGAAGTGACCATACGGATAGAATACATCGTCCCTGATTTTTCACAAGTCCCCAAACTAAGCGTAAAATCGAAATCATTGTTAAATATGATTCTAGATGCTAACACTACCCATGGAAGTTACTTGTGTAATTACCTTTTGCTCCCATTTTCCTATTTTCCTCTAATTATTTTATTTTTGTGAGAAATGAATTTCTTCAAATTTCTCGTTTCGATAATTATTATTCCGATAAAAATATAAAGCTAAGTCGCTAATTAGTTATCCATCTTCTCTCAAGAACCATTGTCTCAAAAATGAGGTCCACATCAAGGAATTTTTATTCACTTATATTTTTGACTTTTTCATTTTTTTTTTCATTTTTTTTTTTCATCATCATTTTCTTTTCTTTTTTTTTCACTTTTTTTTTTTTTTTTTTTTTTTTGCACTTATACTTTTTACTTATATGAGCTATGAACCACGGAGCTTCACGGGGTAATTCCAAGACTCTAGGCTTCATGAAATGAGGATCCCAGTGGGTTAGACCAAGACCTCACCCAATCCTGGCTAGAGATCCAAGGGTCCGATCTCGAACCGCATCTCATAACTTTATTTATTACTTATTACTTATTACGAGTCCTTGATGTGTACCCAATTTTTAAAACAAAAATTCTTTTAAGAAGATAAAGAACTAACTATCGCCAAAAACTCAACATCTCTAATTATTTATTAAACAGATATGGGGTGAAACAATCTTGTGGGAACAAAAAGCCATAAGTACCTTCGATGGGCTCTAAAGAGAACCAACTACTCCACGCTTAGCATCTAAACTCATAAGTAACTCTATCATTCCTCGATCTCCGCAAATTTAAAATCCTAAATAATGAGATCCGCGGATGCTTAGCCGATAATTTTTAGATTATCTATGGTTAAGGGAACAAGCTAGGGCTCAACACGCCCGGTCAAGTCAGAATTCTATTCCTACTCTCACCAGCGGAAAGTCAACAAGGTGTCAAAACATATATTAACTTAGCAAATGCTTCGTTAAATAATCTCAAGTCTCGCATTTTTAAAGTCACTTATTAGAAACTAGCAAATTCTTGTTTAAGCTTCGCATATTTAAAATCACTTAGGGAGACTTGCAAATTCTTGGCCTTGTGAGCTAGAATTGCATTTTATAGCCTTTTGTCTAAGCAATTAGCAAAGGCTATTTCAAGAAAACGCATATTTAAAGAAACTTCTAAGAAACTCGCGAAGACTTTTCAATCATAAAACTAGCAAAAGCTTACAAAAATTTTTAAATTTTCACATTTTTGCACAATTTTTTATTTTCTAAGGAAAAACGGGGTTGCGAGAGTATACGACAAAAAATAAGCAAGTGTTGTCAAATCAAATCGAAGATTACCCACCCCAGACTAAAACGAAACATTGTCCTCAATGTTTAAAGGCAAGGGTAAAAACGAAAATCTAAAAGCCGTTTATTAAGTATGCTAAAAGAATAATGTTAGTCGATAAGATTAGGATATCGGATTCCATCAGCATCGATCATGAAACTCGAGTGGAGAAAAGACAAACTTCGAGCACGAGATTCTTCATATTGGGAAAATCCTGGACAAAACATCACAAACAACCAAACACGAGAAATCGAAGAGGCTAACCCCTTCATGTCACTTATTTGAAAATAGAAAGAAGATAGAAATAAGCATGAGGTGCCTCCCACGAAGCGCTACTGTTTTTGATCACTGAGTCGCTAGCCTGACTCGTCCCCGAATTCATTTGTCCTTGGGGAAGCAAGCGGAAGGAATACCTGGATCAAAGACGGTGTCCTCATTCCGGAGGGAAAGAGAATGGGTGGGTTGGGAAGGAAAGAAAATGTCGGGCTCAAGCATAAATGGGATAACATCTCCCAAACTCACAAAAGGTTTATCAAGAAAGAGTGATCCATCATCCGGTGGTTTTGCGGGCGGACGAAGGAATGATGGATCAAAATGAGAATACTCCAAAGAAGACGGGAGCTTATGGTAAGGGATAAGATGTGTAGGCTCACAAATGAAGGCATCCATCGGAGGATCCTTATCTCGAATAACGGTTTTAGCATAAAGTTCATCTATGTCGAATATCCCAGGTTTAAAGATTTTGTCTTCACATGTGGGCTCAACGGGATATGTGATGGTGGACTCGTCAGACAGAGGAGAGTCAAGAGAACCATCAAGAACAACTATATCCCCCTCGGGATCATCCACGGCATCTTCAATACCCGGTGGTATCAAGTCATCAAAAGCATCCTCAATGATCGGGTCATTTGTCGGAGTATCGGAAATCTCATTCAAAACTTTGCTCATATCAACATCGAAGTAGAATCGCTCAAGAATCGGAGGATAAACATCATTAATAGTAGGACTGCCACTAATCTCTTCAACAAATTGGAAAGTCTCAAGCTCGGGAGAGAAATCACTATCTTTAACGGAGATAGGATGCGAACTTGAATTTTCGTTAAGGGCTTCAATCTTGGAAATGAGAAGATAAACATTCAATAATGTTTCACGTAATGCTTCATCCTCGATCTCTATATCATCGGGCTCAATCTCTTCATCTTCTGGCACAAAATCATTTGCTTCTTCTATGTGAACGGGCTCAGAAGGTAAATTGTCGACGAAATCGATGTCTCCATAAGAATCATCATCGGAATCGGAGAACATCTCAACATGATCATCGATCTCTTCCAAAAGAACGTCACTTCTCTCAACCGGCGTGAGTGAAGGGGAAGGGTCGGAAATGAAAGGCTCAGAAACGGGAATGGGATTATATTTTGAAGTTTCCGGAGGTGGGACAAGTGGTGTGCTCTTAGAGCTAGCAATTTCCACCACTTCCGTTGTGGTCTCCGGAATGGTGTGATTGTCTTCCATAACTTGAACGGATTCTTCATTAACACTTTGTCGAGCTTGAATCTGACTTAAGAGAGTTCTACACATGTTTTCAATATTGTTTTGATGTTGATTAAATTTTTCTTCAAAGTCGATGAAAACGTCCCCGACACCCATACACCGTGGACAATAAAAACCATTCGACGAATCTACCATATCTCCACACCCATAACAATAACGTGGATCGAACGAAGATACCTTGGGCTGTGGAGGGTAGTCGGGAAAATTTTGAGGATTATTGAAAGAATTGGGGCACATATGATTATAACACTGATAATCATATCCCAAACGTGAATTACAACACTGACAGAAATAGTCGAAGGAGTCCATAAGAATCAAATATAAGAGGGATAAGAGGAAAGAATTATCAAATCAGAGGGTAAAGAAGAATATTTTTGGGTTTTTAAAACAAATTTTGAAAAGGAAAATCTTTTTGGATTTTGTAAACACTTTAGGAAAAGTGTTTTGGTTTTATAGATGTTTTTGGGTTTTTGAAAAGATATATATACAAAAAACAACGATAACTTCACTCGGGGAAGGATCTTCAAATACACACGAATCGAGACGTAATCGGAAACTCACTACATGCCCTCCCCGGCAGCGGCGCCATTTTTGATTTGTCGTTTTCGTACATAGATATTTTCCGAAGAAATACAAAGGTATGTATTTCCCGGGTCGTTTTCCCAACGAGGGATGAATGGAGTAAACAACTCACGTCGCGTGATTCGGGATTCGAATGGGTAATAAGGATTTTTGAGGATTTCTAAACTACGGGATAAGCAATAGTAAAGGGAAGCAATAAAATCGACTAAATCTATGATGCAAATGAAGGAAATGCAACTAATTATGCAAGATTAAACAAAAACGCGATTAAACGTAATTAATAATGCGCGGATTAAATGCAATTACTATACTAAAAATTAGGAAAACAAGCAAGAAAATTACAAAAATATTTTTTTAAAATCTAATTTAACTAAAAAGAAGTTTCAAAACTGGAATCACATTTTTCTGACTTTTTCTCAATTTATTATGAATTTAAAACTGTTTAAAACTAATTAAAATGCTAGAAAATACTATTTAAGATAAGAAAATTCTGGAAAAATACTTTTTATGACTTTTTGAATATTCTAAAACTAATAAAATTGAAATTTTATTTTTTAGACCTTTTTCTGAATTATTTGTATTAAATACTAGTTAAAAAGCCTTAAAATTGAAATTAAATGTAGAAAAATAGCAAATGAAAAGGGAAAAATATGAAAACTTCCAGAATAATATAAAATAACACTAAGAATCCAGGAAAAATAACAGAAACAACTAAAAATCACAGGAACTATGATTTGGGCATGAATCTAATTAAAATAAGCACTTGAAATAAGCTAAAAGCCTCTAAAAGCTACAATAAGCTACTACAGCCTAAAACTAACTTAAACTAACTGAAATAAACCTACAGCAACTGATTCGAGTCCAATAAGCACAAGCAGAAAGCAACTAAGCACAAATTCAGTTTCTAGTTTAAAGTTCCAAACGGCCCTACATCAGCAACTTTGAGCTCCAATTCAGCTTATTTAGAAAAATCCTAAAAATGAACTAAAAATACCATGTTGAGCACTGATTGTACAATAATTCGTACGACCAGGCCTTCGATGGTCATCGAAGGGTATAAGGGGTGATACGCTTGCGCCAAACTTGTAGTCAATCTGCAATAAGAAATAGTAGACACTTCGTTAAGTGATTGCGCAGGGGTTGGGCCCTGCGAACCACCTCCGGCGTGTGAATAAGTATGTGATATGAGTTATGGATAATATGATGTATGTGTAAGACTGTGTTGAGTGAACATACCATTGAAATGACTCGTCCAATCTATTTATAGGTGATGAAAATAGCTTGGAGAGTGTTAGCACACGTTTAGGAGATCATGGGGGGCGTCCCCTGATTTATGGTAACCGCTAGGGCTTCATCCCCACTATCTCGGACTTGGCGTGGAAGCTAAGGACATAGTGGGAACGTGGGGGAAGACCAAGTCAAGGTTCTTGTTTGTCTTGGCATCTTCAAGAGAAGACACCGAAGGGCATAGGCCTTCGGCTGGCGAATTCCCAACTGGTAACCATGTCAATGATGAATGGTTTTACGCCACCAATGACTTATAAAGAAATACTTGGGTCTTCGTAATGCAATTTCGACTGAGGCCGAAGGGGGGTCCTTCGACCTGATCGGAGGGTACGTCATCAAGCCCCCCAGTCGAAAGTGATATGTACGAACGAGAAATATTGCTTACGACTCAGAAATAAAAACGAAACGTCCCCTTCGTCACAAGAACGAACAAAGATAGAAAGTCTCGCTAATATTGACCGTAATTAATGCAACTAATTATCCTAACCACCCCTTTTCCTCGGTAAAAGAGAACGTCTTTTCAAAATTTGAAATAGTTTTGAAATCCGGTGGTAAGATGATAAGTTATTACACGTGTAGGGCCGAGATCTTCATCTTGTAGGGTATATAAATTGCAAAAATAATAACCCTAACAAAATAACTCTCGCCTAAAGTTTTTCACCTACTAAAATTCCTTTCGATCAAGCCTCCGACCAAACAAGGTAAAACGCTCCTTCTTCTTCTGTATTTCAAATATTTTTGTGTTTTGTAGAAGGTGTCATGTCAACCAACAAAAATTTTGTGATAAAACAACAAGGTTGCACATTAACCAGGGAGGAGCTTAAAGCGTTCCTCACTGATTATCCCATTCCAAAAGAACACAAAGTAATGTTACCAAGTAAAGATCAAGGGATATTCGATGCCCCTGAAAATTATGTAGGCTTGTATATCCATGCTTTCACCACTTCCAATCTTAGGATACCACTGCATCCTTTAATTTTAGAATTCCTCCGATATTATGAGGTACACATTTCTAGGTTCAACCCTTTTGGCCTAGCCAAGCTGACAACATACATTGTGATGTGTAAAGCCTATGGGTTTGAACCATCCTTGACTGTGCTTAGGGGTTTTTTAAATCTATATCCGGGAGGAGATTGGTTAACTTTGGCCAAGAGGGGTGAAAGGGATGTGCCCATATTGATAGATAGGCGTTTTACGAACATAAGGAACTGGAAAGGCAAGTTCTTTTATATTCAGACTACCATTATCCCTCCTGGATACTCTGCATTGCTAAACCCAGACTTTCAATATGATGAGAAAAGGTTCACTGATCCATTGCCTTATACTGTGAGAAGAAACCCACTGTATCTGCGTTTGGCTCGTTATCCAGCTGACTGCCAGACCTTTCCTGAGCCAATCCTGTTCATGGCTGGCATTGCTGAGAGATGGGAAGGGTCTCCGTTGGTACCTGAGATAATTTGTGATGGAGAAAGTATGTATTTTTTAAATTAACATAAGAAACAAAAACTTATCTTGCTGATATTTATCTTATCTGCTTCTTTTTGCAGAGATGTCATTCAGGAACTTTGTCGTGGCTGGAGGTGCCAAAGAGGTTAGTTTTCTTCCAAAGAATCCCCAAGAAACAAGCTATGGCGTGGGCTCCCCGTCGGTGTCTATAAACAAAGACGAGGTGGAAGCTCATCCTGCCGAGCCTGTATCCTCTGCTCCTCCACCAAAGGAACCCATAGATGTAGAAGATCAGCTAGTAGAGAATATTGCTGACTCAGACGAACCAGTCTCCGATCAACCGTTGGCCATCGTAGGATCCTCCGGCATAGGTGAGAGGGTTCGAAGCAGGAAAGGTGCTAGTGCCAAGGCTACGAAATCTGATTCAAAGAGAAAGCCGCTTCTGCCTACTCCTCCCTCTCGAACTACCCGGCAAAAGAGTGCCCAGGGTAAGGCTGTGGTATTTCCAGCCATCGAGGGGCCCAGCGGTGATGACTTCCATGGTAAACTTCTTACCTGTTAAATAAAATTAAATACCCAAGATCATATATTAATGAAATTTACTTTTGTTATAGGACTTCCTGATACGAAGGAGCTTCCTTCTCCCCAAGCTTGTCACCAACTTATGAGCCATGTGATCCCCTCCAAGTGGAAGGAGGTGATGAATAACATGTCTATAGAGAGGCTTTGTGATCTTCATGATAAAAGCTATGTTCGCCAGGGCATGCTTGACAACCAACTCAATGCTAGGACAAGGGAATTGCTCCACGCTGTCACCAAAGCTCGAGAAGAAATGGATGCTATGCTGAAGGGGGAGAAGGTTAGAGATCAAAAGTATGCAGACTTGGAGAAGAAGTGTGAGGAGGCATTGGAGGATTTTGATAAGAATCCCTTGGTTCAAGATCTTAGAGCTGAGAATGAAAAGCTCAAAGGTCAATTGGCAACGAGTGAGGCTGAGTGCAACAGGTTAACTGTCGAAAACTCTATGGTTGTTGGTTACAAAGAACATATATCTGTTCTTTCATCCAAATGTGGAGGTCTCGAACAGGAGAGGTCAAAGTTGCTGGCCCAAGAGATAAAGCTCCGAGAAAAGGTAGATGGCTTAAACCTCCGTCTGAAGATGCTGAATAAGGACAGGGCGGACCTGGTAACCAAAGTGATCCCCTACATTGCTATGGAACTTTACCATAGCGATGATGTGGGGATTGCTATTGGGAATGTGGTGAATGCTGCCATTTTCCATGGCAAGTGTACCACTTTGGAGGAGGTGGCGAAGACTGGGGAACCAGTAGTGCTGGAGAAAATTCCATATTACCGGGCAACTCATGAAAAAGAATATGATAATGCAGGTAATCATTTAACTGCTTTAGAGTTCCCTTTCCTTGCAGATGTGACGAAGGACCCATCAGCTTCGATTGAGGATCTGCTAGCCAAGAAGCCAAGGAAAGTTCAGCCTCCTTCTCCCTCCAAGAGGACTCCGTCACCCCAGGTTCCATCTCCAGGCTCAGCTGACCCCACTCATTCCAAGGTTTAAAGAAGGCAACCATGTGGTTGTAATTTGATCCCCAGGGTGGTATGTACCCTGTTTAAAACAATTGTCTGTGCTCCGTTCCAGGCTTCGTGCCTGATGAAACAATTTACTTATTGCATGTTGGTAGTAGGCTACGGCCTAAGACAATAGTTTATAACGTTGGATGTTTTAAGGCTATGGCCTATTTTAGACTAGTAAAACTAGTCATAAATCTACAACGAAGCCCCTAGGGCTCGAATTTTGCTATGTGTGATTCTTCTCTTTTTACTTTTACTTGCGTAAAAATATTTTTTACAACCTAAGGCGTATGGTAGATGCATAGCCTCATTGTGTGTAGTTACTTCACCAAGAATATTAGCAATCGTATAATTTAACTGCTGACAGAGGGTCGCGACCCACTCTATCTTGATCCTTTGGGCAGCGAAAGGTTTGAAATACCTTAAGGCCATATAGGAAAGTTAATGTGAAGTTGAGATGGATGTTATGCATATGAGCAAGACATGTTGTTTAGTCTTTATACATCCCTTCGACATTCAAACTTATAAAGCGACTTGGTGGGCAAATATTTGTTGTATTGAACGAAACAAGAGATTTGAGGGAAATGTGTTATTATCATTAAGTGGGTAGGGAGGATTACATCATTTTAAGAAATGAATACTAGACGCCTACCATTAATGCTTCTTTCCCCAAGTGAGAAGAATGCAAATACATTGATTAAAAGCAAATAAAATGTGTCCTTAGACATTGTATGTTTCATACGTAGAACTTACGAAGAGTAGTGCCATTCCAGGTTCTATCAATAACGTCTCCTGCCAAGGTTTCCAGCTTGTAGGCTCCGTTGCCATACGCTTCCTTAATAACGTAGGGTCCTTCCCATGTAGGTCCCAGTTTACCCTGGTACTCAGCTTTGCTTGCGCTATTGAGTCGGAGGACATATTCCCCTGGTTTGAAGGTCGAAGGCCTAACTCGCTTATTATAGTACCTTTCAATCTTTTGCTTGTGGATAGCCTCTCTAATGGAGGCTATTTCTCTCCGTTCTTCAAGTAGGTCCAAGTTACTACGGAGTCTTTCTTCGTTATCTGCTACTTCGAAGTTCATGACCCTTTCTGTTTCAACACTTACTTCTGAAGGGATGACAGCTTCCGTGCCATATGTCAAGCTGAAAGGCGTTTCTCCATGACTTGACTTTGTATGCGTTCTATGTGCCCAGAGCACTTGAGGTAGTTCATCTACCCAACCGTGATGACAGTATCCCAGCCTTCATTCTATTCCTTGTATGATGTCTCTGTTGGTAACCTCTACTTGACCATTACCCTGAGGATGGTAAACGGAAGTGAATGATTGTCGGACATTCAGGCCTCTGCAAAATACTGGGAATACCCCTTTGGCAAACTGCTTCCCATTATCTGAAATGAGGATGTGAGGTACTCCGAACCTACAGATAATGTGTTCCCACACGAATTTTTCCATGTGTCTTCCTGTGATGGATGCTAGAGGCTTCGCTTCAACCCATTTAGTGAAGTAATCAATGGCTACGACCAAGAACTTTACTCCTCCAGGAGCAACTGGTAGAGGGCCTACGATATCTATCCCCCATTGGCTGAAGGGCCATGCGGATGTTACGAAAGTCATATCTTGCTTTGGTAGCCTTGGGACTCTTGAGTGAATTTGAGAAGCTTCGCACTTCTGAATGATGTCGACAGCATCTCTGTGCATCGAAGGCCAATAATATCCGACCCTCATTATTTTGGAGACAACAGAGCGAGGCCCTGCGTGAAGTCCGCAGGATCCTTCATGCACTTCTTGGATGATGTTGGCAGCCTGCCTTGGCCCTACACAACGGAGCCAAGGGGATAGAAAAGATCTTCTGTACAAGTAACTTCCCATAATCCTGTATTGTGGTGCTTTGGTGCGCACCTTTCGAGCCAACTTTGTATCCTCCGGCAGTATGCCACTTATTAGATATTCTCCAATTGGAGTCATCCAATTCGAGTCTTCCTCCAGTATAGCGTCAGACACCTCCTTTCGAACGATGGACCGATCTGCCAATACTTCGACCAAAACTTCCTTTGTTAAATGAGCAAATGCCATTGATGCCAGTTTGCTAAGTGCATCCGCCTTCTTGTTTTGGTTTCTTCGAACATGCTCTATGTTGTAAGATGTGAACCCTTCGAGCATTTCTTTGGCCTTATCCAGATATTGCTTGATCACAGGTTGTCTCGCCTCGTAGGAGCCTTTTATCTGGTTGGCCACCAGTTGTGAGTCAACAAAAATAGCCAAGTTTTCTACTTCCATATCTGTGGCCAATCGGAGACCTGCTAACAAGGCTTCGTACTCTGCTTCATTGTTCGTAGCATCGAATTCGAAACGAAGTGCATAAGTGTATTCCTTCCCTTTGGGATCAACGAGCATGAGACCTGCACCAGAACCATCGGAGCTGGAGGCTCCGTCAGTATAAAGTTTCCACCCTTCGATTGTCGTAGCAGGCTCCTTTTCAACAACCTTTTTGTCATGTTTCGTTTCGGAGGGTGTTTCTGCTAAAGAGTCTGCCAATATTTGCCCTTTGACCGAGCTTCTGCCTTTGTATTCAATATCATGTTCTCCTAGCTCGATAGCCCATTTAGCTATCCTTCCAGATTTCTCCGGCTTTGAAAGTATCTGCTTAATTGGCTTGTCGGTAAGTACGGTTATGGGGTGAGCTTGAAAGTACCTTCGAAGGCGTCTCGCAGCATGAACTAAAGCCAAAATTAGCTTTTCCAATGCTGGGTAATTTAGCTAAGCTCCTTGTAGTACTCTACTAACAAAGTATTTGGGGATTTTCTTCTTCTCCCTTTCTGCCAATAACACGGCACTGATGCTTTCGAAAGAGGCTGCAATATACATGAACAACACTTCGCCTTTGATTGGGGCTGTAAGTGTTGGTAGAATAGCCATGAATTCCTTGAGCTTTTTAAAGGCTGTTTCTGCATCTATGCTCCATTGGAACGTCTTTTTGTCCGTGCACCCTTTGAGTGTTTTGAAGAACGGCAAAGATCTGTCTGCACCCTTCGACAAGAACCTGCTGAGGGCTGCTAGCTTTCCGTTGAGACTTTGCACTTCCTTTAGGACTTCGGAGGCTGCAAATCTGTGATGGCTTTGACTTTCGAAGGATTGGCTTTAATACCCTGCTTGGTGATCAGATGTCCCAAGAATTGTCCTTCTTCCACACCAAAGGAACACTTCTTGGGATTTAACTTCATATTAATGGTGCGAAGTTGATCGAAGGTTTCCTTGATGTCGGAGAGCATGTCTTCCTCTGATCTACTTTTGATGACCATATCGTCTACGTAGGCTTCTAGATTCCTGCCTATTTGCTTGTGGAAGGCTTTGTCCACCAATCGCTGGTAGGTGGCACCTGCATTTTTTAAACCAAAAGGCATCTTTTTGTAGCAATAAACGCCTTTTCCTCTAAAAAAGGTTGTCTTTTCTTCGTCTTCTTCGGCCATTTGTATCTGATGGTAACATTTATAAGCGTCTAGGAAACACTTTAGTCGAAACCCTGACAGGGATTCCACCTTCCAATCAATTTCTGGAAGAGGGTAACAGTCCTTAGGACAGGCTTTGTTAATGTCAGTAAAATCTACGCACATTCTCCATCCCCCGTCATGCTTTTTGACCATCACCGGATTGGCCACCCAAGTTTGATACTTCACCTCTCTGAGTATGCCCGCTGCCACGAGTTCGTCCACTTCCTTGCATGCAGCGGCATTTCTTTCAGGAGCTAGACTTCGACGCTTTTGTTTGATGGGTTCAATATGTTTGAACTCATTGAGCTTGTGTTCAGTGCCGAAGGGCTGTCCATCTATGGTGAGAGTTCTGGGGACCCCCGTCATGTCGGAATAGGTCCATGCGAAGACGTCTGCGTTAGCACGAAGTATCTTTTCCAACTCTGCTTTAAAGGAGGTTGGAAGTTGCTTTCCGATTACTACTATCTGATCAGGGTAGAGATCATTGACCACGATGCGTTCTTCAGCGTTAGCGCAACTGAGAACATCTTTTGAAAATTCCTCCGAAACCTGTTTGACCCTCTTACTTTCTGTTGTAGGCTCCTTCACCTTATAGCTGGAGAAAACCGTTCCAATACCGAAAGGTGTTTGGAATTTGACCGCGGCATGTATGGTTGAGACAACGATGCCCATCTTCTGCATTGCTGTTCTCCCTATCAATAAGTTGTAGGGAGATTCCGACCTTACGATCGTGAAAACCAGAGTTTCTGTTCTTTTTAGCCTCCCTTCTCCAATCGTAACCTCTAGAGGGACTTCTACCAAGGGCCATGAGTGTTCCCCTGAGAACCCTACTAAAGGTACCTTTGAATCTACTCTCTTTGACTTTATTGAAGGTTTGAGCTTTAGGAAACACCGTTCGTAGATAACTTCGCAGGAGCTACCGCAGTCAAGGTAGGCTCTGTTTACTTCTCTGTTGGAGATCAAGACTTTGATGACCACGGGGTCATTTGAAAGAACTTTTCCTGTGATTGAAGGGAAAGTGACATCTCCTACTCCGCACAAGGCTTCCTCTGCTTCCTTTCTCTTCGAACTAGAGTCTTTTTTATAAACCATGAGGATGGGTGCTTCGACAGGTGTGGTATCTTTCCCCAACTGTGTGTCGGAGGCTTTTTCTTTGCCTCTCTTTATACCCTTCACCAAATGTCCCAATTGGCCAGACTTCACGGCCTCTTCTATCTGTTTTTTGAGCTCTCGGCAGTGATTGGTGTCGTGACCGTAATCATCATGGAAATAGCAAAACTTGGAAGTGTCTCTGGGCCTCCCTTTGTTTGCCAAGCGAGGGGGAGGATCAAAGGCCTTCGCGGCCTTTTCGGTAGCGAGTATTTCCCTTGAGGATTTGGACAGATTAGCCAGGAGGCCATGGTTGATGTTTTTGTGGTATGGAGTAAATCTGTCCCTGCTCTTGTGTTTGTTCCTTGACCCTTCCCACGAAGGATGCTTCGGGGTCTTGTTGTGATTTTCCTTGTTTTCGACCGGAGCCCCGTTGGTGGACACTTCTTTTGCTTCGATCCATGTGTAAGCCTTTTCCACTAATCCTTTATAGGTTGTAGGAAGATCAGTGGAAAGGAATTCAACCAACATGCTGTTCCGTAGGCCATGTACGAAACCTGAGATGCGCTGGTCTTCGTGCAAGCCCATTATCTGCAACGTGTCATCAGTGTATCTAGTAATGAAAGCCCTTGTGCTCTCGTTCTCCTTCTGCTTGATGTTGTGCACTGTTAGGTGCGTTCTTGTGAACTTTTTCTGCTGGCTGAAATGTGACCTGAACTTGGTTTTGAGATCATCCAGATTCACAATGCTACCTGGTTTTTGCCCGTTCCACCATATACGAGCAGAGTCTCGTAGGGTGTATGTAAACATGTGACAGGCAACAGGCATTACCCACTTCTGCATTCTAATAGCCCCTTCGAACAAGTGTAAAAAGTTATCCGGATCCCCTTTTCCATCATAAGTACCAATATGTGCGGGCATTTTCAACCCATCAGGCAAAGGGTAGTCTTCTATCCACCTTACGAAGGGTGTTGTGGAGCCCATGGGCTCCGAATAGAGGTAGTTATAAGGTGGTATGTATGTAGGGGCAGCATTGTATGGGTTATGATTAGGAGGTATTCCAACAGTGTTTTGATTGACATATTGGGGATAAGCAGTAGGTATATAAGGTGGGTGACTTCCCACAGGATACGAAGGGTATACCATAGGTTGTCCATAGGGCATGCTTCCGTATGGTTGAGTAAAATTGGGGTTGTTAGCCTGCCCGTTAGGTGGGGGATAAACCCCTTGAGGGTAAGATTGAGCCTGAAAAGGAGGGTACATACCATGAGGAGGAAGATTTCCTCCCCTATTTAATTGAGATGGATCGCCTCCTACGCCAGATGCGTGAGAAGGCTGCAGTGGAACCCCCGTTTCCGTTCTTCCCAGATGAGCCGCCAAGAGTGGTGGCAAATTAACCTCCGTAGCTTCCCTTCGGTGACTCCTTCCATTGGAGCCTTCTATCGTTCCTTCCCTTCTTGTCGGAGCCCGCTCCGGAGCGTCTTCGAAACCAACCGACCTTCTACTAGGCCTTCGACTGCTCGGAGACCCTACCCTTAACACCGAGCGAGTAACCCCCGGAGCCAAGGGCCTAGCCTCCATTTCTAACTCTTCGTCGTACTCATCGCTTGAGTATTCTAACTCCCTACGCATTTCCACATTCCGGTCTTGCCTCCTTCGAGCTCTTAGTAAAGATTCTAATGCTTCGATGTTAGCTTCGACAAACGCCGGACTGATCACCGGTTCAAGGTTAGCCGAGGTTGAAGCATGATTGTTGGGAGTTATTTCAGGGTGAGATCGTGTGGTAAAAGTGGATGCGGTTATATTGGGAAGGTTGCCAGGATCATTGACTGGGATTGGTGTCAAGGTCGAGAAACCCGGAGGGGGTGTATCTTCTCTTCCTTGAGTCATGCCGTAAAACTAGTGAGAACGATTGACTGGGTGTAAGTTTGGAATGACGAGACCAATAGTAGCGGGTCCCACAGATGGCGCCACTGATTGTACAATAATTCGTACGACCAGGACTTCGATGGTGATCGAAGGGTATAAGGGGTGATATGCTTGCGCCAAACTTGTAGTCAATCTGCAATAAGAAATAGTAGACACTTCGTTAAGTGATTGCGCAGGGGTTGGGCCCTGCGAACCACCTCCGGCGTATGAATAAGTATGTGATATGAGTTATGGATAATATGATGTATGTGTAAGACTGTGTTGAGTGAACATACCATTGAAATGACTCGTCCAATCTATTTATAGGTGATGAAAATAGCTTGGAGAGTGTTAGCACACGTTTAGGAGATCATGGGGGCGTCCCCTGATTTATGGTAACCGCTAGGGCTTCATCCCCACTATCTCGGACTTGGCGGGGAAGCTAAGGACATAGTGGGAACGTGGGGGAAGACCAAGTCAAGGTTCCTGTTTGTCTTGGCATCTTCAAGAGAAGACACCGAAGGGCATAGGCCTTCGGCTGGCGAATTCCCAACTGGTAACCATGTCAATGATGAATGGTTTTACGCCACCAATGACCTATAAAGAAAGACTTGGGTCTTCGTAATGCAATTTCGACTGAGGCCGAAGGGGGGTCCTTCGACCTGATCAGAGGGTAGCACAACCAACAAGAGTGCTTATCTCCAGAATTTCAGCTAATTCGGACTAATATTGAGTAAATTAAAAATGCAGAAATGGAGGCTGTTTGAACATAAAATGGATATTTTGACTTTGTTAAGGAAACAAGCAGTTTGACTAAAGTGAAATTTGATTCAATTTTATGTGAATGATTATGATGTTTAAAGACGAAATAGGACTGATGCAAACTAAATTACTAATTCCTACACCTAAATGCTAGATTTTACCCACTGATTTCTACTTAATTGAGAGTTAGAACAGATTTGATGCAATATTGACTTCTAATGTGTACGGCTGCAAAATGATGATTGAAATGAGTAAACTGAACCTTAGCAAACCTGAATCAACAGATCTTAACCAACAACCTAACCTACAACACAGATTAATGCTATGTTCCAAACACTATTTTACTAACTGATATGAAGTATTAAATCAGAAGACTACTCAACCATTCTATACTAACATTAAATCTAGATCAAATATACCTAATTAATACTAAATGCACAGATCTAAGCAACAGAATCAGATTATAGCAGATTTTTAGAACAAAGACAGAATTCAAAACTTACAAGTGGTCCTGCCACTATGGCATGCTAATTGAGAATCACTAAATTCTATCTTAACCCTTTACCGACACCAAATCAAGCTAAATTCAACCCAATGCATAACCAAATCCAGCTTCTGAACCAATTCTGCTAATGGATCTCAGTTGACTTTTATTGACCATTTTTTTTTCAAAGTTTTCAATTAAGAACAAGGGAAGAAAGGTTGAGCTTACATAAGCTTTGAACAAGCTTACAGAGCTAGATTAACAGTAATGGAAGCTTTTCAAAGTACTTGAACAGAATTAAGTAATAACAATTTTGACAAGGAATTTAAATGACAAAATTAAACTTGTATTAAAAATGAGATTACAAAAACCAAATTACACTGTAAGTAAATGAAAACAAGTAATTTTAAAGCAGAAATTAAAATGGTTACACTTTTTCTAAAAACTATGAAAAAATGGACGACTTGCAACTGTGAAGGATGTGGGTTTTTATAGCAGTTGAGGATGCTTGGGTCTTGATTTCAGAAGCTTCAGGATCCTTCCCACTTGTAATCTCAGCCATTCAATCACAGCTTCATACTTAAGCTGAATTTAGGACGTTGGATCTTGTGATTGCCTCTCACATCACACGGATTGCCAGCGTGGCAATCCTCTGCACGTGTCAGAGATGTCACATGCTTCTAGATGCAATTTAAGTGTGGGTAACTTGAGGTGAGAAAGGGTAAATGGTGATGAGGTAAACAGTAACCATGGGAGTGTAATTTGGGCTCTTTTGTTTTTCTGGTTATTTTTTAAGTATAATTTGACTTGGTGTGTGGATGTTGACCGAGTTTTAGGTGCAGTTTGACCCGGGTAAATGTGGTATACGGGTGGGGATTTGAAGATTGGATTGGGCTTTGGTTTTGTAGTCTTTATCCAAATGTAAACATAAAAATAATTTTGTACTTTATCAAGGACCAATGTTGCATTTTTGGAAAAGGTAAAGGTGAAAAATGGTATCTTGGATAAATGAGATACGAAGGGTGTATTGTGTAAAATGGTTAAAGTGAAAGGTGAGTTTTGTTATTTTGGGAAAGTTGAGGGATTATTTGTGTAAAATGATAAAGTGAAGGGTAAATTGTGATAAACTCCCAAATCATGTCCCGAAATCCATAATATGATCTTTTGAGCATCAAAGTCCCTGAAATAGCATCCCTGCATCGGCTTTTGCACTCTTCTTTCTCGCGTGCTCGGTTTTCTTCGGTTTTAGCTTTCTTTTGTCTGTTTTATCAAATCCGTACATGCACATACAAAAACTCAAGAAACACGCAAATATTAGCAATATACGGCTCTTTCTTGGTTATTTTGGGTCTATTTTGATAAAGAAATGATATGTGTTTTAGCACATATCAATAACCTGAAAATGAAATATTAACAAATAAGAGTATATATTCAAGTAAAACAATATAAATGATGAGCATATTAGGGGGAAATTGACACTAAAATATCAGGAGTATTTGGTGTTATCAAATATCCCTCCACTTGAAATATGCTTGCCCTCAAGTAGACCTATTGGAATCATTCTTAAAAAGATACCTCCCAAGTGACTTGGAAGGTATGAGTTTAAAAACTTCCTATGCTAGAATATATCTGATTGTACAATAATTTGTACGACCAGGCCTTGCGATGAGGATTTAAGGATATGAGGGGTGTTGTGATAGCGCCAAGCTTGTAGCTAACCTGAAATAAGAAATATGGAGACAATACAATAAGTGATTGTGCAGGGGTTGGACCCTGCGAACCACCTCCGGTGTGCAAATAAGTATGTACTATGAAAAGTTGGTAAGTGTATAGTAGAAGTATAGTGTAGAGTGAACATAACATCATCAACGACCCGTCCAATCTATTTATAGGGGGAAAATAGGCTTAGAGAGTGTTTGCACGAGTTTCGGAGATCATGGGGGCGTCCCATGAATTGTGGTATCCGCTAAGGCTTAGTGCCCTACTCTCTCTCTTGGCGGGAAAGCTAAGGGGAAAGAGGAGACGTAGGTTAGAGAAAGTCTCGCCTTCTTTGTCTTAGTATCCTCAAAGGTCATACCCCGAAGGGCTTAGGACTTCGATTCACGAATTCCCAACTGGTAACCATATCATAGATGAATGGTTTCACGCCAACGAAGACTTCAAAAGACTGACTTAGTCCTTCGGGATGAAGGTTCGACCAAGCTCGAAGGGGAGTCCTTCGACCTCGTCGGAGGGTACATCATCAAGCCCCCAGTCAAAAGTGATATATACACACAAGGGTCTATTGCTTACGACTCAAAAAATGCACACACAAAAACCACTTTTGTCACAAATTCGTACAAAAGGTGGTAGGTGCTCTTGTACTAATGACGCATTTAATGCGCTTAATCATTATCCAAGCCGCTTGTAACAGAGGACCTAACAGCTAGGATATCGGTATCCTCAAAACGTCTTTTCAAATTTTAATAGTTATTTGAAATCCGGGTAAGTGTTATCTCGATGGACACGTGGGCGGTTGAAAAAAAAGGGCATGGGGTATAAATAGTTTTTACCCTCAAACCCTAATTTTACTCACTCTTCGCCTACTTTTTTACACACGGTCTTATGCTTCATCTAACACACTGATCAAAAGGTAACATTATTTGTCTCCGATCTCTATTTACATAGCTTATTTGCCTACTTCACTCATGGATGGGTAGTGATTGTATAATAAATCATACGACCAGGCCTTGCGATGGTAATCGAAGGGTATGCGGGTGTTGTGCTTGTGTCAAACTTGTAGCCAATCTGCAATAAGAAATAGGAAACACTTCGTTAAGTGATTGTGCAGGGGTTGGACCCTGCGAACCACCTCCGACGTGCGAGTAAGTATGTGTTATGTAATGTAGGTAAGTTAAAAGTGTGAAATGTAGTGAAGAATGAACATATCATCAGTAATGACTCGTCCAAACTATTTATAGGGAGGAAAATAGGCTTGGAGAGTTGTTTGCACATGTTTCGGAGATCATGGGGGCGTCCCATGATTTATGGTAACTACTAAGGCTTAATCCCCACTCTCTCTGTCTTGGCGGGAAAGATAAGGAGAAAGAGTGAACGTGTGTTGGACCAAGTCATAGTCTTTTTTGTCTTAGTATCTTCAAGGTCATACCCCGAAGGGCTTAGGCCTTCGATTGGTGAATTCCCGACTAGTAACCATATCAACAATAAATGGTTTAACAACAACGATAACTTAGGAAGACTGACTTAGTCCTTAGACATGAAGGTTCGACTGAGGCTGAATGGGAGTCCTTCGAACTGATCGGAGGGTATGTCATCAAGCCCCCAGTCGAAAGTGATATGTACAAACGAGGATATATTGCTTACGACTCAAAAATGCACATACGAAACCCCCTTTGTCACAAATCTGTACTTAAGGTGTTAATTGCATATGTGCTAAGTGTGCATTTAATGCAAGTATTCATAATCAAACCACCCTTATCTCGGTAAACTAAAATGTCTTTTCAAATTTTGAAACAAGTTTGAAATCCAGATAGGTGGTGATCTGATGACACGTGTGTGGCTAAGATGTGAAGTAAAAGAGGGTATAAAAAGTTTTGTACGGTGAACCCTAAATCACTTTTACCATCCGCCTAAAATTTACACACATAGTATTGTGCTTCCGTTCATCTGTCCGACTACAAGGTAACATATTCCATCTCCTATATTCAGTTTTTTTAATTTGTTTTTCATATATCCTCAATGGGTGGCAACGCAAAATTTATTATAAGGCAAAAAAACATGTACTCTGTCTAAGGAAGAGCTACATGCTTTCCTCACAGACTATCCCATACCAAAAGAGTTTAAGGTAATGTTACCTACTAAACGTCAAGGTATTTATGATACACCTAAGGGATATGTTGGCCTGTATATTCATGCTTTTACAACATCCAACCTAAGGATACCACTTCATCCACTGATTTTAGAGTTGTTACAATATCATGAAGTACACATATCTAGGTTCAACCCCTTTGGCTTAGCCAAGCTCACCACGTACTTTGTTAAGTGTAAGGTGTATGGGTATGAACCATCATTGACTGTGTTTAGGAGCTTCGTAAACTTATACCCCGGTGGAGATTGGTTAACCTTAGCTAAAAGAGGAGAGCACGATGTACCCCATTTAATCAACAGGCCCTTCACCAATATCAGAAATTGGAAAGGCAAGTTCTTCTACATACTACGATTGTACCCCCATAGTATCCTGCCTTGTTGAACCCAGAATTCCAGTTTGATGAGAAACGATTTAATGATCCGTTGCCTTATACAATGAGAAGGGATCCCTTGTATCAGAATTTATGCTGCCACCCAGGTGACTGGCATACCTTTTCTCAGCCTATCTTGTTTATGGCTGGTCTTGCCGATAATTGGGAGGGCTCCCCTTTGCTTCCTGAAATTGTTTGTTGTGGAGAAAGTATGTATATTTCCATTTAAATTTAAAATTAGGAACTTATCTGCTGATATTTATCTTTTGCCTCTCTTGTTGCAGGAATAGCTTTTTGTAACTTTGTTGTAGTTGGAGGTGCCAAGGAAATGAGCTTCATCCCTAAAGAGACAAAAGATGTTAGTTATGGTGTTGGTTCCCCATATGTGTCTGTAAACAACAATGATGTTGATGCTCAGAGGATCGAGCCTATTTCATCTGCACGACCTTCCAAAGAGAAAGACCCTGAAGAGAACACCCAACTTGTGGAGAATGTTGCTGACTCTAATGATCCTCCTTCTGAGGATCAGCTTATGATCATAGGGTCCTCCAGCATAGCGGATAGAGTTCGAAGCAGGAAAGGTACAAGTGCCAAGGCAACAAAGTCCTCCTCTAAAAGGAAGTTGATATGCCTACTCCTCCCTCTCGCACCACCCGTCAGAAGAGTGCACAAGGCAAGGCATTGCTTCATCCAGCTCTCGAAGGACCTAGTGATAAGGATATTCATGGTAAGCCTGCAACCCTGTATTGAAATTTTTTTATAATTCTTTAGTCTTCTAATTGTATGACTTCTGCAGGTCTTCTTGATACAAAGGAGCTTCCGACCCCCTTAGCTTGTCACTTGCTGGTGGAGCATGTGACTCCAACTGGTTGGACCGAGGCGTTGGAAAATTTCAATGGAGAAGTTGTGTGACCTTCATGATAAATGTTATACTAGGGCTGTTCTTGACACCACCTGAATACCCGGACCAAAGAGCTTCTTCGTGCTGTGAAATCTGCAAGGGAAGAGATGAACGTGATGCTTTCCAAGGAGAAGGCACGAGATCAGTAATATGCAGATCTTTAGGCAAAATGTGAAGAGGCAATGGAGTATTTTAAGAAGAATCCATTGGCTCATGACCTTCGAAAAGATATCAAGAAGTTTGAGCAGCAACTTGCTGATAGTAGTGCTGAGTGTAGCAGGCTAAAGCTTGAGGAAACCAAGATCATAGGTTACAAAGAACAGATTGTTGCTTTGATATCTAAATGTGCTGGTTATGAAGCTGAGAGGACCAGGCTTGTGGAGCAGGAGATTAAGTTGAGAGAGGATGTAGATGGGCTAAATATTCGTTGTAGGATGCTTCAAAAGGATAGGGCTGATGTGGTCTCCAAGGTTGTCCCCTACATAGCCATGGAGCTTTACCATAGCGATGAAGTTAGAGAAGTGGTGGGAAGGCTGGTCAATGCAGCCATCTTTTATGGCAAGTGCACCACCTTGAAGGAGATAGCAGCAACATGTAAACATGTCGTTCTTGCTGATGTACCCTACTACCGGTTAACAACTGAGAAAGAATATGATTAAGTCGTAATGCCCTATCCACTGCTGAATACCCCTTCCTTGCTGAAGCAATGAAAGATTCTATGACATCCATCGAAGACCTCCTCTCGAATAAGCCAAAGAAAGTTCAACCAATTTCTCCCAGCAGGAAGACCCCTTCTGCCAAGCTTCTATCACCAGGACCAGTTGATTCTACCCATTCCAAGAACCAGTGAAGGCTACCATGTTGGTAGTAATTTGGCCCCAAGGATGGTATGTACCCTTTTAAACAATTTTTCAGTTGGTGCTTTCCAGGCTTAGGCCTGATGAAACAATTTAACTTTGTGCTTGCTAAGGCTGTGGCCTTCTCCAGACAATGTTTCAAAGTTATCGTTGTAGGCTATGACCTAATGCTAGGTGTGCTAGCGTAATTTTAATATCTACAGTTTAGAGACTATGTCTTGACTTTGTTTTGATGTTTATTCTTCTCATACGTTACATATACACGTATCTTATTTTACAACCTAAGGCGTATGGTAGATACATAGCCTCATTGTGTGTAAATTCTGCACCAAGAATATAGCAATCATATAATTTAATTGCTGACAGAAGGTTGCAACCCACTCCATCTTTATCCTTTGGGTAACATAAGGCTTGGAATACCTTAAGACCACTTAGGAAATGGGAATCATTTCTTCCAAGCTACTTTTTACTTTGGTCCCAGCTAAACTCTTTACTTCTTCTATTCTAAAAGCATCATTCTCATTAGTTCTCTCCAGTCTCCTATTCTCAAACATTGCCCCATAATCATTTCCCTTTTTGGTCATAGTTTTCATTACCTTGTGCTGGAAATTGTCTTTGGGCCCATAACCGGTTTCCACATGCCATTTGTAGCAGTGATTAGCAATCCGTCGAATAGATTCCAAAGCCTGGTCGGGCGTCATGCCTGGAATAGGTTTATGTGAATCAAAAAGTTGACGGGTCTCGATGTTAATTCCCCTATAAAAAAACATAGACAATTTGGTGCTTATTTAGGTCATGAGTAGGACAACGATAGAGAAGCTCATTGTATCTTTCCCATGCTTGATACATGTTTCTTCGTTCCCTAGAACGAACTTATAGATATTACTGAGAAGATTAGCAATTTTCGAAGGAGGGCAGAATTGTTGTGTAAACTCTTTCCTGAGTCGACCCCAAGTTCCCTTGCATTCGGCAGGGAGTCTATTAAACCATCTTTTAGTTGTTCCCGTGAGAGTCATAGGGAATATTTTCACCACAACCGAGTACCTGGAAACATTCCGGATGCTAAAAAGAGAAGACAAATAAAGCACTTCCTCCACATGATCTTGCACATCTTCATTCTTGTCTCCTGAAAACTGTAATTCATGCAATTCCCAGATGAACTGGTCTGGAATAGAGAATTCCGCCATCTTAGAGTCTTGTGCGAAAGCCCTTTGGCAGTTTATGTTTGTTTTTTCCAAATAATGTTCCATTGTTAGCCCGTCAACACTAACTTCATCAATTGCTTCGAGCTCAGCATCAGATTGATCAGACTCATAAAATGAGAAGATATTATGGATAGGAATGGGGAAGTAGTCTTTTCTTGTCCGGATTGTCAAATGGAGTGGCCAGGAATGGCTTGGAGCTTCTTGTTTTGAATCCTGACATTACAAAAGAGAAAGAGAATTAAATAAAAACATACTTATTAAAAATCCTAATATAGCTCCTCGGCAGTGGCGCCAAAAACTTGATGCAGGATTTCTGACCAGGTTTTCATATTTATAATTGTCTCGTTTACATATGGTCTACCTTATGCAATTACGGGCAGTGTACCCGGTTGTGTGTAGTGTAGTAATTGGTAAACCCGAGGTCATCCTAAGAGCTATGTGAGCGGATTCTAAATTAAGTCTATGTGTCACTGGTTTTAACTGATAGAGGTTGAAATGATTAATTAAACTAAAAGCAAGAAATAAAAGTGCGAAAATAAATAGAGGTTGTGATCAATAGAGGGAAAGTGTGCTAACCTAATTACTCATCCCATCGCGTAATGTCTATGTTTTATTACTTCCAATTGATTCAAGTGGGGGTTTAATTCGCTAGGACAGCATTTGGTCAATTCGTCCTAACCTATCAACAAAGGTTCCTACCAGACGTCAAATTTTTACCCCTTGGGGAGTCAAGGGTTCATAGTCACCTAAGCCAAGTCATTAAGTACCCTACATGCAAGATTCGAAATAATGAGTGCCTGGGCGCTAGCATCTTAGACACTCATTCCTAACTTCTTAAGTTCATCCGGACGACCGATGATCATTTGGTCAGTTCGCACAAGATAGGAAGGATCGTCAGTTGGTCAATTCTTACCCTTCCCAACTCTACCTAACTACTTAAGATCAGTTGGTCAATTCTCCTAAGCAACTAGATACGACCGCATTTCAAAACTACCAAAGCTAGGGTAACTACCAACGAACTATGCATGCATACACTAGAAAAAATTATACGGAAGCATGAAAACATACACAATACATTCAAGGAATCATAACTAGGCTAGCACCAAAGGTGCTTAGCCGATCATATTAAAAGAAACAATGAATTCGATGTTTAACATAATGAAAGACATTAATTAATAGTAAAAGATAGAAATGATTGCTAATGCTTATCGATGTGGAGTGATTCCTCCATTAGAGATGGCTCCGTATGCTCCGAATGATCTGCCTTTAGAACCCTCTTCACGTTCTCTGACTTTGAGTTTTGAGTGAATGATGTGAAATGCATAAATTAGAGCTTGTGTTTATAGGCACGATCCTAGTTACAGCATAACTTAAGTTGAGAGTTACGTCGTAACTTTAATTATCCTCCAAATAATACTCTCGTTAAATAGGCTACGGCGCAACACTTGGTAAAGGTTACGCCGTATCTTCAATACAGAACTCATTTAAGAGGACTATGGCGTAATGCTTGTTGAGGAGTTACGACGTAGTTGATGGAGGCGTGAAATATTGCTTGACCTAGATAATTACGGCGTAACCTTAGTTGGGAGTTACGCCGTAACTGCAGTTGAGTTGGTCTTTTGAGTCAAAACACTAGCTACGGCGTAATCTGAGAGAATGAGTTATGCCGTAGCTTCTTCATAGTTGGCATACTATCATAAACCGTTAGGAAAATCTCCATATCCGCATCTCTTAAGCTCCAATGCTCATAATTTACCTGAAAGTGAAATATAAAGGAATACAAGTGTAAATCCATATAAATGATATAAAATATGAGCATTATCGGAGGAAATTGACATTTAAAAGTCAGGACTATTTGATGTTATCACCAAACACCACACCCCCAATACACATGACACATCCCATATGTGACTAGTGAGAGTAGGGTAGATATTGTGGACATGACTCTTTCTACAAGAGAAGAGGTGATCAAAATCCTTAAGTTCCATCTCAAAAGAACTCAAGATATGATGAAACAACAAGCAAATGATAGAGAGTATGAAACTGGTGGTTGGGTGTATTTGAAATTGCAACCATACAGACAAGTTTCAGTGAGATTGGGGAAGTAGAATATTTTTTTGCGTAAAAGGGTTAATTCACCCCGGTAAAATTCATTACACCAAAAAACATTGAAGTGCAATTGGCATGAGTGAATCCCATGTCCTCAGCCCGTTACATAGGCAATTATAATTTCAAAATGCAGAACAAACACACAGTTAACCGCTGGACAACCAATTACATTTAAAAAACAAAATAAATGTAATACAACTAGGTTATAAATAACCACGTCCATAGTGAGTAGCTCGATCATCGATAATAAGCATGGCCTTCCATATGAGTGCACCACCAACTACCACACACTTTCATCACCCGAAGCACTAGATATGAGTGAAAACGAAGAAGTACGGATCAAAAACATATACATAGGGTTATGAACAACCCGAACTTCCAAACGCCATGACAAAATCTGACATAAGAAGACATTGGGAACGTCTCACTTATCCCATCCATGCGTACCAACAACAAAGTGGCTACATTAAGCAACTACACGAAAAAGGACGATGCTCCACAACCCAATACGCTTGGAAACCAGCAAACACAAATCGAATCAAGGGTCGCTACATCGAATCTTCCAAATCAACACATAGGGCCTACAAATCCTTAACTACAATGCCACGTTAGTAGTTGAACCGAACCACCCCAAGCAACAACCTCCAACTATCCATTGTATCATAGATCATAACAATCATAATAGCCAAACATCACCAATCCGGAATAATACAAGTGGATACTAACCGAATAGAGTTAAAACCCTAATATTCAAAGTTGGCCACCTCAGAAATGACCAACACATATCCCTTAACGTCCCCAGATCTGTAAGAAATAGTGAATATTGAAATATTCAAATCAGATCAGACGCAAAAATGAGCCATAGGGTTCTTCAAAACAACCCTAACGTACCAAATAACTTCTCAAGATACACCATATAAGATTAAATACCAAAACAGCTTAACTTCCAACTCCCCAACCCACAAACAAACCTGACTTCATCACTTTGAAACCCCACAAAGCACGTACAGCGAATCACACCCACATACATGTAATGCGTACCATGAAGAATAAACAAAACCCTAAAAGATATCAAGGTTTCGTAACCATTAAGCTTAGACAACCATAATCAGAGGAAGTAAAAACCATAAGGTTTTATATGCGTTTAGAAACAATAACCATCCACGATTCATAACATGTAAAAGTTGACAAAAAAAATAGATGAAATCACAGAAACTCAATTTGTCACCACCAATCACCAAAGCGAACATGTAAGAAAAATAAATAGCACCGTCCCATGATAACCAAGATAGTACAAACAATTAATTGGTTAAAACTGACCCACATGTGAATACAGATTTAATAAATTAAGAGGTATCAAGATCGCTTGATATGGAATCTTAGGGAAAAAAAGGTTCGCTTTTAGCCAATAGGATAAGAGACTTCGTTAGGTATACATGATAAAAGGTTTCAGCTGCCACTTCATAATATAAAAACACATCCAATTCAATGTATTGCATACCCAATAAATTAGAGGGTAGAGAGGACGTTTTGAAGAAGGTTTTATGGCCGGAAATTGAATAGGAAGTGGCGGCCAGAAATCTGATCGAGGAAGTAGAATAAGCTATCACACAAGTACTTTCGTCCTTTTAAAGTGATTTATAGGATAGGGAAGGTCGCTTATAAGCTGTAGTTACCCTCACAAGGTCAAATTCATGATGTTTTTCTCATTTCTCAACTCAAAAGGTGCAAGGGTCCTGTGATTCAAGCTGGAATGTTACCTTACTATGATGTTACATGACTCATTCAATCAAAACCTGTGGCAATCCTTGATAGAAAGATTGGGAAAGTGGGAAATGCAACAACAGTTTTTGGTGCATTGGTCCAATAGTTCACCAGAAGATGCCACATGGGAGCCCATATAAGACATTCAATGTCGATTTCTAAGTTTTGATGTGCTCGCTTAATCTTGGGACAAGATTTTTTAAAGGGGAAGGATTTATATGGGTCTCAAGTAAAAAAGTCAACACAATAGTCAAAGCGGGCAAAATACAAGAAAAATGAGCTGGAAAAGCTTCTAACAGCTTTTTCCGCCAAATTCTCTTTTACATACCAAAATCATTTTTTATTTCACAAATTAGCTAATCACTTGTAACTTTCTTACAATTATGTTTGTCACAACTCTTACAATTAATGAATCGAAATAATAAATCCCTTTACTAATTCTTGAGTGCAAATTCTTCTTAATTGTGTTCTAGATTAGTAACAGTTCTCATTTGAATCTCTTTGATTCCTGTAAGGGATGTTAATACATTTGTTACTGATCATGCTATTTAGTTCATAAAGAGTGCCATTTATTGTTATTGCATTGATCGTAATTGTTAGGATTGATAAAATCCTGTAGTTAAAGAGTCGGTCACCTCAAGTATATGTATTCGTTAGTAAGCTCGTAGTCGTAGTTATTTAGTGTTAGTAAGTAGTTTGTTAAGTATCACCGTGGAGGACGGAGGGGTCTTTACCCACTGTATGCCTGATCCACAGCCTGTAGGAGGCGTGTTGATAACGCCTAAAATGAACATGTTTTTAGTAGCGTTATTGTTGGTTTTGTGCATGATAATTGGCTATATTTACTCATAACTGTTGCAAAAGTGCAAAAGATGCGTATTGTGTATGAATATATAGCTAGGTATCACAAATGATGAAGAAATGAAGTTTTTATGCACATTTGGAAGATTCCCAAGAAAGAAAGTCGGGCAAGGAAGATTTTGGACTCAATTATTCGGAAGCGCAATGATTTCTAAGTATCTACAGCAAGGAAAGATCAAGTTTTGCCTTGGAAGTCATAAGCAAGAGCAAAGAGTTAGGCATGAATCAAGAAAGTCAACCAAAGTCAACAATACAACACTCAACCGTTCGGTCGTGACCCGTAACCGGATCCGGTTGTGTAATGGTCAAAACGGAAACCGATCCGGTTGCATGGTCTGCAGTTACACAAAGTTGCATTTAATGTTGCCTTAACTCCCCATAATCATTAGAGGCCGATCATTTCTTGATATTAACTTGTTGGGAACGTTTTTGGCCAGTTATCCAAGTTACTTTGGCTATATATTGAACCTAGACTTAGTTTACTAAGTGTGACACAACCCAAAGTGTAATAGTTTACACCAAAATTATTACCAACCATTTTATTCATCCCAAAAGTTTAGTAATCACAGTAAAACGTCCAGGAGGTTGGAGAGAGCAATTCTCATCCATTGTTTTGGTTATTTGGAGTTATACGGTTAAGCTAGGTGATTGGAGGCGTGTAGTTGCTACAAGCCACAAATTCTAGTTCTTGTAATCGCAAAATTTTAGGTATTCTATGAACTTTGTTATTGATTTCTATTCTCTTGAGTTATTGGAATTACTTTGTTATTTCTTGTGTTTTGTTATTATTATCATGGAGTAGTTTTGGATATACTTGTGTGTTGGGTTGTAGGAAATCATACTAGTGTTCTCATATGTGATGCATGTATATATGATCTTGTTTAAATAAGTTTGTTGGAAAAATACTAGTCTTGGTTTGATTTTTCGGTAAAACATGTTTTAAGAAAAAGGACCGAAAGGATTTCTCTTGTGTTTTATTCCGAAAAGTTGAGTGACAAACTACTATGGGGATATGGTGATTGACAACCACCATGTTTACTTATTAAAACAAGACTAGAAATATTTTCATCACGAAAGGTCGAAAGATTCGTAAGAACGAGTTTAATAAGAACATTTTACAAACAAATGGATTTTCTAAAGGATAATCATTAGGATAAGGACCGAAAGGATTATCTATATGTTTTTGTTCTTAGAATGATTTTTACAAACATAAACCATGGTTGGAAATCATTTGCTTATGATTTGTGCATCACATCAAGAGTTTACACCAAATCTTCATGAACATTACTTATGATTGCCTATAGACTACACACAAGTATATATATATTTCTTATTGTTGAATTTCACTATAACATCACTTTTTGAGGAAGCCTTGACAAAGCTTTCTTGTTTCAAAACTTTTTAAGAAAACAATTTCGAACACAAAATCCCTTGGGACGATCTCGACTTACCCACCTTTGCTATCGCGAACGAGTATACTTGCTCGTATGTGTTTATAGTATTAAGACGGTTAAATCGTGTTTATAAATTTTTAAAACTTTTACACACGTAGCACATCAAGTTTTTGGCGCCGCTGCCGGGGATTTTGATTTTTGATTTTTGAGTTAAGCAATTTGAGTTTGTTCATTTTCTGTAAAATTGGTTATTTTGGAATTGAATTTCGTGGAAAGTAAAAGAAAAAAAAATTGTCAGAAGCTAACCGATTCGGTTGCTCCCGCAACCGGATCCGGTTAGTACTCTCGGATTTATTTTTGTATTTTGATTTCATAGATTTAAGTTTATTCAGTGATTAGTGTTATAATTTTAGATTAATTCTTGTCATTTTTATTCTTATAGATTATATCTTTGTTGTTTATGTTTTCTTAGATTTTTAGTTTTTCTTTATTTTAGTTTTTTCTAGTTTATTAATCTTTAGATTAATTATTGTCTTAATTCGAATGATTATATATAGTTAATTTTCAGTTTTATGGTTTTAGTAATTTTAATGAGTAATTTTAATGAGTAGTTAATTTAGTTTTCATTTAATAGCTTGATTAATTAATTGATTAATAAAGGATAATGAGGAGTCTCAATTAATTAAGAGTTTTAAGTACACTTAATAGTAATTAATTTTAATTAATTTTTAAAAAAAAATAAAAAATAAAAAATAAAAAAATATTTTTGGTATCGATCTAACCGATCGGTTGCAACCCGCAACCGGATATGGTTAGACATTTGGGTTTAGTAGTTTACCACCAACCGAATCGGTTGGTGAGCCAACCGATCCGGTTGGAGCTCTCAGTAAAAAAATTTATACTTTTTAGATTTTGAGTTTTAGCTTATGTTTTTAGTTTTGTTAAGTGTCTTTACTTGCTTAGTATATGTTTCTATAGTTTGCTTTTATTTTTACTAACTCTAACGCTAATGATTTGGATTTTTGATTTTGGTTTTGTTTTGTCTTGTTTAGCTAGTTATTATGGATAGTTTAAGCGGAATTTCGGAATACCTTCGTAACTTGGATGAGATGTTCAAAGACACTGGAAGTTCATTAGAGAAGATTGGAGGTATCTTAGAAGGAAGTAAGAAAGATT
The DNA here is from genome assembly GCA_019973895.1 of Chrysanthemum seticuspe. NCBI lineage: Eukaryota > Viridiplantae > Streptophyta > Magnoliopsida > Asterales > Asteraceae > Chrysanthemum > Chrysanthemum seticuspe. The sequence continues at coordinate 225,114,956 of BPTQ01000008.1, read as the reverse complement.
TGGGAATTGATACGGTTAGTATGGAAGAAACGGGTGAAAACAAAGTTTAACTTCCTAAGAAGGGAAGAGTTGTGGTATTCACACAAGCACCTTTAACGGAGTATGATTCGCCACTTATGAGGTTTGGAACACCTTGTAGTGTAGAAGGGGTGAGTGCTTGGGACACGCAACTTAACATGGCTTATGGTGAAAATTACATTGTGGAGAAAGTTCTTGATCAAATTGGTCATATACGTTTGGATTACGAAGCATACGGAAGAAGAATGGTTAAGAATCTTAAGGTTAACATTCATGGGCACATTTTTGAAACAGATTTTGTTGTCTTGGAAGAAGGGAACGCGGATGAGCCCAATGTATGTTTTGGGCGAGATTTTCTTGTAACGACCAAGTGCCAAGTTGATTTTGCTTTGGGAGAAATGAGGATCAATATCACCGATTTGGAAGAAGGAAAAGGAGTGAACGAGATGCTTGTGGAGTTATGTGCTAATATGGAAAAGGAAGATGTGGAAATCGTAAAGATGGGGAAGGCAAGTAGGAAGAAAACCTCATCCAACAAACTAACTCCTACCACATCTACCAACAAAAATGATTACACACAATCATCACCTACCATATCAAACACTTTCAAACCGTTAACCGACGAACAAAAAGAAGCTATTTTGGAAAACCTTGAACAAAAGTTTCTTGAGCTAAATGAGAAAAAGCCGGTGATTGAGGTACTTCAAGATTACGTTCTCTACCGTAAGAAACTAGATGCGGTGATGCTAGCAAGAGCAAGATTGGAGGATAAAGATCTATCGGAGGAGGATAGAGATAGGATTTTGTTTAGAGGTATGCCACGTAAGGAGAAAGATCCGGGAAATTTTTTTTTGCCAATAAAAGTGAATGGGACTACACCAGTTTATGCCTTAGCCGATACGGGTTCAAGTGTTAAGGTTATGCCCTATCCATTGTTTAAGACGTTGGGTCTTAGTAAGCCGCAATCAAATCATTCGAAACTTACCATGGCGGATAATTCCCAAGCAAAAGCAATGGGGGAGGTGAAAAACGTAAGAGTTCAAATTGGTTATCAACCATACTTGGCTGATTTTCTAGTCCTAGACATTCCGGTTGATAAGAGTTTGCCACTTCTATTAGGAAGACCATTCCTACGCACATGTGGTGCAATCATAGACATGGGTAGAGGTACGATGACTATCGATGATGGGATCTCGAAACAAACCTATTATACCAAACCAAGGGGACCAGTTTTGGAATTCATGGAAGATTTAGAATTGATGGAAGCAGACGAGGACTTGACTTGTTTTGAAATAGGACGTGATGTCCAAGGAAACCCGATGTATGGACCATTAGCTCCACCATACTTTGATATTGAGGGTGAGATGGAACGCGCACTAGCGGTGGAAGCATTTTACAATCCATTCAAAGACATCATAGTTTACAAGAAGCTAACCGATTTCTTAGGTTCTTTACCAGTTCAACTCAAGAATTTGGAATGGAGACCCGAGGGGTCGGGCATTTACAAGAGACAAAATGGGGATGGAGAATGGCACGTCAAATTTGATATACTATGTCCGGATGGGAGAAGATTCATAAGGAAGTTCAAAACTTATGAAACATACCGTGAATTGACCGGGAAATTTCTAAGTGAGGACATCTTAAGGCATGAGTATTTCAAGAATTTCTAAGGAGAAACAAGGCACCATAATAAACAAGCAATTGTTTGCTTGAATTTCATGAACTTCTTTTTAATTTTATGGATTTAGGATTTCTTGTTTTTCATTTCAGTTTTATTTTTATTATTATGTTGAGGATATTTGGTTAATGCATGATGTTTATGAGTTTTAGTTAGAGTTTTAGTATGAGTTTATAAGTATGATGATTTGAGTTTTGAGATTGGATAATTGTTGAAATTTCCAAATGGTGGATGAATGTTGTGTGCATCTTTAACAGGATTTTTGAGTAAAAATTGTTGCTTGAAGGTAAAATGCCTAAGTAACAAGAAAAATGCAAAATTTGGCAAAAATGCAAACCGAAACGGTTGTGTCCATGACTGAACCGGTTGCATACAAGTATATATACCAAAAATTTACTTTTTCCAGAAAAACACACACACACTAATCCTCCAGCTGGGTTTTGCAAAAATTCGACCAATAGAAGCTAATTGAAGATTGTTTAAGTTGTGGAAGATCATCATGGCACCCAAACAAGTAAGCATCTGCATTCAATTAACTCAATTGAGGTTTAATTAGAGCATTTGATTCGAATTGCATTTTAGGTCACTAATTTGGGGGTTTTGATATAATTCGAATTAAGTTGTAATATTTTAGGATTAAGTGGGTAATTGATATAGTAATGCATTGCAAATAGAATTGTAGTGATTGATTCAACATGGAATGAGTATTAGATGATTAAATTTTTGGATTTAATTAGGTTATGCCATTGAATCAAGTTAAGTTGCAATTGGTGATTCCTAGTGGTAGATGATGCGTTTTTAATGAGTAATAGATGCCACATTGTTGATTAGAACAAGTAATTTAAGAGTTGAGGTCTTATTTGTTGAGTTCTAAGTTGATGAATGTGTGATGATTTGAGGTTTGGAAAGCAAATTTAGAGTAATGTGAGGATGTAGAAATCATTGATGATGTTAGAATGCAGTCTAGGAGTGGATTGGATTTAGAAAAATCGAATGGGTGATGGATTAGAAGGCAAAAGCCTTATGCAGGATGAGAAACCGATCCGGTTGCGAAGCGCAACCGATCGGTTAGATTTGGCCATTAGGTGTAACCGATTCGGTTGCCCTGCAACCGAATCCGGTTCCAGGTTCTGTGTTGATTTTTTTTCAAAATTTTGAAGTGGAACTTAGAGGCTTCCATGGACCTTCCCGTTTGTTCTAACACTCTTATATTGGCTTATAATTGTGATTTCTACAGAGAATTGTTGTAGGTAGTTCAAGCTCGGGACCAGTTACAATTAACCCGATTGTTACCAAGTTTTGCCAAAGGAACGAGAAGAAGAAAGTCAAGTATAGCTTGAAGACGGAAGCAAATGCCAACCTAAAGTTCAAAGATCTCACCGACGGGGAAAAACATGCTTTCCGGGAACGATTGTCAAAATTTCAAAATAGGACATGTTTGGTTCCGAGGGTGATTGATTGGGATTTGTTTGAAGAATATGATTGTGAAGAGGAGTTGAGAAAAATGATGCGGACATCTTATGTGTATCCGGCGGATGGGGATTCGTTTGATGATTGCTCATGGGAAAGAGCATTCAACGTTAACGAAGAGGTCTATCGAGAATGGTGTATGGAGTTCTTTTCAACCATGTATTTTGAGAGAAAGGTGAATGTTCGGAGCTTGATGGAGGAAGTTTGTGTTTGGTTTAGGCTTTGTGGACGGGATCATGCTTACACTTTGCCAGATTTCGCTGTTGTTCTTGGCTTGTACGAGCCACATGAGGTTAAGCATCGATTATTTGAAGCTCACTTTTCGAGGCTTCGGAGGTTTGAAAAAGACTACCCTAGTGTGCCCACTTATTGGAATCGAGTGGGAGATCCTTCTTGTACAAGGAGGAATGTTGCAACCATCAGAAATCCGTTAATGAGGATACTTCACAAGTTGATAGTGACTGGGCCGTTTAATAGGTATGGAAGCAGGGACAAATGTCAGAAACCGGACTTGTGGGTTATGATGTTATTGGAGGAAACTAAGGACGGTAATGCGGTTTGGCAGATAGCCGAGTATTTATCTAGGAGGGTCCCGGGAATCAAAAGTAATATCAACATTTGTGGAGGACATTTTGTGACAAGGTTGGCAAGAAATCTTGGGTATTACAATGATAGTGAGTTGGCTAAGTGTGAAGAGCCAAAGTTTAGTGAGAGGTGGAGTGCAAATGGTTTTGGAAATGCTTTGAATAGGAAATTGAAAACTTTGGGAGCATGGATTGAACCGCAACCGCAACAACAACAACCACCACAACAGCAAGAAAATATACCGATGGGGAACGTGAAAACGGGTACGTCCAATAGTTTTGATTCAGGTTGGGGAGAGTGGAACCAGAATTTAGATGAAATTCAGTGTAGGGATCTGTGGAGAGACTCGATGATGTTGAGAAACAATTACATCAATGATTATACAATGCCTATCTTTCAACACATGGCTCAAGAAGCCAATTACGAGTTGCCATCCTACAATCCACCCAATGTTCCACCATATCCTTTCCCATACACTTCTTATCCTGGACCCTATTCATATCCATATCCTGGATACGCACCATTTCCTGATCCAGTGCCCGCATATGGTAGATTACCCGAAGTTGGTGGAGCAAGCTATGATGTTGGAGGATCGTCATCAGGAGTTGGAGGAAAGAAGAAGAAGAGGGGAGTTCGTTCGAAGATTGTGGATGAGAACTATGTAACCGAGAGCGGTGATGATGATGAGTATGATGATGAAGAAGGTGACGAGATGAGCGAGGACGATGAGTGATCATGGATCATTCTTGATTTATGGTTTCAAAAACAATGGTTATCATGTGTTAAACAATATTATCTCTATCTCTTAACTATTTCTCTAGGATGATTATCATACTTTGTTTTACTTTGTTTTTAGTAGCACTTGGATTGTTTTGTTTTGTTTTGTTTGTGTATTGTGTATTGCAGTTTTGTTTGCAGGATGGATGTGTCGAAAGCTTATTGATGGTCAAATATTCGGAGTTGGATAGCTCACATGCTTTCTTATGACCAAATATGCATATTGCATATTCTATCCCGTGGTATCTTTTGACTGTTTCTTTTTCCCATTTTCTTTACTTTGAAGTTCATTTTTATTACATTGAGGACAATGCAAAACTTAAGTATGGGGAGGGAAGAAAATAGGAAAAATGATACGCATTTTTAATTTTTAGCTTTTATTTTTATTTTTAGATAACTTTTGGATACATGTAATTAGAAGGAATTTGCCCTTGATTGTCTAGTTGTTTTCACACATTATCTACATATATTAATAATAACTTGGGTATTTCAATGGTAAAATGAGGTTTTTTTAAAAATTTTGATTTGAACCAAATTACAGAAGTAATTCATTTTGGATTCGATAGCATTTTCTAGCGCGCATTATAGCCTTTTTCCACTTAATTGAGAGGTTTCTTTTTGTATAAAATAGATCTTTTGTTTTATATTTGCTATGAGTGTGCCGGTGATTATGTCGATTCTAGAACTTGTACTAGTTATGCATGACGGTTAAAATCACTCTCGAGTGATGAAAATATGTTCAAGTGATAAGAGGCATCGTAGGATTTAACCCAAATGGCCTTCCATTTTACATCTTATGATTTTTAGCTAACCACATCGGTTAGTTAACCACCCTTATATGGACCTATTTGTTAGTGCTCATCCTTAGCACTAGATACCCTTAGTTACACCCTTTGAGCCAATCTTTTCATTTGTTAAAATCCAGAAAAATACAAAAAGATTTTACACTTTAAACCTTAGCCAACCCTTGTCATGTCTATTGGTTTGTTGATAGTTTTTTGGAATGTTGGATTGTTTTTGATGATTATGAAGAAGCTACACTTTGTCTATAGTGTGTACCATTCTCCAACAAAGATGAAGGAGACGTCTTTCTCATTTGTAATTTTTGTGGTGTATGCTTACACTAAGTGTGGGGGGAATTGTTAAAAAAAAAAAAAAAAAAAGGCCAATGAGCTATATGAAGAACATTGATTAGCCGATGAGCTAAATTTAGTTATACATATTTGCGGAGATCGATATGTGAAGAGGAGAAATAATCATTTTCGGGATTGTGGTTTGTATGATGGCTAGCAACATGGAGGTTTAGACTTGACTTTATTTTTCTTTTAACACCAATTTCATAAACCATTCCATGCCTTATCCATACCTTTTATAAACCCGTAGCCTTAACGATATAACCCGAATAAAAGCCCTCTTTGATGAATTTATTTTCTTTGTTTTGATATTTGTACAAGCTTATGGTAAAGAGCATTGATCATGACTAGGCATTGAGTAATTTACATATACCCACCAATATATGAGTGTTGAGTGAATTCTTAAAATCATTCGTGAGGTGTTCTAGTTATGTTATCTAAAGTGCTTGGTTCATTTTTTTTTAAGTTTTTCACATAGTAAAAGCAAATTAATGATTATCTCTTTTGGGATGATTGTTAAATTTTTGGAAACACGGTGTCAAGACCATTGAATTCGATTTTTGCAAATGTTAAACCTACTCGAGGGCGAGTAGAACCTAAGTGTGGGAGAATTTGATAACGCCTAAAATGAACATGTTTTTAGTAGCGTTATTGTTGGTTTTGTGCATGATAATTGGCTATATTTACTCATAACTGTTGCAAAAGTGCAAAAGATGTGTATTGTGTATGTATATGTAGCTAGGTTTCACAAATGATGAAGAAATGAAGTTTTTATGCACATTTGGAAGATTCCCAAGGAAGAAAGTCGAGCAAGAAAGCTTTTGGACTCAATGATTAGGAAGCGCAATGATTTCTAAGTATCTACAGCAAGGAAAGATCAAGTTTTGCCTTGGAAATCATCAGCAAGAGCAAAGAGTTAGGCATGAATCAAGAAAGTCAACCAAAGTCAACAATACAACGCTCAACCGTTCGATCGTGACCCGTAACCGGATCCGGTTGCGTAATGGTCAAAACGGCAACCGATCCGGTTGCCAGTGCAACCGATCCGGTTGCATGGTCTGCAGTTACACAAAGTTGCATTTAATGTTGCCATAACTCCCCATAATCATTAGAGGCCGATCATTTCTTGATATTAACTTGTTGGGAACGTTTTTGGCCAGTTAGATAAGTTACTTTTGCTATATATTGAACCTAGACTTGGTTTACTAAGTGTGACACAACCCAAAGTGTAATAGTTTACACCAAAACTATTACCAACCATTTTATTCATCCCAAAAGTTTAGTATTCACTGTAAAATGTCCAGGAGGTTGGAGAGAGCAATTCTCATCCATTGTTTTGGTTATTTGGAGTTATACGGTTAAGCTAGGTGATTGGAGGCGTCTGGTTGCTACAAGCCACGAATTCTAGTTCTTGTAATCGCAAAAGTTTAGGTATTCTATGAACTTTGTTATGGATTTATATTCTCTTAAGTTATTGGAATTACTTTGTTATTTCTTGTGTTTTGTTATTATTATCATGGAGTAGTTTTGGATATACTTGTGTGTTGGGATGTAGGAAATCATACTAGTGTTCTCATATGTGATTCATGTATATATGATATTGTTTAAATAAGTTTGTTGGAAAAATACTAGTCTTGGTTTGATTTGTCGGTAAAACATGTTTTAAGAAAAAGGACCGAAAGGATTTCTCTTGTGTTTTATTCCAAAAAGTTGAGTGACAAACTAGTATGGGAATATGGTGATTGACAACCACCATGTTTACTTATTAAAACAAGACTAGAAGTATTTTCATCACGAAAGGTCGAAAGATTCATAAGAATGAGTTTAATAAGAACATTTTACAAACAAATGGATTTTCTAAAGGATAATCATTAGGATAAGGACCGAAAGGATTATCTATATGTTTTTGTTCTTAGAATGATTTTTACAGACATAAACCATGGTTGGAAATCGTTTGCTTATGATTTGTGCATCACATCAAGAGTTTACACCAAGTCTTCATGAACATTACTTATGATTGCCTATATACTACACACAAGTATATATATATTTCTTATTGTTGAATTTCACTATAACATCACTTTTTGAGGAAGCCTTGACAAAGCTTTCTTGTTTCAAAACTTTTTAAGAAAACAATTTCGCACACAAAATCCCTTGGGATGATCTCGACTTACCCACCTTTGCTATCGCGAATGAGTATACTTGCTCGTATGTGTTTATAGTATTAAGACGGTTAAATCGTGTTTATAAATATTTAAAACTTGTACACACGTAGCACATCACGTGTCTTGTAAGAACCTATAAATACCCTTTTCCTAAAAAGTAAAAGGGTTGGAGCTTTTCATAATATCATTTTTCTTTGTCTCACTAAGTTCCCAACTCTCTTCCATTTTCTCTCTCTAGAACATCAAACCATTCGACCCATATTGTGTTATGTGATGTGTTTATGAAAACCAATATGTTACAAATGGTATCAAGAGCCATGGTTTGATCACTCATCTTTTATGTTCTTGGATTTCTAGTGGTTTTTATAAGGTTTTTGGGTTTGAATGAGTTTAGAGTAGTTTTCATCATTTGGATCATTTCTTGTGTTAAAGTTTGAATTTTGATAGTACTTGTGTGTTTAGAATCATTATAAGTGTTTAGGTTTTCGTTTGGAAGGCTTGAATCATCGTGGTTGGATTGTTTTTGGATTGAAAAATGTTGTTTTTGAAAGTTTCAAGTATGCGATTTGATTCTCGAATACAATTTCTTTTATGCGATTTTTCCTGAAAACTATGCGATTTGTCTCATTACTGAACGCTTGTTGAAGCGGTTTGTCATAATTTGTATGCGATTTATCATATTTCGTGAAACGATTTTACTAGTATGCGGTTTGTCTATTGAGACAAAACGACAAGAAAGGACAAAGTAGTGGAAGTAGTAGGTGTACTTGTGTACTATGCGATTTGTCAGGTTATGCGGTTTGAGTGTTATGCGATTTGTCTGCTAAGCATTTTGTCAACTTAAGTGATTTGTCTCTTAAGCGATTTTTTAATCAAGCGATTTGACACTTAAGCGTTTTGACACTTAAGTGATTTGTCAAGGGTGCTATTTGAATGAAGCGGTTTGTTAAGGGTGCGTTTTGACTGAAGCGGTTTGTCAAGTGTGCGATTTGTCTATTGAGACTTGTCGTTTCTTCGTGTTACATCTTGATTTAGTAAAATCCCGTGAAAGAATCTATTTCCCGGTTTAATCAAAGAGTAGTAAAATTCCGTGGAATCTGTAATCATGTCTACAATCACTTCTTCCGTTGCTGATGACGTTCAAGCTATAGGATCTGATACTCGTCCTCCCATGCTGGATAGAACCGATTATGACTCTTGGGCTCAAAGAATCAGACTCTATTGCTTAGGAAAGGAAAATGGGGTTAACATCCTTAAGTTAATTGATGAAGGACCATATCAAATTGAGACTACCAGAGATATCCTTGAAACTGCTGCTAATGGTTCATTTGTATTGGGATTGGATAGGCCAAAGATGTATGATGAGCTTGATGATAAGGAGAAGAAGAGATACGATGCAGACATCAGGGCTTCAAACATTATACTTCAGGGTTTACCCAAGGACATTTACAAGTTGATCAATCACAACACTGAAGCTAAGGCAGTATGGGACAGGGACTTTGATGACTAAAGAAGACAGGGAGTCTCAGCTGTATGATGACTTTGATGAATTTAAAATGAAATCAGGGGAAAGTGTTACTGAATATTATGTGAGATTCCACAAGCTTGTGAATGATATGAGGAATATCAAAATGACAATGCCAAATATTCAGCTCAATTCAAAGTTTGAGAACAACATGAATCCTGAATGGCACAAATTTGTCATTGCAGTCAAACTGAACAAAGGATTGAGGAACACCAATTACGAGCAATTGTACGCTTATTTGCTCCAAAATGAGAAGCATGCTGCTTTTGAACGAATGGTCATGGAAAAGTTTAATACCAGTACTGGTGATGCAAGTTCTTCAAATGATTCAACCGCATTCTACACTAATGTGGGAATAACTACCAAAGCATCATAAGTTATACCTACTGGGGATGGTAACCACAAACTCATTCCAGATCCAAGTTATAAGCCTTCAGACTCATTCATGGAACAACTTGTCAATCAACTGGCTCTAATGGTTAAGCAAAACCTGAACTTTACTCCACATACCAACAATCATCTCAGAACTGCTTCTAATCTTCACAATCATGCTACGGTTAAGGATGGAAGGGAAGTTGTGCAAAACGTGCAGGGAAGGCAGAACGCTTATCTTCCACATAATGAGCAAGGAAATGTTGGGGTTGGTGCTGGTTATGGGAATGCTGGTATAGGTGGAGGATATGTAGGTAATCAGAATCGTGGAAGGAACATGGCCCAGGGACAAGGAAAGCCAATCAAGTGCTACAACTGTGGTAGAGAAGGACACATAGCAAGGAACTGCACTCTTCCAAAACGTCCACAAAATGCAGAGTACTTCAGGGACAAAATGCTACTGGTGCATGCTCAAGATTGTGGAGCTGTGTTGAATGAGGAAGAATTGCTATTCCTAGCTGAGGGAAATGCCAAAACTTATGATGGTGATGTGGATGAACAACCAGTGTAGGGTATGGGTCAAAACAATCCCAATGCATTTCAAGTTGCAGACTGTGATGCATTCGACTCAGATGTCGATGATGAACCAACTGCCCAGGCCATCTTCATGGCTAGCATTTCACCAATGGTCTCTCCAAAGGTCTGTTCACCACAACAGGCCAGTCCCTCCAAGGAATCGATCATATCAGAGGTATTACAATTATACGATGAGATTGATGGGCAAAAGATTCGCGACAAAGTATAATCAACTGAAATTATTGAATCAAATATTGAAAATGTGGGTAATAGCAATGTTGTCCCATATGATCAATATGTGAAACAAGATGAAAGTGAAATTGTACCAAGTGATGCATATTTTGCAGTCAATGATGACTATATTTTTTATGAATACACTGCATGTGCTCCTGATGATTCCTTAACCTCGGAACTAAATGCCCTTGGTTTAAAAATGCGTGCATCATTGCGTAAATTGCGTGCATCATTGCATTGCTTTTAGGATTTCGCATCATGATACCTAATGCGAGGCCATCCCAAAATGCACTCGCATTAGACCGCAATTTGCCGCATTTTTGTAATGCTAGCAATGGTCGCAATTGCCGCAATATAGAATTTAGGTCATTTTGAAAAAAAACAAACCATTTAGAAGAAGATAAAAATATTTTAATGGACTTTGAAAAATAAAAGTTGTTGAAAGACTTCTAAAACAAACACAATAACAACGTCCAAATTACCCTACATCTAAATTACCCTTCGGTTCAAGATCATGCACCATTAACATGATTTGAAATCCCGCAAACAATCATCTTATTACAGCTTCATGTTATGAAATATTTCATATTGTTCTTTGATCATAAATAATCATATATGTTAAATAGTTGAGTTGAAAATCATACGTGTGATTAAAATTTGACTAAAATTTTTAGTTTTGACTTTTGTTGTTGATTTGGTAATGAATGAATTATGATTGTTAGGCACTGGTATAACTTATCAGTATACCTTTAACACATTATAATATCATGTCATCATATATATGTATAGAATAGACTTTAATCATTCATGTTCAACCGCATTACTACTAACAATAACAAGGATCTAGAAATTATGGAATTCAAGATCCTAAAATTAAAAATAAACTTACATGTTCATCCTATTCGAAAGTAATTAAAGAAGGAGTTTCTCGTTTAAAACAAAATTTAGTTGGAGTTTATAATGTTGTTTCTAAGTGTTTTATGTCCTGACTAATTGACTTATTCGTTTTACAAAATAGATTATTTGCCTATTTTTTTGTGTCTTTGTGACTTATTTGTAAATTTATTGCATTTACTTGGTAATTTTTTTAATTTACTACGTATAAATAATTTTTGTATTTTTTAATACGAAACGCATCGCGTCCAAAATGCGCTCGCATTCGCAACACGCATCACGCATCGGCCTCTGGTACCTTTAACGCACCGGATCGCAAAACGCAATTTTAAACCAAGTAAATGCCTATAAAGAACAAGTTGCCATATATGAACAGCATGCTAAATTTGAACTGACTACCCGTGAGCAGGAGATGGATAACCAAATACGTACAAATATTAGAAAAAGTAATTTTAGGAAAGAAATGTTAAAACAAGAGTTAAACTCCTTACAAGAAAAGCTCAATAAAATTGTTAAGCAAAAGCAAGAACTTCAAGAAAATGTAAAAGTGCTTAAACAGGAATTTTATGCTAAGGAATCAAAACTTATAAATGACTTTTCCAACCTAAAAACTTTGAAAAACTAACTTGAAAACAAACTGTACGTACAAGGGAACACCATTCAGACTGCTCACATGATCACTAAGCATAGAGTCTTAAGTGATAAGCATAGTATTCCCCTTGTAGAGGAACCCAATCCCGAGTATGGTAAAATAGCTAGAGCCGCTCAAAAGGTAGTCTATGGTGGTAATGAGATCCTTAAGCCTAGGCAAACACCATCATGTATAGGAAGCACTAAAGAGGATAGAAAATTAGAAGATGCCTCTAGGGAGAAAATGGCAAAGAAGTTAAATGATCCTTGGTGTATAAAGAATAATATAACGCTTAAATCCCATGATTACACTAAAGAAAAATGGATGGCCTTGAATAAGTTTAAACCTCAAACTCAATTAAACCCTGAGCAAGTGTTCTGGAAGAAAGATTTGGATAAACAAAAAATCGATAATCTTATTGAGAAGAATCCTCCTTGTAGGAAATTGCCTCCAGCCACTGTGTATCCCCCAAATACACCTATGCATTTAGTGCCCAGAACTCTTTCTACTCAAAGCAAGACATTAATCAGCCTATATGTAGTTTATCAATTATTTGTTTATTTTGAGAAAACATGTAAGAAGAGAATTATACCCATAGGGATTACTGAAGGGGAAAGGCGTTTTGAGAAAACTAAAGAGTGTTATTTAACTGAGGTCATGCCTTTCTTTAAACAACTAAAAGAACAATTTGAGAGTCTTCAAAAGGGCATAGATACAGAGATTAAAGAAATGAAAAGGTGTTTAATGAAATGGAAATTGAGGTCAAAGACTATGAATGTGAGCTTAAAAGTAATGAAATTGAGAGGAAAAATATGCATATCTTAAATGATAACTTGATTTCTAGATGTGTTGCCCGGGATGTGTTCTACACTGCTACAAATTATTCTATTACTGCTTCTCAATTTCATGAATTATCTGTTGCCTTGAAAGTTTCCCATGATCATGTCATTGAGCTTGAGTCCATAAATTCAAAATTGTATGAGAAAATCAAACATGATGATCATGATAACTTGGTCAAACATTTTTCTAAATTGTAATTTGAACATCTTGCTTTGTAATTAAAATATCAACATCTAAAAGAAAATGCTAAAACCTCAAATGCTAAGACATCCTCTGATGCTCCTGAGTTTGATACAGTTTTTGAAATTAGCAAACGTGATGAACAGATTCGAGCTCATTATAACACGATCAAAAGATTGAAAACCCAAATCTCAAAATTAAAGAGTGAAAAGAATGATGTAACTGGCTCCCTAATTCCTCCTCCTTTAGATTCTCAGAATTCTCAGAATTTTCATCTTCAAAACATCATTAATGCATTACAACATGAAAATGAATATTTTCTAGCGGAAAATTAAAAGGTTAAATTGCATTTCAAAGAGTTATATGAATCAATTAAAGTCACTCGTGACAAGAACAATTAAAAGGTAACTTCTTTGCAAAATGAAATTGAGAATCTGAAGAGTCAGGTAAAAGGGAAAATGCCAATCAACAATTGTGAGACTACTGCATCAAAGGTGTCTGCTTGTGTTAAATATGCTATGACTGTGAAGTACATTCCACCTCATCTTAGGAATAATGAACTTGCACTTCAAACATATTTTTCGTACCTTAAGGATAGTCTAGAATGTCTCCGTGAGATTGTTGAAGAGGATAAGATAGAGAAGCCACTTGGTAGTGCGATTAAGGATGCACGCTTATATGTCAAACGATCTCAAGAGCTATTAGAATGCCTAATAATTATAGGTCCTAAATTTGGTACTAAGAAAGATAGAGTAGTTATGCCTTGCTCTATGCCCAAAGTCAAGCAAGTGTCCTTTGATGTGCCTCCTAGTACTTCAGATCCCAGCACTTCTAGACCAGGAATGCAGAAAGTAGTGAAACCAACTCATGTTCCCATCATTCCCTCTACAGGAGTAATCAGTGACACTAAGGCAAGCAGGTCAAAGCCTACAGGAAATACAAAGCAAGATAGGACCTCGCAAGCTAAGAGTGATCAAGGGAAGGAAGTAGAAGACCAGGAACAATAAGTTTGAGTTTAATAAGAAGAATCGTGTTGATTCTAGTATTAGCTATAAGCGTACTGTAATTAATTCAAATTCTGCTACGATTTGCAAAACATGTAATGAATGTTTGGTTTCTGATACTTATCATGAATGTGCTGTTAATGAAGTAAAATATGTTGCTAAGTCTCCAGTCAAAACTGTTAGAACTGCTAACCAGGTTAAGGATGTCAGAAAACTAAGGTAGAAAAAGGTTAAAAAAACATTGGAAACTAACAGGAAAAAAATTTAGTAATGTAGGTTATCAATGGAAACCTACTGGTCGTAAATTCAATCTTAATGAATTGTGCCCTAAATTATCTAGATCAATGCCCATTAGGAAATGGATGCCCACCGGTAGAATTATACCTTTGAGAAGTGAACACACTTTGAATAGATCTACTGTCACTACTAGTCCTGCATCTACCTCTAATAATATCATTGATTCTGCTTCTGATGTGGGTGTTCCAATCTCATTTACTAACCAAATGGAACCCATTCTTGCATGGGGATCCAAATTATCCAGTCATCCATACTTGTCTGTGTTCAACTGCAGGTCATACAAATCGTTATGTGGTATTTGGACTCAGACTATTCCAAGCATATGACTGGAGATCGCTCGCGGCTCATGAACTTCGTGAGTAAATTCATCAGGACTGTTAGATTCGGGAACGACCACTTTAGGGCAATTATAGGTTACGGAGACTATGTTGTTGGTGACAGTGTAATTTCCAGGGTCTATTATGTTGAAGGTCTTGGTCATAATCTGTTCTCTGTTGGTTAATTCTGTGACTCAGATCTAGAAGTGGCCTTTAGAAAACATACTTGCTTTGTTGGAGAACTTGATGGTGTTGAACTTTTAAAAGAAACCCGTGGAACCAATCTGTACACCATCTCTATCGAAGACATGATGAAGTCCTCTCCAATCTGCTTGTTGTCAAAGGCTTCGAAAACAAATTCATGGTTATGGCATCGTCGTCTCAATCATTTGAACTTTGGAACCATAAATGATCTTTCTAGAAAGGACCTTGTAAGAGGTTTGCCCAGATTGAAATACGAGAAAGATCATCTTTGTTCGGCATGCCAATTGGGAAAAAGCAAGAAATACGCCCATAAACCCAAACCTGCAAACTCAATTATGGAAGTTCTTCATACTCTTCATATGGATTTGTGCAGACCCATGAGAGTGCAAACCATAAACGGGAAGAAATATGTGCTAGTCGTGGTTGATGACTATTCTCGGTTCACGTGGGTTAAGTTTTTGAGGTCAAATGAAGAAACTCCAGATGTCATCATCAAACTTATTAAACAACTGCAGGTTCGACTTAATAAAACGGTCAGAATTATCCAAACAGACAATGGAACTGAGTTTGTAAACAAAGAACTAAGTCAGTTTTACGAAAGCATTGGAATCAGTCATCAAAGAAGTGTTCCACGTACTCCACAACAGAATGGTGTAGTTGAAAGAAGAAATCGGACTCTTGTCGAAGCTGCAAGGACTATGCTGATTTACTCAAAGGTTCCAATGTTTCTCTGGGCGGAAGCTATTGCCACTGCATGCTACACCCAAAACCGTTCCCTTATTCACACCACTCATGGAAAAACTCCTTATGAACTTGTCCACAACCGTAAACCAGATCTTTCTTTCCTTCGTGTATTTGGCGCTTTATGCTATCCAACGAATGATGGTCAAGATTTAGGAAAGTTAAGAGCTAAGGCGGACATTGGATTTTTTGTTGGTTACGCACCAAACCGAAAGGGTTACCGAATCTACAAAAAAAGAACCCGAGATATCATGGAAACTATTCACGTCACGTTCGATGAGCTGTCTGAGCAAATGGCTCCTGGACAATCTAGTTCTGGACCCGCATCTCAACATTCATTAAGTAGTCCCATCAGTTCTTCTCTTGTACAAAATCCCTCACCTACATTTCCATATGTACCTCCATCGGGAGAAGATTTGAAGAAATTATTTGATCCAATGTTTGATGAATACTATGAACCTCTTGATAATGCCCATTCTACACCATCAACAGTGGCGGCTCCTAATCCAATCAACGAAGATAACCCAACTATTTATGTGTCTCTATCTCAAGAAGCGCCTACTGCAGATCACTCATCATCATCCTCAAATCCTCAATCCTCGAGTGTACATCCAGGAAATGTTACTGCCAACTTTGATGGAGATAATCCCTTTGCCACTTCAGAAGATGCACCGTTTGAAAATATATTCGCCCCTGAACCAACACCTGGATCATCTTCATCAGGGGATCCAAACTCTGCTACATCAGTTCCTCATCACCAACCACATGAACATCTCAGACAATGGATACATGATCATCCATTGGACAACATTATTGGGGACCCGTCTCGTCTGGTATCCACTCGTAAACAACTTGCCACAGATGCCTTATGGTGCTTCTTCAATTCTGTATTATCAAAGATTGAACCTAAAGATGTCAAAACAGCAATGTCTGAGGATAGCTGGTTTAGTGTTATGAAAGAACAAATCCATGAGTTTGATCGTCTTGATGTATGGGAATTAGTACCAACTCCAGATTGTGCTATGACCATTGCTCTCAAGTGAATCTTTAAAGTAAAACTTAATGAACACGTTGATGTTCTGAAAAATAAGGCAAGACTAGTGGCTAAAGGATACCGACAAGAAGAGGGTATTGACTTTGAGGAATTTTTTGCTCCGGTTGCACGAATTGAGGCTATAAGAATCTTCCTGGCTAAATATTGCGTTTCTGAATGGAGATCTCAAAGAAGTAGTCTACGTCAGCCAACCCGAAGGTTTTGTGAATCCAGAGCATCCTACCCATGTCTATCGCTTGAAGAAGGCCCTTTATGGTCTGAAACAAGCTCCAAGGGCATGGTATGATACACTGTCAAAGTTTCTCTTAACTAATGGATTCAGCAAAGGAGAATTTGATCCCACATTGTTCACCAGAAAGTCAGGCAAACACTTAATTCACGTTCAAATCTATGTTGATATTATTTTTTCCTTGACCGACCCTAATGAATGTGACCGTTTTTCAAAGGAGATGGGCTCCAAATTTCAAATGTCTATGATGGGACAAATGTCATTTTTCTTGGGATTACAAATTTCACAAAGTCCCGGAGGCATTTTTATTAATCAATCTAAATATGCAAATGAAATTTTAAAGAAATTTGGATTTGACTCGTGTGACCCTGTTGACACTCCCATGGTGGAGCGCACAAAATTGAATGAGGACCACTCAGGGATCATGGTTGATCAAACGAAATATCGAAGTATGATTGGATCCCTGATGTACCTCACAGCCAGTAGACCTGATATTATGTTCGTTGTATGCATGTGTGCTAGATATCAGGCTAAGCCTACCAAAAAGCACCTTGAAGCGGTTAAATGGGTCTTTCGGTATCTCCAAGGAACCATTAACATGGGAATTTGGTATCCGAAGGACACCAATATATCACTAACAGCATATGCAGATGCAGACCATGCAGGGTGTCAAGATACACGTCGAAGTACGTCAGGTTGTGCTCAATTCTTGGGAGATAAATTAGTAAGCTGGTCTTCAAAGAAACAAATGAGTACGTCTATATCCTCTACAGAGGCGGAATACATAGCCATGTCATCTTGTTATGCTCAAATCCTATGGATGAGATCATAATTATCTGACTATGGCTTTGAATTTAACAAAATCCCTCTTTATTGTGATAACAAAAGTGCCATTGCTCTCTGCTGCAACAATTTTCAAAATTCAAGAGCTAAGCATATCGACATTCGACATCATTTCATCATTGAACAAGTGGAGAAAGGTGTGGTGGAACTATATTTTGTGAGAACTGAATATCAGCTGTCAGACATCTTCATTAAAGCTCTTCCTAGAGAACGTTTTGAGTTTATTCTTCCACGACTTGGACTAAAGAGTCTATAACCGGAAATACTCAAACGTCTTCAAGAGGAAGAAGAGGAGTAAAGGCTTTTCTTCATCTATTCTCTGTACATATATTATCAAAAAGCAAAATACAAAATTATAAAACCCACAAAAAGAAAATAGAAAAATATAAAATTTCAAAACCCATAAAAAATCAGAAAATTTTTGAAAAAGTCCAAAAATATTTTTATATATCATGCTATCTGATTTCGATAACATCTACGGACTTAGATTTGTCATTCGAAGAATTACACGGGTCTTTAGATGAAGTTTGATCAGTTGTAATATATTAAAAAAAATGGAGAAAAATGATGGTTTATTGTCATTTCAGGCAGTAACTAGTTTTTAAAGAAAGAACAGAGCCATGCTTCATCCAATTTTAAAATCTTACGCTCTGATTCTAAAAACAAAATTTTTATAAGGAATATTTGTCGCCTAAAAGACAAATGTTTCCAACCAAATATTTTTCCTTCTAAAGATTCTTCTGAAAAATATTTGTCATCTAATGAAAACAAAATTGCTTTGAAAATATCTCAATCCTTATTTTGAACATCATCTGGACTTATCATCTGTCAACATATCTATCACTCAATCAACAACTTACGTCATTGATTGAGGGGGAGAGTGATTTCAAACATTTCAAAAAGGATATTTTTCAAACAATTAGCACGTAAATATTTAAGGTCTAATTTTAGATAATCATAAAGAACAATGTTTTATACAATTGGATCCAGACCAAGATTGTGTTTTCATAAGATCATTAAGCATGTTTTAAACAGTGGAGTTTAAAGTCTCAAACTCTGTAACACCGCCAAAAATGGTTTGCAGCGGAAGAAAAGGTTTTTGGGATGCTACTCAATTGGATCGTAACACAAGGTGTAAATTAATAGATTTTTCATAAAAGATTTCATTTATTGAAGTAAAATAGAGTTTACAAAGGTTGAATTGTTGCGGAAAATGGCCCATTAATAAAATATGGTTCCATAAGTAAATCAGATTCATCTATGACCATGCCATGCCAATGCCCATGCGCTTCCAGAGTTAGCTATCGCATTTTTAATACCTGAGATAAACATGCTTAAAAAGATCAACACAATGGTTGAGTGATATTCATAGGTTTAGTAAATGGTTGAACACAAGTAAAAGATGATAATTGCTTCGAAGACAATTACCATAGAAAACAGAGATTATTATTATGCACTAAGCTCATGACACCAATAGTAACTGCATACACCTAATTACTGGTGTAAGTAATAAAATTGCCCCCCAGATGTAATAGCCAATTACATAGAGATAATCAAATATGGTGCGCCCCGGTTATTTCCGATAACCGAGTCGGGGTCGTCAATTCCCATAGTACTATCCACAATATTTGCGTTCACTCGCAAGTGATTAATGGTTCATGATGAAGGGGACTTTTGGCAGGCAACTTAGGCTATAATAATAATAATCATGCAAGCATGCATTTTAAGAAAAGACTTGTGTTCTAGTTTATAGCATGTATCTCCCCCAAAGAGTTTACAAAACAGTTAAAAGAGTAAAAGTGGGTCTATGAACTCACCTTAGTGATACGGTAGGAAATGCACAACAATAGCAAGTACGATATGACAAAGGCTTCAACACGAAACCTAGATATAATATGGCAAGTCTTAGATAATATATTCCGTTTACGACCCTAAATGGTAATGTTTGAAAAAAAATGATTTGCTATGAGACACTCGTATCGTTTTAACTTGTGTGGTAATGTTTAAAGTTCAACACGAAAGGATTTTTAAAGGTTTGAGTTTCTGAAATGCTTATAGTTCAACAATAAATGTTTTCAAATACTTTCTCATGTGTTTGTGTTACTTAGCTCATGTGGACGTTATCGACGTATATAAGATGTAGTTGTGAAAATATTTCTAAAGTGTTGACTCTTGGAATAATGGAGGAATGATGTATACGAAACTTTCGTATAAGAGTTGACTCGAATATTGACTCAAGTATTATCGATGTGGAAATAAATACAAGTCGAATTGTATTTATAAGTTTTGTTAGTCTTCGAGGTGTGAAAATTATATATACAATATATATTTATCGGAGTGATGAAATAATATATTTGGAAAAATATAATGTTTATAGTTTACGGGGATGTGGTCGCCAAATAAAGGTATGTGTTAAATATATTTACTTAAACGAAAGGTGGTAAAATGTATAAGTTTATCAAAATTATAAAAGTTTTGGATAAAGTGTTCAACCTTGAGGGGTTTAAGTTGTAAAGATTTATTATATATTTCAAAACTTATAAAATGTTTTAAGAAAATGTCTAAGTCTTTACAAGTTGAGGGTTTAAAAGTATAAAATCTTATATAAATTACCAACTTTTATAAGATTTTTAAGAAAACTATTGTTTGATTCGAAGTTGAGGGGCTTAAAGTGCCAGGTTGCCAAAGTTGTAAAAAGGTAAAAATAACAAAAGAAATTTGAATAGCTGCCAACGCTGGGATTCGACCTACCTTTCACCCAAAGATAAGGATCCCATCCAACTGAGCTATGGGTAGTTCACGGCATAATTTATGTTTAACTATGTATAAGGGGGTTCGAAACTGTTTTATGTTGTATTTTTCTTAGCTTCAAACGTGCATGGTTTATGCTTTGAGTTTCTTACTTGTGTTTCACTAGTTCATTACCATTTCCAAAAATGAGTTTCATCTTCTTCCTTTAAAACTGAGTTTTCTTTGTTGAATACATAAACTACTAAACTTTTAAATGGCTTATTGTTGCAAGAGGAGTCCAAGTAGCTCAAATGAGTCTCGACCCATTTGAGGTTGTTTGACTCGACTTTAAACAAAACCCAAAAAAAAATGTATGCCGATTTCATGTGATGTCTTAAAAACTCATTTGCGTTAAAAAAATACACTTAACCAAAGAGAGCCAAAACTTAAACTTTAGTTTCATAGTTTATTTAGGTTGTTGTGTGTTCCCAGTTTCTTGCTCGGAAGCGCATGACGATTTCGAAAAAGAATACGAACAAGGTAAAACTCGCCACACTAGTTTCAAACGACACTGGTTAGTCCAGTTTTGAATGTCGAATGTACATGTATATATATGTCGAGTAGTGTATATATTTTAAGGATACATTTTCTTGTTTTTAACTCTTGATAGGATGTAGCATTTAGTTTGACACATATAAGTTAAATAATCCATGAAAGTGTAAGTAGAAAAAAGAATGTAGTCGGATCCTTACAGTTGGAGTATGTGGTGTCAGTCGGGTGCGAAAAGGAAGCAAGAAGCGATCCAAGTAACTCTACTTATTTCCCCCAATCTTCCAAAGATTTATACCCGAAACAAAACTAAGTCGAAAGACTCTCTAAAGCTTGTAAACAAACTTGAGTTCCTTAACTCCCATTCTTTCTTTCTTACACGACAGTAAAGATATGTAAATGAGAGTGAGGTTTTGAGTTTGGAAAATGAAATGAGAAGCGTTATGTGTGTATATGTCGAGTATATATAGGCCAAAGAAAAGATGAAACTTATTTTATGTATATCATGCGTACTAGTTTACTTGAACTTGTTAGAGGAGTTAAGTGTGTAGGAGTGGACAGCGACAAGAGCATGTGAGGGTAACATGAGTCTTGTCTTTCTTGTTTGAGTAAAATAATGCAAAAAGGGTGTAGGCATGCATTTGTGATCAGCCAAAACTAAGGAAAGAGGATGGTTGTTTGAAGGATGGTGACAAGGTTGTTTTTGGAGTTGACTATCAAAAGAGGAGATGATACTATTTTGATGTTTCTGTTGGAAGGCAGCGAAGGAGAAGGGCAGAAAAACAGCGAAGGAGAAGGAGAAGGAGAGCAGAAAGAGGTAGGGCGTGAAAACAAAAAGGGTAGGGTAGGGCTGGTTTAGGTGTAATATTATTATTATTATTATTAGTATTATTAACAGTATTTAGTGTACCTCGTGTTTCGTCAAATCTCTAAATAAACGCACCTTCCTAGAGCCCGAAAAATATAAAATTTATATTTTTAGAAACGTTTTTGAGAGCGTAAAATTACAGAATAGTTATTAGGTAGGATTTTGATTATATCAGTTTTGCCGTTACTAAGTTGGTGTCGGCATATGACGAGTGTCGGGTTTTATGTTTTACGAGAAAGACTATCGTTTTTTATTCAAATAAACTCGGAAAAATCTAGGAGTGAAACTTAGGGATATAATTACTATACTTTATTATTAAAATTTGTTTGAAATTTTACGGGGTGTTATAAACTCTGATCCTTATCAATTTAAATTTTTTCAAAAGAAAGTCACAATTCTCCTCATAATCTTTCAAAATCAATTTAAATCAATAGAGATCAAAAATCTCAAAGGGTTTGAAAAGTGTGATCGGGGGAGATTTTGTGATTTAAATTGGATTTAAACTGTTAATTTGATAAGTGGTTTTGATAATGTAATAGCTAGCACTCCTCCCTACATGTGCCAAACGATTTCAAGATTTCATGCACATGTTAAGGGGAGCATTCATCTTAAACCAAAATGTATTGAAACGTGATTGATTTATCTCAAAGTGCAGGTTCCCTCTAAGATGTGCAAAACTCTTTTGAATATCGATGCACATATTGAGGGGGAGCGATCAAATGAAAACCTCATCCTTCTCAAAATATTTTGTATAAAGTACTTAAAATACTTGATTTGATAGGGGAAGTGATGATGATATCTTTAGAAAATAGTTAATCAAAGATTGAATTTCTCATTCTTAATCTAAGATTTCAAAGTCCTCTTGCCTCCATGTGCTAAAACAACTTCAAATACTTGAAGCACATGTTGAGGGGGAGCATTTCTAAAATATCAAAAATAATTAAGGTACAAAACGCTATTAATTTTATATCACAAGTACCTTGATTGATTTTCAAATGGTTTTCAATTGGTTTCGAGGCGAAATGAACAATACCAAAAGACCGACCAATTTATTTTATGCACGAAGATATAAGGATGGTTAGGTTAGGTATTCGTTCCCACGATCCCGCCAGAGCCGGAGGGATCTACCCAGGGACAATCCACTAGATAGTTGTTGATACAAAAGTTGGGCGTTCCTTATTTGGACTTCGGTTCTCGTATCAATTAGACCTTGATGCTTGAGACCTGCGCACTAAGTAAACAGAAAACACCGTTAGGCTTATCGTGGGATTGTCTCCCACGATTATCCTCCGGCTTGAGAGTAAGTAATCGGTTTTTAGGGTTTAGTAGAGAGTTAGGGTTTTAGATCGTACCTTTAATGAGGGTCGGGATGCCCTTTATATACACACGAAATCCTTGTTGGTTTTGTGTTCCCCAACCTTCGGCGTATCCCGCCTAAGTCGGTTAATCAGCGCCTATCTCATAAATAAGAGATATCTGATATCTAAAACCATAAATAACTTCAGGTTTGGGCCTTTGTGAGCCCAAACCGTTACCGGGTTAGCCCGTTCGCACTGGGCTTGATTGCTAGTGGCGTTCATTGGTCGGGTTCATGACCCGAATGCAGACTATACGTCATCATGTCCCCCCAGTCTAGTATGCGCAGGGTGAAACCTGCGGGTGCTAGACTAATAATTGTAGCCCATATATTCTTCAAGGCGTAGCGTAGAAGCTTCAAAGGTCTCCCGCCTAAAAAAAATACAGTAAAGCCACTCAACTTAGGTCAAATACATCCCTCGGGAAGTGTGGGAAAGTGGATGGAAAGTGCCCCACGTCAGCAACTCCTATCCACACGTTTGGAGAAAGTAGGGTCCACGTGTCAAGCATCGCATGGATGTGGAACCCTATATAACTTCCGCCTCCCTTTTACTGTGTTTATCACAGTAAAATCATTTCCACCATTGTTGAAAACTCGAAATATCAACCAAGAAACCTTTAAACTTTCAAAGGTAATAGCGTGTGCGCATTCGAAACCTTATCATGGTTCGTGGATTAACTGACTTTGTATCTGATATGACCAAGGATGAACTGCGTGAGTTCACCTCGGAATATTATATCCCGCTTGCGCTGCATCCGGTAGTTCCGGCAGCGCAGGCGTCAATAGCGGATTTCCCCGAAGGGAAAGTAGGGGTATACACGCGTTTTTTCGAATTTGCGAATCAACGTGTGCCCATCTCCTTATTCTTGTGCGACGTATAAAATTACTATCGCCTTCACAAATCCCAACTGCACTGTATAGGTGCAGCAAAAATAACAAACTTCGAGGTTAATTTCCGTTTGTTGGCGATCAACCCCACTATCTACCTCTTCCGCGCGTTTTACCATACGACGTGGTCAAACGGGTGGGTTTCGTTTGCTAATGGCGCAGGGCGGCTACAATGTTATACTGAAAAACTAGACGCGCTTAGGAACTGGAGAGAGAAATTCTTCTGGGTTGATGAGGCGTTGTTCCCATGGCGCTTCGTCTTCTATACCCAAAGTTTGCTACCGAAGGATGAGCGCCCCCTCCCTGGAACATACAGCGCAGATGATGCGGAAACGATAAACGCCAATCGTATTCCCATCAGTTCCTATCCTGAGGAATTTTTGGTGCACATGGGCATCAGTCGCAACTATTTTGATAGTCCTGACGAGGTGCCAACCTTCTTAGACGCGGATGACCAGGGTGGGTGCTCGTCCTTCCTACTCCTTTGCTTTATTAATGTGAGCATTTCTTTTCACCTTTGTACTTTATGTAACTCTTGTTTTTGTTTGTTTCTTGCTGCGCAGAGATGGATTTGATCAGCGTTATGCATTTGGCGAAACCTCGCCAGGTCACCGTGGGGGTGCGCCCTTTGAGAGAGGGAGAGGTCCCTATTTTGGAAGCTACTGCGGGGCGCACCATGGAGATGGAGCTGGAGGAACCGGGTGATGGTTCCACCGTTGCGCTGGAGGCAACCTCTCTACGCAGCGTGCCCAGCCCCAGGGTGCAATCTCCTGTAGTGGAGTTGGCACGCCCAGACGTAGTGGAGAACGTGGAGGACCTCCATGTGGAGCCAGAGGAAGCAGACCAAGGGGTCAAGTGCAAGAGGGCGCCTGGTGATGATGGCGCTGGCTCATCTAGGAGTAAACGCCCTGTTATTCATGACGTGGAATCATCACCAGATGATTCGTCGCCCCTCCGCGTAACTGAGACTACTCCTCCCAAGTAAGTACTGTCGCTGAAGCACTTAGTACATCCTTGTCTGGTTTATGAAATAATTACAAATTTTCTTTGTTTGCGTGCAGTGTTGAAACCGCTGGGAGTACCGCTGGGCATTCAGGGGAGTCGTCACCCAAGGCGAGTCCCATTCGCACTGACCCTCCTGCGTCAGAGAACCAAGGCGCCGATCCATTGGCATCCGGGGACATGCCGATGGACCGTCTTGTTGAGGAGCTTGGTTTGGCTACTACGCACCAGGCTACATTGGTTGCGCAGCTAAAGTCAAGGTATGCTGGGGAGAGCGCGCAGAAGGATAAGTAGATTGCGCTCCTAGAGGCACATTTGGCCCGTGCTCAGGCTAAAGCAGAGGCGACAAGCTCTTATGTCCAAAAACTCGCTGGAGAAAAGATGGCAATGCTGATCCAAGTGAGCTAGGAGCGCGCCGTATTAGAGGATTACAAGGCTTCATGCATCTGTGTTCTTAAGTATTTGGAGGAGGGGAAGAATGAGCACTTCTCTCGGTTGGAAGAGTTTCGTACATCTGTGGGAGGTTTGCTGGAGAAGCAGGAGATGAAGCTTCTCAAGCTCAGTATTGAATACGATGAAGAGTTGTATCCTCAGCTTGTTTCCACAATTGCGGAGCGCAGGTGGCTCATCAGCCATGGTTTGCGCCTTGCTGCCCTCAGCACTTTGGAGTCTCGAGAGGTAACAGACACCTTCGGGAGTGTTGTTCAGTGCGCGTTGGCGCGCGGCAAGGCCGAGGCCATAGAAGAGCTTCATGAGGGTGGCCTTTTGAAAGTGCCTGCCGCACAGGTGTCCGGGTATAACGAGCATGCATATGATGATCTGGTCACTGCGATTGGGAAGATGAAGCTGTTGGAGCTTCCTCTTATTGCGCAGTTGGAGCGCGACCAGGATTATCCTATAGGTGTGATTATGGAGGGATTAACCTTGGCCCGCCACCGTGCTGATAATGCAGAGGCGCAGCCTGACTATTTTTTGAAGCCTGATGAGTCACAGCTGCAAGTGCCTATCTTTGCTCGTCCCCGCGATATCCTAAACCCCTTCGCGCTTGAGAAAGAGATCCCTTTGAAAGAATCCTTAAAAGCCCATGCTATGAGGCTTGCCAAGAAGAAGGGCGTGAAGGGAAAGGCCATTCTTTGTGGTCTTGGCGCAGCGCATCTCCCGAGATCCGACGGGGTACCTGTGAGTGTGGCGACGGTATCGCGCCAGGATTCTGATCTATTGAAGAAACTAAAGGAAGCTGGGGTCGCTGCAAACCGTGTTCAGAGCTCACATCTTAGGCGTAGTAATAGTATATAGGTTGTAGCTTCTTTGTAAATATCCTTTTGTAAGAACGCGTGGTTCATAATAAACTTTTCCTTTTGTTTGAAGGTGTGTTGATCTGAATGTGGTTGCGACTTATAATTTTTGTACTTAGTTATCCGTCTTTGTATGAAAAACGTTTTTGTTGTCTAAGAATCAAACGGTTGTATAAGCGCGAATAGTATATGAAGTCCATAATCATGTATGAAAGTCATGATCTAACATACTTGAAACATAATTTCTAAGTACTTGTATCATAATCGTGTATGGTGTGATTTGCAGCGTACTGTAAATATCATATCAAGGAGTCAAGAGTCTTGATTCCTAGTTTGTTAAACGCGCACAATATGCATTGTTGCGCATTCATCGTGGAATGCGCATCAAACTTATTCCAACGTCTTAAGAATAAGGTGTTTAACAAAGGATGCATGATCCGATGTTGATGGGTTTGCAACCCTCTTACTCAACGAGTTATTTAGTAGGTTTACTCATCCTTTTACCATCGTGGGTTTAATAAGTGCATGCACCCCATGTAGGCAAAATATAACAACAATGTTGAGATATAAATAATATGTAAATAACAAATTGAAATGTGTCGCGGAGTTAGCTAGAAATCGCGATGTTTTATTAATACTTGCAAGTTGTTGTAAAAAGAAAAAAAAGAAAAGAGACATTTGCCTAAGTAAAACAGAATGTAAATACACGGATATTTATTGAGCACTTTACTAAAGTGCGGGGGTGTCCGTGCGCTGAGCCATAGCCGTTCCTAGAGATAACATCGCTTGAGATTGCAAATGTTCCATGTGCGTGGTAGCTCACGACCATCCATGTCACGCAGCTTGTACGCGCCCTTTCATGATGCTTCTATGACCTCATAAGGTCCTTCCCACTTCGGTCCAAGTTTTCCTGTATCTTCTGCATGGCTCGCATCATTGGCACGATATACAAAGTCGCCAGGTCTGAATGAGACGCTTCGAACTTTAGCATCGTAGTATCCCTTCATTTTTTACTTAGCTCTCGCCTCACATATAGCTGCGCGCTCGCGCCTTTCTTCCAACAGGTCCAAGTCAATACGCCGTTCATCGTCATTGGTTGTGACATTAACTTCGGTAGTAGAATAGTTGGCATCCCAATTTCGGCTGGTATAACGGCTTCTGTCCCATAGACAAGAGAAAAGGGAGTGTCCCCCGTGCTAACTTTGATCGTCGTGCGCTGCGCCCACAAAACATGCAATAATTCCTCTACCCACCTCCCTTTGTGTTTGTCTAAGCGTGCTTTAATTCCTTCACCCAGACTTCGATTTGCACGCTCGACTAAACCATTGGTTTGTGGGTGTTTAACCGACGCGAAGTGTTGTGAAATGTTTAGTTTTTCGCACCATTCCTTGAAAGGGTTGTCACAGAATTGTTTTCCGTTTTCCGAGATGATTTCCCCAGGTAATCCGAAACGGCATACGATATTCTCCCAAACAAATCGTTTTACCTGATTTCCTATGATTGTCGCGACCGCCTTTGCTTCAATCCACTTAGTGAAATAGTCTACAGCCACTATAAGGAATTTCAATACCCCTGCTGCAACAGGGAAGGGGCCGGCAATGTCGATACCCCATTTATAGAATGGCCATGGTAATGTAATAGGTGTTAGCTCCTGTTGTGGTTGGCGTGGAATGGGTCTGTGAACTTGGCAGTCGCCACACTTTCTTATTAAGTCCCGCGCGTCACGGTGCATCGTAGGCCAGTAGTATCCTGACCGTAAAGCGAGCGCCACAACGGACCGTGGTCCTGAGTGCATACTACATGAACCAGCGTGGATCTCTCGGAGTACGTAATCTGCTTGAAGGGGTCAGACACATCGAAGCCATGGTTGTAGGAATGAACGCCGATATATTATACCATCCCGAAGTTCAAACCTTTGTGATGTGCGCCGTACTCGTCGGGCGTCCTTCTGCTCCTGGGGTAATACGCCCTTACTTATAAACTCGACTATTGGAGTCATCCATGTAGGACCTTGCTCCTCTATTACCGTGGATATTTCCATCTCTGAGATGGACTTTCTCTTCAGCATTTCCACCAATACTTGTTTTGACAGGTGCGCAAAGCTTGTGGATGCAATCTTGCTCAGTGCATCCGCCTTTCTGTTTTCCCTTCTAGGAACTTGTTTGATGGTAAACCTGTCAAAACCCTGGATTAATGACTTGGTCTTGTCGAGATATTGAATCATCTTTTCCTCTTTAGCCACATACTCGCCCAACACATGGTTGGCTACTATCCGGGAATCCACATTTGCTTCTAGGTTGCGTATGCCCATTCGAGCTGCAATGCGTAATCCAGCAATCAGGGCTTCATACTCGGCCTCGTTGTTTGTGGCTGTGAATTCAAAACGCAGTGCGTAAGTGAATTTCATTCCTTCTGGACTCGTGAGGATAAGGCCTGCACCTGACCCATCCACGCATGAAGATCCATCCGTGAATAGGATCCATGGTTCTTGTAGTTACACCTTGCTTACTGAAGATGCATCCTCAGTGTCCGGTTTTTCGATGATGAAGTCTGCTAGTATCTGCCCCTTAACTGCGATACGTGGTTTGTAGGAGATGTTATGCTCACCTAGCAACACGCTCCACTTCCATAATCGTCCCGATGCGTCGGGTTTTGAGATGATTTGCTTGATAGGTTGGTCTGTGATCACCGCTCTTGGGTGCGCCTGGAAGTACCTGCGCAGCCGTTTGGCGGCGAATATTAATGCCAGGACCAACTTCTCCATTGCGCTGTAGTTAATTTCCGTTTTCTTGAGTGCTTTGCTCACAAAATATACCGGTGTTTGTACTGAATTCCTGTCTGTCAGTAGCACCGCGCTGACTGCTCCATGAGTCGCAGATAAGTACATAATTAAATCTTCCCCTGGACGGGGCGCTACTAGCGTGGGGAGCGCTGCTATGTGCTGTTTAAGCTGTATGAAAGCTTCTTCTACCTCCGTAGTCCATCGAAAGTCTCCCTTTTTTGTACACTTCTTGAGCGTTTTGAAGAGAGGGAGTGACGTATCTGCTGATTTGGACAAGAACCTATTCAAACCGGCTAGTTTTCCATTTAGGGATTAGACTTCTTTCAACGTGCGTGGTGAAGGAAGTTGGATGACAGCCTTCGTTTTTTCTGGACACGGTTTAATGCCATCAGGCTCTATCAAATGTCCGAGGAACATGCCTTCTGTAGTGCCAAAAGTGCATTTCTTAAGATTTAGCTTCATGTTGATCCTTTGTAGTGTCTTAAATGTTTCCTCAATGTCGCGCAACTATTCGTCCTCCGTATGGCTTTTTATGACAAGGTCGTCAACATAAACCTCTAGGTTGCGGCCCACCTGTTTTTCAAATGCGTTATCTACCAATCGCTGGTAGGTGGCGCCTGCGTTCTTCAAGCCAAAGGGCATCTTAGTATAACAATAGACGCATTGGCTTGTATGGAAGGCCGTTTTTTCCTCATCCTCTTTAGCCATTTGGATTTGGTGGTATCCTTTGTATGCGTCTAAGAAGCATTTAAGTGGGTATCCGCACAAAGATTCTACCTTCCAGTTTATCTCTGGTAGTGGGTAGCAGTCTTGTGGACATGCTTTGTTGAGATCCGTGAAGTCCACGCACATTCGCCAACTACCATCGCTCTTCTTGACAATCACTGGGTTGGAAAGCCAGTCATGGTAATAGACTTCTCGCATGATACCTGCATCCACAAGTTTTTGAACTTCTTCCAGAATTGCTTTTGCGCGCTCTGGAGCCTGGCCGCGCTTCTTCTGTTTTACTGGGGAGTATCCTTGTCGGATTCTCAACTTGTGTTCTGTAATCGAGCATGGTACACCAGTCATGTGCTTTGGTTCCCATGCAAAGATATCCAGATTCTTTTGCAAGAGTGCGCACACGGATGCCCTGCCTTTATCAGATAGCGATCCCCCGATCGATATTTCTTGCTCTGGGTAATCAGGATGAATTGCGACCCTCAGGTTTGATACTTTAGTTGCGCGCTCTTCTGGGATGTGTGCCGTCTCACATGTAATTGTGTTACATTCTCCAGGTGGTACGGTAGTATTGTAGAGAGTAACAATGCCCCCCTCCACCGGGAACTTGAGCATCCCATGTGTTGTAGACGGTACTGCGCGTATAGCTGATATCCATGGCCTTCCAATAATGCCATTGTATGGCGAAGGGGATTTGATCACCATAAAGTTCATCCAGGCTGTCGTGGAGTGTTCCTTATTACCCACATTGACTAGTAGGCGTATTTGCCCCATGGGCCATATCTTTTCTCCTATAAAACCAGTCAACGACTTCATGGCTGGGCTTAATTGACTTCGTATCTCAGGTCGCAGTCGCTTGAAACAATGTTCATACATTATATCTGCGGATGCTCCTCCATCAACATACATGCGGTGGATATCATGACCCCCTGCATTAATTTCAATGGTAAGCGGTTCTACCACTGCGTTGTCCGCAGCCAAGGTGGGAAAAGAAATTTCGCTTCCACAGGAAAACTTTTGGCTGACCTTCTGCCTAGTCTTTCGTTGCCATGAGTATATCATGTAAATGATATCAGCCTTATCTTTGGGTGCTTCTTTTTTGTTCCCAGTCTTTTGCTTATTTTTCCCATCCTTGATGCTCTTAACTAAATGGTCCAATCTGCCTTCTTTTACTAGTTTATCAATTAGTTGGCGCAATTGGACACACTCATTGGTGGTGTGGCCCTTCTGTCCATGATAGTCGCAGTATCCATTCCCCACGACGATCCTCTGGAGTGCGCATTGGTGGGGGTTTCGGGAAGTTCGCGCCTTCCGTTGCGAATATCTCCTTTGGAGTCTTGGTTAGCGGGGTATATTTGTCATTATCTCGTCCGCTCCCCTTGACGCGGTAGTTCTTGTTGCGGTTGCTACTCTGGTCAATGGATTGTCTCCTAGGCTGTTCTTGTGACCTATAGTTTGAGTAGCCTTTCTTGCTGTCTGCCGCGGCGGCTTCTCCTTGGATAAAGGACCTCGTGCGTTTCATAAGTTCATCAAAGGTTTGGGGGACCTTGTCGTTCAACCTTTTGATGAGTTCTGGGTTATTGATCCCGTTCATGAACCCTGAAATCTTTAGTATTTCAGGGCATGCCTTGACATGTATGCATTCATCTTTGTAGCGTTCCCCATAAGCGCTTGTAGATTCCCCCTGGCGCTGTTTTACCCTGGCAAGTTCGACAGGGTTTTTGGCGCACTTCTTTCTTTAAGTAAAGTTCAGGCGAAACGCCTTCCGCAATTCTTCAAATCCACCAATGCTTCTGCGTGGGAGCTTACTGAACCAGGTTCGCGCATTTCCCACTAATGTGGAATTGAACATGTGGCACCACACAGGTTGTGGCCAATTCTCGATGGTAGCAGCTGATTCAAAAATTTTTAGGTGATCGTCAGGATCACCTGTTACATCATAGGTTTTCACATTGGAGGGCATGCGCCTTTTCTTATCTTCTGAAAAATCGCTGATGCGCCGTGTGAACGCATCCACCTTTTGGCGGCGCCAGGGAAGAGACATATCTTCCTCCTCCTGGTCGCGATATCTTCCCCTGGACTTCCAGTGTCCTGTTTCTCTGTCCTCGTTGTCCGAGGAGTCACCAGAGGATGAGCTTCCTCTCTTTCGGCGCTTGCGCCGACTGTCCTCAGAATCCAAGCTTGAAAAGCTTTCACTTGGGGAGTGTCGTCGTCCCAGTCTGTCATGGACCCTGCGGGTACCAAGCCTTGCGTGGACATTGGTACGCCGTCCGTCCTCTTCGTGTTCTTCCAGATACTGCAGGTCAGCTGCTTCATCGTTCTCAACTCTCCTCCCGATCCTGGTAAACACTGGGGGTCGGCAGCTATCCTTCCCGCGCCTCTCCCGCTGATGTCGCGATGGGGATGTCTCATATTCTGGGTCAAAGTTGAGTCGGGCTTGCAGGCTCCGACTCGACCTCTTTTTTGCTTCCTCTTGCATGAGGGCAGCCAAGGTTTCGTAGTTTCGAGACACGAAGTCACTTGGCGCTAATTTAGGCGTGACTCCTTCTAGAGCGAGGGTGTCTGATCCGTGCTAAACCGTCAAGTTTTCTCACGCAAGCTGACCACTTGTGAATGGCCGACTGTAAGAAACTTAAAACAGCTCAGACACAGAATGCAATGAAGATCAGGGGAGTATAGTGTTTCCCCGGGTCGTTATGTCCCAGCGAGCTATGCGAAGAATCACCAAACGAATAGTGATCGAGAGATTTGAACGGAAAAAGGGATTTGAATTATTATAACTACAGAAATAGCCTATAATTACAAAGGCTTAAATGCAAATTAAAGGAAATTAAAAAGATAAAAAATATTAAATAAACGCTATCACTATTTGCAAAATGATGTTTTTGATTTTTTTGTTTTTATAAAACTTGAATTAAAAACTACGCGACGTACAAAATAAAATGTGAAACTGAAGCAGTATTAACTCTAAAAATATGAAAATGATATTTTTACAATCCTAATGATAAAAGAAAATATTTAGAAAAAGAAAATTATTTTTATAACTATTTAATTAATTATTATTAATTAAAAACTATTTTTAACTATTAAATAATAACCTAAAATACAAGAAAATATAAAATAAAGCTAGAAAAATATAATTATGACTTGGAAAAATCTAAAATATCAAAAGAGAATTTTCAAAACTATTTTTATATTTTTCTGAATATTTTTGTATTTTATATGAATTAAAAACTATTTAAAACTACTTAATTTGCTTAAAAATACAAATTTAACTAAGAAAAATCTAGAAAAATATTTTTTTTACTTTTTATATTTATCTTAACTTAAGAAAAATGAAAAATTATTTTTTTGAAACTTTTCTTAATTTTTTGTATTAAATGCTAATTAAAAATGCTTAAAAACTAATTTAAATCAAGATAAATAGCAAACTGACTTGGAAAAATCTAAAAAATTCAAGAAAAGTCTAAAATAATAGTAGGAATCTGGGAAAAATATAAAAAACAGGGGTTGTGTGCAAGAAAATGAGGCTGCAGTGTAAGTAGCTTATAAATAAGCACTTTTGAATAAGCAAATGCACACAACTGGGGACCAAACTGAAACAGAAGCTACAAAATGCTAAAACTACCCAATTGCAACTTATCACAACTGTCCTAAACTACTATTGAGCTGATTTGAACAGATTTGATGAATTGAGTATATGAGCAAAAACAGCTTTGAGGTGCTCAGTTGCAGCCACAGAATAAGCACTCAAATAAGCTAGAAATCAAAAACAAGAACTTGGAACCTACACTAGACCTGGCCAAGAGTTTGTAAACCAAAAATCAGATCAAGGTGAGCTAAGGTGAGCCCTGTGCAAGCCTTGCACAAAACCTGTGCACACTCAGTCAATACTGAGCTTGTGCACAGGGGAGATGAGACCCAAAAGACAAGCTCATTTGGAGCTTTTAAAAAATTTGAAAAATTCTACAAAAATGGTAATAAGCAAGGAGACCAGTTGAACTTCTTAAACCTACAATTTCATTTAATATGGCTTAGAAATGAGCTCATGAAAATTCCTTTCAGTTAGACTCAAAACAGGTTTTACACTTTTGACTTTTGAGCAGTTTTTGAGAAATTGACTTTTATGAACTTTAAATCCAATTTGTGGAATGAAATTGATATATTATGATGAAATGAAGCTACAGCAAGCTTTGTCCCTCAATTCCAAACACAAATCAAGTTTTCACTTTTGCAAAATCTCAACAGTGAAGTAATTAGGACAGTTGACATGAGATTTTGACTAATATGGTTTGCAGATGCAATTTAAAGACAGATGTGAGTTTATTAGAGCTAAACAAACTTAAAACAACAAGAGTTAATCACTGAACAAGCCTTGAACACAGATAAAGCAATAAATCCAAACACCCTTAAAACCAACTGATATGCAATTAAAATGAGATAACAACTGATTTAGCTAAAGCAAACAATTAAAATGACTTAAGCTAACCAAAATACAACTTAACTAGCAAATAAAAACCAACATAAACCACAAGAACAGATTCTGCAATAATCCTAGAAAATGACTTACAAGGGATCCTTAGCCACAATGGCTTGCCATCAATCAAACCAATGAACCTCTAACCTATATTATCCAACCCAATATCTCTGAACCAATCCAAATCCAGCAATGCTTCACCCATTATCCATTTCCAAGACAAATTGAGCTCAGTTGACTTTCATTGACCAAGTATCAAGATTGCTTAAAACTTAAACTTAAGCTTACAAAAAGCTATTATCAGCTTACATAAGCTTATATGAACTTGAAAAGAAGCTATATGAAGCTTGAATTTATGAAATGGAAACTTAAATTTTCAACAGTAAGCACAAGAATATGACATGTAAACACAACTTGAATTGATAATTAGAAATAGTTTATATTGATTAAACAACTTAAAGTGAGTACAATGCAACAAAATATTACAGCTTTCCAACTTAACTAAAACTTTTTTATAAAAAACGACATTAATAAAATTTAAAAACTACAAGACTCCCTCTTCTTCTCTCCTCTTGCTTTCTTTTATACTCCAAACTCCTTCTCTCCTCTTTCTGAGCATATCCCAGCAATTTTCTCAGCCATTGGATTACTTGAAATGATCTTGGCCATTCAATCAGTTTTTGGCGCCAAAAGATAAATAAGCCAGTGAGGTTGAGTGAGGGCGGGGAATGAGCATTAAATGTTTCTTGAAGGGTAGTTGAGGTGGGGGGAACAAGAAAAGTGGAAAGGTGAGGAGGGGGGATGGGTTGTCTGGGTTTTGCGGGCTAGATGTTGAAGAAGAAAAAAAAAAGGCGGGTAGGGGTTTATTTGACTTGGGGTTGACTGGAGTTTAATATCAAAGGGGGGTCAAATAAAGGGGGGTCCAAAGGCTAGGCAGGGGGTCATTTGGTTTTTGACAAGGCCAAGTGTTGAAAGGGTTTTAAATACACAAGGACCTATTTGCAATTTCTGAAAATCAAGGGACCAGTTCTGCCATATTTGCAAAGTTGTTCCAAGGGACTAAAAGTGACAAGCTCCAATAGTATAAGGACCAAACTTGACATTTTCAAAATTCCAAGGACTAATTTTGCCAAATTTGAAACTTGGAGGACCAAACTTGTAATTTCTCAAAACTTTTGATATTTTTCACCAAAGGACTAATTTTGACAACTTATGATTTTAAAAGGACCTTTGGTGATTTTACTTTTGAAATAAGGGCTCAGGGACTATTTCTGACAACTTTTGAAACTTGGGGGACTGAAACTGCCAATTATGCAAACTTAGCTCATTTTTCATCTTATTTTGAACATTTTGCATCTGAAACATATAAAATGCAATTTTGGAATATTTTCAGTATTTTGATGCATTTCTGAGCATTTTAAAACGTTTTGCAGTTCAGATTTAACCAAAAATGATGAGTAGTTACACACTCATCAATCCCCCACACTAAACTATTGCTAGTCCCTAGCAATCTTTTGAGAAAAACTTAATGGATTTGAATCTCTTTACCAAAAGCCATTACTTCTGGAGTAGCCAAATGTTTCAGTTCAAGTAAGAACCTTGGTACACTGATAACCAAATGATTTTGAGCAAATCATAAGCTGTAAACGGATTTGATTTGTCTTTACCAGAAGCCGTTTGCTCTGGACTAGCCAACTCTTAGATAAATTATCACTATTATCTTTGGTGAGCTGATTACCAATTATGGTTTTTCCACTGCCTTTACCACAAGCCATAAACTTGCGGGCTAGCCAACTCTTCACTTTTTAGGATATGGTGAGCTGAATACCATACAATTTTGGGCAAATTGCAAGCCGTAAACGGATTTGATATATCTTTACCAAGAGCCGTTTGCTCCTGGATTAGCCAATCCTTTTGTTTATTAGTCATGGCGGACTGATAACCATAAGCTGAGTAAGTGCAAAACACTTACTCCAAAAAAAAATTTGGCCAAAAATGGGGGAATTGGGCGGTATAATTATATAATAAAATTCGTGAGAATTCCCCCCCACACTTAGAAATGAATATTGCCCTCAATATTCAAAGTACTGGCTGTTATGCCGAAACTGAGAACGTAAAAGGGAAATATTACGGCCATTATTTAGAAAGTTTTTTTTTTTTTTTTTTACTATATAGATATAGATATATATATATATAACATGTGGGGCAACTCCCCCACACTAGGGTGGTGCACACGGGTGAAAACCCATGTAGCATGCTACTGTTTTTGATTCCCGAGTCGCTAGCTTGACTCGACCCCGAATTCATTGGTTCATGGGGAAGTAAGTGGAAGAGACAATCTCCATCGGACTTTCATTCAAGATGTTTGTATAAACATTTGAAGCACGCGAAAGTTCCACACCGACGAGATATACATAGAACCGGCTCAAAAATGATAAATGAAAATGCCGGGGTCAAAGATAGTGTCTTCATTCCCGAAGGAGTGAAGATGGAGAGAAATCACAAGATATTTGAGGAAAGGAAGAAAGATTTTGATAACAATCAAGATCCATTCTTCATCCTCAAATGTAGACATATCGGGAGGAAGGATGAGGGTAGTATCATTAATAGGCAAACTCGTATGATAGAGTACACCTTCCTCCGAGCCAATATCATCCTCAAGATCAAAATAGAAATGATCATGTTCCGGAGGAGATATGTCATGAGAGAGTTCACCGGAGAACTCTTCATGAAGAGAATCATTCACATGGAGTGAAATTATGAACTCTTGTTCCATTGTGGGCTCATCACTATCCTCGGTCTGAGTATCAAAGAGTGGATTCTCAGAAACTAAAGTGAATTCAGAGTCGAATTCAAATAGAGGATTGGTGAAAGTAGCTTTGAATGTTTCGGGAACAAAGTGATCAACATTCTCTATTGGACTGTTAGGGTAAGAAGTGAGTGAACGATCATTATCAAGGAGACTTTCAGTCTCTCCCAGATCGGCTTCGAAATCAAAGGGACCATCATTACTTCCCGATGAAAGTGGATTGATGTGAGTGAGTTCATCGGAGAACTCCTCAAGAAGAGGGCCAGACTGTGGGAGTGATGCCTCAACATACTCGACGTTTCCATAGGAAGCACAATCGTCGCTAAGATCCGAGAAAGTTTCAAAATGATCTTTTGAACACTCAAGAGGGGAAAGAGAATCACACATATGGTCAGAATTTCCCTGTGACTCTCCCGGGATTGGGACAAGGTTCTCAACACTAGACTTTATGAATTCGTCCGATTCCTTTTCAGGAACAGTGTCAAGATGCTCATCCCCCATGTTCAGAGAGTGAGTGGGAATATCGGGTGTGATAGCAGTTGTTTGAGAATGAATCTCAACTGTTGGGATATCATCTGATGAACTTGATGAATCTTTATAGAATTGAAGGATATCAAGGGTATCCTCATCATCACTGTCATCAGGAATAAAACGAAATTGAGAGCTAGATCTGGTTGCTTTTTCTTTTGCAATTGATTCCCTAATAGATTTTTCAAACGCAATTTGGGAATTTAATTTAGCAGCCTGCTCTTCAGCTAACAATTCTTCCATGGATTTTGGATTATCTTGGGAATGTTTACATTCCTTCAAATCTTTCACTAAATCCAAAAGATCAAGGAGAAGATTTTGAGGAAGTGGCTCAGGCTGAGGTGGTGCCTGATTCATTTGGTACTGTAGAGGTTGGTTATGATACGAAGAGTCGTAATCGTTACAAGGAAATGGATTCCTTGTTTGACAATCAGAACTGGAGTGTGAACCACCACAGTACTCACAACAGTAAAACTGCTGAGTCTCACAGTGTGGTAGCTAATGGAATAAATCAGTTGTGTTATGGTAGGAATAGGGATCCTGGTTATAGACAGACCCGTTTCCTGACTCCACCATGCTACAACTGGGGCAATTGCCACCATTATAAGGACCACCACACCATTGACAATCAAGAGGGTGAGGATGAGACATAGAAAGAATCAAATGTTTTCAAAGGGGTAGGGATGAAGAATCAAAGATGTGAGAGGGTAAAGATGGATATTTTTGGATTTTTGGATAAACATTTTGTAAAAATAAGAAAGAAAATCTTTTTGGTTTTTTGTGTTTGTTGAAAACTTGAATAATAAAAAAAAAATGTTTTTGGATTTTATAAGAAAATATAAATACATATAGATGGTATGAACAAGGAGTGAATATTCAAATCACTAATCTGCTAAACGTAAGATAATCAGCACATCTCCCCGGCAGCGGCGCCAAAAATTTGATCCGTTCCAAACCGTCAAGTTTTCTCACACAAGCCGGCCACTTGTGAATGGCCGACCGTAAGAAACTTAAAACGGTTCAGAAACAAATGCAATGAAGATCAGGGGAGTATAGTGTTTCCCCGGGTCGTTATGTCCCAGCGAGCTATGCGAAGAATCACCAAACGAATAGTGATCGAGAGATTTGAACGGAAAAAGGGATTTGAATTATTATAACTACAGAAATAGCCTATAATTACAAAGGCTTAAATGCAAATTAAAGGAAATTAAAAAGATAAAAAATATTAAATAAACGCTATCACTATTTGCAAAATGATGTTTTTGATTTTTTTGTTTTTATAAAACTTGAATTAAAAACTACGCGACGTACAAAATAAAATGTGAAACTGAAGCAGTATTAACTCTAAAAATATGAAAATGATATTTTTACAATCCTAATGATAAAAGAAAATATTTAGAAAAAGAAAATTATTTTTATAACTATTTAATT
Organism: Chrysanthemum seticuspe; assembly: GCA_019973895.1. Classification (NCBI taxonomy): domain Eukaryota; kingdom Viridiplantae; phylum Streptophyta; class Magnoliopsida; order Asterales; family Asteraceae; genus Chrysanthemum; species Chrysanthemum seticuspe. Next base: position 225,075,753 of record BPTQ01000008.1, on the reverse strand, counting down.
AATTATTATTAATTAAAAACTATTTTTAACTATTAAATAATAACCTAAAATACAAGAAAATATAAAATAAAGCTAGAAAAATAAAATTATGACTTGGAAAAATCTAAAATATCAAAAGAGAATTTTCAAAACTATTTTTATATTTTTCTGAATATTTTTGTATTTTATATGAATTAAAAACTATTTAAAACTACTTAATTTGCTTAAAAATACAAATTTAACTAAGAAAAATCTAGAAAAATATTTTTTTTACTTTTTATATTTATCTTAACTTAATAAAAATGAAAAATTATTTTTTTGAAACTTTTCTTAATTTTTTGTATTAAATGCTAATTAAAAATGCTTAAAAACTAATTTAAATCAAGATAAATAGCAAACTGACTTGGAAAAATCTGAAAAATTCAAGAAAAGTCTAAAATAATAGTAGGAATCTGGGAAAAATATAAAAAACAGGGGTTGTGTGCAAGAAAATGAGGCTGCAGTGTAAGTAGCTTATAAATAAGCACTTTTGAATAAGCAAATGCACACAACTGGGGACCAAACTGAAACAGAAGCTACAAAATGCTAAAACTACCCAATTACAACATATCACAATTGTCCTAAACTACTATTGAGCTGATTTGAACAGATTTGATGAATTGAGTATATGAGCAAAAACAGCTTTGAGGTGCTCAGTTGCAGCCACAGAATAAGCACTCAAATAAGCTAGAAATCAAAAACAAGAACTTGGAACCTACACTAGACCTGGCCAAGAGTTTGTAAACCAAAAATCAGATCAAGGTGAGCTAAGGTGAGCCCTGTGCAAGCCTTGCACAAAACCTGTGCACACTCAGTCAATACTGAGCTTGTGCACAGGGGAGATGAGACCCAAAAGACAAGCTCATTTGGAGCTTTTAAAAAATTTGCAAAATTCTACAAAAATGGTAATAAGCAAGGAGACCAGTTGAACTTCTTAAACCTACAATTTCATTTAATATGGCTTAGAAATGAGCTCATGAAAATTCCTTTCAGTTAGACTCAAAACAGGTTTTACACTTTTGACTTTTGAGCAGTTTTTGAGAAATTGACTTTTATGAACTTTAAATCCAATTTGTGGAATGAAATTGATATATTATGATGAAATGAAGCTACAGCAAGCTTTGTCCCTCAATTCCAAACACAAATCAAGTTTTCACTTTTGCAAAATCTCAACAGTGAAGTAATTAGGACAGTTGACATGAGATTTTGACTAATATGGTTTGCAGATGCAATTTAAAGACAGATGTGAGTTTATTAGAGCTAAACAAACTTAAAACAACAAGAGTTAATCACTGAACAAGCCTTGAACACAGATAAAGCAATAAATCCAAACACCCTTAAAACCAACTGATATGCAATTAAAATGAGATAACAACTGATTTAGCTAAAGCAAACAATTAAAATGACTTAAGCTAACCAAAATACAACTTAACTAGCAAATAAAAACCAACATAAACCACAAGAACAGATTCTGCAATAATCCTAGAAAATGACTTACAAGGGATCCTTAGCCACAATGGCTTGCCATCAATCAAACCAATGAACCTCTAACCTATATTATCCAACCCAATATCTCTGAACCAATCCAAATCCAGCAATGCTTCACCCATTATCCATTTCCAAGACAAATTGAGCTCAATTGACTTTCATTGACCAAGTATCAAGATTGCTTAAAACTTAAACTTAAGCTTACAAAAAGCTATTATCAGCTTACATAAGCTTATATGAACTTGAAAAGAAGCTATATGAAGCTTGAATTTATGAAATGGAAACTTAAATTTTCAACAGTAAGCACAAGAATATGACATGTAAACACAACTTGAATTGATAATTAGAAATAGTTTATATTGATTAAACAACTTAAAGTGAGTACAATGCAACAAAATATTACAGCTTTCCAACTTAACTAAAACTTTTTTATAAAAAACGACATTAATAAAATTTAAAAACTACAAGACTCCCTCTTCTTCTCTCCTCTTGCTTTCTTTTATACTCCAAACTCCTTCTCTCCTCTTTCTGAGCATATCCCAGCAATTTTCTCAGCCATTGGATTACTTGAAATGATCTTGGCCATTCAATCAGTTTTTGGCGCCAAAAGATAAATAAGCCAGTGAGGTTGAGTGAGGGAGGGGAATGAGCATTAAATGCTTCTTGAAGGGTAGTTGAGGTGGGGGGAACAAGAAAAGTGGAAAGGTGAGGACGGGGGATGGGTTGTCTGGGTTTTGCGGGCTAGATGTTGAAGAAGAAAAAAAAAAGGCGGGTAGGGGTTTATTTGACTTGGGGTTGACTGGAGTTTAATATCAAAGGGGGGTCAAATAAAGGGGGGTCCAAAGGCTAGGCAGGGGGTCATTTGGTTTTTGACAAGGCCAAGTGTTGAAAGGGTTTTAAATACACAAGGACCTATTTGCAATTTCTGAAAATCAAGGGACCAGTTCTGCCATATTTGCAAAGTTGTTCCAAGGGACTAAAAGTGACAAGCTCCAATAGTATAAGGACCAAACTTGACATTTTCAAAATTCCAAGGACTAATTTTGCCAAATTTGAAACTTGGAGGACCAAACTTGTAATTTCTCAAAACTTTTGATATTTTTCACCAAAGGACTAATTTTGACAACTTATGATTTTAAAAGGACCTTTGGTGATTTTACTTTTGAAATAAGGGCTCAGGGACTATTTCTGACAACTTTTGAAACTTGGGGGACTGAAACTGCCAATTATGCAAACTTAGCTCATTTTTCATCTTATTTTGAACATTTTGCATCTGAAACATATAAAATGCAATTTTGGAATATTTTCAGTATTTTGATGCATTTCTGAGCATTTTTAAACGTTTTGCAGTTCAGATTTAACCAAAAATGATGAGTATTTACACACTCATCAGTGTCTGTTTCTACCACTGGACCCCTGTTTCGATCAGGTGCGTCTGGCGGGTTTGTGAGGCCCGTTTCTGGCACCGATTGGAGGGGAGTGGTAAAAAGGGTGCGCAGTGGATCTTCTACGCTGGTGGTTGTTGTAGTGGCATGGGTTGTCCCCGTGCGTGGTTCCACTGTCGTGAAGACCAGATCTGGGCCTGACCCTAGGTTTCTGGTTGCACTGGTTGTTCCAGAGGCCTGCTTAGAGGCTGATCCACTTTGCTTTTTCCCTTGTAGGTCACTATGCGATCGCTGGCTTAGGTTTCCTTGCTTCGTCATTCTAGTTCTTAGTGATTGGTCCCACGGATGGCGCCACTTGTTGATACAAAAGTTGGGCGTTCCTTATTTGGACTCCGGTTCTCGTATAAATTAGACCTTGATGCTTGAGATCTGCGCACTAAGTAAACAGAAAACACCGTTAGGCTTATCGTGGGATTGTCTCCCACGATTATCCTCCGGCGTGAGAGTAAGTAATCGGTTTTTAGGGTTTAGTAGAGAGTTAGGGTTTTAGATCGTACCTTTAATGAGGGCCGGGATGCCCTTTATATACACACAAAATCCTTGTTGGTTTCGTGTTCCCCAACCTTCGGCGTATCCCGCCTAAGTCGGTCAATCAGCGCCTATCTCATAAATAAGATATATCCAATATCTAAAACCATAAATAACTTCAGGTTTGGGCCTTTGTGAGCCCAAACCGTTATCGGGTTAGCCCGTTCGCACTGGGCTTGATTGCTAGTGGCGTTCATTGGTCGGGTTCATGACCCGAATGCGAACTATACGTCATCAATAGTGTAGAAGTCCTTAGGTATGATGAAAAAGGAGAAAAGTGAGAAATGGGAAGAGTGCGGACTGAGAAAGAGCTAGAACTGGAATAAACCCAACAAGGTTCTAGTAATGAAGTCTCGGTAAGCACTGAAGGGGTTGAAGAATGAAAAATAATTGAATGTGAAAAGGGTTAAAAGAAATAGCCCTCCATTAATTCAATCTTAGGGCAGAAACCGGGTTCAATACATATGCTACTGGTGGTTACCAAGGTAACTCCGGTATTGAAGACAAGACGTCATGGACCCAGTGACGCACTGCACTAATCTTCCCAAGCTACTCAAGTTCCTCTTAAAAGGACTTGTTTCATTCTCACGGGGAATCTACATAATCTATCGACTTTCTCTTAGAGATTGTTGATATTGAAGAAGGAGACCCTCTCCCTAGTCTCCGGCATAGGAAACCAAATGTGCACTATTGAGTCTAGAGCCAAGAGATCATCCACAAAATCTCATCAGGACACAAAATCAATGAAGACTCACTGTTTCACACAATGTGGAAAGTGAGAACATATTTTTAAGAGTCCTACGCATTATCCTTGTGGTATTGCCAGAACATCTGAGTTATATGTTAACACATTCACAATGAAGATGGAAAGCCTTCTAGAGCCAACATCAAACAAGCTCTTGGTGGGTGGCATGTGAGATCTATCTAATAGATCAATCATGTGACAATTGGACAGAAACGATGGAGCTATTCACATTATGAATCAATCCTGGTTCAGGAAATGGATTGACGGATACCTTTGGGAAAAAAACCAGTCGTTGTGCTCAAAAATTATTTTCTATAGCACATTGACTGTGCATTCCATTTTCAAAATCAAAATGTATTTATGATTGAAAATTGATTTTTCTTATAAAACCTTCGTTGTATTCCAAAAATTCTTTCTATTAAGCAATACACGATTGTTTTCAATCATTTTTAATCAATCAGTAAATCTCAATTTTTTGGTTCACTCACTCCGTGTTGTCTTCTTTGAGACGTTCCGGTTTGAGAATGGCTAGAGCAGCTGCGAAACCCTGTCAATGAGATTCTTCGGAATTTTACCTAATCACAAGCAGTACTTGTACTGATCAACGGGGAACCGTGGGTCGTGCACCTTAATTCAACGAAAAGTGATCAAAGACACTTTCGTGCACTTTTATTGCTAACTGTTGTTTGCAGGAAGACCCCGACGGTTGCAGCTGATCAGAATTGGGGCGTCTATCCATAGCCGCATGCTCACACATCACATTCATCTCAAAGAAATCATGATACGTGCGTATCTTCATTAAGTGACTCTGATATTTTCACTTCATGCTTCTGCTACGCTGCTGCAAATGTCATGAATCAACAAAAGCTTCCGCAACTCTGATGAGAAGATATCATGATCCAGAATGTGAGCATGTCGGTCCAAAAGTCACAACTTCACATGATGGCAACACTACAAAGGATGAGTCAGAGATTTATGGTGGCTGATGATCTCAATGCTGGCTTAAAACTCATCATTACGTGGATCAGTTAAAGACCTCCACTTGAATTAACAGAACATGCAGAAAATGAAGAATCAAAGACTACGGACTACAGAGCAAAGAACTTAATCAAGAATCCAAGAACACGAAAATGTAATATCTGTTTGTAATTGATGTAATTGAGGTGACCTCCCTTAGGGGGAGATTGTTAGGATTGATAAAATCATGTAGTTAAAGAGTCGGTCACCTCAAGTATATGTATTCGTTAGTAAGCTCGTAGTCGTAGTTATTTAGTGTTAGTAAGTAGTTTGTTAAGTATCACCGTGGAGGACGGACGGGTCTTTACCCAATGTATGCCTGATCCACACCCTGTAGGAGGCGTGTCTTGTAAGAACCTATAAATACCCTTTGCCTAGCAAGGCAAAGGGTTGGAGCTTTTCATAATATCATTTTTCTTTGTCTCACTAAGTTCCCAACTCTCTTCCACTTTCTCTCTCTAGAACATCAAACCATTCGACCCATATTGTGTTATGTGATGTGTTTATGAAAACCAATATGTTACAGTAATGCCAACAGATTGAAGCACTTGATTGCAAAACCAAAGCATGTATATAATAAAAGTAGTAGGTACCCGTCCGTTGCAGTAGCAAATACCCTGACCAATGTTTTTAATTATACGTTTTTCATGAAAATAACTTTACATATGTAAAAAATTTAGGTTATGATAAGTTTAAGCAATGGCGAAATATTGCATATAACATACCCGTGCAGAATTACGGCAATATCAAGTCAGTAGTGAGTAATATTATGATGATAGAATGTCAAAGTGGTTGATAACGGCATATATTCGCAATTAGTTAATAAATGTGTGATAAACTTACTTACATTTTATATGCTAAAAAAGTTACACATCCTAATCACAAAATAGGATATTTTATTTTTGAAATGTTTTCACCATATCAATTAAAGATGTATTTTCATCATCTTAATAAATGAATATATATATATATATATATATATATATATATATATATATATATATATATATATATATATATATATATATCTTCTAAAGTTACTCATATATATCTTGTTACACAATCTTTTGTTTATATTTGTTTCATACGTTTGTAAAGTATAATTAAAAGAGTGTTTATAAATACATGAAAAACACTAATGTTCAAAAAAAATCATGTGGAAATGACTAAAAAATATAATAATATTATAATTATTTATATTATAAACTTAGCACTTAGCACTCGTCATTTGCATAATTTACCATTAATAAATTCGTACAAATATGTTTTCGTAAAAATAACTTTTTTGTTTTTTGAGGATTAATTTGGTGAAATTTCAAGGGGTGTTTTAATGTTAATTGTCATGATAAAATTCAATTAATTACATTAAATTATTATTATGTGTAACAAAATTTTATAAATTCAATTAATTGCATTAAATTATTATATGTTGTAAAATTTCAAAACTAAAGTATAAAATAGAAAGTGTGTAACTTAATTTTTTTTGAAAAAACTTTTATTAATAAAAAGAGGGCTAAATGGTAATTGGTAATAGCATAATTAACAAATTTAAGTAGTATTTTTGTATCTCAAAGTGAAAATTTCATTGCCAATAAATTTAATTTAATAACTTTCGTTGGAAGCATACTTGACTTGAGTCTAAAAGGAGTGTAATGTAGTCTTTTATTGACTGTGACATTTATTAAAATCCTTAAACAATATCAAAGTTTATGCATACATTATTTTCAAGATTCATAAGCTTTGTGTATACATTAATTTCATATCGTCTTCCTTAAAATCAAAGTTCAAAAGTTAAAAGATAGCGTATTATACCTAGCCGCTCCAAAGTATGACTGCATCTAAGGTGAAACTTGACGTAAACTAACACTATTTATTGAATTGGAATCATGATGACACGTAGTTATCATTCTCCCGTCAAAGATATAATAGATAGAATGATTTATCCAAGAACGTGTTTTTACAAAGGCTTGAATCAAACTAAATTTCTTATAGTAAGATTGGACACAGGTCACTTAACAAATGAAGGGATCGTAATATGCTTTACATTCAGAGATCAAATTTGTATGTGATGGTCCTTGCTTTAAGAAACCGTGGTGTGTATCAAGTTAAATGTACACAAGTCATTGAGGGAGCCGAATAACTGCTTGCCATACAGTGAATCATTGTGTAAAAAGATTTATTTTAAGGAGTATTCGTTGGATTAACCCAGTTTGAGTTTGTAAACAAGTTAATCAAGTTGGTGGGTAATGATGAGGATGCGCACTGGAAAATGTCTCTGACGATCGTTGTGTTTGTATTAGAGGTAATTAGAAAATAGATCGAGTGTGCGAGAGAAAAAAATTGAATTAATACAAATTTTGGGTAAGATTTTCAAAACGTTATGGGGTACAATCGTGCATACCCTTTGTTGGATGCAACATTAGGCAAAAATAATGTATGAGAAAAGTTTAACATAGATCACAAATTCTTTAAAGATTAAATGAATAAATATTCACAGTGGCGGAACTTGACCGGTTTCCGAGAAGGGGGGGGGGGGGGGCAAAATCGATCATGGTTTTATTCGAATGAGAACGTAAAGTAAACAAGTTTTTTCATGATACTAAGTAGTAGACGTAGCATAAGATGTAGAGTGACAAACAAGCATTTAATTAAAAATTAAACTATTCCACCAAATTATCTTTTTCTAAACAAGATTTATGAAATTACAATTAGAATACATATAGTAAAAAAAATTAGGGAGGGGGGGGTTGCCTCCCTAGCCCCTTCAAAGTTCCGCCAATGAATATTCACCACTTATTTTTCATTAAAAAAAACAAAACAAAAACTCGCTTTCGCCCCTCTTTTTAAAACTTAAAACTCACAAACCGTTAATCGTTACGCGAAATGAATTTTTCCATCGCGACGAGAATTAAATCATCTTTCTATATATGGACACTTTTATATATTTTCGACAAACTAAATCATATTTCTATAGACACGCTACTAAATTACATGTGATTTATGAGGTAAATTTTAAAATTTCAACCATAAATGTTTAATGGGAGCTTAGGGTTTTTAGGGTGATTAGGGTTAGAGTTTTAAGGTTTAAAATTAAGGTTTAGGGATTAGGGTTTCATGGGTTAGGCTTTTTTTAGTTTTTTATGAGTTAGGATTCGTTTAGAGGATAGGCATTTTCATGGGTTAGGTTTTTAGGAGTTTTGGGATTTGAGAGGGTTTAGGCGTTAGGATTTTTAGCATTTAGTTGTTAGGATTTTTAGAGGTTACGATCCTTTTAGGGTTTAGGGGTTTGGGTAAAGGGTTTCAATACTCGGTGAAAATGGGGTTTAGGGGTTTAGGGAAAGGCTTTTCTAAGGTTTAAGGTTCTTTAGGGGTTAGGTGTTAGGGTTTTTAAAGGGTTTAGGGGTAGGGTTGTTAGCGTTTAGTGGTTAGAACTTGTACGCATTCAAATATTTGACAAATCACATGTGATTTTGTAGTGTGTAAATTTTAATACCCAAAAAAGCAAACTCGAAATTTTTTTTGTCAAAAGTATATTGAATTGCCCTTTATAAAAAGATGATTTAATTCCCGTCGTGATTATATGATTAGTTTCGTTTAACACTGTAACGGTTATTAATTTTTATAAAGTAGGGTGGAAGTCAAATTTTTTTGTTTAATGAAAAAATGAAAAGTTGAGATTTGTTTTATTAATCTTTAGAGAATTTGCGATCTATATTGATCTCACCTCTACAACTATGAACGCTTATTCATGCGTGTTAAAAATCAGTGTACCTAGAAGTGGGGAAAGTATGTTATAACCTGTTCCTTTTGAGCTATTTTTTTATTTGATCCATTAGAAATAAAATATAACCCATATCAACCCTAAGGGGGCGTTTGGTTGGGGAATTTGAAATTCCGGAATTTTAAATTCTAGAAAATCTAAATTCTTGAGAATTTAAAATTCCGGAATTTAAAATACCTTCGCACGTTTGGTTGACAGAAATTTATAAATATTTTTTATTTTTTTAATATAAATTTCATAAATATTCTATTTAAAAGTTTATAAAAAAAAATTATAAAAAACTTAAAAAATTTATTAAAATTTATAAAAAAAAGTTTATAAAAAATTTATAAAAAAAATTATAAAATATTTATAAAAAAATTATAAAAAAAGTTTAAAAAAAAGTTTATAAAAAGTTTATAAAAAAAGTTTATAAAAAAAAAGTTTATAAATAAAATTTATAAAAAAAGTTTATAAAAAAAGTTTATAAAAAGTTTATAAAAAATTTATAAAAAAAAGTTTATAAAAATTCTATAAAAAAAGTTTATAAAAATATATAAAAAGAGTTTATTAAAAATGTATAAAAAAAAGTTTTTAAAAAATTAATAAAAAAAGTTTATAAAAAAAAATCATAAATATTCTATTTAAAAGTTTATTAAAAAACAATAAAAAAAAAATATAAAAAAAATTTCCAAGTAAATTAAAATTCTTCATTTTTTGGAGGCATTTTAATTCTCTCTATTTTGGCAATTCATGGAATTATAAATTACTTCATTTGAGTTACCAAACAGGATATTTGAAGGGATTTAAAATGCAAATGCCCCCAATATACCCCAATATCCCCCAACCAAACGGCCCCTAAAAGGGTCGAAATTATGACCTCCATTGCACCCAGTTGACCTATGGGCGTACCAAACTATGCCTCTTTCTAAGTTCAGGTTGAATATATATCTGATGAAATAACATGACTTATGAATGCAGGTTGCTCCAGCAGAACTGGAAGCCATATTAGTGGATCATCCCCATCAACTTGATGCAGCAGTTATACACTTATACCGTGAGGTTGACTTCTGAGTGTTTGTGTTTGTGTATGAGAACATTATCAAATTAATAAAATACTTTTCACAATCTTAGTAGACTTGAAGATGAAGAGGCAGGAAAGATACCTATGGCATATATTAGAGCAACTGGTACTGAACTCAGTGAAGACCAAGTCATTCATTTTTGTTGCTGGTCGGGTAGCTCCAAACAAGAAAATCAAGAGAGTAGCCCTGATAAATAAAATACCATAGTCTATTGCTGGCAATATCAATCGATAAGATTTAATGGCACATAGCAAACAGAACTTTCGATCCAAACTGTAAAAAAGATTACAGCTTCACTGCATACTCACATATGATATAAAGTTGCAATTTTATTATTCCAAAATGCTTGGAACAAACTATTCGTTAACTTATCTTTCTTATAAGCATCAAGTTCACAATGAACAAGTACAATCAAAAGTTGTATACAGACTTAAACAAACAATGGTTCAAGTATCAGAGGTGTATACGAAATTAGCATTGCATTCTCACAAAAAGAAAAATAAATTAATATAACTTTTTAACAAATTAAAAGGAAACAACCACGAGACTGGAACAAGGGCAAACTGACCAATTTAAAAAGCATACATTCGAAAACACCTTCCTTCATGAGAGTTGACCATTTGACCCCGCTTGAGCAATAGTTCGAGATCTTGTGTTCCGGCTATAAAGTTAGGTAATGAACTTGAAAAGTCTATGGAGCCATCCACCTCCAGGCACTACCTGAACTTTGTCTCTGGACAGAAGTATTATGGCCTGATTTCTGTGAGCGGAGTGCTTGAACCTTCTGCTCCAAGGATTCCATAGATGACAGTGTTGTTTGTAACTCCAAAATTTGTGCCTGAATTCCCCATAACCAATAGCTTGTAAGAAATCAGCACCATCATACATAATAGGTGCAAATTTTGACCCATTTACTTGTGAATGGGTTATATATTGGGTTACACAGGTTGAAAATCGGCCAAACCGCCAAAGTCTACTTTTAATGCATTGTTGCATACAAGTCATGAACATTCATATTCAAAGATTTACTCTTATTGTGTATATCGCAACAAGGACTATCTAATTTTAGCGAAATAATTGAAAACCGTAAAATTGTCAACTTTCAAGAGACACCCGCTACAAGTTATATGATATTATGTAAATCTTTAGTTGAACTAATGTAAGGAAATGAAGAGAAAGATGATGACCTCCAGATTAGCACATCTAGATTTCTCAGCAGCTAGTTGAACTTGAACGGAATTTAATTCCTGCAGTAAGTGGAGAAAGAATTTAATTCGAGTACCTATAATATTTATCTTTCAACTTCAACATACCTTCGATAAGTCTGCATGTGTTTCATTAATTTCATCAAGCTTTGACTTCAGCGTTGACTTTTCTGCTTTAACCCAGGCAATGGATGATTCCAGAGCCTTTTTCTCTTCTTTAATAACACCAAATTCAACCAAAAGATCCACCTTAGGTTTTGAATTTTCAATAGTTTTCATATCTAGGCTTTCAGATTTAGCTAGGGCATATGCAGCAGTTACGGAAGCTGCTGCTGCTGCAGCTGCCGGTGATTTAAAGATCTTTGGGTGTTTGGAGTCCTTTGGTTTAGGCTTCATTGCAAAAACCTATTAAGTTCATTGAAAGAAAATAGTCTAATATTAGAAAACAGCATAAATTAATAACTGACAGTAATATCAAGATATGACAAAATGAATAACAGGAATTTGTTGCATGAAAAAGCTGGTAGAATTACAATTCGAGAAAACATTTATGTGAATAGCAGAGAGATCTTGACTATTAGTAGATAAAATTTTACAATGTAAAGGAGTCACAGTTAGTCAGTTATATTAGGCTTGGAATAACTTCAGCTATTAAGTCGGGCTCAAAGATTATGCACCTATGCCTATCTGATTTTCTTTCGGTAGAACAAGGCTTATGGAAAAATGAATGTTGCATGTTAACTGTCGATAGCTATACATGATCAATTTGTCAAATCTCTTTTAGCCTTAACACAAAGAATAAAGTGTATGCTGGTGAATGCATGTCTGAGATTGTTGTTTCTCAAAACTAAAATAATGATCAACATACCTCATTGTTGTAGCTACCATTGTATCCACCAAACGCAATCAAATACTGTTCGCCGTCTGCCATTGCTAATGATATGGTGAGACCCTGTTTCAAAATTTGGAAAAAATGAAGACAAGAAACAGAAAAAATAAGAAAAAGAAAGAAGGAAGAAAAAAAAAATACTTCTTTAGGTGAACTCAATGATAGAAAAGACACATGTAAATAACAAAGAACATTGTTTCTTTTTTGAAGTAAATACAAAGTCAAATCGCACTGACCTCACTAGCGAGTGGATTTTTCTGCCCTACGCTTGTTAAGACTGATAAGACAAGTGTAGACATATCCAGCACCAGTGTTTCTAAAGCGCCTGCAATGAAACGTGATATCCTGTTACTCATAGAAGCTAAAATATAACTCGTTCCATGTCTGTCCATAATGTACATGCTTGTTACCATCCTAGTTATTTATTTTAAAGGTGGCCGAATGGGCAGGGCGGGTGGGTTGTAACTTGTAAGAGGTCAAAATGGAGAGTTTTGGTACGAAACACTATTTGTCAAAGAAAACAGAATTTCCATAAATAGTTATTGTCAAATATGATATGAAAATTATTTTAGTTCAATAAAAATTTTAACTTTTTCGGCAAATTTCAACCCGTATGACTGGTTTCCTGTTGGAATAAATCATTCAATCTATTTGTGTGACCCTTAAGAGATGACATATACCCGAATCAACCCATTCATTAGTAAATGTTTGAAAATGCCACCTCCACAAAAAAAGAAAAAAAATCATTTGAGACTTGCCGCTTTTATTATCTCCACCACCAACTATAAACAACTTTTCATCAACAGAGACTCCAGCATGGCCAGCTCTGGGAGACACCGAACTACCTTGAATCTGGGGTTGGGACCATTCTAACTGCAACCCAAGAGAAAAAAATTACTTGCTAAAGTAAAGATAGAAAACTGGATGCTCTTGTACATGTCCAGCTACTGATCACATATCTCCCTAGTAACTAGGCTTTATTCAGTCAATGACAACAAACCTTCAAAAATATGTTGGCATTATCCATTGATGTGTACCATGACTGAATGCTTAAGGGTTAAAATCAGCAATGCTTTACAATTATTCTTTCTGTTGATTGTGGGAAGTGGTGAATGCACACAATAGTAACTTATTTTAGGACTATTGCCATTTTAGGCAATGTACTTTTTCAAGCAAAATAGCAAGCATACTTACTTTCATTCAATCCGTGTGGACAACGTCTTATGTGATTGCCTAAAACGGAAATGGCCTAAAGTATGTTGCTATATGTTTAATCCTTGTGGAAAACATCTTAGCAAGTGAACCTTACAGGGGGGGAAAAAAGAACATCCATTGTACAATCATGCATATAGGGAAGTGGCAAAAGAATATCTTTCCTAATAAGTCTAGCATGATCCTTGGCATATCAAACCAACAACAACAACAACACCCAACCCCATCGGAGAAAGGTATGGGGGAGGTGGAATGTAGAAAGATCATACAAGTACCCTCGGGTAAACCAAGAGTAGGGAGACTACTTCCATGAAGACCTCCGGGAAGTGTACGTGTGACGGTGAATGTGCTCAAATATATGTGAATGTGTGATTGTGTGAAATTACATGTGTGAGGAAATTACGTAAGCATAACACATAGCAAGCATACAAGGAGAACGAAAAATACCATTATAAAAGCTTAGAAAAATAGAGGCATATAAGCATACAAAGCATGAAAGACTAGCATATAATGAGCAAATAGAGACTGCATGTGCTATCTACCGAGATATGAATAAAGCATATATGGGGAGAGGAATACATAAGTATATAAGCATAAACGCATACGGGCATAGGGAACATACAAGCGTAAACACATGTAGAGAAATTGGGCCTATGTTCAAATATAATTCTATGTCCTAAGGGTGCAACGAAGTTCGTAGATATTGCTATGGGGCTCTATGCCTATACGCAAAGGCAACAAAAAAGTCTATGCCTATGGGGCTCTATGTACACAAGAAGCTACTAAAAAGTCTAAAGGGAACTAGCTATGACTCTCTACACTTAAAATACGGGGGTGAATTCGTCTAAAAATCTAAACGCAGGGTAAATATGTACAAAGGCTACTAAACTCACCTATAAATCTTAGACGAAAAAACTAACTCAAAAACAAGCTAACCCTTCTAGCCGCCTAATCCTAATCCTAGCTCTCCCCGCGTTCCTAGCTCTCCCTGCGTTCCATCAGAGGTCACGTCCTCGGAAAAGAGAAGCTCCTTCATGTCATGCTTCAGTCTATCCTCCCACCTAAGTAACTTAATAATCTCCGGGAAACTTATACCTAGACAACGCCTTGACGGCGTATCTATCATCCATAACAAAGTACAGATTCTTATAGCGTCTTCATAAACCCATACCTTATATTAGACGGAAACCTTAATGTTTGTGACACATTTATATATATCAAATTTTGTAATGTTCTCGACCAGACAAAGAAGCAGGTGCGTTCATTAGCCTTTGAAAACTATTTTATCTTCTATGACATAGAAAAGGGATTGCATGTTTTTCTCATAGTTATTATAAAGAAGAAAACTAGAAAGAGAATACAATCAATGTATATAACAATAAAAAAATATGTAAAAACAGAAAGATCCACAACTTGAAATAAAAGCATAAAGAAAGATGAGTACTTACTGTCCCCAAATCCAACACGTGCAAATCGTTAAAGAAAGTTGAATGAGAACAGCCACCATATATTAGCAGGTAGCGGTCTACATGTACTGCAGATGTATGATCAAATCTGGGAGCTGGAGTGTGCCTGTGAAAGTACAACAGATTGATGCAAAAACGTTTAAAACATGCACTTAAGTACATAACGTACAATCAAAAAGCAATTATATTATACTAGCATAATTGCATTGATATGGGTTGTAGGCATTCAAACAGCAGAGAAGACCTAACCATAAAGGCACAAATATATGAGTGCAAAAGCATTCATCTAAAATGTACTTACTTAGTCTCAGCAACATGCCAAATCATTGTCTCCAAATCAAGGACATTAACGTCATTCAAAAGTCGTCTCTGTTTGTCCTCTCCTCCAAACATTATAAGTTTTGAACCAACCAATGTCACAGATTGCCCACCACGAGCAACCTAAAAGATAAATCACAGGGAAGCCAATGATAATGTCGAGCAATCTACGTAGCGTGACCTTACACAGGCTAATATTATATACCTTTGGTCCCAATTTACATATACCATATTTGGTTATCCTAGAACCCACCAAAATAGTTGCTTCCTTACCATTTTGTAAACAGTATTTTGCTATGTTCTTTCATATCTTAATCAATTTATGGATTTCTCCTCTTTACGGAAGTGTTTAGTTGGTTCTAAAAGACAGAAATGTGCAACTTAAATAGGGTACCCTTAGAGTTGGGCCCAAAAAGAGAATACAAGTAGATAGTTGGTGCTAGTGACAATTTTTACCAAATAGTTACTCACACACACAAGAGAAAGGTTCGAGAGTTACCGGAATTTCTCCTGTGGCTTCCATTACCCCACTCACGCATGACTCGAGATCAATGAAACACACTACAAGTTAATTAACAAATCATAAAGTTCTACAGAAATGGAAAATTTTATTTTCAGAAGCAAAACAGCTCTTTGAGAGAACTAACCTGTTATGTTATCAGAGGTATCCTTTGAGTGACCACCAACGAAGAGGAGTTTATTTTCCCACTTAAGCTACAATAGTGTTGCATTGGGCAACCAAAACTAGGTTAGCTACTACGTAGATTATGAAAGTTATAGATGATTCTGAAAGGAAAACTCACCATACTGTGACCAGATGTGGCAGGGAAAACTTCCAGTAATTTAACATCTTTAATGTTATCAGCCGCTGGCTGACTTGTTAACTTAATTGTGGACCAACTTAAGTTTCTCAGATCAAGCGCCTGCAACCACAACACAGACCATTAACCCACCAAGAAAACGTGACTACTTTAATAGGTGGAAATACAATGGTGATTCCGCATGATTATACCTGGACATCAGATAAGTATCGCCCATTACGGCTTCCACCAACAATGTATAGCTTTTCATCGATGAAAACTGCAGCATGCTACAAGACAAGAAGAAAACAGCATATGAAACCTCAAACATAAAGTAATCCATTAAGGGGGTTGTTTGTCCAAGCTTGTCTTATGGGCTTACGCTTATGTTTGATTAATACCTTATAGCTTATAATGAAAAAGCTTATATGCTCATACCAAGTGTTTGGATTAGCTTACGATTACAAGCGGGGAAGGTAGGAAAAAAAATCATGCTTGGTAAAGGGTTATAGGGGGTAAGGAATGGGAAAGATAATGAAAAAAGGTGGTTGGTGGAGTATAATGCAATGGCCCATTACCCAATAGTGGGTAATGAGCCATTGCACAATAAATTGGGGGGAATGGTTTTCTTTGCCTTTGCCTTTCCTCACTATTATCATTGTCTTTCCCTTTACCTTTCCCAATTTTGAACCAAGCACACCCTAAACCTTAAATAAGCCCATAAATCGTACAAAAGGAGCTTATGAAAGCCCCCTTATATAAGCTCATAAGCCCAAGTTTATAAGCGTATCCAAACACTAAAAGGGGCTCATTGCTAATAAGCCCTATTGTAAAAGCTAAAACAAACAACCCCTAGAACAGTATAAAATATACGTAATGCAACTGACTGTTAAAATACTATACATAAACAAATACAGTTGAGAGCATATGAGCAAACCTTATAACGTGCTGATGGACGTGGCCCAGTTACAGGAAGTGCGACCCATTTGTCATACTCCAAATCTGAGTGCCAATTGGGTTTATCTGATCCCATACTAGCTCTTCCAGAAAATTTCTATCACGCGAAGCGACGTTTAACAACCGTTTTGTAGACTGTGGCAACTAATAAGTGAAACTATGCCCAACGGCCAATACTAAATATTCACGTAAAATTATAAAAAAAGCATGATCAAGTGAACTAACTGCTAATGTATACTTTTTTGGCACTTACTTTACCATTGAGGTAACTAGCTACAAAATATCCATTTCAGATAGACAAAAGATGCATTGCAAGTTTAGAGATGGAACAAGATATATTTTAATTCAAAAACAATAAATTATTTTGTCTAGTAAAACCTTGTTAATCTCAACGTTGTTACAGAAAGGAAATGAGCAAGTAATTGTTATTTTCTGCCTAGACTAGAGTGGTTAATAAAACATGGCCTCACTTTTCTAGAACTTGTTTTTCGACACCTGTAA
Organism: Chrysanthemum seticuspe; assembly: GCA_019973895.1. Classification (NCBI taxonomy): domain Eukaryota; kingdom Viridiplantae; phylum Streptophyta; class Magnoliopsida; order Asterales; family Asteraceae; genus Chrysanthemum; species Chrysanthemum seticuspe. The sequence continues at coordinate 225,058,319 of BPTQ01000008.1, read as the reverse complement.
ACACTGATTTAAGAGAGCACTCATGGAAACTCTATCTATTATAAACAATTAAGAGATGAAAATTACATACCTGGATCGATGTTAGAGATTGCTGTTGAGTGTTGAGATCGAATTCACGTTCAGAGTTTGATCCAGGTTAATCAGACTGTAATGGCATGGTAACGCTCAAACGCTGTCGTATTTTGGTTTGTTTTAGAGAGGTGTGTCAGTTGTCTAGTCAAAAGAGATCATAAGGCTGATAGTGATAAGAGTCCACCCCCAACAAAACGATCTCCTTTATTATTTTGTATCTCACCGGACGAGTCCACCCCGAGACACCAAATTCATGCGGTCCATCACTAGACCAAATACGAAATGTTTGGTTTGTATGCGTCATTTTTTGTTTAATTTAATTTTATGAAGTATCTTTTTAGTTGATGTGGCGTTGATGTGGCGGTGTGGAGATGGTTTTTTCGTTATCTTATTACTTTTAGTCTAAGATTGAACGTAGTAGTAGTCCACCTTAGACAACTTGTGTGTCCAGCCCTTCCCAACGCGTCCACCCCTACTACATCGAAGCAGACGAGACGCGTCCCCCTAGACACCCATTTGATTTAGTCCGTTTGTGGATCGAAGAATTTGAAAGGAAATGGAGACTGAGGTGTGCTTAAACACATATCAATTTATATCGAAAAAAACACGTTAAAATGGACAAATAACCATAAAATAAATTAATTATACTACAAATATGTTGGATATGTGTTATTATGTCTTGCAGGTACAAGGGTATGAAACAAAGCAAAAACGTTGATTTTCGGATGAGTTTCGATGACATTTTCACGTTTTTCGAGGTCCAAACGAAGTGTTAAAAATTCTCCGAGCACACCATTGAAAAGAGCACGAAAAAACGATTCCAACTGTATATTTACTTATCTTTTGACAGTCCATATAACCCTTAAAAATGGCAGTCCAATTATCCCTTTTGACCCTTTAGACTTAACTTGAACTGGCCAAATTAAGTGGGGTTAAAAGTGGCCAAATTAAGTGGGGTTAACTTCAACGGATGGGACCCACCTGCTGACTTTGCCAGCGGCTGGCCAACCATGTGCTACTACGTGGCGGCGGCTGACCAATAAGAAGCCGCCACATGGCGTCGGCGCTCATCGTTGGTACGAGGAAGATTCTGGAATGGCGCGAATGAGAAGGCGACTCATGTCATTCTATGTGGTTATCAACAGTTGTGCACGCGTGAAATGACTAAATTGCCTCGGGTGGGTTGGGCTATATAAAGGGACTCATAGCTGTACTTTTCATCCGGACTCCTCACCACAAATTTCACACAATAATTATAATTTTTAGCTTATTTTTTAGAAGTAGTAGTGTAGCTTATTTTTAGTGCTTATCTTGTAGCTTATTCAAGTGCTTATTTTTGTAATCAAGATTTTGAGCTTATTAATGAAGATGATATTTTGGAGTCCCACCTAGCTTATTTCTTCTTCTTCTTCATCTACTCTTCTATTTTTCTTTTCTTTTCTTTTCTTAATCTAATAAACCAAATAAGCATATAGCTTATTCTGGCTTATTTAGATCTAGCTTATTCTATTAAGTACTTTTACTTTTTTACTCAAAACCTGTAGGATCATTATTCTATGTTGTTTGATGATTCGGGTGGTCTAGGATGATGATAAAACAAGAAAGTCATTTGATGCGCCCGGAAGGCGCGTTCGGGGTGAAGGAAACTTCCTTTTTGTCGAGCAAGTTTTTCAACCTCTTAGGCAGTGAACCTAATCGTTGTAGTGTAGTATTGGGTAAGCCTCGGGGATTGATATTGTAACACCCCAACCCGACAAGGGTAAAGATTTCACAATACGGTTTCATATCAGAACTTTAAATAATATACAATAGCGGAAGCCTTTACAAAATAATCAAAAGAAAACATAATAACTTAATAATCAAAATAAATCTAGGATCTCTATAGTCACAACTTGCTCTCAGTTCTACTCTCAACCCAGATCAGCCATCCCACAAGCTCATCTTGAATGCCTAATACCTGCCGCAGGAAAAGAAAATGCGGCTGAGCTTACAAAGCCCAGTGAACAGATATAACAGAACAAAAACTAAACAAAAACATAAATACAAAATTGAAACAAAGAAACGAATAACAAAGTCGTAACGGAATGAGATTCAATGAATCATGGAGGATTCTGCGGAAACACAATTACACAGAAATCCGGAAGAACAATAACAAATAAGAACAAACACATAGCACATTGCTGACACAAATGCAAAACACATTAAAATAACCAGACCTTAACTAAATCAGGAAATTCGAGTGCATATAAGCCAAACGAAATATCAAAACTAACAGAAACAATTTCTATGAAGTAAACATGACATTCACACAAAACAGATAAGTTACATTTAATAAACTTAACCAGTGTTGTAGCAGCGGAAAACAACAGTCAACACATAGTAGTCACACATACCAATGAGAACACCTTACAACAACTATAATTAAATGAACTAGAGGCATAACATAGCAGATAGTAAGTTAACAGGCCAGACATTATAAATTAACCCGTTTTCCCAGATCAAACCTTAGTATAAGCAGAATTTAAAACATGGCAGGTTACACATACAGATAGAAAACACAATAGACAAACTATAACTCAATAGACAAAGACATAACATAGCCATTAGCAATTATCAGAACAGATATCATAAGCTAAACCAGTTCTCAGATCAAATCTTAACATCAGCAGAGTTTTAACATAGCAGATCAAACATAAGCAGATAGATACCCTAACGTATAGGCAAAGTTCACCAGATTAACTGAACAATCATACTTACTAACTTTCAGGATACTTACCTTCACACTATCACATTCATCTCACAGATCAACGAATTCACATAACGATAAACTAACATAACATCAGATGACAGTATGCAAATCATATTTAAACATATTAATCATAACCTAGCATAGTAGACGGTAGTTACATAATCATATAAAAGCATAAACACATATAATAACATATAATAAGCCTAGCACATAATCATAAACACTTGAACATACCGAATCATAATCAGAATACTTAACATAGAAATAACAGATAAAGAGTTAGTTAACTACCACGAGCCCAGAACATATCATATCAGAAGTAACTTTCTTATTCGGAGGGGTGACCTCGGAATACCTTTTATAATATGAGGGGAGACCTCAATAACAAATGGAGTAACTAGCTCCCAGAATTTGTGAAGACGCGTATTGCACACGACATCATTCACCAGACAAATCATATCAGATAACAGATCAGATCTAGGATGCATCCATACGCCCCAACAGACGGATAGTGGCCATACTATCAATAAACAGATAACGGAAAGGGACGTGGCAGAACATCACTCTACTGCCCTAGAGTCATGTCAGAGGTGCATCACTGACACGGACATGGAACCCCTATGACTAGTGAAATATTTGGCTCGGGTGTCAAACTAACTTAGGTCAAACAGATTGTCATAATTGACACAGATCATAATTCATCATAAAAGTCAACAGATATATATATATATATATATATATATATATATATATATATATATATATATATATATATATATACATATATATATATATATATCAGAGGTTTCATATCATAAAGTCCAAATCAGATATTTCATGGTTCACTAAACAGAAGTTTCAGATAAGCAACGGATCAAACAAATAAGAAAGGGTTCATATCAAATGTTCAGAAATCAAAGGTTCATATCACAATCACATATTATACGCTCATAATCAGAGGTTTATAATCAGATGTTCATAATCAGAAGTTCATAATCAGAAATTCATACTCAAACATAGCAAGGTTCAGACAAACAGAGATTCATATAAACAGAAGGGAATCATAGCAATGGCATAGGGAATCCTAATAATTGAAATAGAAAAGCTAACGAAAAGAGAACGTCATAAGGAACCTTTACTGAAAAGGTCGGAATATCTGTACCTTAAAGCAAATGAGGGAAAAGCAAATGAATGAATGAACACGAAGATACAACGTCGCGTCTCCTTCAACGAATCTACACGGATTAGGATTTGTTTAATACTTATTAGCATCATTAAAGCTATAACGGATTAATCGCATTAACATTCTTAGAGTTATAAGTATATTTTCATTTTATAAGCTTCTTATGCATTTGTAAGTGTGTTACCTATTGATATCATATTTTATCTTTCAGTTTCTTAAACTCATATTCGGACCAGACTTTAGCGATTTTTATAAAATACTTACTTAGCTCAAATGAAATCAAGAAAAATCCCAGAGGTTCCCATATGAGTTAAGAGACTCTACAAAAATTGGTGGGTTCTATTTCCATGCTAAATGGCCTACGGAAAATCATAAGTCCAGACCGGTCCAGAACTCACCCAGATTTACACACACCAAAAGTATGGCCCCAACAAACACACTCACCCTACTCAACACATCAAACCAAAAGCTACAGGTGTCACACAATATATAAACATCATATATACCAAAGGAAAAGTTCCAGAACCTCATAGATTAAATACTAAAAATCATTTACTACATTATAAATTTCAACTCAGCAATTCAGATTCAGACACCCTAACTCCAAAAATATAAAAATCATACTTCCAGGTTTACAAATGCTAAAAGACTTATATTTTCAGAAAGCTATTTCAAAGTACTATAATTTAGACTCAAAAATCACTCAAAAACATGCAGGTATCATCAGATCACACCTAGATGAATCCAACCTAATTTCAGACCCGTTTTCTCAGCTTTGACACTTGATCTTGTAAAATTCAAAAATACGACTTAGACAACTCCAAATTCGACCAAACCACTTGGAAAACTTAACTAAGACATAGAATAAACTTTTCCCACAAAAACCCAGATTATTGCACTTATAAAATTGGATCTATAACACACACAAATTCGACATATGATGCTGTCCAGTTTTAGGGTTTATTAAAACCATTATAATCACATGTTTAGACCATTAATTACACTTAGGGTTCCATTCCAATTAGGGATTCGAATTTATTAGGCATGATAACATTTATATATATGTGATTCGGTTTCATACGGTTCGACAAACACAAGGCCCGATTCAAACATGACATATTACAACATATTATTAACGTTATGTGTATCAAATGAGACGAGGAAGACTTGGTTATACCTTAGCCTTGCTCACGTTGGAAACAAAATCGCGACACCAAGGGGTTTTAGCAATCGGCCGAGAGAAAAAAAAGAAAAGGGAGGCCAAAGAAAATACCTAACTTGCAAACTAGGGTTCCAAAGTTGAGGTTTGTGTGTGTATTTATAGTGGTACAATCGGTTAGGGCTTTAGGGGTGTGTGTAGGCTCGGCTTGATCCAAACGAATAAAACAAACACGCCCATATGGGCTCTCGGCTTGAGTCCAACCGAACAAAAACACACGGCCCATCTTGGTTCACAAACAAACGAAAAGCGAGGCCCAAACGAACGGCCCAACTATTTACGCGAGACGTTTAACTTTCGTCGTACAATGTCGATCACGTACACATATTCGTTAAGTTTTAATTATTAGTAAGTTAGATTTTAAATTTCGTTAAATGAATATAAATGTATTTTACGTATTTAATAAATGTTCGATTTCAAGGGTATTTTAGTCTCTTAACACGTTTCGTATTTTTAGGGTTTTACAACTCTCCCCTTCTAAAAAGAAAATTTCGTCCTCGAAATTGAACAAGACGGAACAGAATAGAAACAAATCGGATTTCAGAATTTCAAGGAACATAGCGAACACGAAACTTATCCTAGAACAAACGGATTCTTATCAGAACATTTAAACTCTTACTATTCAGAAATCAAAGCAAAAATCAAATACTTGAAACGGATAATCATATACTTATCATAGTAATGACAGAAAACAGATGAGATGCAGAAAATCAAACAACACGCTCTAACTTATTCGGATTTCTAATGATGAGAACAAACATATACATAGACAGAATGAATCCTAACGATCTCACTAGTCGCAGATAATCAAACTAAAAGGATCTAATGTTCCTCAAACACTTCACGAAATATCCAATGATCACAATAAGGGTACACGGAGACGTACACATTTAGAGCAAACATAGCAGTCCATAGTTCACACAAATCATAACAATATCGGTCCAACGCGCACAAAACTTACACGTAACAGATATCGACAAAATCTCACAAATAGGTACAAAATTTCAAACGAACATGAGGAGTGCCCAAATAACGGATACAAGTCATATTCTTTTCACGTATCAACCACAGGCATTTCCCCAGACGTCATATAATAAGTTCAAATTATATGATCTCGGTATTATCACGTTGATCAGGCGTCATAATACTTGCATCACATAACCAGTCCTCATTATCATCATATTCTGTCTCGGGTCATGACAAACCACATAACTAATATCAGAACAAAACGGATAACACATAGATAACAAGTAACATACCAAAACAGACCATATACACATTCATGCAGCATATAACACATCAGACAACTTACCATACCACAAAAGAAAAAAAATGGCCACCAATGCACAAAACGGTTCCTCATGACTCATTATTGTCGGTCCAAAAAGAAAAACTGAGATATACCAGAATGCTAAACGATAAAACTTCACGATTCACACCGAGTTCCGAACAAATCAAAGAAAAGCAATACGGATCAGAATCACTTAGCAGAATATCAAACCGTCACAAAATGCATGACAAACGAATCAGAGTAACATAAGTCGCGCCCAAATCATATGAAGTAAATGAATCTTCACAGCCACCGGTTGAATCTTGTCTCCGTCTTTTGCGTCTTTGGTTGGTCCGTCCTGCTTCCTCCAGCAGCATCCTGATGCCTCCAGCAGCACGGCAGTCGGGTATGGCTTCTGCTTCACGAACCTCTCCAGCACAGGGACTCTTGCAGCAACGCAGGGTCGGCACCATCTTCTTTGGCTCCACTGGTAGTCTCCATCTAACGATCGACAAACGGACGAGCGAAAACAAAAGAACAAAATTCGATGCGAAGAGAGGAGGGCCAAATCAGTGAAGATAAAAGAACATCGAAGTCAAATCTGAACGACAATCAGAAGGAATCGAAAGATATCTGAACAGACGGAAACCTAATGTCTACCCAATCCTCACAGGTCATAGCCTAAGCTCTAAGGGTCCTAAAACCTAGAGCTCTGATACCATAATTGTAACACCCCAACCCGACAAGGGTAAAGATTTCACAATACGGTTTCATATCAGAACTTTAAATAATATACAATAGCGGAAGCCTTTACAAAATAATCAAAAGAAAACATAATAACTTAATAATCAAAATAAATCTAGGATCTCTATAGTCATAACTTGCTCTCAGTTCTACTCTCAACCCAGATCAGCCATCCCACAAGCTCATCTTGAATGCCTAATACCTGCCGCAGGAAAAGAAAATGCGGCTGAGCTTACAAAGCCTAGTGAACAGATATAACAGAACAAAAACTAAACAAAAACAGAAATACAAAATTGAAACAAAGAAACGAATAACAAAGTCGTAACGGAATGAGATTCAATGAATCATGGAGGATTCTGCGGAAACACAATTACACAGAAATCCGGAAGAACAATAACAAATAAGAACAAACACATAGCATATTGCTGACACAAATGCAAAACAGATTAAAATAACCAGACCTTAACTAAATCAGGAAATTCGAGTGCATATAAGCCAAACGAAATATCAAAACTAACAGAAACAATTTCTATGAAGTAAACATGACATTCACACAAAACAGATAAGTTACATTTAATAAACTTAACCAGTGTTGTAGCAGCGGAAAACAACAGTCAACACATAGTAGTCACACATACCAATGAGAACACCTTACAACAACTATAATTAAATGAACTAGAGGCATAACATAGCAGATAGTAAGTTAACAGGCCAGACATTATAAATTAACCCGTTTTCCCAGATCAAACCTTAGTATAAGCAGAATTTAAAACATGGCAGGTTACACATACAGACAGAAAACACAATAGACAAACTATAACTCAATAGACAAAGACATAACATAGCCATTAGCAATTATCAGAACAGATATCATAAGCTAAACCAGTTCTCAGATCAAATCTTAACATCAGCAGAGTTTTAACATAGCAGATCAAACATAAGCAGATAGATACCCTAACGTATAGGCAAAGTTCACCAGATTAACTGAACAATCATACTTACTAACTTTCAGGATACTTACCTTCACACTATCACATTCATCTCACAGATCAACGAATTCACATAACGATAAACTAACATAACATCAGATGACAGTATGCAAATCATATTTAAACATATTAATCATAACCTAGCATAGTAGACGGTAGTTACATAATCATATAAAAGCATAAACACATATAATAACATATAATAAGCCTAGCACATAATCATAAACACTTGAACATACCGAATCATAATCAGAATACTTAACATAGAAATAACAGATAAAGATTTAGTTAACTACCACGAGCCCAGAACATATCATATCAGAAGTAACTTTCTTATTCGGAGGGGTGACCTCGGAATACCTTTTATAATATGAGGGGAGACCTCAATAACAAATGGAGTAACTAGCTCCCAGAATTTGTGAAGACGCGTATTGCACACGACATCATTCACCAGACAAATCATATCAGATAACAGATCAGATCTAGGATGCATCCATACACCCCAACAGACGGATAGTGGCCATACTATCAATAAACAGATAACGGAAAGGGACGTGGCAGAACATCACTCTACTGCCCTAGAGTCATGTCAGAGGTGCATCACTGACACGGACATGGAACCCCCATGACTAGTGAAATATTTGGCTCGGGTGTCAAACTAACTTAGGTCAAACAGATTGTCATAATTGACACAGATCATTATTCAACATAAAAGTCAACAGATATATATATCAGAGGTTTCATATCATAAAGTCCAAATCAGATATTTCATGGTTCACTAAACAGAAGTTTCAGATAAGCAACGGATCAAACAAATCAGAAAGGGTTCATATCAAATGTTCAGAAATCAAAGGTTCATATCACAATCACATATCATACGCTCATAATCAGAGGTTTATAATCAGATGTTCATAATCAGAAGTTCATAATCAGAAATTCATACTCAAACATAGCAAGGTTCAACAAACAGAAGTTCAGACAAACAGAGATTCATATAAACAGAAGGGAATCATAGCAATGGCATAAGGAATCCTAATAATTGAAATAGAAAAGCTAACGAAAAGAGAACGTCATAAGGAACCTTTACTGAAAAGGTCGGAATATCTGTACCTTAAAGCAAATGAGGGAAAAGCAAATGAATGAATGAACACGAAGATACAACGTCGCATCTCCTTCAACGAATCTACACGGATTAGGATTTGTTTAATACTTATTAGCATCATTAAAGCTATAACGGATTAATCGCATTAACATTCTTAGAGTTATAAGTATATTTTCATTTTATAAGCTTCTTATGCATTTGTAAGTGTGTTACCTATTGATATCATATTTTATCTTTCAGTTTCTTAAACTCATATTCGGACCAGACTTTAGCGATTTTTATAAAATACTTACTTAGCTAAAATGAAATCAAGAAAAATCCCAGAGGTTCCCATATGAGTTAAGAGACTCTAAAAAAATTGGTGGGTTCTATTTCCATGCTAAATGGCCTACGGAAAATCATAAGTCCAGACCGGTCCAGAACTCACCCAGATTTACACACACCAAAAGTATGGCCCTAACAAACACACTCACCCTACTCAACACATCAAACCAAAAGCTACAGGTGTCACACAATATATAAACATCATATCTACCAAAGGAAAAGTTCCAGAACCTCATAGATTAAATACTAAAAATCATTTACTACATTATAAATTTCAACTCAGCAATTCAGATTCAGACACCCTAACTCCAAAAATATAAAAATCATACTTCCATGTTTACAAATGCTACAAGACTTATATTTTCAGAAATCTATTTCAAAGTACTACAATTTAGACTCAAAAATCACTAAAAAACATGCAGGTATCATCAGATCACACCTAGATGAATCCAACCTAATTTCAGACCCGTTTTCTCAGCTTTGACACTTGATCTTGTAAAATTCTAAAATACGACTTAGACAACTCCAAATTCGACCAAACCACTTGGAAAACTTAACTAAGACATAGAATAAACTTTTCCCACAAAAACCCAGATTATTGCACTTAAAAAATTGGATCTATAACACACACAAATTCGACATATGATGCTGTCCAGTTTTAGGGTTTATTAAAACCATTATAATCACATGTTTAGACCATTAATTACACTTAGGGTTCCATTCCAATTAGGGTTTCGAATTTATTAGGCATGATAACATTTATATATATGTGATTCGGTTTCATACGGTTCGACAAACACAAGGCCCGATTCAAACATGACATATTACAACATATTATTAACGTTATGTGTATCAAATGAGACGAGAAAGACTTGGTTATACCTTAGCCTTGCTCACGTTGGAAACAAACTCGCGACACCAAGGGGTTTTAGCAATCGGCCGAGAGAAAGAAAAGAAAAGGGAGGCCAAAGAAAATACCTAACTTGCAAACTAGGGTTCCAAAGTTGAGGTTTGTGTGTGTATTTATAGTGGTACAATCGGTTAGGGCTTTAGGGGTGTGTGTGGGCTCGGCTTGATCCAAACGAATAAAACAAACACGCCCATATGGGCTCTCGGCTTGAGTCCAACCGAACAAAAACACACGGCCCATCTTGGTTCACAAACAAACGAAAAGCGAGGCCCAAACGAACGGCCCAACTATTTACGCGAGACGTTTAACTTTCGTCGTACAATGTCGATCACGTACACATATTCGTTAAGTTTTAATTATTAGTAAGTTAGATTTTAAATTTCGTTAAATGAATATAAATGTATTTTACGTATTTAATAAATGTTCGATTTCAAGGGTATTTTAGTCTCTTAACACGTTTCGTATTTTTAGGGTTTTACAGATATCGTTCTCTAGCGGAATAGGAATGCTAGTAAGAAATGTATGACGAGAAGGTGGGGTTGAGGATGATTCTTTTTTTATCTTTTTATGGTTCCTTAGAAAGCTAAGGTAGTTTGGAGGTGGTACTTCTACCGATTACTCTACTTATCTAATTATCTAATTATCTAGTTACTATGGGTAGCTTATGTCTAATTGAGGTGTGCTCGTATGATGATTAAAAATGTGTTTACCTAGATACTATTACTCCCTGGTTATCTTTTATTGGTCGGTTGAGTTGTCACGCCTTATCTTAACGCGTTGTATTCCTAAGGTCGTAGGGTATGCGTGCCCCCTAGTTCTTTGAGGTTATCTCTCGTATATGACCTACAAAGTCGGCAAGCCTAAGCTATTTCATCCATAGACCATATCATCATAAAGCATACTCAAGCATTAAATACAACGAATGATGCCTAGTTGCACTCCTAAGCCAATTTTCAATTAAGATAAGAAACAACCTAACAATAATCAATAACTAGGTTTCATAGATCTAAGCAAACACACAAGAAATTTAGCTAGACATGGTAAACAAGCAAGCATACACACAATCAATCGGATACGAGATAGACATAATGATACTTTGGATTAAAATACTTATCTGTTGGATTTTTTGTTCCTTGGATCAAGAATTATTCTAAGTGTTGGAATCACGGACAGAGTTGATGAAACCACGGACATAAGAATGGATCCACTGCTGAAGACAAACCGCGGCTAGTAGTATTGTGTAACCACGGATATTGTAATGTAACCACTGCTAGTCTTGTATAGTCGCTTTAATATTTTGTATTAGATAAATATGGAAAAGATATTTATCTTGTAGGTTACGTATTGTATTATGTAAAGGACTCCTTAGCCTATAAAAGGAGGTCCTAGGTTAGATTAGATATACGTATGTTTTATATCTAAGGTCGATACACTTCAAGGTTGTAAAACCCTAATACTGGTTAGAGTATTCGTATTAATAATAATATTGAGGTGTTGAATGTTCATTGTTCTTCTTCTTAAGATTAAGTATTAAATTCCGCGTAATATTTAATAAGTCTTTGTTTAAGTCAGTTTCTATATTAGATCGTTTGCTCAACTGGGATCAACAAGTGGTATCAGAGCTCGGGGAGCTCGTTACCTAGGGATTCACAAGGTTTCTTGGCGAAAAAGAATGAAGAAAATCGAAGTTATACAAAATTCGCAACTTTTCTGCAGCACTGTTTTAAAAACGCGATAACTTGTTCGTTAGCCGTTGGATCAGAACGAAATTTTTGGTGGACGTTCTCTATATATTCATCTAACTTTTCACTAGAGGGATTGTCAATTGGAGCTTTCAGGAAAAAGTTATACTATGTCGAAGTCTGCTGCTGAAGGGTTTTTCAGAAATTCGATTTTTAAGGTTTTCATGCATATTCAACTTCTTGAATTTGTTTTACTTGTTCTAATTCTTGATGGAGGTTGTTTATACATTGAGTGGTGTTTATGATTCATGGTTAGAAGCAGCTTTGCTAGTGTTTTTCGTAACCACTGCTAGTGTTTTTCGAAACCACTGCTAGTGTTTTCTCGAAACCACTGCTAGTGTTTTCTCGAAACCACTGCTAGTTTCTATATGTATCCACTGCTATACTATTTTGATTCTACTGCTTGAATGCTTGTTTGTACTGCTTATATTATTCGATATCGGATGACGAAGGATTTTTGATTCTCTTATGGTTTTGGACTTGAGGGGAAGTCGAGTGTAATAATAGTTTTGGTTTTTGGAGACACACACACAGGAGATTGGTTCACACACACAAGGAGTTTGGTTTTTGGAAGTTGTTCTTAAAAGATTTAAAAAGCTCGTATTTGGTTTATTGGATTAGTTGATTACGAAGATGATTGACCATAACTTATTTGATATTGTAGTTGAGTTACACAGATTCGTGATTTTATCATATCTTAAAGTGGGTGTTACACTTTGGAGATAACTTGTTCGTGCTTAAAGGATGTTGACGAAGACTTGCAAAATCTAGTTTTCATAGGTCAAGGGGTGGATGGATGAAGACCTAGTTAACTATCACTTAAAGGAGTTACATTGTAGTGCTCAGTGTCTCATTGAAGATGAGGATTTTGTCTAGAGATTGCGGTCTACTTATATGGTGTTAGTATAAGTTTGGAGTCACGTGGATAAACAAGACATAAGACACAAGTTTGGGTTATTCTACTTCTTTATCAAGTTAGTTATATTTGGTTTTCTTCACAAGTGATCATTACAAGGAGCTTACAGATTTGAAGAATCATTTGATGTTCATGCACCACTCAAGGGGAAGTGTTTGATTCTTACTACTATTGATTAGTATTACTACTGATGGTTTATATCTCTATTGTTTCAAGTTCATTTTTAGTTGCGGAAAACTTCATGGAGGGTAATTTGAGACATTGGAAGGATGAATTGGATGTGTGGTATTGGTTCGTGGTAGTCAAGATCATTATTCGCATACGTTTCCTATTTGTTGATAACAAAAAGGGGAAGAGATGTTTGAGTGGCATGTATTAAGGGGAAGACAAAGGAAGACAAGATTGTTTCATTCATGGTGAGATTTAATTATCTCAACTTCTGCTACTTCGTCTAGGGAAGTTCGTACAAGAACCGTATTTTTTTTGTCATCATCAAATAGGGGAAGATTGTTGGGTTTCTTGATTTGATGATACAAAACAATAAAGAATGAAACATCAAGGGATTAAAGTGACAAAGAAGAAATCTACAAAAAGATGGAAGGACTTGCTTGCAAAAGAAGATTTATTATTTAGTCCTTCGTAGTATCTTGTAAACCCTAATCCTCTAGTATATAAAGAGGACATGGGATGTAGGTTTTAATAATTAAGTCTTCCATAATGTAGTCTAAAGGTGTGTGTGTGTGTGTAACCTAGACGTGTTCCTATAAACGTCTAGGGTTAGAGTTTGTTTAGTTTAGCCTCAAGGATCTTTGATCCCTGTTACAAGTTTAGTGTAACCGTATTATTCTGATCAAATAATATTTAAGGCTTGGAGTGATTATTATAATGGAAAAACCTTGTGTCAATAACATATAATGTTCTAATTATTCCGCTGCGTATTGTACATGTTATTGTTAAACCCTAAGACTCAAAACAATCTCAAGGAGTCTAACAAACTCCACATTATCTGGATGTGTAAAATAGGGTATGGGACCCTAAGATACTATCCAATTCGGACTACAAACGATTTAGGTTTTTTTTCTCCAAACGTCTACCTCCCAAAATACAGAAAAATCGAATTCTATATATAGATTTACAACTGCGATGGCGTAACCTTTTGCATGGGATGCAGTCAGCTCGCCGTCATTAGGGTTTCGTTTGGGCCAAGTCATCGATGGGACGGCGTCACCTTAAAGTTGTGATGCCGTCGGTCTTTAATTGGGACGCCGTCTTGATTCTAGATCTGGGCCGTCTGAGTTGAAAACTGTGAGTGACGCCCTCCATTATTAAAGTGTGACGCCGTCAGGTTATGTGACCAGAATTTTCACTGAGCCGTCGCGTGCTTGTTTTGATCAAGTCATCATAGAGAGACAGCGTCGCCCTTTGGTTAGGACGCCGTCAGGTACTGTTGATCAGCTTTAAGTGGCTTTGATCTTGACTTTGCCATTTTCTTCATGTATTTGCTCCTTTTCGTCCAAATGTGCTTCATTCCAGCATTTTGCTTCCAAAAGACCTAAAAAGTGAAAAAGGGGCAAAATTAAGCAGTAACGGATATAAAATTGGTCAATTTAGGGCTTAAATGACACTCTAAAAGCGTACGTTTTGAATCCTTATCACCATTTTAGAGAGAGAAAGAGTAGAGATGGTGTTTTCTAGAGAGAGAAAGTAAAAGAAAAAGAAAGGTTAGATTGAAAAGCACCACCTCTTCCCAAGTAGGAAGAGGTATTTATACTACATACTACACGCCCTCCTTCGGGCTGTGGATCAGGCATACATTGGGTAAAGACCCGTCCGTCCTCCACGGTGTTGCTCTAAACTAACTAACTAACTAAATAACTAGTAAATAATGTAATGTCTATGAGCTAACATATGCTAGACTAGAATTGGGGTGACCGACTCTTCAACATGGATTTTCTAAATCCCAACAATCTCCCCCTAAGGGAGGTCACCCCATGAATTACATTATATATCCTAGCATTCTATTTTTGTCTTCAGTTTCGAGCTCGTAGACTTTAATTCTTCAATATCCGCAATCTTTGTGCTTTAGCAGTGATTCTTCAAAGTCTGAATACTTTGTACTTTCAGTGGAGGTCTTCGAGTGATCCACGACTTGGTGATCCTTGAGCTTTCTTTGAGATCATCAGCCACAACAAATCTCTGGATCACCCATTGTTGTATCGCCTTCATGTGATTTTGTGACTTTTGGACCGACATGCTCACACTTCTGGATCATGACATCTTTTCATCAGAGTAGCGGAAGCATTGTTGTATGTCTTTGATTGTCATGATTTTCTTCAATTATAATTGTGAGCTGTGAGCATGCGGTTATGAATTGACTTCTCAATATCGATCAGCTGCAACCGTCAAATGTTCATGCAAACATCAGTTAGCAATAAAACACACGAAAGTGTCTTTGTTCATTTTCATTTAATAGGGTTGCAAGAACCATGGTTCCCCGTTGATCAGTATAAATACTGCCTGTGATCAGGTAGAATTCCTAAGAATCTCTTGACAGGGTTTCGCAGCTTGATCTAGCCGTTCTCAAGCCGGAGCGTCCCAAAGTAGACAACACGGAGTGAGTGAACCAGTGAATGAGATTCACTCATTGATAAAAAATTGATTTGAAAAACAATCGCGTATTACTTAAGAGAAAGAGTTTTGCAATACGAAGAAGGTTTTATGAGAAAGATCAATTTTCAATCATAAATACTTTTTGTATTTGAATATGAATACACATTCGATGTGCTAGAGAAAAGAATAGTAGAGCACATCGAAAGGTTTTTCAAAAGTATTCGTCAATTCATTTCTTGGACCAAGGTTGATTCAAGAGTGAATCGCCCCATCGTTTCTATCCAGTTGTCACAAGCTTGATCCATGTTGGATCTCACATTTCACCCACCAAGAGCTATTTTGATGTTGGCTCTAGAAGGATTTCCATCTTCATCGTAAATATTTGTTAGGAATTGGAAATTCTATGTTAAAGTGTCGATCGCCCGAATTATGGTCTAGCATATGTTAGCTCGTAGACTTGTAGTTATTTACGTTATTTAGTAGTTTATTAGTTAGTTTGTAGCGTAGAATAGTTTAGTGTAACACCGTGGAGGAAGGACGGGTCTTTACCCACTGTATACCTGATCCACAGGCCGTCAGGAGGTCGTATAGTTTGTATGTATAAATACCCCTTCCATCCTTGGAAGGGGTGGTGCTTCTTATAATCTAACCTTTCATAATTTACAAAGCAAGTCTCTACCAAGAAACACCCTCTCATCTCTTTCTCTCTCAAATGGCTAACATGTATTTCCATCATCCAAGACCACCCGAATCATCAACACAATAATATTTATGATCCTACAAATGGTACCAGAGCCTAGGTTGTGTTGTTTGTGTTGATTCTCGTGGTTTACTTCATGGTTCGATGCGGTTTATGTTTGATGCGGTTGGGTATCGGTTATGCTATTTGGTCGAATTTTGTGGTTACTTTTGTGGTTCGAATCTTGCTTCAAAACTGCTTTTACCAAGTTTTTATGATGCTGGAAATCTTTTCCTTTTTGTGGTAAACAGTTTTATGACAATTTTTGTACTCTAATATGGTCAAAAACAGTTTTATGTCAAGTTTATTTTAGTTCATCTTTTACGACTTTTTTCTTTGAACCATTTCCGTGATATTTGTGGTCAATATCGGTAAAATATTTATGTGGTCAAAAAGGTGAAGATGGGTCAAACAGAAGTATGTCTTATGCAGTTTTCTGGGTAAGAATGATGATAGAACGATAAAATGGTTTGAAATTCCTGCTAGCGAGTTGACTGAAAAAGTTGTCCAGATTCATTGTTTTCATAGCGACTTGACTATTGAGTCAACTGTCGTAGCGACTTGTGTCAAGATGCACTTGTGTTGACAAGCGACTTGAATGAGATGAAGAAAAAGAAAGTCCTAGGCATAAACTGTCAAAATGAATCACAACCAACAAGACTCAAAAAACCATTCACATGACTCGTTCACATATTCTTACAAAAGATAAACGACATGAAGAGGAACAAATGATCTCAGAGTTGTTTCAGGGTTAGTCATTGCTATATGAAGGTCACATCTAAAGATCAAAACCCTCGAAAACTTTCATCACAGATCAAGATTCATGACTTAATGACTAATTGGAGAACAAATGTGGATCTCAGTTTGTATATATCATGTGTTCTCGTAAGCTTCAAGAAACTCAAAGAACAATTACACGAATACAAATCATCATGGACCATTGTCAAAGCCTTTGCTTCATTATATCCAAAACGTTAATGAAAGTCATTCTAACATGGGGGTTAGAAAATTTTATGTTTCGTTATTTACTCATAAGTGTCATGACTCAAGATTCAAAAGTATATACAAGAGATTTCAGCTTATATCGAGGGTTGGCTATGCACTTTATGTACACTACTCAAGATCAAAACCCTCGACATATATCATCAATGATCTTCGACTCAACACTTAAACAATAATAACATGAAAGATCTCATAAAAGTTTCTTCTCGATTCGTACTAATTAAAGACATATTAAGACTTTCAAAAGTCTATAATCGAGAGAACCATCATCATAAATCCAAACTCCAAGACTAATGACCAAAGATATTCAATCTCAGACTTCTATTGTCGTGTCTTACAGAGTTAAATCAAGACTATCAAGAGTCATATGCACGATAATATAAAATCATCACCGATCTAAAAGTTTATTTGAAGCCTAGCCTCTGTTTTTATTCGAACACATCAAGATAAGTATGTAACAATTTTGTTACTACCTTTCATTGGTTTGTTTATCTCAAACCCTACAAGAAATCAATTAAACCTACCTGAAATCCTTTGTGGGATATTGAGGCCGTCTCCTCATGTGATGCCATCTCTGTGGCTTAGTCAAATTGACTAAATGAATGATCTTGCACGATGTGAATGAGGGCGGAGGAATTAAGCTTGAGTTGTTAGGGTTCGTTTGAGATAATTAAGGATTGGAGGCGTATTGCTTTATTCAGCAGAGTTCTGAAAATGAAAGAAGGGGGAGGATATTTTAGATGTGTTAGGGTTTGAAGAGGATTATTAGGGTTGTAAGTGTGAGTTATGTGTGTTTTATACACCAAGATATTAGGGTAGAATGGTTCGGGCCTCATTTTCTTTTTTCCGGTTGTTATCTATCTTGATTGGGCTCGCGGGTATCATCAAATTGAATGGGCTTTGGGGTTTACACCTTATTGGACTGGACTGGGTAGGGTGTACTGTCGTTACATGAAGGCACATTCGGACAATATGTAATGGTCGTAATATGGGTGTGACATCCGAAGTTTATCATTCAAGGAATATTTTTACAAATGTTATATCTTAAATTTTAAGTGTACTTAATTCCGGATAGGCTTTTAATATCGGACGTGCTAATTTTAAGTGGGATTAAGTTGGATCCGGTGATTAGTTTTGTATGTCAATGAGAATTGTGATAATTGATTCGATAACATGGGCTTTTCAAGTATTGGATTATATGAGAATTAGATATAATGAGATTCGTTAAAGTAATTTGACGACCATGAGCTTTGATGACGTGATTGGGTATGATGATGAGTGTTGTTGTTATGGGGTTTTGGCACTTTGGTATATGCATTTTCACGAAAGACACTATGTCACGGCTTGAAATGATAGTTGAATAAAATGTTGACTACGGGGTTGTTTGGACGGTATCTTTTATTTGGATTTGAAGTGAGGTTTTTCGGGCGCATTTGCTTATTTCGTCTTCCTTCTTTCTACCCTTCCGCGAAGATGACTTGTTTGGGCATTTATAAAGGGTGATAAAGACTTGGCTATTTAGCTACGTTTGTGATTCTTTCTCGCTTAACCCACAACGTATCTATCACTTCGGTGTCTCGCTCAGTTGAGAATGTCAAGAGGTTTTGTACATTGGGTACACCGTTTCTTTTCACAAAGATTAGTACAAGCTTTAAGTAACAAATCTGGGGAATTTTATATTAGGTCACTAGATTTACAACACAAGCACAATAGAAAGAGATAGAGAGAAAGATCGGATGAACAAGACACAAACCAAACACTATGCGTATGAATACTAAGGGCGGTTATGCATAGCATATGTGAAAGAGAAATGAATTGAACAACCAACCATCAAGTGAGGGTTATTACAAGGTATTTATAGGAAGGGGAGCTAGGGCAGGACTCCTACTCCGTTCCTTTCCTTAGTGGACATGGGCGTAAGCTCATGGGCCTTCTACATAAGCTTAAGCTAATAACAAACATAAAGGCCATAATTAAGCTAACTATTACATATGAATCACTAACACTTGATATAGGTTTAGGAGTGATTCCAACAATCTCCCCCTAAGTGTTGGTGATGAATGAATGTAAACGGTGAAGGTACTGATGTAATAGTAGCTTTGACGTCTTCTGACATTCTTCTTTCTTGTGAGAAGAATTGCCTTGATTTGAACAATCTCCCCAGTGTAGAGAAATTGTCTTCTTTGAACCGTTCTGCTTTGACGTCATAATTATCTTTGTTCTTTGGTCTTTGTGATGAAAGTGATAGTATGTTGTAGTCTGCATCAAGTCTGCCTCAGGTCTGCTTCGTTGCTCCAGTGTCTCCACGTCATTCTTCAACATGCTCACACGCTCTTTGACGTTGGATTTCAGTACTGATGAAGTTCTTTAAGTCTTTAACTTTGTAGATTCTTTGGTTTGACGAAGAATCATTCTGACTTATGTGTTGCTTTAAGATAGAACTTCTATTAGTGATGATGTTGGCATGAGCATGTGAAAAATCTGCACGATCATTCCGCTCCAGAGCTTCCATAAGAAGAAAACATGAAAATGGTTAGTAATAAGCGGATTCCGGCACTTACAAGTTTGAACTTCGAGAGTGTTAACAGCATAGTGTGAAAACATAACTCTAATTCTCACAATGGCCGTTCCTGAACTAGAGTCCCACAAGTGAGATAACGCGATGTACCGAAGTACACCTATAGTTCAGATGAGTCGCTGAGGTACACCGAAGCATCACCTCACGACTGTAGACCGTTTGAGACACACTAAGCGTAATCCGCGGGGAGTTACCGAAGTGACCTGCTGTCAGGGCTGTTTGATGTTGACCCTGGCAGGAGTTTCCATTTAATCACTGAGGATCACAGTTGTGAATCTCTCATAAATGTTCTCGACAGATTGCTAAGATATGTGAAGGACTCGATAACGTACCACTGACGTTCTTATTGTTGAATGACAAGTGATGAAATGTCAAGTGTTCCTAAGAGATCTTTTGATGAATCTCGTGGCTCTAGACTCAATAGTGCGTTTTGGTTTTCCTGAGCAGAGACTAGGGAGAGGGTCTCCTTCTTCAATATCAGCAATCTCTAAGAGAAAGCCGATAGATTATGTAGGGTTCCCCGTGAGAATGAAACAAGCTTCTTTTGAGAGAAACTTGAGTGGCTAAGAAGGTTTAGTGCATGCGTACTGGGTCCATGACGACTTTTAATCTTCAATACCGGCGTCACTAAGTGACAACCAGTAGCATATGAATTGAACCCGGTGTCTGCCCTAAGTTGAATAATTTGGAGGGCTATTTCTTTTCACCCTTTTCTTTGCATTTCTTTTTAATTCTTCAACTCCTTCTTTCTCCGATTCTCATTTTCTCCTTTTTATAATCATACATAAGGACTTCTAATTCTAACTATTGGTATTGTCCTTGGGTAGATCCCTCCGGCTCTGGCGGATCATAGGACGGTTATTCCTAACCTTAATCACCTTATAACTCCATTGCCCTAAAACCATTTTTCATGAAAATCTCTCAAAGCGTTTGTGAATGAAAAACATGTTTGAACACTTCAAGAGTTTTAGATTTTCATAAATACTCCCCCTCCACATGTGCTTAAGAGTTTAAACAGAAATCTGCACAGTGAGGAAAGAGCTCGCACTTTTGAATTGATCGACTCAAGATAGACAATTCCCCGAGGGACACGGTTACGTTGCATAGTTAAAGAGGTACATTGTCAGCTTTTAGGTGACAACTAGCTCTAATAACTACCTTGAAGGTGTGGGAAAACCTCGAAAGGTTGTCAAACCCGTCAAAGTTCATGTCTATCAAGAGCTTCTCGAATAGGTACGATTTACTTGGATAAGTCTTTGGAAGACAAATCTTTTCAATGTAAAACTGTTCAGATCCCGTCAATTCATGGGTTGAAGTCTTTTCACACGATGATTCAATAGCAATATCACAACATATTTCTTATCACATAATTTTCTCCTTCTAAAAAATGGCATATAAATGTTATTTTTGAAGAAATGTTGAGAATAAATATGACCATTTTGAGTTTTATGGGAAGATGACCACAGTGAACAATTTGTGAACAAAGTTTGTAAGTCAAATACTCCCCCTCAACAAGTGATATAAACGGTTGAGGTTTTGAAAAATCATAAGGGGAAATACTTGTTCTTTTGAGCAAAACCTTTGAAAAATGAAAGGTTTGATAGGTTTTACTCAAAAGTAAGAAGCTTTCGCTCCTTTTATAAGGATTGTGGCACTAAAGCGTACCACAAGGTCCTTTCTTGACAAGAACGGGTTGTACACTGATATGTGTGCACAAGCCATAGTCATAATTAAATCACACATCCAAAATATTATGAAATAGAAGCAGTTCAAGGGGTACCTGGAAGTCCATCAATCTTGCCAGGAATGCGAACAGGGCGTTGATAGCCGGCGAGAGAAATCCTGGGACGACCACCTACAAAGCTCTCCAGAGTTCTGAACTGGTCCCGTCGATACAACCTTTCAACAATCCTGGTGATGATTCTCTGCACATCCCTTCTGTCTTGAGAATTCCATTGCTTTGGAGACCCAATGCCTTCATGTATCGCCTTCAACCGATAAGCTAAGCCATCCCTAACCTTCTTCAATGTGTGATCCCCAAATTTGTGAAGATCTCTACACGCCATCAAGCAATTTCGTTGAAGTTCACTACGATAAACGACGCCGAATGGTTTGCTGACGAGGGTGTATTGTGGAAGCTGGTTGATGTCGGGAAGATCTAGCTGTGGTGGAGTGAACTTGACACGGGTCTGATATGATTCAACTGCAAGCTGGAGATCTTCTATACGTTCTTTGATTACTATTCTTCTGATGAAGATAAGCAAGGACTTGATGTATTCACGTTGCACTTCAGTCGAGAATTGTCTCATGCGACCCTGTACTTTGGCAAGGTACATGTCTTCAATGTTGTTGATAGACAAATTCTCAAAGTCCGCTTCAGAGAATGCATAATCCCTTTCGTCTTGCCTTTTGACCACGATATTCTTGAGGAAAGTGTAGTCCCATTTAGACGAAAGATCAACATGTTTAATAGCCACGATTGCTTTAGTACTGAACACTTCATGTTGAGACTTCTGAACCTGGCAGCTTCTGTAGTAGATTCGTCGGCGTTCCGGCCAATGGTGAATCCCATACAATGCATCACGGTCATATACTTCCACATTGTTGGAGAACATGTGGTTAGCCCTTTCCTCGATGGCTATGCAGTTATAGTATATGGCTGCCAGGAATGGAAGTGTCAGAGATGTAGCGTATTTCCTTGAACCATTGCCACCGTGTAGAAGAAATTCCAAGTCTTTGTTGAAGAAATATCAGAATGGAATCCTAGGCTGATCTAGTTGGCCAATTGTTGGTAGAGGTTTAGACCAGTCGGTGTAATATGGAGGGTTGTCCCATTTGGTGAAGTCGATGTTTGCTTCGGGGTTGAGCCAATCCATGTCGTTAGACATAGCTCGTGCTATATTATCAAGGTGATACTCAACTTCAATAGCACTTTCCGAGCTGTCTTTGATCAATTGAAATGCTTCATTCTTGATGCGCTTCAACTCGGATTTCGTCATCTTTTTCACACGGAATTTCTCTTGCAAGAACTTAGCATGCTCCAATGTACTACCGTCTTCCAGATCTTGACCTTCAGGTGGGTAGGGAGTAGAATTAACAAGTGTAGAAAACCAGTCGTATTCATCGGTGTCATCTTCATCTAGCCATGATACGACGTCAGCCTTAGGCGCCTTCTTCTTCTTTTTCTTAGGCCTGGATGAGGATTCTGGTTTCTTAACTTTGTCGGGAGAGGTGGGTTGTTGTTGGGGCTCATGGAATTCCTCATCGTCACCACCCGTATACTCAAAGTGATCACTGGTTTTCTGAGTCTGGGGTGGTAACTCAGAAGAATCCTGAGGTTTTTCAGTAGAAGAGCGAGGAGGATACCTTTGTTGAGCTGGAGTCCGTTGGGGTGGAGGTTGCATAGAAGATGATTCACCAGACTTCTTCGGGCGTTTAGGCTCGTCATTCTTATCCTGATCCTTATCTTCATCTCCGCGTGGACGCTTAGGCCTTTCAACTTCTTCTCTGCATGCTCATTTTAGTTGGTATTCCAGCAATGCTTCAAACAATTTACCTTCGTAGGAGGCAAATGTTGCAGATTGTTTCGACATTTGAGCTACCAGCCGGTTAACCAATTCAGCATCTGAGAAGATTATGGGATCAACTGGATTGATGTTCACATGCATTGGAGTTGATTTCATAGTCTGTTTGGCCAGGTGTAAGAGATTCAGATAGAGTTGTTTGGTGAACAGCTCCTTAGTAACTCCAGGAACGATGTCAAGAAGGTACTTGTGAGTGTATCCTTTGATCATCTCGTCCATTTTCCCTTGAAGATCATCTTTCATGAGCTTCTGGACATACTCCCTTTCAACTTTCATCTCGTCATTCTCGTCATGAAGGTACTGTACCTGATCAGCAAGAAAATTCAGCTTCTTGTAAAGCACGCCTTTCTTTCTGACCTGTTTGACAGCTTTAACGATTCGTGTCTTAGCTTGAGAAATCCAAGAGGCAGTTGGCTTCTTCACTGATCTGGATGTGGATCTGGTTGTTTTTTTTTATGGTGGTGGTGAGGAGTGAGAAGATGAATCCGATGATGATGAGATGTGAGGAGACTCCGGGTCCTTTGGTGGCTCAGAAGTTTTCTCCTTGGAACGGACGGGACTGTCTAGAAGAAGACGATCATAATCGTCCGTTTCATCAATCTTTGTATCATCAGCAGTTGTTTTCTCAGTCTTTTCCGTTTCTGGTTCCTCAAATTCATAATCAATAGAATCTTACACGCGCTTTTGTTGTTGCTCAAGAGTGGTGGCACCAGTTCCCTTATCGGGTTGATTAACCGCATCAGGAATTGGTGTGGATTGAACATCACCACTTGACCCTCCGGGGCCACCCATTTGATCCTTTGCAAACTCTTTCGCAACGTGTTGGAGTCTAACGAATTTGAACTTCCTCCTGTAATCAGTATCTAGAGGCTCTTCATCTGAGCTTTACTCTTCAGGCTCAATAATTGGAGTCTTCCCTTTGTCGTGTTCAGCTATAGGACTGGGAGGTTTGACTGCTGAAGGATTACTATCAGTTGCAGTTTCAGAGTAGAAGATCTCTTCGTCTGATTGTGTATCTTCAGAGCTTTCGTCCACTAGCTTTCTTGGCGATTCAGGCTTTGGCACGGGAATGGGAACAGCATCCTTAGAAGGATCAGTCCTTTTTCGTGGAGGATTCCTCTTGGGGAACTTCCTCTGACTCTCAGTGCTTGCAGCACTCCCTCTTCTGGTTCTCCTTGTAGGTGTACCAGAAGATTTTTCATCGAGAAAACCAACTTTGTTCTCTTTCACAGCTACCAAATATCTTTTATAAGAGTAGAGTTGTTTGAGTTCATCTGAGAGAAGGAGATCCGGCAACACAACACCTTGTTTCTTCGTTGTTGATTCCTTGAATCTGACAGTTAGTGTAGGTTCAGACAACATGTCGTGATTGTCGGGATCATTGAGTCTCTTGGGGATATCAGAATTGAGTCCAAGATCTCTTTGGATCAACAGTTTTGTGTATCTGATATAAGGAATCTTTGAGCCAAGCTTTTTGAGGAATGTCATCATGTCATCCCATATCAGAGCTTCAACTTCGATGTGCTTCATGTTGATCAAAGCCCAAAAGGTTTGCAGTTCCATGAGCTTGGGATGCTCATAGCCACTGTCACGAACAGAAACAGATTTTGTGATGATGATATAGAGGGTTCTCCAAGGCTGAGGAATGTTCTTAAGATCCACGTGAGAATGCTTATTAATAACCCCTGAAGCTTCTTCATACCCAATATCAATCAAAAATTGCAGAACAGTCTCTTCAGTAGGTGCAACAGAGTATTCGGTTGGTATGATGTCAGGAATGAGGAGAATGGCTCTTAAATCTGCAGGAGTGATGGTGATTTGCTTGTGATTGAGTGTCACCGTCACAACATTCTGTCCTTTGATCTTTTGCATCGTAGTCCAAAACTGTTGAATGTAGATCTCTGGAACAGTAGCAGAGTGGGAGAGAATGTTCTGATAAGGATGGTTCTTCAGAATATCAACAGCAATGAGACAAGAAGATTCTGAACAGGTGAGGGTTTCAAAGTCAACACGAAGGTTGTTCTTTCCAATCTTCATTGGATAGCCATGAGGGAAGATATCAACAATGGTGAGTACATTTGGTGTATCCACATTCATTTGAGCGTCCATGTCGTGATCTGAAATACATTTAGCCAAAAGAACCAACATATCGAAAGACATTATGTTAGTCAACAGATGGTTTTATTGTCTAATAATTTGAATGAGATATGTCAATGATTGTTACGAGTCCAAAATCACTTGTTTGTTCAATAGTCCAATGACGTCGTGATAAGTTTTGAGAGTTAGTTAACTTTAGGTTTTAAAGTTTATGTTATCTCATATTTTTCACAACATATTACACATTTAAGCTTATTAGTGACATTATTGGTTTCGTGACGTTATGATTTATTTATTTACAAGTTCGCACGCGTAACAATTCATAATGAAGGTTTGATCAAGGCTTAGGCGTAGAAATGGTAGCTTATGCGTAAACAGGAGTTATACGCGTAAAGGCGCAAGCTTATGCGTAGGACCCTGACTTACGCGTAAGAAATATTACGCGTAGGAAAAGGGGACCTTATGCGTAGAGCTTACGCGTAAGCGCATATAAAACCTTACGCGTAAGGCTTACTCGTAAGAGTAGACCTTATGCGTAGAGGTCACTGTTTACGCATATCCTTCACAGGATACGCGTAGTCCCTTATGTAGAACCTTACGCTTAAACGCTACGCGTAAGATTTCTCTTACACATAACATGCTACGCGTAAGGTGATCCTTATGCATAGATGTCTAACAACCTTGATTCTAATTTTTACGTGTAGCAAACCTGAAATAAAATCATCATAGCATCAATTTTAACACATACATTCATTCTATAACAGATCATGACATGTATACTTATCAAACAGTTTACGCGTAGAAGACCTTATGCGTAGAACTTAAACCCTAGTTTCAAGAATTACACGTAAGAAATCTAGCCATGGAAATTGCACCAAAGTTTTTCTGGGAGGTGTTAGATGCATAGTAAGTTGTCCTATCCAAGTTTTAACATCAAATATGCCATGGATCAAGAATACCCAAACCGTATGAATATAAACCATAAATTCCAATTAATGAATCATTAGAGTTTCTGGGTAGTTTCTGGGTTTAGTTATGATTAATTCAACTTGAAAACAACCTCATACAACAATCTTTATCACCAAACACGTTCACAAATGAAAACACCCAAACCCACGCATAAACCCTAATTTCCAAAATCCATCAATTCGTGTATCTGGGTGCATTTTGAGGATAAAAATGATATCATTGATGTTATAGAAACGTTTTGACAGTATCCTTTTAACCGTAAACACACAATCTTGATCATGTGTTCATACGCATATGCGTAGAACACAAAATCAATCATATACAAAAATTTGACCGTTGGATTCGTATAAAAATCAAAACCAATGTTTGTAAACACGTTAAGATTATGAAACAACTTACAAATTGATGATCCAAAACACGGATTTGAAGAACGATTTTAGTGCGTAGGATATGTTTGGTGAAGATAATAAATGTGAAAGGTTAGAGTTAGGTGGAAATTTTATTAAAAAATAGTTTGAGCTTTTGGCAGTTTTAGTCCCTCCACCTTTTCCATTTTTATCCAAAGCCTTTTAACTTCCATTTTGGTTACCAAACGAAGAATATTTAGAAATAACTTTGACGACACTCCCTCTCGACTTAAGAAATAATGAAAGTTTATAGATTTTAGTCCGAGGAGTGTCAGAAACAAGAAATGTGACCACCATTGTTAAAGAATCAACCGGGATAAAGTAACATGCAAGTACAGTGATATTTTGAAACAGTTAAGAATTTATTTTCTCCCCCTCAACACTTGATCGAAAAAATACTGAATTTTGAAAGATTTGAGTGTTGACGGAAGAAATGTACTTGCCATGTTTGAAGAAATATAGATAGAAGAATATTTTTGTTGTTTTATCTGATTTTCTATTTTTGTATTTGTTTTTGAAAAATTATTTGCAAAAAATATTTTGGTGTTTGACTGGTTTTTAAGACTGTTTTAAGAGTTCATCCAATTCCTCTTGAGTCAAACACCGCATACCAATCCGGTGGACCAACTCATTAAACCTAGCGGGAGGCAAGGCTTTGGTGAGTAGATCTGCCAATTGGTATTCTGTACCCACGAAGTATAATTCAACTGTACCCTGTTCCACATGGTCCTTGATGAAATGATAGCGAAGATCGATGTGCTTTGATTTCGAGTGCTGAACTGAGTTGCACGAGATCGCAATGGCACTCCGATTGTCACAGTACATCGAGATTTTGTCAAATACGTAACCATAGTCTTTGAGTTGTGTTCTCATCCAGATGACTTGAGCACAACACGCTGACATGGCTACATATTCTGCTTCGGTTGATGACAGCGATGTACAATCCTGCTTCTTCGATTGCCAGGACACCAGTTTATCACCAAGAAATTGTAGTGCTCCTGAAGTACTTTTCCGTGAATCTAAACATCCTGCGTGATCAGCATCTGAAAAAGTGATTAGTTCAAAACCAGAATCCTTCGGATACCAGATCCCCAAGTTAATGGTTCCCTTGATGTATCGGAGGATTCTTTTAGTCTCAAAGAGGTGGGTTTCAGTTGGTCTCGACTGATAACGGGAGCAGAGATAAACGGAAAAGACAATGTCAGGTCTGCTAGCTGTTAGATACATGCGAGACCCAATAATACTTCGGTATTTGGTAGGGTCCACTAATTTCCCATGTAAATCAGCGTCTAGCTTCTTGGTATGAGTCATTGGTGTGGCATAAGTGTCACAGGTTTTCATTCCAAATTTGTTTAACAATTCAAGGGCATATTTGGACTGACTCAAGAAAATACCACGGGGTGATTGATGAACTTGCAGTCCTAGAAAGAACGTAAGTTCACCCATCATGGACATTTCAAAATTTTTCTTCATTAGTTTTGCAAAAGCGATTGAGTACTTTTTATGTGTAGACCCAAAAATGATGTCATCCACGTAAATTTAAACAATTAAGATATGTGCCCCATGATATTGTATAAAAAGAGTAGGGTCGACCGAACCTTTGGTGAAATTATTAGCAATGAGGAAAGATGATAGCTTATCGTACCATGCTCGAGGAGCTTGTTTGAGACCATACAGAGCTTTGTTCAGTTTGTAGACATGGTTCGGGAACTCAGGATCAATGAATCCTTCTGGTTGGCTGACATAAACCATTTCTTTTAGTTGTCCATTTAGAAACGCAGTTTTGACATCCATCTGAAAGACCGTCATATTCATATGAGCCGCGAACGCGAGAAATATCCGAACAGCCTCAATACGAGCAACCGGAGCAAATGATTCTTCAAAATCAATACCTTCCTCCTGTCTATAACCCTTAGCTACCAGACGTGACTTGTTTCTGATTACGTTCCCTTCAGCATCCAATTTGTTCTTCCAAATCCATTTAAGACCAATGACGTAGACCCCTGTTGGTCTTTCAACCAGTTCCCATACTTCAAGACGTTTGAATTGGTTGAGTTCTTCCTGCATGGATTCAATCCAGTTGTCTTTTGTCATTGCGTCTTTAATGTCTTTAGGCTCAGATTGGCAGACAGTGAGAGCATAAATGCAATGTTCACATCTTGTAACGACTGGTTGATTCGGGTTGCCAATAATATTTTCCAGAGGATGGTCTTTTGTCCATCGTTGTGTAGAGGGTTTGATGTTGGTATACATTGTGCAGATTCTGAGGATTCAAATGGTTTGTTGATGATTCTGCGACATCAGGTGCAGCAGTTTCATTAGCAAATGGGTTAAAGAACGCATCTGGATCAAAATCTGCAGGTGGGGGTACTTCATTAAGAACATCATCAGCCGGTTCATCATTGTTGGAAGCGGTTTGTTCAACTGTTGTGGTGGAGTTAACTGGTGGTGCTTCTTCAACAGTAGTTGTTGTAGCAGGTGTATCAGGTATAAGAGTAGTATCAGGTTGAGCAGCGGAAACAGCGGATACACCTGGAGCACGTTCATCAATATCGTCACTGAACAGTGGAGCAAATAACCTTTTCATTTATTGACGAGTGAGCTGGGGGCTTTTTTCAGCTGATGATGGGGTTTGAGGGAAGTTTAAGCGGTTGTGACCGGGTTCCAAGCTGTTATACTCAGAAGCCATTTTCGTAAGTTCATCAAAATGAGCATGAATCGTTTCCATAACCTGCTTTGTACGACGATTCCAGATCCGGTAACCTTTAGAATTCTCACAATATCCAATAAAGACTCCAATGTCAGCTTTGGCTTTGAGCTTTCCAAAATCATCACGATCATTATTCGGATAGCAAAGGGATCCAAATACATGAAAGTGTTTGAGATTCGGTTTATGGTTATGGAGAAGCTCAAAAGGTGTTTTGTTGTGGCGTTTAGTAATCATTGAACGATTTTGAGTATAGCATGCAGTTGATACAGCTTCTGCCCATAAGTAATTTGGAAGTTTAGCATTGATTAACATTGTTCTTGCAGCTTCCACTAACGTTCGGTTTCGTCTTTCAACAACTCCGTTTTGTTCTGGTGTACGTGCAATAGATGTCTGATGCTCAATTCCCACTTTCTCATAAAATTCTCGAAGAGTTTGGTTAACAAATTCAGTTCCTTTGTTTGTTCTTATTTGGAGGACGGTGTTCCGGAGCTGAACTTGAATTTTTGTGAGAAAGGTGATGATCATTTGTGGAGCTTGGTCTTTGCTTCGAAGAAAGTAGACCCAAGTCCATCGTGAATAGTCATCAACAATTACTAAGATGTAGCATTTGCCATTGATCGTTTGTACGCGCATCGGGCCACACAAATCCATGTGAAGAAGATGAAGCACATGCTGAGAGCTGTGTTCCACCTTTGAAGGAAAATGAGCACGAGTGCTTTTCGCTTGTTCATAGGCTGAGCAAAGGTGATCTTTAGAATACCGGAATCGTAGGAGACCTTCAACTAGTTTATGTCAAGCAAGATTGGTTATAGTTTGAAAGTTTAAATGTGATAGACGACGGTGCCATAGCCAGGATTTTGTTGATGTTGCCTTTGAAAGTAAGCAGATGGGAGATGAAGCAACCATGTCTTGCATAGAGATGGTGTAAAGACTTGAATTACGCGAGCCGGACATAAGGTCGTTTCCTTGTAGATCACGAATGAAACAAGATTTCTCCCTGAAAGCAACCTCCAAATCTCCATCACAGAACTGACCTACTGAAAACAGATAGTGACCGAGGCCTTCCACATAATAAACCCTGCTAATTTCTATGTTCCCATTGATATAGTCTCCGTAGTCCATGATAGCTGCGAAGTGATCATTCCCGAATCTGACAGTGCCAATGAACTTTGCAATGGAGTTTGATAACAGTTTAAGGTTGCCTGTCATGTGTCGGGAACATCTGCTATCAACAATCCAGAGAATGATCTGTATCACCTGCATTACACACAGACGACACAGATGGAATAGAAGTAGATGTGGAACCCGAAATGTTAGAGGGTTCCGGAGCAGGTATAGTAGACATACACACATCAATAACTTTAGGCATCCATTTAAATCCTAGTGTGTTATATATCCATTTCTGCCATCTATAACTAGTATTTTCTTTAGTCTTAGTGAATGCACTAGGTGGTACTACATTCTTTGGAGGTGAAACTGGAGCTACAGGGACAGCAATGCGTTTCCTAGAATCTAAAGAGGGCCGTTTACCAAGCACAGACTTAGAAAGATTAGTAGGCCTAGAGGTATTCCGATTCTTAGGATTTCGTAAACGAGAGATGATAGCTTTAGCAACACATTTGTCATGACAATCAGAATTCATACTTTTACGACAAATAACACAAGGTGCATCAGACTGAATATCAAAAGTACTTAAAGGTTTAGCATTCGTTACATCACTATTTCTATTACATTTGCCAGACGCAATATCTATAGTGGAAGCAACGTGAGTCTTATTCATTGTCCTAGGGTATTCTTCTACTTTAGCATTCCTTATTGATCTTTTCTTAGGTCGCAACTTCCTATTCTTCGATGTAGTGCTCCTAAGCTGTGAAGTGCGGACGTTTAGAAAAGAGGCAACTATTCCTGTTTCAGTAGAAGGAAGCACGTTAGCAACTTGTGTTTTGGCAGTAGGCATTCTGGGTTCACGTTTACTAAGTGTTACAGGTGCTATTCTCTTAATGATGGTTGGCGGAAGTTGTTCATACTTTCCTAACATTTCTCTTAACTTAAAGATAGTGTGAATCAAATCTTGATTTTCAGAACGAATATTACCAGCAAAATTCATTACTTCTCTAGTGTGTGCAAGATAGTGATCAAGTTCGTTTAATGCTTCATGACGAGTCTTATTGAGTAAATCAAATATGACACCATATTCCTGTTTAACTTTTACAAGTTCTTGTTCATATTTTGAGATTTGACTTTTCAAAGACACGTTTTGATCATCCAGTTGCTCAAATTTTGGATTAAAATTGTTTGATTGCAACTGGTGGATTTTGTTTTGCAAAGCAAGTTCACGATTTTGACAATCTTTTTGACACCATTGAAGACGACGTTTTGCATTTGAAAGCTCGTTTAAGAGACGTTTGTTTTCAACTTTTAAAGACTCGATCTGAAGCACATTATCAGTATTCTCAACAATTACAACATTATCAACAGTATCAGCAGAGATATAATCAGATGCATGTGGCAAAGAATTGAATAACACAACATTATGGATATTAGCACAGATAACATCTTTCAAGAGTCGATCAACATCTTTTCTCAACATTTTCTTTTTACGTTTAGTATTAGAAATAGATGTTTATGTTTTCTCGAAAATGACCTTCATCAATCCAAGTTCCTTATGAAAGTCCCGTTCCCAAGACAATGCACAATGTTTCAAATTTTTAACATTTGGTAAAAGATTTTTCTGAAAAATGTCTCTTTGTTCTCGCGCCAGAGGCGATTGAAAGTGTTGAACTTTGATTTCAGAATGATATTCTATCTCATGTTGTAAAAGTTTGAGGTCAGCCATGAAAAGGTCAAAATATCTAAGAATTTTGCGATTTTCAGGTTTTGAATTTACTTCACTGATGGAAGGTAAAGGACCATAAATTTGTGCATAATCTGGTTGGGGATTAACGTTAGAAGACTCAGACGTTTTTATGATAATCTTTGGTGTGTTAGAAGAATCCGTTGGTGTGACAAAAGTGACCGGTTTTGAATAGTTAAAAGGTTTGTAAACAACAGTTTCTAATTTTGATCGGCTCTCGTCTTCTGCATCTAATTCCTCTTGACGATGATATTCAACAACACTCATAACAAAATTATTAATTTTATATTCTGCACTTGAAACTTCAGGATTTGGTTTGAATGCTTTGGTTGAAAGCTTAGGTTTGTAATCAGCAAGGTTCGGTCCATATCCATTTGGATTGGGTTTTAAAGTAAACTTTTGAATAGCTGTGACTGACTCACCATGTTTGTAAACGACATTTTTAAACTCTTTAAGTTTGTTTTGCAAGCCGATAATTTCTTCAAGATGATCATCTATTCGTTTCGTTGAATGCTTTTTGTATGCAGAGAACTGTTTTTGACAAGTTAACAACTCAGCCTTAGCTTTTTGATTTTCCAAGGTGAGAGCGTTAATTTGCTTTTTATGTTCATGTTTCAGTTGTTCTATTTCAGACAACAAAGCATTCTTCGAAGCGGCTAGATCACGCATCTGTCGCTCTAAATATTTTTCGTTTTGATGAGATTTAGCAAAAGCGGCTTCAAAACCTTTTTCACGTTTTTCTTGAGTTTTGAAAAAATTGAGTTGCATTTCTAAACATTCAAAATCCTTGGTTAACAGTGCATTTTTACTTTTTAAGTCCTGATTTACTGCACGACATTCTTCCACTATGGATTGTTGGTTTTTAAGTAACAGATCAACATCTAGACGAGGCAAAAGTTCGGTGTGTTCAACGTGAGTCACAACATGATCGTTATTTAGATCCTCAAGTATAACCACGGAGTCAATTTGATTATCAAGGGAAACCATAAGGTCATCTTGATCGTCCAATGTAACTACGGGGTCTAGTAGAAAATCGTCGGAATGAGATGTGGACGACTCATTTTGAACATTCTGAGCCTTGCCGGATTCAGATGTTGGCGGAGATATTAGATCAGAGATAAATATGGTTTGTTCGGGTACCTGAGACAAGCCATCAGTGTCATACGCTGGGCCGGTGTCACTCATGTGTAACTCATGCATATTAGCCATCAACATAACAGCTGCATTGGCCTGCAAGTCCTCCATATCATCATCTGAGTCTGCATCTGCCATAAAACTCTGTTCTTTGTCGGTGAGAGTTCCACCAGCTTCATCCTTAAGAGCCAAAAGAAGAGCCTTTTTGTGATAAGCACTGCCCCTAGTCCTCGGCTTTAGGCATGCATTAGCCAGGTGTCCCTTCTCATTGCAGTTGTAGCATCGAAGACCATTCAACCCATGCTGAGCATTTCCCTGTTCCACCACTTGAGCTCTGTTGGTATTCCTACCCACAACATTAAACCCTTAACCACCGCCTATCTGACGACCATAACCACGATTCTGAACTTCAACTCGTCCATTGTTCACAACAGCCTGATTCCATGTGTTTGATGAGGAACGAATGCGATTGTTAGATTTGTTTGTATAACGGCCAAAAGCATTATCAATCATAACAAATTCTTGTTGCAATGCTTCGAACGGATCGGATTCCTCATTAGCTTGACTAGAAAGTGCTTGATCATTGTTGTTGTTGTAAGGAACCAATTGAGTTTGTTGAGATTGCTGTGATTGATCATGTGGTGTGATAGTGGCAGTTGGTTGAGTTGCTGGTTGAGGAGGATAACTGTTTTGAGCATACAAGGCAAGTTGTTGATTTTCCGAATGTGAAGATGAAGCAACTTGAGCACGGAGAATCCTTTCCTTATCAACTTCCTTTTGATGAGGCTTCAAGTAATCGTACAACAATCCGTATGTAGAATGATGCATGTTCTTCGCTTGATGGAGAAAAATGACATACTTCTCCCATTCAGGACCAAGACTACTCAGGAACTTAGTATTACCTGCAATTCTTGGCATGATGATGTTGTGTTTATCCAAATCATTTATGATGTCTGAGAATCGATGATGATAAGACTCTAGTGTCTCTCCAGGTTCAATCATGAAGTGTTCATAAGCCAAGTAAATTTTGGATTCCATATCCTCCTGATTGAGTGCAGATCCTTCCATAAGAAGATGAATATGTTCCCACATTGCCTTTGCAGTCTTTTGAGCATCAACACTTCAAAGAATTGGGTTTGGTAATCCTAAAAGGATATATTGCATTGCAAGCTCATCAGCTTCATAGTGTAGAAGTTCTGTTGCGTTCAGGTCTGCAACAATAGCAATGTTTGATTGTTCATCTCTTGGTGGATTAGCATTTGGATCTCCGGGTACAATGACAATAGGCATCTGAAATGGACCTTCCAAGATAACCTTCTTTAAGAACTTTCCATGTGGCTTCTTCAGATCACAAAACCTAAAGAACCTAATTACCCATTGATCGTAGTTTCCTGGAGTGAGCATTGGAGGTCTATCAAGTGATCCAGCCTCATGAATTGATTGTTGGCTGCTTAAAGCTTCGCACATCTTTGCAAACCAAGTGGGTTGCTTCATAGTGTTCCTTGATGGATGTTGATTGAAATCATTTGTATAGGGTTGAACTTGAAGACTTGGTGGTGGTTGAACCATTTGAGGTTGTGGAATTGCTGCAAGTTGTGGAGTATGTTGTTGATTAAATTGTTGTTGATTCCATTGTTGATGTTGTGGACTTAGTTGTTGTTGTCGTTGAGTATAAGTGTGAGGGAAATAGTTAGAGTATGGTGGTTGTGACATTTTGAATAACTTGTGTTGTTAAATGGATCTTTGTAGTCGAATGAACCTTTTTTGATGAAGTATCCTTAGGCTTAGAAATCACAATAAACCAAGTAGCACTTATGCGTAAAAACACCAAAGTTACGCGTAACAGCAAGAGTTACGCGTAGATTTAGCTTACGCGTAAGGAAGGTGAAAACACTAAAGTTATGTGTAAAACAAGAAGTTAGGCGTAGAAAACTTAGGCGTAGGATGACCTTATGCGTAAGACAAAGCTTAGGCGTAAGATAAATCTTATGCGTAGAAGTTTCTACGCGTAAGCTTATGCTTATGCGTAATTTTAGGGTTTTTGCCCAAGTGATCTTTTACACTATCACAGTGCAAAAGATATCCCAAGTCGACGTATTTTCAGGCTTATCCAAGCAAGAAAACACGGAGTAAGCCACGAAACTGAAGATCAAACCAAAAACCAAGTTACGCGTAGTTTTAGGGTTTTGCTACGCGTAGACTTACTCGTAAAAATGATTGTTGCCCAAAGATGTTTCTAAACCAGATTTTTGTGATGAAATAGCTTCAATATCACCAAGATAACACAAAAGTGTGAAACTTGATGATCCAAAGTGTCTAAAACAGTTATGCGTAGGAAAGCTGTCACGTAAAAAACCAAGTTCAAAAACGATGATCCACACGTAAAGGTTGAAACTTTTTGTGAAAAACAGTTATTTTAACACCTTAAAATGTTGAAAGTGCAAGAATCTTGGATTAAAAAGTGTAAAAAATGTGTTTTTAAGCAAACCAAAGTATCACCGTACTCTTTACGCGTAGGACCAAAACCCACTTCAAAAAAACAATACGTTCACCCAACTAGTAGGCGATTGATACCACTGTTAGGTCACTAGATTTACAACACAAGCAAAATAGAAAGAGATAGAGAGAAAGATCGGATGAACAAGACACAAACCAAACACTATGCGTATGAATACTAAGGACGGTTATGCGTAGCATATGTGAAAGAGAAATGAATTGAACAACCAACCCTCAAGTGAGGGTTATTACAAGGTATTTATAAGAAGGGGAGCTAGGGCAACACTCCTACTCCCTTCCTTTCCTTAGTGGACATGGGCCTAAGCTCATGGGTCTTCTACATAAGCTTAAGCTAATAAGAAACATAAAGGCCATAATTAAGCTAACTATTACATATGAATCACTAACACTTGATATAGGTTTAGGAGTGATTCCAGCATTTTACTTCATGATCAAGTTTGACATATCGGGTTTACTTCACCATGTTGTTACTGCAATAGCCAACTGAATGCATGAATGATGTGTTGTCCAAAGTGTTTAATGGATGGTTGATGATATTGTTGATGTTGGATAATGAACCGTTGATGAACCGCTGCATGTTCCCCTAAAACAGATATTCACCAAAACCAAAGTTGTCTCAACACATTCAAGCTGACATTGTTTACGGTTTTGTCTTGACTTTGTAAAATCCCGCGAAAGAATCTATTTCTCGGTTTAAATCATAGACTTTTAAAATCCTGTGACAATAGAAACATCCTCGTAATAGTACAGTGCATTTCCGGATTTATCTTACGGTTTATTCTTGGTTTTGTAAAATCCTGCGAAAGAATCTATTTCTCGATTTAAACCATAGAATTGTAAAATCCCGTGATGATAAAACCATCCTGGAGAAAGGAAAGTGTATTTCTGGATCTTTTCTGATGCTGGTGCTACGGTTTCTACTTCAAAGAAGGGATAAAGGGTGTACTTCATGAATTGGATGTGTGTTTGAATTTTCGTCATGGCAGTTTGGTTATTACATGGTTTTATGGGGTTATGTGCTTTTAACCATGGTCGGGATGAAACCATTATCAGAGTTCACTTAAAACGTCAAAGGAGGCTAGAGTTGAGCTTTTAACCAGAAGATGTGACAACGGCGTTAATTCAGTATTATTTATTTGAGGTTGAAGTGAAATATCACGGGCGAGTGTACTTAGTATCTGAAGGTATCGGGGATGGTTGGATGAAGATTCTTCAAGATCCTTGTTCGAGCTTATTATCAAAAACAAAGACTTGGAAATCTAGTTATTGTTGGGTGACTTTTACCTTTTCTTTTACCACTTGGGGGAATTGGGCTCTTACCACCACAAAATAACTATCACTTTAAGGAGTTACGTTGTAGTGCTCAGTGTCACATTCAATTGTGGATTTTCAAGAGGTAATGTATGTCTTATACTTGATGGTTGGTTGGATGAAGAGTATAGAGTACTTAGAGATTCAATGGACGATGAAGTCTCGGCACCGCTCTTTGTTACATATGTGCAAGTTTAAGTCACGAGTTCGGGTTAGTTTACTTCAGGGTCAACTTCATCATATTGGGTTTTTCTCCATCAGCTGTCACGACAAAGAGCATACTGAATGATAATGGGGTTGATTACATGTTTGCCAAGAGATGATGAAAAGAGAGAGATTATGACTTTTGAACTCATCAGTTCAAGCCTCGTACCTCAAAGAAAATAAATGTGTACGCTTCAGTGCGCATTAACTTCTAAAGAAGAGAAATCTTCTTATTATGACCATTCTCATCAACATGCTTCATGCTTTTTCCATGCGCTTTCAATTATCAAGTGAACCGGGCTACTATTGATTGTTCTCTTATTCCACTTGCTCAACTATAATGACGATGGCGACATCATGCGCTAATTTTGCGGGGGAGAAGTGTGAATAGAATACATTTGGATGATTTTCACTTATTCAATCAAGAATGGCAACTCCGTATACAATTCTTGAGGGGGAAAGAAGTGTGATTTTACTGCATGGTTGATTGTTATCTGAGAATAAATGGTCAAACGGCTCCAAACTCATGTAAGAACCGAGCTTCTTCTTAATCGGGTCATCTTCACATGGAGTTTTCTTCTAAGAGTTGTTGGTTGACATCTTCACACGGGCTGAGTTGATTAATGACAAAGTGCATCCAGTTGCGGGGCTGATTTCCTTAATAAACATCTTTCTGTTCTTGTTTGATTGGGAGGGATTTGACTTAAGGGGATTTGCTATTTGTAAGTTAACGGGAATTCATTTGGTGAGTTGAAGATGTTGACTTTCTATTCCCCAATTGGAAAATCTAGAAGAAGGTCGAGTCTACAGTCGGTTCTACATTTTCTGCTACATGTTAGAAGACTAAAGACGAGTTGTAGTTAACGATCTAAATACTTCTTCTTAATTCAAGCATTCATCATAAAGATTGTCGGTTTAGGGGAGAGCACTAATTGGGGGAGAGTGAAAAGCTAGATTTAATCCCCAATTAGACTTGCTCACATTCTTCAGCAAGTTGATTCTCACAGATACATCTGAGCTAATGATGTTCTTCTCAAAAAGATTTCAAGTATTTCGGCTTAAAATATGTTGCTGATTCTAAAGTGTCAAAACCAGCAAGGGGGAAGGAGACACGTATCTAAACACAAAGCGAGTAAACTTGATGAACTTAATTCTTCTAAGTGATTGAAGATATCTCGGGAAGACAAATGTCATGACCGCAGAGAAACTCAAGGTTTTACTCATCAAGGCTTTTAGTGTTATTATTCCAACTACGTGGGGGAAGTGATGTAATAGAAAGTTTCTGAAGATAAAAGAGGTACACAAGTGTGTGATGATTTCGATGTTATCGTAATCATCAGGGAGAGAGAATTGTGTACATTGGGGGCGCTCAGCTGTTTCACTTGAGTGCTTAATCAGTGATTCAGAGATATAATCACTTATTCCGGAGTTGACGTCCGCAGAGATAGTCATCCGCAGAGATAATCAGTGATTCGGCCTGCTTCTTCAATGTTATCGGTTATTCTCTCTTTGGGCATTCGGGTACTTCGGGTTCTTGAGCTTCATACACTTTCTTCAGGGGGAGTTATCGGGGTTATTCTTTGGCTATTGGACTTAATCTGCTACTTCGATGGTATAAGTTTCTCTGTCTTCGGGTATATGTGTATTCGGGTTCGTGAGCTCTAGTCTAAGAGACTGAACGCATCAATTCATCTACTTGGGGGAAGTGGTCTCTTGACAACTTTTTGGTATGGATTGCTTCAGACTTCAGTGGAAAAGGAATTTGAGAAGATTATTTTAATGTGGGATGATACGTTGCTGTTGTTCTATTGGATGATATAACCCCGAACGAAGAATCGTCGATCTTTCTTAAAAGGAGCAGCAAACTCGATGATAATGGTGTGCTTCTCTGTGCACCTGGCTAAAGCAAGCTTGAAATAGAGCTTCAAATCTGCTCATCTAAAGGATTTTCGGTTTGGGGGGAAGCTGCCAAAGTCTCACTTTCAGATGGTTCAATTTCTCTCTACTCAGGAGCCTCGAAAGCTTTGGTGGTGAATGTTTAAGAGATGATGACTTCTATCTTCTGCAACGGTGATGCTCGATATCCTTACCTCGATACTCGTATGATCATTTTCTTAAACTATATCATCTACTCTATCTGTGTATATATCTATCAAAAAGCAAAATACAAAAATAGAAAACCAACAAAAAGAAAATAGAAAAATATAAAACCAACAAAAACCCATAAAAACTAGAAAATTTGAAAAATACCAAAAAAAAAGTATTATTTTTCAAAGACATGTCTTCTGGTATCGATAACATCTGCGGTCTTAGAAATGTCATTCAATAATGGCACGGGACCATAGATGAAGTTCGAGCAGGAGGTGTAAATATTCTTTTTCCAAAACTTGTCTAAAAATATGGCTTACAGTTATTTCAGACTGTAACCCGGGCTTCAAACTATGGCTTGCAGTTATTTCAGACTGTAACCCGTGCTTAAACTATGGTTTGCTATTATTTCAGATAGCAACCCATTCTTTTAAAGAAAGGAAAGTGCTGCGCTAAACAAATTTTCAAAAATTTCGTGCACTTATCCTAAAACTAATTGAGGAAAGTATGTCGAAGGACTGCTGTTCCTACACAAATGTTTTTCCGTCTAAAAATTCTTCAGAAACATATTTGTTGTTTTCAAAAGTGGTGGTAAATGAGTTGCTTGAAAATCAATCAGATTCTGAATTTTCATAAATTTGCAAACTCAATCAATGACTTTCGTGCTTTTAATCTTTTCATAAAATGAGTCATTGATTGAGGGGGAGAATGTTTTCAAATTTATATCATCTATCAGGCTTATCTAATTATCCTAAATGCTTAACTGAAAAATGATGTTAACCTACATTGAAGGACCAGGTGCCTAGGATATGATTGTTAGGATTAGATGATTAGAGTTTGATGAACACATAAATCCCATGCCTTATATGAACTGATTGACATGTTAAATTGACTGTTATTAGTCGATTGTTGTTTGGGTGTTGTCGACCACCATATATGTCTATCTGTGTTCACTAACGTATGAAGATAACATGGTTTAAAAGAATGTTCCCGATCCGGATCCCACAACATAGGGAAAATGACGCAAATAGACCGCGCGCCCTGATGCATATCACTTTCTGGACCACTTTTATTTATAATTTGAAAATGGACCAAGGGCAACCGCTGTCATTGGGCAACTCATCGAAATTGTGACACGTGTCCCGTATGTGTAAGGTATTGTTTTTTGGCGAACGAAAAAGCGGTGGGCAACCGTATTTTTTAAAAAGGATTTTTTGGTCATTTTACATTACATAAAACGTACACAATTGAATAGTGAAAGTACATTAAATATGTATTCAAAATCAATTTCCCACTCGCACAAAAACATTCATAGTTACCGGTTTTATCTGTTTTTGCTTCTCGCATAAAAACATTGTAACTAAGTTGTTTTCACAAATGAGACCGTCTTCTTCGTCAGTCCCTCTTTTCCTTGTATCGTCAGTTATGTCACCAGCTATAAAGGTACACTATTGAGTGCAACCCACATTGGATTGATCAAGTTTGTTTAAAAAATGTGGCCAAATATGGTACGTAAATATTTTCCTCGTTGTTTATTGTACATTATTTATTTCCAATTGGTTATATGCTTCAACAAATCGATGTTGTTATTCGATTAATACCTTTGATTTCTCCTCTTTTACGTCTGTCTGATTCGTAGTTATGTAGTGTATAATACGGTAGATGTCGACTGTTAGGTATGTAACATAACCTGGTTCATTAAAAATTTTAGTGGCACTCTCTAGACTAATAAGGAGTGGTTTATATGCATTGTATACGCAATTGTTTACGGCGTTGGTATAGATTCCATCCATGGTCTGATTTAAATTGTATTTTTTTTTTACCTTTTTAGGACTATGAAGCTAAGTTAATCATTACTAGTAAACTGAACTACTTTTGGTTGATAAAGCAAAAGTTAGACGCAAGACGCCGCATCTTGTTTAGGAATACCTGCTTTGGAATATGGATTGATCTGTTGTTTTTTGAACATGAAACGCACATCATAGA
Source organism: Chrysanthemum seticuspe (assembly GCA_019973895.1). Taxonomy (NCBI): domain Eukaryota; kingdom Viridiplantae; phylum Streptophyta; class Magnoliopsida; order Asterales; family Asteraceae; genus Chrysanthemum; species Chrysanthemum seticuspe. The sequence goes on along the minus strand of BPTQ01000008.1, from coordinate 225,016,309 downwards.
TTATATGCTTAGGAAACAGCATAAAGTCGACGATTCTCACTATGATATGCCCTTCATTTATTACATTGAAGGGCATGCTTTACATTTTGGTCGTCGTGAGTTTTGTCTAATGACCGGTCTGCGGTTTGGATCTGTAAGCTTTGGGTTGTATACATCTGGTTCTCTAAATTTTCGTAACAGGGTATTTCCTAACAAGCAAGGGTATATTCTAACCAACTTAGATGTTATTGGTGTTATCGAGGATGAAGAGCGGTTTGGACAGATATCTGATGAAGATGCTGTACGTCTTTGTCTTTTGTTAGCCTTAGAGGTGATCTTTATGGGTCGTTTGTTGACATGCGAGGTGGATGATACATTGATGAGGTTAGTTGATAATCTAGATGATTGGAATGCTTTTCCATGGGGTGAGCATATTTGGACTCATTTATACAACCAACTTCATAATGTATTTGATAAGCACGTGGATGACCACCTTTTAAGATTGAAGAAAGAGCCAAAGCATTGTCCAACATACACACTGTCTGGATTTGTGTTTGGGTTTCAGGTATCCATTTTCCAACTTAACATTTTTACTGATTTGTATATAAGTTTATGTTTTATTTTCATTTTTTATTTTTTTATTCTCATAGGTGTGGATGCTTGAGTCGTTTGAAAAATCTCATGCTTGGTGGATTAAACATCCAAATGTGATACCAAGAGCACTTGCCTGGTCTAGGAAGTCCATCTTTAAAAGAACTGATCGTTCGAACCTTTTTTCAAACGTAAGCCAGTTAAACTTTGTTGTTATTTATTTATTGTTTATAGGTAAAAAAAGTAAACCTACATGTTAATACAAATAAGCCGTAAAAACGTTTATTTATATTTTACGATCTTCAAATGTTTTGTCGATAACAAAAGTAAAATCATATTAACGAAACAAATAAAATACGTAAATGGTTTGAACTAATAGTTTTATAACACACTTACGTTTTCACATAAAACACTATAACAAGATTAAGTGATTTTATATACATATGTACAACAACTAGTGTTTACATATTGGCTTAACAAGTTTAAGTAATTCTATGAGTTAGATACATATGTACAACAACTAGTGTTTACATATTGGGTTAATACATACTTATATTAAGTATACTAAAATGGGTAAAAACAAGTATATACTAAAATGGGTAAAAGCAAGTATATACTAAATAGATAAAAACTAGCAAATGGTTTTGACCCATAACCCATGGTTTTATATATACCACTTACACAAGTTCAATGTATCCTTAAGGTTCATTGTATCTAGATAGAAAACCATGGATCAACCCATAACCCATGACCCATGACCCATAACCAAAAATACCCATGGGCAAAGAGGAGCGTTCCACGGATCCCTAGCTTTGTGCTAGCCGGATCCCAAGTGGAAGGGATCCGTGGGATCCGGGGAAACAGTAGAGAATTTCCTCTATAAATAGAGAGCCATTTCTTCCTTTCTATTCATCCCTTTACACACATACTTCCCCCAAGTATTCTAACCCTCTAACCTCAGATCCAAGAGATCTATGTAGCTTTTCTCTTTTGTTTATGTGTGATCTTGTAGGTTCCTCTTAAAGGAAAGATCACCACATCTTGAAGATGTGCAAGCTCAAGTCCATGAGTTGCCATGCTTCGTTATCATCAAGACAACGAAGGTTCTCTTGTTGATAGTTCTTCCTTTCTCCATAGATGTTGGGTTGAAGGCATTAGTGAAGAATGCCGAAAGTGTCAAGATGAAAGCATTAGTGAAAGGTGCTCATCATCCGCGTCAAAGCATTAGTGAAGAATGCTTAAGGTATCAAGACGAAGGCATTAGTGAAGGGTGCCAAGCGTTGTGTCAAAGGCATTAGTGAAGGATGCCGAAGAATCAAATCAAGTAGCATTTGGGAAGAATGCTTAGGTCGTATAATCGATGAGGTGCATCGTTATACATATAAGTGTTTATTTATTCACAAGGATGGTGATATCCTTGATGGTGTTGTAACAAGGAGTAGATCTCCTTGATAATAGGTGTTGTGTCGTGAAGGGTAGTAGTTCCTCCATAATGGAACTAGGTGCTTAGCCTAGTACCTAATAAAGGGTAGGCGACGTTGTGATAGGATTAGTTCTCCTAAGGTGTGAAAGAACTCGGTGGTTAGCCTAGCACCGTATAAAGGGTAGGCGACGTTGTGTTAGGTGTGGTTCGCCTTGGAGTGAAAGAAATCGGTATTTAGCTTTGTACCGGAAAAAGGTTAAGCGACGTTGTGAAGGCTTCTCCGCCATAAGGAGTTGGTGTAGTGTTTACGAACTCTCAAGTAGGTGACTCGGGGAGTGGAGTAGGGCAAGGAAGGTGTCCTTGTAGCCGAACCACTATAAATACTTGTGTCATGGTGATGTGCTTCTTACTCTTTATCTTTCATTTACACGTTTATATATCTATCTATCAACGTCCAACATAAACAACCAAATAGATTGACATAAGTCGATCTAAATATTTAAAGGGAAGTTTTAAATTGGTAAAACTATTCAACCCCCCCTTCTAGTTTTCCACAATTGGCATCAGAGCTTCGTTACCAAGTTTCTTAGAGTATGTTGTACTTTAAAAACTTGATACGATCCATGTATGTTTGAAAACTACAAAGAAGGATTATTTTTGTCATAATTTAAAAAATCAATATATTGTTTATTGTTGGACAATGATAGAATGCTCTAACATTTTTTTTAAGCATTATCCATACTTGGATTTGGAACTACCAAAAAGATCATGAAGAATTCATCCTAATTGTTCCTCTCGCAAAAAGAATGTTTAAGTTTCCTTACAACATTAATCTGGAGATTCCAAGAAACATCTAAATATCTCTTTTCCTTAAAAGAATATTTGGCAAAGGTATGATCTTTAATTACTTATCTTTATTTGCTATTATTAGTATTTTGATTGCATGTCTTAGTAGTAATAATTCTAGTAATTATTCTTTTATAGTAATTTTCTATTTAGTGTTCTCCGATCTTGTTTTGTAGACTTTATTACCAATTCATAATAATGATATCTAGTTATATGATAACATCAATCATTATTCACCACAAAGGATTTATTGACATCTCATGCACATCAATAAATATCCATGTGAAACTTCTTATATTATAATAAAATGGGATTTTATTATAATGTTTGAAAAGCTTCCCAAGAATCACGACTAATTCTTAAAAGGGAACCTTGTCTAATAGGAATAGCATTTAATCATCAAAACCTCAAACCACAAGCTTTAAAACATTAACACCAAAATACTAGGTATCTTAGAACTCCCAAACCAAAGTTATCAAGGAATTTCTTGAGCTGACTTTTACTGTCATGCCGGATCCCTAAGTTTATACTAGACGGATCCCAAATGAGAGGGATCCGTGGGATCCGTGCAACAGAAGACAGTATAAGCTAAAAATGATCACTGTGGATGTTTCACCATCACTCATTTCACAGACTCACGAACAAGGATTCTGTTACTGTTCATAGGAGCTAATTGATCATTTTTCTCAAGCCTAACAATCACGTGTGTAAGTTTAATCTTCACTACATTGTTAATCTAATTCCTTGATTCTTAGAATTACAATTACTTCATCTTTAAGAGTTGGGTTCAAATGGGTTTACCATTATTTGTCATCACATTGTTTTCTAAGATAATCTAAATCAAAGATTTAACATTGTTAATACAAATTAAACACATTTCTTGAACCCAACAAAGATGATGAGAGTTAAAATTGTGATGAAACCCTCTAGGTTACTATTCACCATTAACACCACATTGTGGTTACATTGTTTAGGAACATCATGCCAAGAAACAAGCAACAAGATTACCAAGACACCACTCACTACATTCCCATGTACCATAGGAAAAATGGATTAAATCCGGACGATAGGAAAGCTTTTAAGTTACTTGAAAGGAGACTCTTTCATGAAGGTAGAGTTGTTGATCCATCATTTCTTGCAAATACCGACATGAGGGAAGTATTTGGAACTATTGGGTTTAATTGTTTATTGGATATAAACGAGCAAATTTGCCCGGTCTTTGTGCTTGAGTTTTACAAGACTATGGGTATAATTAGAAATGATGATGGGTCCATCTCAATTGAATTTACCATAAATGGACATAAGTACACTCTTTCACTTGTGGAGCTTGGAAGAATTCTAGGGGTTACATATGATGGCGTTTGTATGTACTCAAATGAATGGTCTTTGGAACAACTACACACAATGGTTGATCACCATGATATCTACCACACTTTGATCCCAGAAGCAACCACGGTGAGGGACACCGTATTTATGCCAAGAGCATCACCATCAAGAGTCACAAGAAAGTCAAAAGTGATCTATAGGGATCCTTTTCAAATGGAGCTTTCTGAAATGTATGGCTTATATAAGAAATGGGAAGTTGTGATAAGAGAAAATGTGGTATGTCTAGTAGGAAACAAGGATCACCCCAATGCTTGCCTAAGCTTCATGATATATTGTCTAGTGACCAATACTAGATTCAACCTTGCCTACTACATGGTCAAAAGAATGGCAAGTGTGAGAAGCATGGACAAGATGGTACTCCCGTATGCAATGCTTCTAACCCGTCTTGCCAAATTCATCTTTGCATTAGATCCTTCCCCACAATCCCTTGATCATAACTTTTGCAATAAGGTCATGGTTCCACTAACCGAGGGTAGAACAACAAGGTTCATGGTAGAAGGCAAAAGGCCACATCCACCCACAGATTCCTCGGACGAAAGGGAGAGGCAAGAAGAAGGTGAAGGTGAAGGGAGTAGTAGCAACCCACTTGAGAATATTGATCTTGACCCTTTGGACTACATTAACCAATTGCCAAACATCCCCAATGAATCGCCCAAATGGCAACAAACCAAGGGAATCTTCAAATGCTTCGCCAATTTCTTGAGGAAGAAGAAGTGAAGATGGTTTGATAAAGGACGGGTGAAGAAGTGAAGAAAGGTAAAGTCCTAAGGCTTAAGTACTTGATGAACAATTTCGAAACAATGGTTTGTAAACAATTTCAACCATGCTTGTAGTATGTAGGTATTGCCATATCATGGCACTAAACATTCTAGCTTAGGTACTTGAAAATGAGATTTTACGACCTCTTGGTATGGTCGTCGTCACTCATTCCAGGAACTCTAGTGTTTCCCACTTTGATACAAGTTTTATTAGTTATGTTCTTGCACTTAGTCTACTTAGAAACAACTAAGAAAAGCATTTTCTATAATATGCATAGTTGCACATTTCCTGTAAGTCTTCTGATCTACAGATTGGCGGATCCCAGATTTTCAACTGGCCGGATCCCTCCCATAAGGGAACCGTGGGATCCGTATGCAACTGATGTGAAAAACAGATTTAGCTTCATCAAAAATAGTCCACTAGAACACTTCCAACTAGTCAAAACTCACCATAATTCCGCTCCAACACTCACACATTATCCATCACATTTGATAGCACTTAGTTTGATATGTCCTTCAATTTTAGCAAATTGATCTCAATCTCCTTTGACTCAAAATTAGAGCCAAAAATAAGTTTCTTTTTATTTTTATAGATTTTAGTAAATCTATTCTAGGACATCATCTGACTCTTAGGACTTAGTATCATCATTTTTCTCACAACATATTGAAAGGAAACCTTGACAAATAAATAGTTAGATTACCCAAGGTAAGTGTTCTTAGTCTAACCATCATTAAGTACCATTACTTGTTATGGTTGAGGATTTGAGATATCCAACAGCTATAAACTTCAAAGTTAAGTCAAAACCTCGAAATCCATCACTTAAAACCTTACAAAGGCATGATGACTTCACTTAGAACCTGTCTGATAGCCGGATCCCTGGTCTATAACCAGGCGGATCCCTACTGAGAGGGATCCGCGGGATCCATACATACAGAAAGAATGAGGATTAGCCTCCTTAATTCAAATTCAAGTTACCTTTTTCTTTAACCACCTTTAAGCATTCATTAATTACCCTCCTAGAGCTGATCAAAATCTCAAGAGCATGCCTAATCCTCTAAGTGGTCAAGGATTTAATTTCCTATTTCAAATTTTCCTTTATAACCAAACAAACCTTAGGACTAAGTCACCACTCTTAATCACATCTCAAAAATCAGAAATTTGAAGCTCACATTAGCACCTTCATCACCATGACTAAAGCTCTTAGCAACAACTCCTCAAACATAGGATCATCCAAAAGAAAGGGCCAAATGATCCATGAAATTTCATCCACCGAAACATCCCCTATTAGAGATAATGACTCTAGAATCCCACCTCATCAATCCATCCAACAAAAGCTAAGAGAACCGCAAGGATTAGCATCAAATCCTTCCAACTAGAAAAGGGATCATCTAGTTCCAAACCTAACATGGATAGTTCTAGCAAGCCATCAAAACCTTCATTCATTGAGAATGGACTACACTCATTGAATGAGCCTCTTCCGCATCCAAACATATATTCATTGTTTCATTCATCACCAAGAACCTCCCATTCACCAACCTTTTCATTGAATCGGGAACCACCTACAACACCAACTAGCCCATCATGGGAAACAAGGAACAACCTTGATCATATGGAAGAAGTTCCATTACCACCCTCATTTTTAGAACCTCTACCTACTTCTCAAAATGAAGACCCTCAAACACACATTGAGCCCCCTCAGAACATCCTTTTTCCTTCGGGGCCAAACCAAGACAATACTTGCCCAAATTGTCTAAAAACTCAAGGACTTGTTCAAGAAGTACGAAATGAGATACATTTCATGTTCAATCATCTTCTTGCAAAGTTGGATCAATTCAACAAGTCCACCCATCCCTAGACTTAAGCACATTGTCACATTCTAAATCCCAAAATAAGATTAGTATTAGTAGTACTTATATGGCTAAAGTTCATTCTCTTAGTTTTTAGAGATTTGGGTGTGTATCTCTTTGTTTTAATAAATGTATACTTTTATGCCATGATTATTTTGTGTGTTGTGCTTGTGGTACTTTTATCTCATTCCCTCAAGTTGCACTCCTTGACATTTCTTCACTGCTGAAGAAACTGTAACAGATAGCCGGATCCCTTCCAGATAACTAGACGGATCCCTCCTTGAAGGGAACCGTGGGATCCGTGGTATAGAAGCACAAATTTCTACTAACTTGAGTCTCTTTTGCAGGAAATTATGCACTATACTCTTGTTTTTCTAACCTTTGTTTTGTAGATTTTCAAAATAACACATGAAGATTTTGACACCATAAAAGCTAGGGGGAGCTTTGTGTCAAACAATATTGCAAAATCATTTGCAACTTAATCCATTTTTGGATTACACTTCATGATACCCCATTGCAACTTTGCAATATTTGAGGGGGAGCACGTTTTCGTCACTGAGACGAACCATTTGCAAACTTAATTGCAAACTCAACTAGCTTATTTTACACTATGTCCTTGACGCCCTTTTTCAAAGGGATGGACTCGTCAAGGGGGAGTTAAGACGAGTACCATTCCCGTCACTTGCTCTCGTTACATCCTTTATAATTTTTCTTATAAAAATTGTGTTAGTTTCTTTAAACACTTTTTGTTTCGACAAAAAGGGGGAGAAGAAAGTAAAAACTACAAATTCAAACATTTAGAAATTTTAGCTTTTCCTTAAAATAATTTTATGTTTTGTCATCAACAAAAAGGGGGAGATTGTTAATACAAATAAGCCGTAAAAACGTTTATTTATATTTTACGATCTTCAAATGTTTTGTCGATAACAAAAGTAAAATCATATTAACGAAACAAATAAAATACGTAAATGGTTTGAACTAATAGTTTTATAACACACTTACGTTTTCACATAAAACACTATAACAAGATTAAGTGATTTTATATACATATGTACAACAACTAGTGTTTACATATTGGCTTAACAAGTTTAAGTAATTCTATGAGTTAGATACATATGTACAACAACTAGTGTTTACATATTGGGTTAATACATACTTATATTAAGTATACTAAAATGGGTAAAAACAAGTATATACTAAAATGGGTAAAAGCAAGTATATACTAAATAGATAAAAACTAGCAAATGGTTTTGACCCATAACCCATGGTTTTATATATACCACTTACACAAGTTCAATGTATCCTTAAGGTTCATTGTATCTAGATAGAAAACCATGGATCAACCCATAACCCATGACCCATGACCCATAACCAAAAATACCCATGGGCAAAGAGGAGCGTTCCACGGATCCCTAGCTTTGTGCTAGCCGGATCCCAAGTGGAAGGGATCCGTGGGATCCGGGGAAACAGTAGAGAATTTCCTCTATAAATAGAGAGCCATTTCTTCCTTTCTATTCATCCCTTTACACACATACTTCCCCCAAGTATTCTAACCCTCTAACCTCAGATCCAAGAGATCTATGTTGCTTTTCTCTTTTGTTTATGTGTGATCTTGTAGGTTCCTCTTAAAGGAAAGATCACCACATCTTGAAGACGTGCAAGCTCAAGTCCATGAGTTGCCATGCTTCGTTATCATCAAGACAATGAAGGTTCTCTTGTTGATAGTTCTTCCTTTCTCCATAGATGTTGGGTTGAAGGCATTAGTGAAGAATGCCGAAAGTGTCAAGATGAAAGCATTAGTGAAAGGTGCTCATCATCCGCGTCAAAGCATTAGTGAAGAATGCTTAAGGTATCAAGACGAAGGCATTAGTGAAGGGTGCCAAGCGTTGTGTCAAAGGCATTAGTGAAGGATGCCGAAGAATCAAATCAAGTAGCATTTGGGAAGAATGCTTAGGTCGTATAATCGATGAGGTGCATCGTTATACATATAAGTGTTTATTTATTCACAAGGATGGTGATATCCTTGATGGTGTTGTAACAAGGAGTAGATCTCCTTGATAATAGGTGTTGTGTCGTGAAGGGTAGTAGTTCCTCCATAATGGAACTAGGTGCTTAGCCTAGTACCTAATAAAGGGTAGGCGACGTTGTGATAGGATTAGTTCTCCTAAGGTGTGAAAGAACTCGGTGGTTAGCCTAGCACCGTATAAAGGGTAGGCGACGTTGTGTTAGGTGTGGTTCGCCTTGGAGTGAAAGAACTCGGTATTTAGCTTTGTACCGGAAAAAGGTTAAGCGACGTTGTGAAGGCTTCTCCGCCATAAGGAGTTGGTGTAGTGTTTACGAACTCTCGAGTAGGTGACTCGGGGAGTGGAGTAGGGCAAGGAAGGTGTCCTTGTAGCCGAACCACTATAAATACTTGTGTCATGGTGATGTGCTTCTTACTCTTTATCTTTCATTTACACGTTTATATATCTATCTATCAACGTCCAACATAAACAACCAAATAGATTGACATAAGTCGATCTAAATATTTAAAAGGAAGTTTTAAATTGGTAAAACTATTCAACCCCCCCTTCTAGTTTTCCACACTACACACAAAATTAGATGTTCCATTTCCACCTATCTAAGCACCAATATCTTATCAGACTCAGATTATTCATCAAATGTTTTTTATTTGTCTGCCTTTCTTTTCATTCTACCTTGAGGCTTGCCTTTGATGGCCAAATGAATTTCATAATCAGCAGTGGATGAACAATTGGATTAGTTGATTTAGTACACTTCAAATTAAGGCTATATGCTCCTCTCTACTTTTAAACTTCAATGTTGGATCTGCAATCCCTATACCCTTTCCAATATCAGGTTCAGTAACTACACCTTTCTGCACAGTTTCACCAATCTGTATACTCTTAGCAATAGGTTTGGGTGCAGGGATAGGGTCAGATTGCTTTACGTTGACCAATTGTATGGCAACCTCATTCCCAGGCTTATTTTGGTTTTGGTGCTGGTGTTATTGTGGTGCTTATAATTGTAGCAGATGTTGCCTCTGGGCTTGAAACGTCTGAATTGGCAGTGGCTATAATAATACCAGCAGTTGTTGCAGCAGTGGTTACTTCAATACTATCAGCGGATGCAGCAACACTGGCAGTGATTGCCTGCACCACTTCCTTATCCTTTTCTTCAACTGCAGCCTTTAAAGAATCATCCAGTACTGCTTCTTTACCTTCGATGCGTCGCTTGAATTTGTACTCTCACTCCTCCCCTGTTTGGATGCATCATCTAAACTTTTAATCATATTGCAGGTTGCCTTCTTTCCCAGTTTCTTCACTTTCTTGAATGCATGGAACCTTGGCCTTCTTAGTCTCTCCAAAACACTTACCATGTGCTTTGAACCTCCTGATTAATTCAGCGCGAGTTGTTGTCGAATTTTTAAGACCAATGATCTTTGACTCCAGACTTGTGAATATATCCGTCAATATGAGATTGAGTTTCATATTATCCTGACCCAACTTGACCTGTGTAACCTGGTCCTAGAAGTGGATCATTGGAATTGTCATCATGTAGAAAGCCATTAGTCGTCAAATCATGTTGGTGTTCCAAACTACCCTCATCTATTCGAGATGTGTCTAACATTGCATCAGACCTAGCCTGAACATCCATGTCCCCCAAATTAGCCAGTTGTCTAGGGATTCCTTCACCTGTGTTGAATTGCAAAGAACTATTCACATAAGGAGTTGCCATTGGTTGGGTCGTTCTTACGTTTCCACTGCCCTGCCTCAGCAGTGATTTGGGGAATAAATATGTTATCACCAAAAAGTTACAAAACAGCTCTTATAGTTTCCACAATCATCAGAAACTAACTAGCAGTGATTTGCCAGAACTAGCAGTGTTTTCAAGCTAGCTAGCAGTGGAAATATTATTTGCAGTGATTGCCCAGAACTAGCAGTTTATGACTTTAATTACGAATCCCTTATAAATTGTTATCGTATGTATCTCAAAGTAATTAACTAAACCATATATTTTTTTAACCATTATTGAACTTTAGGATTCAACTACAATTACTGATCTAAGACCTACTATACATGAGTTCCAATGTGCATGGTGGATAGATAGCCAAGATTTTTTCAATGACTACGTTCCCAGACCGCCGGTCAGGACCCAGCACAGCCTTGTTGATACCTACTTTTCGAGGCTGGAAAAGTCACGGCAACGTGCGAAAACTGGTTTGAAAGTAAATTCAAAACAATGCAAGAGTGAAAGTAGTTCTAGAACAAAAAGCCTTAAGGATCATGTAATTTCCGGTCTGAATCGCCAAGTTTTTAAACTTGAGTGTATTATTCAGGTTCTCTTTATATTCATTATAATATAAGAATAGTAGATTCACTTTTTTTTAACATCACCTGCCGGAATTTCCTAACACTTAGACCTTGACAGGTTCTTGCACATGACAGAACTGGTGGTCTTCGGGTATTCCTTTCAACTAATCTATAGTTATTTCTCGCTGCCATTGTTTATTTTTAGAAATTTCATGCATATTTTTTTACAGGACAAACTTGATTTTGAGTCACATTTTCCAAACACAAGGACTGCCTTTTCCGATTCACTTAACAGCATTTATCTCAAACTGATCGACTTGCCGGAATCTGACGTGGACGTTGCTCAGGTTAATATTTCTTCTTTGCATTTAGTTGTATGGCCGTTATATACAAATGTCATCAGCGCTAGTCTGTTCCAGGAGTATCTCCTTTTAGAGGAATTGAGATTCGCGTTGGCAGAGGAAGAAAGGTTACAGTTGGAAGAAGAGAAGCTGAATGCTGAGGCCAACATCTTAAGGCTGGAAGAGGCTAATAGGTTGCGGTTGGAAGAAGCTGACATGTTGAAGTTGGAGGAGGAGAAGAAGAAAAAACGACGCGCGTTTATGAATTCGTCACATATTCAAAAGGCTTTAAGTCGGTTACCACCCGACAAGAGGATTCTCATGGAACCTATTTCGCCACAAAACAATCAGGCGGTTAAACGACGTAAAATAAAAAAACACGGTCCTAACATGAACGACCCAACTATTGCTGAGGAGCTTAACAGAGTGAAACCTTGGGTAGAGGTATTGTGATAGTTTTTACGAACTTGTCAATATACTTGCCTATCAATAATGCTCTGTCAAACTAATACATTGAACCTGTTTTCTAGGATCTAAGTAGATGGTTTCATTCTGTCGAAACTCTTTGTCTGTCTGATGAGATTGAAGAATTCCTCTGTCATCCTAATAGACACCAGTGTAAATTTCCATGGTCAGATGATTATACTGTAGACCGCAATTTCTGGCTTCGCTTAGTTTGCTTAGACTCTGCTAGAAAAGGTTGGCTAACTGAGGAGGTTAGTTTATATAGGCTTTCTTATTCAGATTTTCTTTTTTACCCTGTATTTGATTTTCACCATTTCTTAAATTGGTATTTTATTTGCTGCAAATGCGTAGCATATAGACCTATGGGTTGACTACATGTGGCACGTACGACCTCAGAATGCTAACTGGGCGATGGTTAGTAGTTACTTTGTTCATATTCTTCTTCAAAATGGCATGCCCGTGTTTTATGCAGACGGGACGAGGTATCCCATGATGTGGAATGATGTTGAACAGGTAATACATTTACTTTTCATTTCCTCCTATTTTTATCATTTACGGTCACTCAATAATCAGGTAGTTCATGATAGCAACTTTAAAAACGACATCTTTTAAAGTATGAACAAACTTGATATTTGTCGCTCATCTTTTAAAGTATGAATAATCAGGTAGTTCATGAACAAACTTGATAGCAAATCATAAACTTTCCTTTACGTATTAACAAACGTGATACTCACAAACTTTATCCACAACTTTTGATCTATCAGCAATTCTTCCATTGCCACTAGCCGTGGTTTCTTTTAAAAGATGCTATTCGATGCATACTTTGAATAATTCGTCCAACAGAACCAAAAAACCAAACAATCCTCCCCTAAATTTGATATTTACAATCCAAATCATCAAGTTTCTTCTTAGGCACAAAATACCTTCTTTTTGGACGGTGCTTCCAAAGTGCTATAATCTGTATGCTCCATCTCAGAATCTGAATACCTTCTTTTTGTATGCCAGTGATCTTAGACTCCATTGTAGTACATTTATCCGTCAATTCCTTTATAAGTTTCATGGTATCCTCATGATAAACTAACTAGCAGTGTTTTTGTAACACTAGCAGTTTCTCCATGCAAGCTAGCAGTTGGAACAGTTTTGCACTCCAATCTTCCAACCAACTTATTATAATTTTTTTTACACAATGTTATTATTATTATTTTTTTTGTTATTTAATTATTTATTTATTTAATGTTTCAATTCATTGTTTTTTTGTTCGTTTTATTTTTTTATTTTTTGTATTTTATTTTTTATTTTTTATTAATTTTTTTTGACACTAAAAGGTCCAGCATCAAAGGCCAAAAAAATCCTATTGCTCATAAACATAGTAGTTATAACTTATAAGTGTAACCCAACCACAAAAACATGATATCCACTAGCAGGACTTAACAAAAAGAACAAGCAGTTGATTCATACACACTAGCCGTAGTAAGATTTCCAATAGCAGTACTACCTTTGTTACAAAGTTTTGAAAAAAACATCTTGAGACTTGAGACCGTATGCATTAAATTTACAATCCAAAACTAGTTGATTTAAAGCCTTGAATGACTAGTCGAGCCTTCAACGTAGTTCTAGAACGTGCAGCAGCTTCATAGTTATCTTCAGTGGTGGAATTCGCCATAATTGTTTGCGTCTTACACTGCCATGAGATAAGTCTGCTTTCCAAACACTGAGCCCCTCCATTTGTAATCGTTCGATCCCAACAGTATATTGATTACCCTAGCAGCAGTTATGGTAACACAAGCCGCAGTTAACAGTTGGAGCAACATATCAGTAAGTACATAAGTAGATGAATTTCCCAAAAGCAGTAGTTTCTATACAACCCAAGACCGTGCATGAAAACGTTATCCATTGTCTAAAACGTCCATTAGTAAGTAACATATTGCTTACCAGCCGTAAGCCATGTCAACAGCACATACAAACACGACAATTGTATTCTTGTATTTACCTTTGACCAGATAAATAAAAAGTCAGTTTTATTAATTTCAGACATTGACCAACTATATCCTAATACACAGCCAACTTTCTTTTAGGTTTTTATTCCTCTCAACGAGACTGTTAAACACTGGTGTCTTGCCCAATTTAACATACCTACTGGAGTGGTAACATTCTATGATAGCGGCGACACGCGTGACTATGAGTCACGTGTATGGTATGTCCGTGTTAGGGAGTGCTTACATGTATCTTCTTATTATAACCCAATCATATTATTACTTGTTTGTTATACTTTGTGACCATACACCATGCTTCTTATAACCAACATATATAATACAATTACGGAAAACACATACATAAATAAACTTATATAGTAATTTGTTATACTTTGTGACCAGGCACGAATAAACCATGCTTGTGAGTAGTTGCCCATTATTTGTGTGTAGTTTCCCTAGAATAAATTTATTGTTGGCCAAAGTTTCTTGGGTATTGTGTTGTAGCAGTTTGACTTTGAGTTTTGTGCACACTAGTTCCTTTCAAGTACATGCAACTATGTACCACCATCATTTCCTTACATCTATTCACCATTAATAAACCGTCCTTATTTGAAATCCCATTTTTTTTATTTACCACAACCAACAACATAGTTTCTCATAAACATTTGTTATACTTAGGGGGCGTATATTTTTTGCTTAACGGGTCCTTAGCTAAAAGCGTGGTCCCACCAAATTAAAGCTTTATGTTTCATTTTCCCTTAAATGGTCTGGTTAGATAGATGGAGAAATATTCACTCCTTCCCAATCAGATCAAGCAAGAGAAAGGGGCCCCACTCCATTTAATTCAGACAATTAACTTGTTGGACACAACTTTCTTTGTGCCTTTTTTGTGCAATAGTTAAAGTTGAAAAACTAATGGACTAGTTCCCTTCAAGTACATGCCACTAGCTACCACCATCATTTCATTACGTCCTTTCCTAATTAATAAAGTTTGTCCTACTTATGTGCATCCCCGATTTGGGTTTTTTACAAAATATCCATTCAATATTGAAATAGCACAGCCAAGTGCACACTTAGTCAGACTTTATGATATAAAAGTCTGAGTTATATTATGGTAGTGTATTATTACATAAAATCTAAATGACATGTACATATAATAATAGCATATGTGTGTTAGTTCATGTAACCAAAAAGTAATCAATATAAACCTGTTTAATGGCGTCTATTTACAAAACATACTAAATTAATAATTTTTCTAACCCAAGGGACGTAAAATTTTGTTGCATTTGGAACTAAACAAAATTCAAACTGATTTACTTGCCCCCAAACTGAAACTAATTGCCCAAAATGATTATCTTGTGGCCAGGAATCATTTGAGTACAAGAGAAGCTTCATTATTTAAACTTGGCCTAATGTGCAACAGTAATTACTTGACATGACTCAACTATTCACCACTTGACTATCCACCCCCGCTCTTTCCCCCCACCCCATTTGGGTTATATAAACGGACAGCATATACCCCAATATCATACAACTTTTGTCAGGGGACACACACTAGCCACAACACAATTTACTACAAAAGAAATGGATAACGTACTTAAAGACATGGTTAACAACGTGTTTGTGCGTGACAATGAACGTGACTTCAAGTTCTTAAGTGACATGCATGCAAAGGTAATCGACCTAACTCGCCGTTGCACTGTGAGGGCCGAGCAAATCAAGCAGTTGGAGTGCGTGGTTGGGTCCAGGCTTGCCAGTGCTGTTTTGGAAATCCTGCGTGCAATTCAGGACGAGGAGCTTGAGAAAAACAGGACGCTGATGAGGCTAATGAGTGAGACTCAACTCCAAGTCTCCTTTCTGGCAAAGCTGCTCAAAAATTATTAATCCTCTACTCCTATGTGTTCTCTCTGACGTTCTGTGATTGTCATATTATGTGTTTTGGTATCTTCATGAATGTCGTTGCTACGTTGATGTATTTTGTTATCCTTTAATGTATTGAAATGCAATCTATTATGAATAAAAATATTTCGAAGCACATGTCAAATGTTCGAACGTTGTTTATGAATCACCAATAAAAAACATGTAATACTTTTGAACACATATATAATTTTCAACATGAAACTAGATATCATATTTAATCCGGCTTGAACAAACACCTATATTTCATCAATAATTTGGTGACAAACGTAGTTATTTTTATTATATAATACTTACATTTTTCTGACAAGCCTCTAACAAGATCACCCGTCTATTTATTTTAACAGTTTCTGTTATTCTACAGGTCAAACTACCAGTTGTTCTAGAGCAAGCAAACGTTTTTGATAAGACTGGAATACATCCGAATGACTATAAGATTTCATTTAGGTTAGCCGAAAACTTTCCTAAGCAAGGTGGGATTTTTGGTGATTGTGGTGTGTGGGTTTGTATATTTTTATATCGATTGGCACATGGTCTATCGTTGCACGTTGATGATCCCGCTGACGTCGCGCTAGCATATCGCGAGAAGATGATTCAGTTTTTTTATAAACATAGATTTTATCGTTTGTACTAACACTTTTAAACTTATCTCCAACTTTTTTTATAAATATAGATTTTATCGTTTGTATTAACAGTTTTAAACTTATCTCCAACATCACTTTCATTGTTTTATCATGCACCATCTATTGATATATTCATTCACACATAAGCCATTAATGACTAGACAATGGATTCATAACAACTATTTACTACACTAAACACACTTATAACATGCATACATAAACCAATAATCATACTGTACCTTGCATGCAGCAACCTTGTATACGTGTAACATTCATTCATTTGGACGTCCATTTAATCATGCCATTTGGCCGTCCATTCCAAGAAAAATTTAAAAAGGGCCACACATAGGTTTGTCAATTGATTTATTACCATATCATTACACAAACACACTACACATAAAAACTTATAACAAATTAACCAAAAATTTCCCTTTTACTATTTCCATATTAATATAAACGGATCATACTTTTCATACTATTAATAAGTACATTATTAATAGTAAAATAATAATACAACCTTTCCTAATATATATCAAATCTTCATATAGATCACATTTGTACACAAGTGATAATGCCAATCTCCCAACCCTCTATTTCATCAAAATATTCTGCTAAGCCTCCAGTTGCCTTATTTGATTTCAAGCCAAGGTATGCCTGCCATTACCTTTCGTGATTGTCACTTGCACTTACTAGGTTTTTGTCCATACTTGCTAATCTCATTTGTATACATTTTTTTCCTTTATTACAGGAGTACTACACGCTATGTATCTGAGAATCTTGTAGTTGAGATTCACTACGATGGTGAGTTCATTCGGTTGCCCAAATTAACTTACGTGTATGGGCGCACCCTTGTGCAAACGTTCAGTAAGTCCACAAGGATGAACTTTAATCAAATGCTTGACTTTTTGGCCAACAAGTTAGATTGTGAGATACGGGCTTTGTATTTATGTAGGCCACTATTTTCTCTTTCAACCGGTTTGACAGTTGTTGAATGAGATAATGTCATTAAAAGGATGTTTCAACTTGCCGAGGAATGTGGGTTGATCGGCTTGTACATTGCACATGCACCTGATAACTTAGCATTATTGGAGCCAAATGGTTGCCAGTGTACGCTTCCACTATTGGAGCCTGATCCTTTGTAAACCCAAGCAAACGAACAGATAATAGGGTGGGGATGGCAAAGAGGCTTCTAAATGATCTTATGGCAAAACCATTCACGTCCAACACCCATCCACAAAACAATGGCATATCTTCATCAATGATCATACCAGAAATCACTAGAGAGGTTCCAAGATCGAAAACATAGAATGGAACTGGGAGTTCATTTTTTAAAATCTGCGGAAGGTCTATAACTTTAAATTGGTTGGTTACCAAATCAAATGAAATCAACATGTAAATCTTGTATGTAACACCATACTCATTAGTTAACTTTTCACTCCCAGTCCAATAGATAAAATGGCCTACAACTGCCTGACTTTGACGTTTCAATTTGATAGTTTCACGAGGGGGGTGGAAATTTTCAAGGCATGTCCACCTTAACGAGTTGAAAGAAAAGACAGAAACATACCAGAAACCACTTTGGAAAACAAGATAGGAGACCTTCACGATCGTCAGGTCAAGAGTGTCCGGACGGACAGCAAAACCAAAACAAATCTTTTTACATTCAATTTGATGCGTGTAAAACGGGACATGTACTGCAAGTGATTTTTGGATTGCCGGGTTCCAAATAACAGACATTAGATTAGAGCCATAAATAAAACACGAAAGACCATGAGAATTGCCAACTGCAATCATAGATGAAAGCATTAAATATGTACGAAGTACCGTATCGGTCAGCTGTTCATTAAAAGCTAACATAAAACCTTTGTGACCCTGATCAAATGTTAGCGCAAAAAAACACTCATCGTTACGACGAACACCGTAATTAGAGATGAAAAACCACAATCTATACTAGCCTTCCATAACTTGCAAACACTACGTAGCTGGAGTATAGACTTAGGAGGTAGCCTGCGAATGATATCTAGTTGAACATCCAGTGGGATATAGTCGGACATTTTGTTAAACAAAAGCAGAAAGATTGGGATAAAGATATGAACTGAATAGACCAAAAGAAGAAAGAAAGATGTTGTTAAACAAATTAAGAAAGATTTGTATTGAAGAAAGAGATTGGCAAAAGAAGACATTTAAGGACATGTACCGTAATGTACTATAGGGCAACCAAATATTAAATTCTGCTAGTATATAGCAAATAAATTAATAAAGTATACATAACCCATAATATATAGAAGTGGTTTGCAAAGCATAGGCTTTTTTGTATATGTGCACGGGTATTAACTAAAGAAATGCCGTTGAGTTAAAAAAATATTATAATAATCGACTAATATATAATAGAAGTAAAAAAACCTACAGTATACGTTGAAAGAAAAATACTTCACATGTCAACATTAGAAAATAATTATGGGACAAACGGACATTAAGGATAGTACCTTGAAAGACCGCTATCATATTATGTATTCAACCTTGTGCTTCCAGAAGTATTCAAGCATCCGTTCACGGTAAGCTAAAGCTGTTTGATGAGAGTCGTCTACTTCCAGAGGCTGGTTACGGAGCAATCTATACAAAATAATGCACATCCATACTCCGCAGTCACCATACAACTCCGGTTGTTTTGGTACTTTTGGACACTTGTATGTGATTTTATAATCCCCCGGTGATATGCCCTTACTATACAGTACCCCAGAGTTTGTTAGGTACGATTTAAGCTGTGTTTGTAAGTTTCTCTTGGAACCTCGCAACCACCGTTCACCTCCTGATGCTGACCCAAGAGAGTCATAAATGTAAACAACTCCAGTGCGGATATGGAGCTCAGAGAGTATCCAGTGTTTTGTACTTTCATTCATGGGAAAATACACCTGATATATAAAACAAATGCATGATATTATAAGCTGGTTATAACAGTAGTAGTATATGTACGGTAAGAGTCTGCCAAAATGACCTTTGCAACATCTCGCCAAACCACAGGGTATGTTGTGCCATCTGAATAAGTGGTAGGCATGTTGCCACCTAGGATTTGATTGCAAAAAGTACACCCTGCCAAAGCCCAATCTGCATCAGCTGGTCTAAACAACCACATCAATTCAACCTATGCATCCAAGTGCTGCGGACAGATAAAGCAAATCAAAACTGTAAACATTCGTTTCATAAGTAACAAAACAAAATAATAAACAAGTGCAATAGACCAACTAGGCATCAGGTTTACTCACTAACTCATTAAGCCACCCGCCGGTGCAGTCTTCAACACATGCCAACGCTATTCAAAAATTCCTATAAGCAATAACCACACCGGAGCCCCAAGGAAACCTATAAAGTAATGGTTCTTTAAGCTTCAAATACTTGCGAAGGTAATCAGGAACAGTAACCTTCTTCTTGTTGCATTTCGGGTGTCGTAAAAGTTCCTAAAAAATAAATATATTCAATAACATACACACGATGATAATGATGTTATTGGATTAACAAACAGAACCTACCTCTACAAACGGTTCAATTGTGGGCGAATAGAATCGACTAACTGGACACGTTCTGGGGTTTCCAGACGTTTCCTGAAAACAAAGTTGAAAGATAAGCAGAAAAAAAATAAAAAAAAGAATCGTTTCAGTTACAATTTAATAAGGTGATGTACATCTGAAATGGCAGCCGGGATAATAGCCTCGTTAATGACACCCTGCGATCTTGTAACACGGCGGCAAGGAGTAGCTGATGTTTTTGATACCCCATTTTCCGAATTGACGGACCCAAACAACGTCGCGTAATTTTGTACAGTGCGCCTTCTTTTACTGAGGTTGTCGTTCAATTTTACTCTCTTTCTTTTGTTCGTATTCATATCGGAGAAAAGATCTTCCAACAGAGGTTTGTCATTAGGACCTACCCCATTTGCAAATGACACTTTCTTGGGTTTAACCTGAGATTCAGGGGCTTCAGCGTCTTTTTTTGTTGGTGTATCTTCTAGGCTAACCACAGCAACATCATTGTTACTGTATTGAAGGCCAACAAACGAATTTTTGTCAACCACATCCCCTTGTTGATCATCACAATCCATTAAATCTAAAGACGGAAGACACAATTTTGTATCGACGCTTTTGTTGACATTATGTTGGGAGGAAACAGGAGTGTCATTTTGGCCAACCACATTTACATATGGCAGGTTGTTGTCTTTAAACTGACATTTAAGAATATAGTATGTTACAAAACAGCACATTAAACTATATTATTTATCGGCGATGTTTTACAGAGAATGTAGATACCTCATGAGCTTTGTTGGTGGGTGTTCCTACTTCTGTCTGCACATAATCAATATTGCTAACGGGTTCTGGTTGGCAAGCCAATTGTTTCTGAACCACATCTTGCTGTTCGTTATCACAATCAATTGCATCTAGAGAATTATCACCCGAATCTTTTTCATCGTTTATGTAAGACGACCACTCATTACCACAATCCGATTCCTGCTGAATTTTAAATATATATACATAAGTAGGGACACTTTAGCCGATATTTAAACTGTAACTGAAATATAACGTACAATAATGGGGTTACTGGGTATTTTATTTTCCTCTTTAGGTGCAACTGGTGGAAGTTGAGTACTAATTTCACCTCCATATTCCATAACAGGACATTTTTGGGTCATGGCACAAGCTTCAACAAGCATACCAAGGTTACATGGTTGCGTTAGCCCATCATCATTGTCAATGTCCGTTGCATGGTCCGCATGGACAACCTTATCCCCGTTAGGGCCTACAATATGAGACGACGTGGCCTGTATCAACCAATGTTTGATATAAGTGTGGACACGAATGATTACTTGAGTTTGGTATAAACATTGGAGGTAAACTGAAAAGTAAATACAAACCTTCGGATCATCGGGAGTAACGTCAGGGTCGTTTGTGGTGGCACAAGTTTTAGTATGTTCAGGATCAACAACAACATAATTATTAAGACCCAATAGTTGCTGTACTTTTGAAAGTCTGCTTTTGACACTCGTAAACACATCAAGTACAAAAGGTGTGTTTCTGACCGAATGAATTCCGTTTTCTATCATCAAATTTTTTTTTTCCAAATCCAGTAACTCACGAAATAGACCCCCTGTCGAATGAGTACTTCCAGTTTGTGCAACATTTAAATTGAAATCGTCCATGCACAAGTTTAAATTGAAATCATCCACGAATTCATTCGAATGCTCTGCAGTCTTGTAACCATCGGCTGTGTCTGGAACAGACAAACCATCTATAAATTGGGCGCTGGCAATACACCACGGTTGCTTCATTTCAGCTTGTGTTGCAGAAATTTCAGCAATGGGAGTTGAATCCTAACAACAACAAAAATAATTAAAAAAAAACAAAAAAAAAAAATTGAAATTACTCAAATACTGTGATGTAAGACTGTGTGATGCATACCGGTCCAAAGAGGTTACAACAGTCCGGTTTCCGAAACTTTGAAAGTCCTGACCAAGCAAGACCACGTGGAATGATCTTATTGTCTTTCACCCACCAACGTGAGCTTTTAGGATAAGTCTCCAAAATCCAAATCTGTAATAGCCACAACTGTCATCTTTAAAACGTGTACTTATGCAGCTATCATTTTTGAAAATGTTTCAAGGTTTACCAAAGTAAAGGTCACTTGTTTAGGATGAAACAAGACCTTTATGGTTACAATTTAAAAAATAAATCACAAACTAAAATGTGTTATAACATTTTTGTTATCTAAATTACGGGTAACTTTTATATTAGGCACTTGTATACAGAACAAAACACCATGATTTCATAACAATAAAACAACAACATTAGTTTTAGGTACTTTTGAGATGAATAAGTAATAGCACAACAAAATAGAATCAAAAGCAAACTACAGAGAATTCAAACCTTGAAAGCCCAAGCGAACCCGTATAGATTGTATGTGGCACTGAACTTTGGGTTTTTTTTCAATTTTAACAGATGATCTTTTCTGTGAATATGAACAATATTGACAGTCCTTTGATAAAATTTATGCCACATATATTCACCCCAAGGAAATACATTCCAGGCTTCAAAATCATCAACCAAGGACAATAAGTGATTATGGATGCAATTCCTGTCTTCTTTTCCCATAAACACCAGCTCTACAGCTACCAGCAGACACACCCTAACAGCATCCTCATCAGAAAGAGATAACCACCTTTTCCCATCCTTTTTTCCGTCATTAACAAGTTCCAAAAGATCAATTGCATGTACATTTGTTATACCATTACTCTTTTTTTTCAGGAAATACACGATCTAAAAATGCGCTAGATGGTTTAATAGGTTTTGAAACTTTGCCAAATCGAAACCCTGTTATCAGACAAAATTCTTTCCGGCCAAACCTTAACAAATGATCACCAATTTGGAATTTTAGCGGAGGGGAATCGGAGATGTTAGAAACATATACCTGGTGTTGCAAAACATAATGCATCAGAAGGCAGTCATTCTCGCACGACTTTATATCCAACCATGGACCAAATACTGTTTTCCTGAACAACCTTTCGCGGTTTTCATTCTTTGACAAACAGAGTTTAATATCTGGCAGCAACTTCAATGTAGAACGAACTGCAATTTTACAATTGTATAACTTTAATTTTGTCATATGGAATTATAGAATAAAATTAATTAGGGTTTAGAGGGTTTTGTGAATAAGATGTGGTTTGTGAGTGTGTCCGCGTGATGTAGAAAAAGACGTTTAATTGTAGAAGTTGTTAGAAATTCTACAAGAAGATATTTGATTGTGTGTGTACGCGCGTGATGTTGTGTGCGTTATTATTATTAGTTTTATACTCCAACCAGTGTAAAATGACCATATTATCCTCGTGTATAAATACAAGTTGCCCAATATTATATAGTTGCCCGAAAATACAATTTGGTTGCCCAAAAAACAATACCTTACAATACATGACATATAATCTCAAAATACGTACTTCGGTCATACCTTTGTCGGACAAATGGCACCCCATGGTTGGATACCAGGAAATCGCTGGGCAACTGGTCCATTTTCATTCGGCAAAAGTGCGTGGTCCGGAAAGTGATAAGCCTCAGGGCGCGCGGTCTATTTGACTAATTTTCCCCATAATATAATATGATTGGATGCCGAAAGGAAAGGGCAACTATATCTTGGGTCGACAAATGAAGAAACAGAGCTTAATTTGACTTCTATGGAGAGTTGGCATGAAATGCAACGTCAGAGGTCTCACTGCCTCAGCAGATGGTTTTCTTCCAAACCTACAGCAACATCAACAGAAGCAGCTCAATCACCTAACATATCTTTGTGTAGGACAAGTAGTGATGATACCATTTTTTAAAACAATTTTTGAATAATATTGTTTTGAAAATGGAAAAATATTATTTTGAAAATAAATCGGATTCAAATTTTTGAAATCAACCGGACTTTATTTTGTCAAATCATAAGTGATTTCAAATTAAATATTTTCAAATGATATTTCTTCATAAAAGACCGGCTTGTACAATAATAAGTGGTGATCTAAAGATTTAATGTTATGTCATGGTATGATTCTCTTTAAAACTCAAAGATCTTTCGTAATGAATTTTTTTCTATTCTTGTTTGATTGTGAAATTATTTTATTTTACTTAAGGATCTCTTAAAACAATCATACCTGACACTAACAATCTTTAATGTCTATAATTGGTCCTTATCCGTCATTTTTCAAAAATTAAATCTTGCCACGTCTTTCACCTAAAATATTTAAATGATTTAAATCAATTGGGATCACAAATCTCAAAAGGTTTGAAATTTTTGATCGGGGGAGAGATAGTGATTTAAATCTCTTATCTGTTTAAATGGAATTGGTTTTAGTCCTTTAAAGGCACTCCTGCCTCCATGTGCCAAACGATTTCAAATACATGATGCACATGTTGAGGGGGAGCATTTAACAAAAAACCAGATGAGTATTTAAACCAGGCACATATTCTCCCATGTTTTCCAAACCTTATTAAATCACTTGGGGATCCAAAATCTCAAAGGGTTTGATATTTTTGATCGGGCGAGAATTTATAATTTAATAATGAAACTTGATTTAAAGATGATCATTTTGATTCAAATGTGCATACTGCTCTCCCATATGTGCTAAACGCTTTCGAATATCGAAGCACATATTAAGGGGGAGCATTTCAAAAGAAAACAAACTTTCAAAGTACAAAATATTCTATGTTTCAACATAAAGTACCTTGATTGATTTTCTAAATGGTTTCTTAATGGATTTTGTGATCGTGGATGTACTTCAAAAGAACTCTTTCCTCTATGTGATAAAATGATTTCAAATATCCTATGCACATATTGAGGGGGAGAATTTACCAAAGAAAATCAAAAGGCTTTTTCTAAGGAAATTGTGATCAAAGAAATTATTTCTAAAGAACTCTTGCCTCCATGTGCTAAACAATTTCATAATCTTATGCACATGTTGAGGGGGAGCATTTCTAAATGATCAAAACAATTAAGGTACAAAATGCTTTGATATTATATCATAAGTACCTTAATTGATTTTCAAATGATTTTTCAATTGGTTTCATGGAAGAATGAGCTGTACCAAAAGACCGACCATTTTACTTTATGTATGGAGTTATAAGGTTGGTGAGGTTAGGTATTAGTTCCCACGATCCCGCCAGAGCCGGAGGGATCTACCCAGGGACAATCCACTAGATAGTGTAGAGTCCTTAGGTATGATGAAAAAAGGAGAAAAGTGAGATATGGGAAGAGTGCGGACTGAGATAGAGCTAGAACTGGAATAAACCCAACAAGGTTCTAGTTATGAAGTCTCGGTAAGCACTGAAGGGGTTGAAGAATGAAAAAGAAATGAATGTGAAAAAAGGTGAGAAGAAACAACCCTCCAATAATTCAACCTTAGGGCAGAAACCGGGTTCAATACATATGCTACTGGTGGTTACTAAGGTAACACTGGTATTGAAGACAAGACGTCATGGACCCAGTGACGCACTGCACCTAACTTCCCAAGCTACTCAAGTTCCTCTTAAAAGGGCTTGTTTCATTCTCACGGGGAACCTACATAATCTATCGACTTTCTCCTAGAGATTGTTGATATTGAAGAAGGAGACCCTCTCCCTAGTCTCCGACATAGGAACCAAATGTGCACTATTGAGTCTAGAACCAAGAGATCAACCACAATATCTCATTAGGACACAAAATTAATAAAGACTTACTGTTTCACACAATGTGGAAAGTAAGAATAAATATTAAGAGTCCTACGCATTATCCTTGTGATCTTGCCAGAACATCTGAGTGATATGTAAAGTATTCACGATGAAGATGGAAATCCTTCTAGAGCCAACATCAAACAAGCTCTTGGTGGGTGACATGTGAGATCTTTTGCAAAAGATCAAGCTTGTGACAACTGGATAGAAACGATGGGGCGATTCATTCGTGAATCAACCTTGGTCCAGGAAATGAATTGACGAATACTTTTGGAAAAACCGTTCGATGTGCAAACCTTCTTTTCTCTAGCACGTCGAATGTGTATTCATGTTTTCAAACACAAAAAGTATCTCTGATTGAAAAAATACTTTTGGAAAAACCGTTCGATGTGCGAATCTCTTCTTTTCTCTAGCACATCGAATGTGTACTCTTTTCAAATACAAAAAGTATTTATGATTGAAAATTGATCTTTCTCATAAAACCTTCGTCGTATTTACCCTCTCATCTCTTTCTCTCTCAAATGGCTAACATGTATTTCCATCATCCAAGACCACCCGAATCATCAACACAATAATATTTATGATCCTACAATATTTAACATATTACTCGGATGTTCTGGCAATACCACGAGGATAATGCGTAGGACTCTCAATATATATTCTCACTTTCCACATTGTGTGAAGTAGCAAGTCTTCATTAATTATGTGTCCTAGTGAGATTTATTGTGACGATCTCTTGGCTCTAGACTCAATAGTTCACTTTGGTTTCCTATTCGGAGACTAGGGAGAGGGTCTCCTTCTTCAATATCAATTATATCTAAGAGAAAGTCGATAGATTATGTAGGTTCCTCGTGAGAATGAAACAAGTCCTTTTAAGAGAACTTGAGTAGCTTGGGAAGTTTAGTGCAGTGCGTCACTGGGTCCATGACGTCTTGTCTTCAATACCAGCGTTACCTTAGTAACCACCAGTAGCATATGTATTGAACCCGGTTTCTGCCCTAAGGTTAAATTATTGGAGGACTAGTTCTTTTCACCCTTTTCACTTTACATTTCTGAAGGATCGTAATATTTATTGTGTTTGATGATTCGGGTGATCTTGGATGATCAAAATACATGTTAGCCATTAGAGAGAGAAAGTTAGAGAGTTGGGTGTTTTCTTGGTAGAGACTTGGTTCTCAAAAGTATGGAATATTAGATTGAAAAGCACCACCCCTTCCATGGATGGAAGGGGTATTTATAGTTACATAAGACACGACCTCCTATCGGCCTGTGGATCAGGGGTACAGTGGGTAAAGACCCGTCCTTCCTCCACGGTGTTGCACTATGCTAAACAAGACTAATAACTAACTAATAAAACAGTAAATGACGTAACTAACGATATGTCTACGAGCTAACTTATGCTAGATAATACTTGGGGTGACCGACACTTCACTATGGAATTTTCTAATTCCTAACAATCTCCCCGTAAGGGAGGTCACCCCATATTTTACATTTCAAATCCTAGCATTCTATTATAACTTCAGTGTTGAGCTCGAAGACTTGAATTCTTCATTTCCGCAATCTTTGTGCTTTAGCAGCGATTCTTCAAAGTCCGCATAGTTTAGTACTTTCAGTGGAGGTCTTTGAACTGATCTACATCTTTGATGATCTTTGAGCTTTCATTGAGATCATCAGCCACATTAAATCTCTGGATCACCCTTTATTGTGTTGCCATCATGTGAAGTTGTGACTTTTGGACCGACATGCTCACACTTTTGAATCATGACATCTTTCCATCAGAGTAGCGGAAGCCTTACTGGTTCATGATATTTGCAGCAACGAAGCAGAAGCATAGTATGAAATATCAGAGCCAGGTTATGTTGATATGCACCAGTCATGATTTCTTCAAATTAAGTGTGGATGCTGTGAGCATGCGGCTTTGGATTGACTCCTCAATTCTGATCAGTTGCAACCGTCCAAATGTACCTGCAAACAACAGTTAGCAATAAAACACACGAAAGTGTCTTTGACCACTTTCGTTGAATTGAGGTACACGGCCCATGGTTCCCCATTGATCAGTATAAATACTGCCTGTGATCAGGTAGGATTCCTAAGAATCTCCTTGACAGGGTTTCGCAGCTGTTCTAGCTGTTCTCAAACCGGAACGTCTCAAAGAAGACAACACGGAGTGAGTGAACCAGCAAATTGAGATTCACTGATTGATGAAAAATGATTTGAAAAACAATCGTGTATTGCTTGAAGAAAGAGTTTTGCAATACGACGAAGGTTTTATGAGAAAGATCAATTTTCAATCAAAATACTTTTTGTATTAGAGAATGAGTACACATTCGACGTGCTAGCGAAAAGAAGAAATTCGCACATCGAACGGTTTTTCTAAAAGTATTTTTCAATCAGAGATACTTTTTGAATTTGAAATGAATACACATTCGACGTGCTAGAGAAAAGAAGTTTTGCACGTCGAACGGTTTTTTCAAAAGTATTCGTCAAATCCAATCCTGGACCAAGGTTGATTCACGAGTGAATCGCCCCATCGTTTCTATCCAGTTGTCACAAGCTTGATCTTTAGAAAAGATCTCACATGTCACCCACCAAGAGCTTGTTTGATGTTGGCTCTAGAAGGATTTCCATCTTCATTGTGAATACTTTTACATATCACTCGGATGTTCTGGCAATACCACAAGGATAATGCGTAGGACTCTTAATATATTCTTACTTTCCACATTGTGTGAAACAGCAAGTCTTCATTAATTTTGTGTCCTAATGAGATATTGTGGATGATCTCTTGGCTCTAGACTCAATAGTGCACATTTGGTTCCTGTGTCGGAGACTAGGGAGAGGGTCTCCTTCTTCAATATCAACAATCTCTAAGAGAAAGTCGATAGATAATGTCGGTTCCCCGTGAGAATGAAACAAGCCCTTTTGAGAGGAACTTGAGTGGCTTGGGAAGTTGTAGTGCAGTGCGTCACTGGGTCCATGACGTCTTGTCTTCAATACCAGTGTTACCTTAGTAACAACCAGTAGCATATGTATTGAACCCGGTTTCTGCCCTAAGGTTGAATTGATGGAGGGCTATTTCTTTTCACCCTTTTTCACATTCAGTTCTTTTTCATTCTTCAACCCCTTCAGTGCTTACCGAGACTTCATAACTAGAACCTTATTGGGTTTATTCCAGTACTAGCTCTGTCTCAGTCCGCACTCTTCCCATATTCTCATTTTTCTCCTTTTTTCATCGTACCTAAGGACTCTACACTATCTAGTGAATTGTCCCTGGGTAGATCCCTCCGGTTCTGGCGGATCGTGGGAACAAATACCTAACCTAACCATCCTTATAACACCATGCATAAAGTAAATTTGGTCGGTCTTTTGGTATTGTTCATTCCTTCTCGAAACCAATTGAAAAATCATTTGGAAAACCAATCAAGGTACTTGTGATACGAGATCAAAGCATTTTATACCTTAATAGTTTTGATCATTTTAGAAATGGTCCCCCTCAACATGTGCATATAATTTAAAATCGTTTGGCACATGGAGGCAAGAGTTCTTTGAAATAATTTCTTTGAAATAATTTCTTGATCACAATTTCCTTAGAAAAAGCCATTTGAATTTCTTTGGTAAAATTCTCCCCCTCAATATGTGCATAGGATATTTGAAATCATTTTATCACATAGAGGCAAGAGTTCTTTTGAAGCACATTTACGATCACACAAGCCATTAAGAAACCATTTAAAACTCAATCAAGGTACTTTATGTTAAAACATAAAAGCATTTGCACCTCGATAGTTTCTTTACAATTAAAATGCTCCCCCTCAATATATGCTTCGAGATTCGAAAGCGTTTAGCACATATGAGAGAGCAGCCTGCACAACTGAATCAAAACGATCAACTTTTATCAAATTTCATTTTTTAAATCACAAATTCTCCCCGATCAAAAATATCAAACCCTTTGAGATTTTGGATCCCAAGTGATTTAATTACGGTTTAGAAAACATGGGAGAACTTGTGGCCTGGTTTAAATACTCATCTTGTTTTTGGATAAATCCTCATCCTCATCATGTGTATTGTGTATTTGAAGTCGTTTGGCACATGGAGGCAGGAGTGCCTATAAAGGACTAAAACCGATTCCATTAAAACAGATTTGAGATTTAAATCACGATCTCTACCCCGATCAGAAATATCAAACCATTTGAGATTTTTGATCCCAACTGATTTAAATCATTTAGAAAAATTTGGGGAAAGACGTGGCAAGATTGAATTTTTGAAAAATGACAGATAAGGAACAGTTTTTCGACATTAAAGATTGTTAGTGTCAGGTATGATAGTTTTAAGAGACCTTTTAAGTAAAATAAAATAATTTCACAATCAAACAAGAACAGAAAAAATTTCATTTTGACAGATCTTTGAGTTTTAAAGAAAACCATACCATGACATAACATTAAATCTTTAGATCACCACATTTTAGCGTACAAACGGGAACTTTTGTGAAGAAATATTGTTTGAAAATATTATATTTTAAATCACTCTCCCCCTCAATCGATGACAGAAATCAATAATTGAGTGACTTAGGTTTTGATAAAAAGAAGTCCGGTGATTTTCAAAATTTAGTCCAATTTATTTTCAAAACAATATTTTTCCATTTTCAAAACAATTTAATCAAATTATTCAAAATTGTTTAAAAAATGGTATCCTGCACAAAGATACGTAAGGTGGTTGAGAAGCTTCCGTTGTTGCTGTAGGGCTTGGAAGAAAACCGTCTGCAGATGCAGTGAGACTTCTTCTTACGTTGCATTTTGAATGCCAACTCTCCATTGAAGTCCAATTAAGCTCCGTTTCTTCATTTGTCAACCCAAGAAACAGTTACCCTTTCCTTTCGGCATCCAATCATCTTCATTAGTGGGATCCGGATCCGGAACATTCTTATATCCATGATATCTGCATACGTTAGTGAACACACACAGATATATGGTGGTCGACATCACCCAAACAGCAATCGACTAATAAAAGTCAATGTAACATATCAATCAGATCATATAAATGTATGGGAATAATGTGTACATCAAACTCTAATCATCTAATCCTAGCAATCATATCCTAGGCACCTAGTCCTTCAACATAGGTTAACATCATTTTTAATTAAGCATATTAGGATAATTAAGAAAGCCCGTTAGATGATATAGATTTGAAAACATTATCCCCCTCAATCAATGACTCAATTTGTGAAAAGTTTAAAAGTGCTGAAGTCATTGATTGAGTTTGCAGATTTAATAAAAACTCTAAAATTGATTGTTGTTAAAGCAACTCAATTTACCACCATTTTGGAAAACAACAAATATTTTTCTGAAGAATTTTAGACGGAAAAACATTTGTGTAGGAACAGCAGTCCTTCGACATACTTTCCTCAAAGTGTTTTTAGGATAAGTGCATGATATTGTTTAGTGCAGCACTTTCCTTCTTTTGAAGAGCGGGTTGCTATCAGAAATAATAGCAAGCCATAGTTTAAGCGCGGGTCACAGTCAGAAGTAACTGTAAGCCATGGCTTGAGACATGTATTGGAAAAGAATATTTACACCTCCTGCTCGAACTTCATCTATGGTCCCGTGCCATTATTGAATGACATTTCTAAGACCGCAGATGTTATCGATACCAGAAGACATGTCATGAGAAAACATATTTTTTGGTCTTTTTCAAATTTTCTGATTTTTATGGGTTTTTGATGGTTTTATATTTTTCTATTTTCTTTTTGAGGTTTTCTATTTTTGTATTTGGTTTTGCTGGTTTTATATTTTTGTATTTTGCTTTTCTGAAAAATATATACAAAGATAGAGAAGATGATATAGTAAAAGAAGATGATGATACGAGTACCGAGATAAGGATATCGAACAGTGTGACAACCCATACTTTCAGGTCATTTCTCGACACGATTCATGTTTCATTATTTCAACATTTATAGTAAACATGGTTTACTTGTTTCAAATTCGCGTAACCTTGGAGGTTTAGCGGCGAATTCATGATCATGACATCACGTACATTTCATATGGACTATGATTAGTCTACATTTCATTGACATCATGTGCATCTCATTAGTACATTCACGACATTTCATTTCATATTCAACGCGTAATTTTTATGTTTAAAAATCTTTATCCCGTGAGTTTTTATTTTGAGTATTTAACTCGTTACTTTCAAAAATGATCCCGAGGTATTTTTAAACTTGCATTTAGTTCATAAAAACTATATTTTTAGTTTTTCCTAGTGTTTCAAATTTATTTGGTACAATAATTGTTAAAGTTTAATTATTACGTCGTTTTTCTTAAAATTATACGATAATTATTTTATCACTCAAATTTCACAAGGAATGTAATTTTTACAATTTTTATTATTTCATTACATTCTATTTTGACCTATTAAAAACTTACTTGTACCAAAAATTTCCATTTACCCTTACTTGTACATTTTCTACACAATTACCTACACACCTTTGACAAATTATATACAAGTAAATATATATATACAATTAAAAAAAAAAAAAAAGATATTTTTGAGGACAAGATCCCCCCAAAAACCGGTTAGGGGGGGGAAGTATTGCATTAAATTGTGTATGGTCTTGATTGCTTATGTCTTTATACAATACAAATAAGTCTAACTCAATTATTTCTCTCATTCAAATCTCATTTCTCATAGTGTAAAAGAAAACTTTTCTCTCTTCTCTTTTTGCTTCCTCAAACCGGCCACAAGAGGGTCTTCAAAGGGATCATCTTCAAAATTTTTATCAAGATCAAGTGTATTTACAATCTAGTATATACTCTATATAAGGTTTTGAAATAAAAACCAAGAGTATTTAGGATAATCCTTGTTACCTACACCTCATCATACTCATTTGTAAGCATATTTCTTCCATTTTCAAGTTCCTTTTCATTTTCATATGTTTCTTTTCATTTTTGGAGCTTATATGCATGTTATGTGATTTATACCATTTATTTCATGATTTTTGAGTTATATATACATATTGGTCATCCTATAATTATTCCCAAGGTATTCTTTGGTCTTGATGGTGATTAGGAATCCATGACACCCTAAGAAGGTGTATGGTAGGATTATATTAGTTTTGGAGTTGATTTGAAGGGATTAGAATAGGTTTTGTCCGAGAAAAACTATTTTCGATAACTATATATTTGATTCTGTCCTTAATTCGAATTTCTGGAAAATCCGACAGTTAGTACGAAGTTTTGGCCTTGATATTTAGAAAATATACTTTAAAACGAATCCGTGGCCTTTTGAACGGATAAAAACGGAGTTATAACGAAGCCGTGGTGAATTTTTAAAGTTTGACGACGAAACGTATTATTTTCAGGATTTTCAGCTTGCTGTTTTTAGTATTTTCGGGTCAAAAACGAGCCTTAAGCTTCACAAATTATTTCGACTTATCAAAAATATATTAGTTTACTTCGATACGAAGCTAAGGACATATTTTACGTAGAAAACGGATTTGAAACGACAAATATATGCACGTTTTCATAAAGTTGCCGTAAATATTATTTTCTGAAAAACTATATTATTTTTACGTTATAAGTATTTCATTAGCTGTAAGGGCTATGTTTGCGGCAGTTTTTAACCATGATGTGAAACTTTTTATAACGAAATGTCTTCTAGTAAAATCAAGTTCATCGGCCATATTTTCCAAAACAAAAAGCCGTTTGTCAAGCGGAGTCATAGTAAATTATTTACGGATGTTCAAACTTGGC
>BPTQ01000008.1:224916733-224982164 GCA_019973895.1 Chrysanthemum seticuspe | reverse complement strand
CCCCCTTAACAAGAGAACTGTGGAAAAACCTTACCTAACGAAGTCTGGAGTCACCTTTTCTTTATACTCTTCTTTAAATTTCTCACCCTACTATGCAACGACAAGAAGAACAACTACTATATTGGGGATTACCTCTAGGAGCTAATAGCAAGAATTTACCTCGTCGCCCTAAATACTATTACCACACGAAAGAACACGTGGACCGATTTCGTTCGAACTTTATCTCGAAGCTTAGACGAGTAGAATTCCTAAAAGCCAAACCCCCCCTTCGACGGTCTCAGAGTGAAAGTCTACCAAGTTAAAGAGTTAAGTCCTCGTAGCTTTCGAAACCACCACTTACAAATTCTCTACTACTGAAGGTAGAAGATGTTGCCCCGACAAACAGTGTGGGGGTTTAATGGACAAAACGTCGCCTTACCTTAAGGACCCCTAACTGACAGTATCGTAGTGTTAGTGTCAATATAACTTGCTGGATTTTGTATTGTAACAAACTTATTTCCGCACAAATTGGTTTTCATTTGGGACCTACTTTGTAAACTCTGATTATTTTATTAAACCAAACGATGTATTTTCCAAACGACACTTTAGGTCGTTCAATATAACTGTGATTGTGATGCTATGACAGTCAATCCCCAGGAATTCCATTCCGCTGCAAAACAGGTAATTTGGGGGTGTGACAAACAGCCCCGTTGTAGAAGATGGAAGTCATCATCTCTTAAACATTCACCACCAAAGCTTTCGATGCTCCTGAATTGAGAAATTGAACCATCTGAAAGTGAGACTCTGGCAGCTTCCCCCCCAAACCGAAAATCCTTAAGATGAGCAGATTCGAAGCTCTATTTCAAGCTTGCTTTAGCCAGGTGCACAAGAAAGCACACCATTATCATAAATCCCGCTGCTCCATTTAAGAACGATAATCGAGGATCTCCATTAGGGGTTATATCATCAACAAGAAGAACAGCAACGTATCATCCCACTCTTTAAATTTCTTCTCATATTTCTTTTCCACTGAGGTCTGAAGCAATCCATTCCAAAAAGGTGTCAAGAGAACAATTCCCCCAAGTAGTTGAATTGAAGCAGTCAGTTTCTTTGTATAATGCTCAAGAACTCTCCCCGAACACACATCATGAGGGGAATGAAAACACCTTCCCATGTTCACATTTTTCTTCCCGGATGATCGTGTATGAAGCTCAAGAACCCGAAGTACACCAATGCCCAAGAGCTCTCCCTAATACACATCATGAGGGGAATGAAAACACCTCCCCATGTTCACATTTTTCTTCCCTAATGATCGTGTATGAAGCTCAAGTATCCGAAGTATACCAATACCCAAGGAAGGAATAACTGATAACATTGAAGAAGCAAGCCTAGTCACTGATTATCTCTGCGGATGACAATCTCTGCGGATGTCAACTCCGGAATAAGTGATTATATCTCAGAATCACTGATTAAGCCCTCAAGTGAAACAGCTGAGCGCCTCCAATGTACACAATTCTCTCTCCTCTGATGATTGTGATAACATCGAGATCATCACGCACTTGTGTACCTCTTTTATCTTCAGAAACTTTCTTTTACATCACTTCCCCCACGTCGTTGGAATACTAACACTAAAAGCCTTGATGAGTAAAACCTTGAGTTTCTCTGCGGTCATGACATTTGTTTTCCCGGGATATCTTCAATCACTTAAAAGTATTAAGCTCATCAAGTTTACTCGCCATGAGTCAAACCTTGAGTTTCTCTGCGGTAATAACATTTGTCTTCCCGGGATATCTTCAGTTACTTAGAAGTATTAAGTTCATCAAGTTTACTCGCTTTGTGTTTAGATGTGTGTCTCCTTGCCCCTTTTTGGTTTTGATACTTCAGAATCAGCAACAAATATAAGCCCAAATACTTGAAATCTTTATGAGAAGAACACTTGAACTCTTGTGAGAATCAACTTGCTGAAGACTCTCTCTGACTATTTTTATCAACCCTTATGTAGACAATTTGAAGTGACCACTGATGAAGAAAAAACCAATATACCCTACTTGAAACTGAAGTCAACTTCCCCACATTTGTATCTTAAGCTTGCACCTAATGATGGAAGAACGGTGTAGAGAATTTATGCTTCAAGCAAATCTCTAAGTACTCACTACCCAAACAAAGTATGAGACATTAACACCTCTTGCGATTATCCACACCGTCATATGCGTGTGACACTGAGTAAAGCAAAGTAACTCCTAATAGTGATAGTTAACCAGGTCTTCAACCATCCACCTCGACTGCTGGTAACTAGATAAACCAAGTCTTCAACTCAAATTCTTAAGCCCGAGCAAGTTATCAAATAAGAACACACCTTTGTGAAAGTCAACTTCAATCTCAAATAAGTGATAAATGATTAGCTCTGAAGTAATCAACTTGTGTCAAATGTCTAATACGTGAAATAGTCAATAACAACATCTCGAGGAGTCACTGCTAAAGAATGTGAGCAAGTCTAATTGGGGATTGAATCTGAATTATAACTCTCTCCCAATTAGTGCTCTCCCCTAAACCGGCAATCTGTTTGATAAATGCCCAGATTAAGAAGAAGTCTTTAGATCATTAAATGCAACTCGTCTTTAGTCTTCTAACATGTAGCAGAAAATGTAGAACAGACTGTAGACTCGACCTTCTTCAAGATTGTGCAGTTGGGGAATAGATAGTTAACATCTTCGACTCACCAAAACACAAGAACATCACCAAAAAGCATCCCAATTAACTTACATCTTGCAAATCCCCTTAATTAAGATCCCTCCCAATCAAACAAGAACAGAAAGATGTTCATCAAGGAAATCAGCAATCAGGCCGCAACGAACACACAAGATGGTAACACCAAACTACCAATCACATCAAACAAGAACAGAGAGATTGTTCGGAATCATCATGTTGATGTACACGTGAAGCATTAACCGGAAGCACTTTGTCGATAAACTCATCAATCCGAGTGAAGATGTCAACCAACGGCTCTTAGAAGAGAAAAACTCCATGTGAAGATAACCCGATAAGAAGAGGCTCGGTTCTTACATGAGTTTAGAGCCGTATGACCATTTATATTCTCAAATATCAATCAACAATGCAAAAAATTCACACTTCTTCTCCCCCTCAAGAATTGCATACGGAGATGCCATTCTTGACTAAATAAGTGAAAATCATCCGAATGTTCTATTCACACTTCTCTCCCGCAAAATCAGCACATGATGTCGCCATCTTCATTATAATCGAGCAAGTGGAATGAGAAAACAATAAGTGGTAGCCCGGTTCACTTGATGACTGAAGCGCATGGAAAAAGTATGAAGCATGTTGATGAGAATTGTCATAATAAGAAGATTTCTCTTCTTCAGAAGATAATGCGCACTGAAACGTACACATTTCTTTTCTTTAGAGTACGAGGCATGAACTGTTGTGTTCATACGTCATAAGAAGATTTCTCTTCTTTCAAAGATAAAGCGCACTGAAACGTACACTTTTCTTTTCTTTGGAGTACGAGGCCTGAACTGATATGAACAGACGTCATTATCTCTCTCTTTTCAACTCTCTTAGCAAAACATGTAATCATCACCATTATCATTCAGTAGGCTTTTTGTCGTGACAGCTGATGGAGATAACCCAATATGATGAATTTGACCCTGAAGTAAACTAACCCGAACTCGTGACTTAAACTTGCACATGTGTAACAAAGAGCGGTGCCGAGAAATCCATGCTCCATTGAATCTCTAAGTACTCTATACTCTTCAACCAACCAACCATCAAGTAATAGACGTACATCACCTCTTGAGAATCCACAATTCAATGTGACACTGAGCACTACAACGTAACTCCTTAAAGTGATAGTTATTTTTGTGGTGGTATGAGCCCAATTCCCCCAAGTGGTAAAAGAAAAGGTAAAAGACACCCAACAATAACTAGATTTCCAAGTCTTCGTTTTTGATAATAAGCTCGAACAAGGATCATGAAGAATCTTCATCCAACCATCCCCGATACCTTCAGATACTAAGTGCACTCGCCCGTGATATTTCACTTCAACCTCAAATAAATAATAATGAATTAAACCCGTTGTCACATCATCTGGTTAACTGCTCAAATCTAGCCTTCTTTGACATTTAACGAACTTTGATAATGGTTTCATCTCGACCATGGTTAAAATTACATAACCCCGTAAAACCATGTAATAACCAAACTGCCATGACGAATATCCAAACACACATCCAATTCATGAAGTACACCCTTTTATCCCTTCTTCGAAACAAAAAAACGTAGCACCAACATCAAAAAAAGATCCCGAAATACACTTTCCTTTCTCCAAGATGGTTCCATCACTACGGGATTTTACAATTCTATGGTTTAAACCGAGAAATAGGTTCTTTCGCGGGATTTTACAAAACCAAGAATAAACCGTAAGATAGATCAGGAAATGCACTTTACTTTTACCAAGATGATTCCATTGTTACGGGATTTTACAAGTCTATGATTTAAACCGAGAAATAGGTTCTTTCACGGGATTTTACAAAATCAAGACAAAACCGTAAACAATGTCAGCTTGAATGTGGTATGACAACTTTGGTTTCGGTGAATATCTGTTTTTAGGGGAACATGCAGTGGTTCAACAACGGTTCATTATCCAACATCAACAATATCATCAACCATCCAATAAACACTTTGGTAAACATATCATTCACGCATTCTGTCGGCTGTTGTTGTGACCACTTGGTGAAGCAAACCCGATATGTCAAACTTGATTATGAAGTGAACTTCCCCAGATTTGTTACTTAAACTTGTACTAATCCTTGTGAAGAAGAAACGGTGTACCCAATGTACAAATCCTCTTGACATATCCTCAACTGGGTGAGACACCGAAGTGATAGCTACGTTGTGGGTTAAGCGAGAAAGAATCACAACAGTAACTAAACAGCCAAGTCTTTATCACATTCTATAAAAACCCAAACAAGTCATCTTCGCGGAAAGGTAGAAAGAAAGAAGATTAAATAAGTAACTGTACCCGGAAAACCTCATGACAAATCCAAATAAGAAATACCAAATAAACAACTCTGTAGTCACCCTAGTTCCAATAGAAATTCATGCCGTGTCAAAATATTTTCCGTGAAAGTGTATACACCATATTGCCAAACCTCATTAAAAGTGAATCACATCATCACATCACATGATCATCAAATCTTATCAACAAATCTCATTACATCCAAATCTCATATTTGTCAAATCAGGCCCATTTCCGATTAAAATTATTTGTCATTCCATTAGGCCCAAATCAAATAGACTATAATCCAGCTCACAGTCCATGATTAACACGAACATTCAATCCAAAATTTCAATATGGTCAGAAAATAGCATAGGGGAACATAAACGCTAACAAACAATTAGGACCAAGTCCAGCGTCCAAAGATGAGGGTAACGCAATTCAAATCAAATATTCATATCCAAAGTCCAAATATGTGTTATCAAAATGCAACCCAAGCGATTAATCAAAGACCAAGGAATACTTGATATCCGATCAATAAGATGCATATTCAAGTAATTTGATTTGGGACTAAGGAATATGTATCCAAGAAATTTATCTATGATCAAGTGATCAATTCACGGCTTCACGCATGTGTTATTATACCATATCAATTAACTACTAGGCCCAAATCAAATCACATGACCAAGTCCTGTCCACAGCCCATAATTAACAAAAGGACCCGATCCATCATACATTCGGATTAAAAACTAACCCAACCCTAATCCCACGGATATAAAAGGAATGTTACACACACTTTATAACCCTAAAAATACTCCCCAACGTCACTTAACACAAACCCTAATTATATTAAAGTCCGCCTCTCTCCTCTACATATCTGCTACTCACCCAAATCTCAGCTGCTTCAAAAATACATCACTCAAACAAATCACACATTCATCTTAATATCACAATCAAATTAAACCATCAATATGCAAACCCTTCAACCTATTTCACCAAATCCCTGATTAGTCTCCATCACACCGTATATACGCCACAGGGATGGCTTCAATAATCAGAAAAATTTCTTCATTGAACGATTCAAGTTGAATACGCCACAGGGATGGTTTTAGATTCATGAATCGGCCACACGATATCTTAACAAACCAAGGTTCACGGGTAGGTTATATTAATCCATCTTTTGTTTTCTTGTTAAGGTCATAAACGAACCAAGTGATGTTTGATTTTCTTTTAATATGAACGAACCTGTCAAAAGGGGATAACATAATTGTTATAACCCTTTTTTTTTCTTGATGTTCGGACAAAACACAAAAAGATCGATGATGATTAGTTTCTCTTGATTGATAGACCATGAAAAGTCTAAGTGCTTCTTTTAATAGTACAAGAGAACGAGGCTGAGATCATAAGACATCGTGTTTGTTCAACTTTTAAACTCGAACAAAAGAAAAAGAAATTAACATACATGTTATCATTCTTTTCTTGCATTGTTCGGATAAGTAAAGAAGTTAATGTTCCAAAAAGGTCGATGAAGATACTTTCTCGTATGATGGACCTTAAAATTGGTTCTTTGAATTCATTACATAGAGAAAGAGACTGAGATCTTATATCCTTTGATATTTACTTTTAAGCATAAATCTGTGATGTATTATGTCTCGGGTTTGGACCATTGAAAAATTAGATGAGAGTTGAGAGTGATTGTGAGGGTCTTGGGGTGAGTCTAGGTCTTAGGATTAGATTAATGGTTTGATTTGTTTTGGAACAGTTGAGAATGGTTTGTTCTCGGTATAAATTTAGTTGGACCAATGATTGTTTAGAACTGAGGTCGAGATGAGTCTGTATTTGGTATTTATTTGAGGTCGTGGTCACTGGTCAAAGTCATCTTCTTCACCATTTCTTTTCTGTTGAGTAGTTCTTGCCACAAGTCGCTACGGCAAGTCGCTACGGCAAGTCGCTACGACAAGTCGCCACGACAAGTCGCCACGACAAGTCGCCACGACAAGTCGCCACGACAAGTCGCCACGACAGCAAGTGACTCAATAGCCAACTCGCTAACATGAAAAAAACAGTTTTTGACAAGTCGCTAACTTGATATTTGATGTTTTCCGATGAGTTTTCCGACTAAATTCCGACCACCTTCATAGTTACCCAGAAAACATCACAAGGAATGCACCTTTTGACCCAATATGACCATAAAAATGACTAGATATTCAAATATTGGACAAAGTATACACAGCCAGAACTTGGACAAAAATGACTTGGACACATGTTTTAAACAGTTAAGAACAGTTTACCCAAAGATCCGACCTCAAAAAACGTATCAAAGAATAGTTTTGGACACATATTTTAACCAGTAAAGAATAGTTTACCCAAGGAACGTATTATAACCACAAAAACGTATCTAAACCAGTTTCAAATAAGCAAATAAGACTCAAAACCACAAAACTATCAAAGCATGTTGAAAAACAGTTTCGAGACCATAAAAAATCATCAAGACACAACAACCTTGGCTCTGGTATCAATTAAAGGATCGTAATATTTATTGTGTTTGATGATTCGGGTGGTCTTGGATGATCAAAATACATGTTAGCCATTAGAGAGAGAAAGTTAGAGAGTTGGGTGTTTTCTTGGTAGAGACTTGGTTCTCAAAAGTATGGAATATTAGATTGAAAAGCACCACCCCTTCCATGGATGGAAGGGGTATTTATAGTTACATAAGACACGACCTCCTATCGGCCTGTGGATCAGGGGTACAGTGGGTAAAGACCCGTCCTTCCTCCACGGTGTTGCACTATGCTAAACTAGACTAATAAATAACTAATAAAACAGTAAATGATGTAACTAACGATATGTCTACAAGCTAACTTATGCTAGATAATACTTGGGGTGACCGACACTTCACTATTGAATTTTCTAATTCCTAACAATTTCTTTTTTATTCTTCAACCCCTTCCGTGCTTACCGAAACTTCATCACTAGAACCTTGTTGGGTTTATTCTAGTTCTTGCTCTATCTCAGTCGGCACTCTTCCCTTATTCTCACTTTTTCTCCTTTTTTTCATCATACCTAAGGACTTCTACACTAACTCGTAGATTGACCCTGGGTAGATCCCTCCAGTTCTGACGGGATCGTGGGAACTAATATCTAACCTTACCATCCTTATAACTCCAATTGTTAAGAATTGAAAATTCCATGTTAAAGTGTCGGTCACCCCAATTATGGTCTAGCATAAGTTAGCTCGTAGACGTGTCGTTATTTATGTTATTTAGTAGCTTATTAGTTAGTCTGTAGCGTAGATTAGTTTAGTGTAACACCGTGGAGGAAGGACGGGTCTTTACCCACTGTATGCCTGATCCACAGTCCGACAGGAGGACGTATTTGTATGTTACTATTATTACCCCTTCCATCCATGGAAAGGGTGGTGCTTTCAATCTAATATTTCATTATTTGTGCTACAAGTCTCTACCAAGAAAACACCCATCTCTCTACTTTCTCTCTCTAATGGCTACCATGTATTTTGATCATCCAAGACCACCCGAATCATGAACACAATTAATATATCGATCCTACAATTGGTACCAGAGCCAAGGTTTTTTGTGTTGTGTTGATTTATGGTGGTTTGTTGTACTTTGTTAAAACTGTTTTGCATTCCTTTTGGTCAAAAATATGTTAAACAGTCTATACATGTTTTCTCATGGTTTTTGGTCAAAAAATGTTGTTAACTGGTTTTTGGTTATTGTTAACTGGTTTTTTGTTATTAAGTGGTTTTTGCTATCATTTCCGTGAAACTTTTGTAGTCAAATGGTTACTTTTTTCTTAGTCAAATGGGTCATACAATGCATTTCGAATTTCAGTTTTCTGGGTATTATTGATGCTGATCGGAAAACTTAGTCG
Source organism: Chrysanthemum seticuspe (assembly GCA_019973895.1). NCBI lineage: Eukaryota > Viridiplantae > Streptophyta > Magnoliopsida > Asterales > Asteraceae > Chrysanthemum > Chrysanthemum seticuspe. The sequence continues at coordinate 224,973,283 of BPTQ01000008.1, read as the reverse complement.
GAAAACTCATCGGAAAACTGTAATATCTTGCTAGCGACTTGATGATCCCAAAAACAGACCTGGCGACTTGTCTTTACAACTCATCTAGATTCATTGTATTTGAGTAGCGAGCTATGCTAGCGACTTGAGGAAATAATGCTAGCGACTTGTAAAAGATGAGACCTAGCTACTTGTTATTTAACAAAGTAGCGAGTTGATATTAAGTAGCGACTTATCAAAAGGAGGTAGCGATTTGAAATGTTACCTAGCGACTTGTGTTGTTCAGACCTAGCGACTTGTCAAAACTCTAGCGACTTGACATGAAAAGTTGAAGAAGATGTGAAGAAGATTTGACCACGACCACAATCAAAATACCAACACTAATATGACCTCAGTTTCAATACACATCCCAACATGACCTCAAAACAAAAAAAGAGACTGTAACTACAAGATCCGAAATTATAAACAACAACCATCAACAAATCCAAAATCTATCCTAACCCATCATTCTCAATATCCATCACAATCCCAACTATCTTCAATCAAGAATCAAGACTCAAAAAGAAAAAAAAAAAAAAAAGAAAAAAATAGATCTCAGAATTTTTCTTTGTGGGTTTCAAAGTGTTATCTTGCCTCAAAGGGCGTTCCACACGAGAGAATAAATCTCATCACAGATCTGAAACTATACTTAATTAAAACCTTTCGATTGATCTCAGATTTCTCTCTAGTCATTATCTTTACTTCGTTCAAAGTCAAAAGCAACAAGAGACTATCATCATTAATCATTTTTGAAGCATAACTTCGTGTTTTAATATTCGAAACTCATAAAGAATGAACAAAACTCAATAGTTTCATCCATCTTTTGTTCGGTTTATGATACAACATATTAAAATACGAATTAGGAATACCTACCTGTGACCTTAAGTCCGATTCAGGTATATTAAACCATCCCTGTGGCTTAAAACGATTCTTGTCCTCCAAGCCATCCCTGTGGCTGAGATTTGTCTTCACCAATTAATAATATAATGAAAAATATGAGGCTCGTGGCTGCTTGTGCTTTTAGTGAAAAGATTTTGAATAAGATTAAGATTACAGGATGGAGTAAGTGGCGTAGTATTATTTCTTTTGGTGTGAATCTGATTGTGTGAGTGACGTTGTTTCATCAGGTGAGATATCTTTGGGCTTGATTTGAGAAGATGTAGGTGAGAGGCGGAGGATAAGTGTGATTAGGTTAAGATGGTGTGACCTAATATCTAGGGTATTTTGGGTTTTAAATACCGGTTAAGGTATTTGGACATAGATCGGGTATTCCTTTGCTGTAAATGGGCCATAATTGTATCAAATATTTCACCATGTGCCGAATTTCTTGATCATGGGCCTAACTTGATGTGGAATTTACTCTAGTTAAATTTAGTATTATTATGGCTGGATATGGTGTTGATATTTTGAAATGGTAAGGTGAAAATAATTTGTTATGAATGTTGATGTTTTGATTGGACTGAACATGTTGAGGTATTGGATTGGTCCTCATTTGCTAAAACACTAACGTGGAATGAAAATATGTTAACCGGGTATTCAACGAGATCGGGTTTTACTATCCACATGGGCCGTTAATTCTTATCATTCTTTGATCCGGGTGTGTGTTTTGCATAATGGACTTATGGATTTCTCAAAATTGGATCGAATATTTAAGATTTGACAAATATGAGATCGGATAATGAGATTTGACGTAAATAAGATTTGATGATATGAGATTAGTGGATGTAATTGTTGTGATGAGGCTTGATACTCTGGTTTCTCCATTTTCACAAAGGATAGTGTATTGCGGCTTGAATTAAGGGGTGAACAAAGTTGACTTCAGGGTGCTTCTATTTGGTATTTCTTATTTGGAATTGAAGTGAAGTTTTCCGGGCACATTTACTTATTTCATCTTCTTTCTTTCTACCCTTCCGCGAAGATGACTTGTTTGGACGTTTATAGAGGGTGATAAAGACTTGGCTATTTAGTTACGGTTGTGATTCTTTCTCGCTTAACCCACAACGTATTTATCACTTCGGTGTCTCACGCAGTTGAGAATACGTCAAGAGGTTTTGTACATTGGGTACACCGTTTCTTTTTCACGAGGATGAGTACAAGTTTAAGTGACAAATCTGGGGAATTCTATTTCATGATCAAGTTTGGTATATCGGGTTAACTTCTCTATGTGGTCATTATAATAGCCAACAGAATGCGTGAATGATGTGTTTACCAAAGTATTGATTGGATGGTTGATGATATTTGGATAATGAACCGTTAATGAACCACTGCATATTCCCATAAAACAGATATTCATCGAAGCCAAAGTTGTCATAACATATTCAAGCTGACATTGTTTACGGTTTTGTCTTGACTTTGTAAAATCTCGCGAAAGAATCTATTTCTCGGTTCAAATCATAGACTTGTAAATCCCGTGACAACGGAAACACCATGGTAATTGTAAAGTACATTTCCGGATCTATCTTACTGTTTATTCTTAGTTTTGTAAAATCCCGCGAAAGAAACTATTTCTCGGTTTAAACCATAGAATTGTAAAATCCCGTGATGATGGAATCATCCTGGAGAAAGGAAAGTGTATTTCAAGGTCTTATCTGATGCTGGTGCTACAGTTTCCCCTTCGAAGAAGGGATAAAAGGGTGTACTTCATAAATTGGATGTTTGTTTGGATTGTCCTCATGGCAGTTTGGTTATTAGATAGTTTTACGGGGTTATGTGCTTTTAACCATGGTCGGGATGAAACCATTATCATAGTTCACTTAAAACGTAAAAGAAGGCTAGATGTGAGCTTTTAACCAGAAGATGTGACAACGGGGTTAATTCACTATTATTTATTTGAGGTTGAAGTGAAATATCACGGGCGAGTGTACTTAGTATCTGAAGGTATCGGGGATGGTTGGATGAAGATTCTTCAAGATCCTTGTTCGAGCTTATTAACAAAAACGAAGACTTGGAAATCTAGTTATTGTTGGGTGTCTTTTACCTTTTCTTTTACCACTTGGGGGAATTGGGCTCTTATCACCTCAAAATAACTATCACTTTAAGGAGTTACGTTGTAGTGCTCAGTGTCACATTCAATTGTGGATTTTCAAGAGGTAATGTACGTCTATTACTTGATGGTTGGTTGGTTGAAGGGTATATAGTACTTAGAGATTCAATGGAGGATGCAGTCTCGGCACCGCTCTTTGTTACATATGTGCAAGTTTAAGTCACGAATTCGGGTTAGTTCACTTCAGGGTCAAATTCATCATACTGGGTTCTCTCCATCAGCTGTCACTACAAAGAGCCTACTGAATGATAATGGGGTTGATTACATGTTTTGCCAAGAGAGATGAAAATAGAGAGATTATGACATATGAACACAACAGTTCATGCCTCGTACTCTAAAGAAAAGAAAATTGTATGCTTCAGTGCGCTTTATCTTCTGAACAAGAGAAATCTTCTTATTATGACCATTCTCATCCACATGCTTCATACTTTTTCCATGCGCTTCAGTCATCAAGTGAACCGAGCTTCCACTGATTGTTTTCTCATTCCACTTGCTCGATTATAATGAAGATGGCGACATCATGTGCTTACTTTACGGGAGAGAAGTGTGAATAAAACATTCGGATGATTTTCACTTATTTAATCAAGAATGGCATCTCCGTATGCAATTCTTGAGGGGGAGAAGAAGTATGATAATTCTGCATGGCTGATTGTTATATGAGAATAAATGGTCAAACGGCTCCAAACTCATGTAAGAACCGAGCTTCTTCTTATCAGGTCATCTTCACATGATGTTTCTTTTAAGAGTCGCTGGTTAACATCTTCTCACGGACTGATGAGTTTAACGACAAAGTGCTTCCGGTTAATGCTTCAAGTACACATCAAAATGATGATTTCGAACAATCTCTCTGTTCTTGTTTGATGTGATTGGTAGTTTGGTGTTACCATTTAGTGTGTTCATTGCGGGCTGATTGCTGGTTTCCTGATGAACATCTTTCTGTTCTTGTTTGATTGGGAGGGATTTTAGTTAAGGTGATTTGCAAGATGTAAGTTAATTGGGATGCTTTTTGGTGTGATGAAGATGTTAACTTTCCATTCCCCAACTGGACAATCTTGAAAAAGGTCGAGTCTACAGTCGGTTCTACATTTTCTGCTGGATGTTAGAAGACTAAAAGACGAGTTGCATTTGATTATCAAAAGACTTCTTATTCTGGGCATTTATTAACAGATTGTCGGTTTAGGGTAGAGCACTAATTGGGGGAGAGTGATATGTCAGATTTAATCCCCAATTAGACTTGCTCACATTCTGCTTCAGCAAGTTGATTCTCACAAAGACTTCAAGCGATCTTCTCAATAGATTTCAAGTACTTGGGCTTATAATATGTTGTTGATTCTGAAGTATCAAAACCAGCAAGGGGGAAGGAGACACGCATCTAAACGCGAGTAAACTTGATGAACTTAATACTTCTAAGTAATTGAAGATATCCCGAGAAGACAAATGTTACTACCGCAGAGAAACTCAAGGTTTGACTCATGGCGAGTAAACTTGATGATCTTAATTCTTCTAAGTGTTTAAGACATCCCGGGAAAACAAATGTCATGACCGCAGAGAAACTCAAGGTTTTACTCATCAAGGCGTTTAGTGTTATTATTCCAACTACGTGGGGGAAGTGATGTTAGTGAAAGTTTCTGAAGATAAATGAGGTACACAAGTACGACATATTCAGGAAAGATAAATGTGTAACATGAGGGAGGTGTTATCAGTTATTCTCTCGTTGGGAATGTGTGTACTTCGGATTCTTGAGCTTCATACACATTCATTAGGACGAAAGATGTGAACATAGGGGAGGTGTTCTTCATTACCCTCATGATGTGTATTCAGGAGAGTTCTTGGATATTGGTGTACTTCGGATTCTTGAGCTTCATACACATTCATCAGGGACGAAAGATGTGAACATTGGGGAGGTGTTCTTCATTACCCTCATGATGTGTATTCGGGAGAGTTCTTGAGCATTATACAAAGAGACTGACTGCATCAATTCATCTACTTGGGGGAATTGTTCTCTCGACATCTTTTGGAATGGATCGCTTCAGACATCAGTGGAAAAGAAATGTGAGAAGATTATTTATGAGTGGGATGATACGTTGTTGTTCTTGTTGATGATATTACCCCGAATGGAGATCTTGATTATCGTTCTTAAAAGGAGCAGCGGGATTTATGTTAAATGGTGTGCTTTTTTGTGCACCTGGCTAAGGCAAGCTTGAAATAGAGCTTCGAATCTGCTCATCTAATGGATCTTCGGTTTGGGGGGAAGCTGCCAAAGTCTCTTTTTCTCAAAGGCTCATGTTCTGTCTTCTATTATGGAGCCAAGGAAGCTTTGGTGGTGGAAGTTTAAGAGATGACAAATTCTATCTTCTACGACGTGCTGTTCGATATCCTTATCTCGGTACTCGTATCATCATCTTCTTAAACTATATCATCTATTCTATCTTTGTATATATTTATTAAAAACCAAATACAAAATTATAAAACCAGAAAAAGAAAATAGAAAATTATAAAATCAACAAAAACCCATAAAAATTAGAAAATTTGAAAAAAGACCAAAAATATGTTTTCTCAAGACATGTCTTCTGGTATCGATAACATCTGCGGTCTTAGAAATGTTATTCAATAATGGCACGGGACCATAGATGAAGTTCGAGCAGGAGGTGTAAATATTCTTTTTCAAAACATGTCATAAATCAAATGGCTTACAGTTATTTCAGACTGTAACCCGTGCTTAAACCATGGTTTGCTATTATTTCAGATAGCAACCCGATCTTCAAAAGAAAGGAAGGTGTTGCGCTAAACCAATTTTTCAAATATTTCGTGCACTTATCCTAAAACAAAACAAGGAAAGCATGTCGTCAAAAAGATTGTTGTTCCTACACAAATGTTTTTCCGTTTAATATTCTTCAGAAAAATATTTGTTGTGTTTTCAAAATGGTGGAAATTGAGTTGCTTGTAAAATCAATCAGTTTCAGAGTTTTAGTAAAAATTTGCAAACTCAATCAATGACTTCAGTGCTTTTAAACTTTTCAGAAAATGAGTCATTGATTGAGGGGGAGAATGTTTTCAAATTTATATCATCTAACGGGCTTTCTTAATTATCCTAATATGCTTAATTAAAAATGATGTTAACCTATGTTGAAGGACTAGGTGCCTAGGATATGATTGCTAGGATTAGATGATTAGAGTTTAATGTACACATTATTCCCATACATTTATATGATTTGATTGATATGTTGCATTGACTTTTATTAGTCGATTGTTGTTTGGGTGATGTCGACCACCATATATTTGTATGTGTGTTCACTCACGTATGCAGGTATATTGGTATAAAAGAATGTTCCCGATCCGGATCCCACAATTGAAGATGATTGGATGCCGAAAGGAAAGGGTAATTATATCTTGGGTTGACAAATGAAGAAACGGAGCTTAATTGGACTTCTATGGAGAGTTGGCATAAATGCAACATAAGAGGTCTCACTGCATCAGCAGATGGTTTTCTTCTAAGTGATTGAAGAAACGGAGCTTAATTTGACCTCAGTTGGCATTCAAAATGCAACGTAAGAAGAAGTCTCACTGCATCAGCAGACGATTTTTCTTCCAAGCCCTACAGCAACAACATAAGCTTCTCAACCACCTAACGTATCTTTGTGCAGCATAATTGTGATGATACATTTTTTTTAACAATTTTTAAATAATATTGTTTTTAAAAATGGAAAAATATTGGTTTTGAAAATAATCTGGACTTAATTTTAGAAATCACCGGACTTCTTTTTATCAAAACCTAAGTCACTCAATCAACGACTTCGGTCATCGATTGAGGGGGAGAGTGATTTAATATAAATATTTTCAAACGATATTTCTTCATAAAAGTACGTTTGTACAAAATGTGGTGATCTAAAGATTTAATGTTATGTCATGGTATGATTTTCTTTAAATCTCAAAGATCTATCAAAATGAATTTTTTTCTGTTCTTGTTTGATTGTGAAATTGTTTTATTTTACTTAAAGATCTCTTAAAACAATCATATCTGACACTAACAATCTTTAATGTTTAAATCTGTTCCTATCTGTCATTTTTCAAAATTAAATCTTGCCACGTCTTTCCCCAAACTTTTCTAAATGATTTAAATCAGATGGGATCACAAATCTCAAATGGTTTGATATTTTTTATCAGGGGAGAGATCGTGATTTAAATCTCAAATCTGTTTAAATGGAATTGGTTTTAGTCCTTTAAAGGCACTCCTGCCTCCATGTGCCAAATGACTTCAAATATACAATGCACATGTTGAGGAGGAGGATTTATCCAAAAACAAGATGAGTATTTAAACCTGGCCACATATTCTCCCATTTTTTCTAAACCTTATTAAATCACTTGAGATCCAAAATCTCAAAGGGTTTGATATTTTTGATCGGGGGAGAATTTGTGATTTAATAATAAAATTTGATAAAAGGTGATCGTTTTGATTCAATTGTGCATGCTGCTCTCTCATATGTGTTAAACGCTTTCGAATCTCGAAGCACATATTGAGGGGGAACATTTCAAAAGAAAACAAACTTTCAAGGTACAAAGATTTCTATGTCTCAACAAAATGTACCTTGACTGATTTTCTAAATGGTTTCTTAATGGTTTTTGTGATCGTGGATGTACTTCAAAAGAACTCTTGCCTCTATGTGATAAAATGATTTCAAATATCCTATGCACATATTGAGGGGGATAATTTACCAAAGAAAATCAAATGGGTTTTTCTATGAAAATTGTGATCAAAGAAAATATTTCAAAGTCCTCTTGCCTCCATGTGCTAAACAATTTCTAAATCATATGCACATGTTGAGGGAGGTTTTCTAAATGATCAAAACTATTAAGGTACAAAATGCTTTGATCTTGTATCACAAGTACCTTGATTGTTTTTCCAAATGATTTTTCAATTGGTTTCAAGGAAGAATGAACTGTACCAAAAGACCGACCATTTTACTTTATGTATGGAGTTATAAGGATGGTGAGGTTAGGTATTAGTTCCCACGATCCGCCAGAACCGGAGGGATCTACCCAGGGACAATCCACTAGATAGTGTAGAGTCCGTAGGTATATTGAAAAAAGGAGAAAAGTGAGATATGGGAAGAGTGCGGACTGAGACTGAGCTAGTACTGGAATAAACCCAACAAGGTACTAGTAATGAAGTCTCGGTAAGCACTGAAGGGGTTGAAGAATGAAAAAGAATTGAATGTGATAAAGGGTGAAAAGAAATAGCCCTCCATTAATTCAACCTTAGGGCAGAAACCGGGTTCAATACATATGCTACTGGTGGTTACCAAGGTAACACTGGTATTGAAGATAAGACGTCATGGACCCAGTGACGCACTGCACTAAACTTCCCAAACTACTCAAGTTCCTCTTAAAAGGCCTTGTTTCATTCTCACGGGGAACCTACATAATCTATCGACTTTCTCTTAGAGATTGTTGATATTGAAGAAGGAGACCCTCTCCCTAGTCTCCGGCATAGGAACCAAATGTGCACTATTAAGTCTAGAGCCAAGAGATCATCCACAATATCTCATTAGGACACTATTCTTGAAGCTTGCTGTTTCACACAATGTGGAAAGTAAGAATATATTAAGAGTCCTACGCATTATCCTTGTGGTATTGCCAGAACATCCGAGTGATATGAAAATATTCACGATGAAGATGGAAATCCTTCTAGAGCCAACATCAAACAAGCTCTTGGTGGGTAACATGTGAAATCTTGCAAAAGATCAAGCTTGTGACAACTGGATAGAAACAATGGGGCGATTCACTCGTGAATCAACCTTGGTCCAGGAAATGAATTGACGAATACTTTTGGAAAAAACATTCGATGTGCAAACCTTCTTTTCTCTAGCACGTCGAATGTGTACTTATGTTTTCAAACACAAAAAGTATCTCTGATTGAAAAAAATACTTTTGGAAAAACCGTTCGATGTGCAAATCTTTTTTTCTCTTGCACGTCGAATGTGTACTCTTTTCAAATACAAAAAGTATTTTTGATTTAAAATTGATCTTTCTCATAAAACCTTCGTCATATTGCAAAACTCTTTCTTCTAAGTAATACGCGATTGTTTTTCAAATCATTTTTCATCAATCAGTGAATCTCAATTTGCTGGTTCACTCACTCCGTGTTGTCTTCTTTGAGACGTTCCGGTTTGAGAACGGCTAGAACAGCTGCGAAACCCTGTCAAGGAGATTCTTAGGAATCCTACCTGATCACAGGCAGTACTTGTACTGATCAACGTGGAACCGTGGGCCGTGTACCTTAATTCAGCGAAAGTGATCAAAGACACTTTCGTGTGTTTTATTGCTAACTGTTGTTTGCAGGTACATTTGGACGGTTGCAGCTGATCAGAATTGAGGAGTCAATCCAAAGCCGCATGCTCACAACATCTACACTTAATTGAAGAAATCATGACTTGTGCATATCTACAGAACCTGGCTCTGATATTTTTACACTTTGCTTCTGCTACGCTGGTGCAAATATCATGAACCAGTAAAGCTTCCGCTACTCTGATGGAAAGATGTCATGATTCAAAAGTGTGAGCATGTCGGTCCGAAAGTCACAACATCACATGAAGGCAACACAACTATGGATGATCTAGAGAGATTTGCTGTGGCTGATGATCTCAAAGAAAGCTCAAAAATCATCAAAGATGTGGATCAGTTAACGGCCTCCACTAAAAGTACAAAACTATGCGGACTATGAAGAGTCACCGCTAAAGCACAAAGTTTACGGAACTTGAAGAACTGAAGTCTACGAGCTCATAACTAATGACAAAGATAGAATGCTAGGATGCAAAATGTATTTCATGGGGTGACCTCCCTTAGGGGGAGATTGTTAGGAATTGGAAATTCCATGTTAAAGTGTCGGTCACCCCAATTATGGTCTAGCATAAGTTAGCTCGTAGACGTGTCGTTATTTATGTTATTTAGTAGCTTATTAGTTAGTCTGTAGCGTAGATTAGTTTAGTGTAACACCGTGGAGGAAGGACGGGTCTTTACCCACTGTATGCCTGATCCACAGTCTGACAGGAGGACGTATTTGTATGTTACTATAAATACCCCTTCCATCCATGGAAGGGGTGGTGCTTTCAATCTAATATTTCATTATTTAAGTCTCTACCAAGAAAACACCCATCTCTCTACTTTCTCTCTCTAATGGCTACCATGTATTTTGATCATCCAAGACCACCCGAATCATCAACACAATTAATATATCGATCCTACACCAATGCATAACGTAAAATGATTGGTCTTGTGGTATAGTTCTTTCTTCCTTGAAACCTGATTGTGCAAAAGATTGCACTACCAGGCTTCGATGATGATCAAAGGTATGAGGGGTGTATGTTCCAGCCAAGACTTTCCTTTCACCTGAGGATAAGAAATACGAAACACTACGTTAAGTGATTACGCAGGGGTAGGACCCCGCGAACCACCTCCGGCGTGAGAGTAAGTATGAGTTATGGTTGTATAAGTGTGTGCAAGTAAAGAGATGAGTGTGAAAAGAGCATACCATAATCCATTGCCCGTCCAACCTATTTATAGTAGAAGAAATAGGGTTAGAGGCACTTCTGCACGAATGTCGGAGATCATGGGGGCGTCCCATGATTGTGGGTAACCGCTAGGGCTTAGTGACCCACGTTCTCAAGCTTGGCGGGGAAGCCAGGGAAGAGAGGGAGATCGTGGGTTTGACTAAGTCAGGAGGTTCTCCTATCCATTACTCCTTCGTCAACCTTACCCCGAAGGGCATAGTGCTTCGAATGGCGAATTCCCCTGAGGTAACCTTCGTGATAACGAATGGTTTGACGCCTATGGGTATTTTAGAATCCTAACTTGGGCCTTCGAATGGAAGGGCTTTGACACATCTCGGAGGAGTGTCCTTCGAGCTAATCGAAGGGTACATCATCAAGCCCCCCAGTCGAAAGTGATGTATATGAGCGAAGAGGCATTGCTTTCGACTTCATGCTTCGAAAAAATACCATCCTGCTACTAATCGTATTAGTTGGAAGATAACTATGCACCTAACTCAGCGCATTTAATGCTAATTAAACGTTTTGGCTGCCCGCTACAGGAATCACAATTTCCCATCTTGCCCGGAGACCAAAAGACTTATTTTTAAAATTTATAAACTATTGATATCGGATAAGATTAAATGTATTTAAGGAGGGGTTGTTGAAACCCTAAAGCGTTTTCACTCTCTCCGTCATATTTTTCACGCAGTAAACTTTTAGAGCGCACACCATCTTCGAAAAAGGTAAACATCCCTCTTTATCTTTAGTTTAAAATGGATTCCAAATTTATCATTAAACAGCAAAAACGTACATTGTCTGCAAAAGATTTACACGATCACTTAGCTGATTACCCAATCCCACCAGAGTACAAAGTGATGTTACCCAAGTCTAATCAGGGTATTTTTGATGCTCCTCAAGGTTTCGTAGGACTATATACTCATGCATTTAGCCATTCCAACCTTAGGATTCCACTGCACCCACTTATATTAGAGTTTATGCAGTACTACAAGGTTCATATCTCTAGGTTCAACCCATTTGGTTTAGCCAAGCTGACCACATTCATAGTAATGTGCAAAGCATACGGCTATGAACCAACTTTAAAGGTGTTAAGAGGTTTTTTGACCTTGTATCCTGGGGGCAATTGGTTAACTTTAGATAAAAGGCCTGAATCGGATGTGCCAAACCTGTTTGGGAGGGTGTATACCAATATAACAGGTTGGAAAGGTAGCTTTTTCTATGTGCAAAACACTATTGTTCCCCCCAACTATCCAGAGCTGTTGAGTTAGGAGTACATGTTTGATGCAAAACGATATAATGACCCCTTGCCCTATGTTGTGCGAAGGGATCCATGTTATCAGCGTTTGGCTAAATATCCTGTTGATGTGCAAGTGTTCCCCGAAGCCATCTTATACATGGATGGGATTGCCCAGAGCTAGGAGGGGTCTCCCAAGAAGCCTGTTATCATGTACCAAGGACAAAGTATGTTCTTCTACTTCTATTTAAGTAGGACCAATGTAGCACTGATATTTATGGTGTTGGCTCTCCTTCTACATCTGTGAACAACAATGAGGTGGATACTCCAAATCCGGAGCCTGTTGCATCGGCCCCCCCACAAGCTGCGCTGGAGGGTTCTTCTCAGCTTGTGGAGAATGTTGCGGACTCGGATGATCCTGCGGAGGAGGATGTCCCAGTTGTAGGTTCAATAGGGATAGCTGATAGGTTAAAAAGCAGAAAGGGAACAGCAGCCAAGGCTGTTAAGTCTACCAACAAGAGGAAGAATCCCCTTCCCGCCTTCGGATTGAGGGCTGTGAAGCAGAAGAGTGCTGAAGGCAAAAAGTTTGTGAAGTCAGCCTTTGAGTTACCAGATGAATCTGTGGAGGTTCATGGTAAGCAGTTTTTCCTTATAAAACATGTGAAGTGATAATTGTCAAAATTAACTTAACCCTTATACATTGTATTGGTCGTAGGCCTTCCAAAAATGAAGGAGCTTCCCATTGCTTTGGCTTGTCACCGGATTGTAGATCATGTCACCCCCCCTCAATGGAAAGGTTTGCTGGACAATATGTCCATTGAAAGGGTTTGTGATATGCATGATAATGGTGTAGCGAGGCAAGCAGTATTGGATAATCACTTAAATAGCAAAACCAGGGAGTTGCTCAGGGCTGTGACCAAGGCTAGACAGGAGATGGATGTCATGCTGGAAAGGGAAAAACATAGGGATCAGGAGTATGCAAAATTGGAGGCCAAGTGTGATGAGATTGAGAGGGACCTTGAGAAGAATCCTCTCGTTCTAGACCTTCATCAAAAGGTTGCAGAGTTGACAATTGAAATTATCAGACTCAAGGTAGAGGAGGGTAGGGTAGCGACTCTTATTGGTCAAAATGCTGTGCTTGACGCGAAGTGTGCTGGTTTGGAGAGTGAGAAGGCTAGGCTTAGAGAAGTAGAAGTTAAGTTGAGGGAGGAAGTAGATGGCTTGCAGATGAGGTACAAGATGCTGCAAAAGGACCGTGCGGAGGTCATGTCGAAGGTAGTGCCATACATAGCCATGAAATCTACCATAGTGATGAGTTGGGAGCACAGATGTGGAAGGTCATCAAATCAGCTATTTTTCATGGACGGTGCTTGGCGTTGGAGGAGGCTGCCAAAACAGGTAAGCCTGTGGACCTTTCCAAGATTGAATGCTACCATCCCACATCAAAAGCTGAATATGATGAGGCAGGAAATGCGTTTTCAACCATAGAGTACTCCATCCTTACTGAAGCTACCAAAGATCCTATGGCACCCCTCGAAGACCTCATTTCCAAGAAGCCTCGCAAGCTGAAGCCTACGACTCCTACCAAGAAGACAGTGTCTGCCAAGCCTATCTCGGTTCAACCGTCTCTGACCCCTTCCCTATAAAAGCAGGAATGAAGGCTGCCGTGTTGGCAGTAATTTGGTTTCAAGGGTAGCATGTACCCTTTAAGACAATTTATCTTATTTGACAATGCTTGTCTTGTTCTCTAAACAATTTGAATGCTTGTGATGTATGGCCTTGGGCCAAAGACAATTTAATTGGGGCTTAGGCTCCTCGTGCAGGTACAAGGGCACTAGCCCTCATTTAATTGGGGCTTGTGATGTATGGCCTTGGGCCACACTTGTTTATTATTTATGTTTGTGTTGTGAAGTTCTCTTACGCCATTTTTCCGACGCTTAAGTTTTACATCTTAAGGTTAAACAACCTCATTGTGTGTAAATTTCAACACCAAGAATATAATGACCAAATTTGATCATTGACAGAGGGTCGCGACCCACTCTATCTCAAATCCTTTAAGTAGTATGACTTTGTATATATTTTCATAAGTGCCATAAACTACTAGGAGAGTTAATGTGAATGTTTGAGTAGGCGTAAATGATGAGGCGTATATTACACCTTGTGCCCTTTTATTCGACATTGAAACTCATAAACGACTTGGTTGAACAAATCTTTGTGTTTAAGAAACGAAGCAAGAGATTTGTGGGAAATGTCTTATTGATCATTGAATTGGTAGAGAGGATTACATCATTCTTGAAATGAAAACTAAGACAACTACCAATAATGTATGCTTTCCCTTGAGAAGCTTCTAATTACAATAACAAAAAAGTAAAAGTACTTCTTAAACATAGAACTTTCGAAGATTCGTACCATTCCATGTCCTGTCGATGGGTTCTCCGAGAAGAGTAACGAGTTTGTAGGATCCGTTGCCGTAGACCTCAGCTACCATGTAAGGTCCTTCCCAAGTTGGTCCCAGATTTCCCTGGTATTCTGCTTTGCTTGCACTGTTGAGGCGTAGCACATATTCCCCAGGCTTGAAGGTGGAAGGTATGACCCTTTTGTTATAGTAGCCTTCGATCTTACGCTTGTGCATTGCTTCTCGGATGGAGGCTATCTCTCTTCTTTCTTCTAGTAGGTCCAGGTTCTCCCTGATCTTTTCATCATTTTGGGAGGCATCATACATTGCCACACGCTCCGTGTGTACACTTAATTTCGAAGGGATGACCGCTTCTGTTCCGTATGTTAGGCTAAAGGGGGTTTCACCATTGCTTGACTTAGGGTGTGTTCGATGGGCCCATAGTACTTGAGGAAGTTCATCTACCCATCCATGGTGAGTTCGTCCCAGCCTTTTCTCGATCCCTTTAACGATGTCTCTGTTTGTAACCTCCACCTGTCCGTTACCTTGTGGATGGTAGACGGATGTCCAAGACTGCTTTATGTTGAGCCCTTGACAGAATTCATAGAAGACTCCTTCGGCGAACTGCTTTCCATTGTCAGATATGATTATGTGGGGCACTCTGAATCTGCACACAATGTGCTCCCAAACAAACTTCTCGATTTGTCTCCCCGTAATGGAGGCTAAGGGTTTAGCTTCTACCCACTTGGTGAAATAATCAATTGCCACCAGCAAGAATTTGACTCCTCCGGGAGCCATAGGCATAGGTCCTACGATGTCAATGCCCCACTGAGAGAAGGGCCATGCGGATGTCACACTTGTCATGTCCTGCTTCGGCATCTTAGGAACGTTTGAGTGTATCTGACAAGCTTCACATTTGAGAATGATTTATGCCGCATCCCTGTGCATCGAAGGCCAATAATAATCCAACTTCATTATTTTCGAGACAACTGAGCGGGGTCCTGCATGGAGGCCTCAGGATCCTTCGTGGACTTCAGCGATAATGCTCGTAGCCTGTTTGGGTCCCACACATCTTAACCAAGGTGATAGAAATGACCTTCTATATAGGGTTTCCCCTATTAGCCGGTATTGTGGGGACTTAACCCGAATTTTCCTTGCTAGCTTGGGATCTTCAGGGAGAAGACCGCTTATCAAATATTCCCTGATGGGGGTCATCCATGTCTCCCCTTCCTCGTGAACCACGTCTGCAACTTCCTTGCGAATGATGGATCTTTCAGGTAAGACTTCGACAAGTACTTCTTTGGTGAGATGAGCGAAGGCCATAGAGGCTAGCTTGCTCAGTGCATCTGCCTTCTTGTTCTGATTCCTACGAACATGTTAGATGGTGTAGGAGTCGAAACTTTCCAGCATCTCCTTTGTTTTTTCCAAGTACTGTTTGATGACGGGTTGCCTTGCTTCATAGGAGCCTGTCACTTGGTTCGCTACCAATTGGGAGTCTATGAAAACAGCGAGGGCTTTGACTTCCATATCTTTAGCTAATCGGAGGCCTGCTAGCAGGGCTTCTTTTTCCGCTTCATTGTTTGTGGCTTCGAACTCAAAACGAAGAGCATACGTATGCTCCTTCCCGTCAGGACTGACCAACATTAGACCTGCTCCAGAACCATTGGAGCTGAATGCTCCGTCTGTATAAAGTTTCCAGTCATCCTGTGCTTGAGTAAGTTTAGCTTTGGGCTCTTCCTTTTCTGTGTCTGGCTCGGAAGGTGTCTCTGCCAAGAAGTCTGCGAGAATTTGCCTTTTAATAGAGTTTCGACCCTTGAACTCTATTTCGTGCTCTCCAAGTTCAATAGCCCATTTAGCCACCCTCCCAGACTTTTCAGGCTTCGACAAGATCTGTTTGAGTGGCTTTTCGGTTAAGACTGTGATCGGATAGGCTTGGAAATAGCGCCGGAGCCTCCTTGCTGCGTAGATTAGGGATAGTATTAACTTTTCCAATTTTGGATAGTTGATCTCCGCCCCCTGCAGGACCCTGCTGACAAAGTAAATGGGGATCTGACATTTGTCTCGTTCTGCCACAAGGACTGCGCTAATACTCTCCATTGAGGATGCTAAGTACATGAACAACACTTCGCCTTTGATTGGGGCTGTAAGTGTTGGAAGGATTTCGATGAACTCCATCATCTTCTGAAAGGCAGCTTCTGCATCCTGACTCCACTAAAAAGTCTTCTTATCCACGCATCCCTTGAGTGTTTTGAAGAATGATAGGGACCTGTCAGCCGCCTTCGACAAAAATCGACTTAGAGCCGCCATCTTCCCATTTAGGCTATGCACATCTTTTAGACACTTAAGAGCTTGGAGATCTGTAATTGCCTTGACCTTAGAGGGATTAGCCTTTATCTCCTGCTTAGTAATCATATGCCCTAGGAATTGCCCCTCTTCGACACCGAAGGAGCATTTCTTAGGGTTCAACTTCATGTTAATTGCCCGAAGCAGGTCAAAGGTTTCCTGTACATCGAGGAGTAGGTCATCCTCTGTCTTGCTTTTGATAACCATGTCGTCAACATATGCTTCGAGATTTCTGCCTATTTTTTTGTTGAAGGCTTTATCTACGAGACGTTGGTAAGTTGCCCCCGCGTTCTTTAATTCGAAGGGCATCTTTCTGTAACATTAGACACCTTTGTTTGTGTAGAAGGCTATCTTTTCTTCGTCCTCCTTTGCCATCTGGATCTGATGATACCCTTTGTAGGCATCTAAGAAGCATTTTAGCAGGAAGCCTGCCAAGGATTCTACCTTCCAGTCAATTTCTGGTAGGGGGTAGCAATCCGTCGAGCATGCTTTGTTGATGTCAGTGAAGTCAACACACATGCGCCACCCTCCGTCGCTCTTTTTGACCATTACTGGGTTGGCTACCCAAGTTTGGTATTTAACCTCCCTTAGGATGCCTGCTTGTGTGAGTTCGTCAACTTCTTTGCAGGCTGCAACGTTTCTTTCGGGGCTAGGCTCCTCCTTTTCTGTTTTATTGGCTCAATGTGCTTGTACTCATTGAGTTTATGCTCCGTTCCGAAGGACTCTCCATCTATCAGCAATGTTCTTGGTACCCCTGTCATGTCAGAATATTTCCAAGCAAAAATATCAAGGTTAGTCTGCAACAGTTCTGTGAGCTTCGCCTTGAAATTCGTCGGGAGTTGTTTTCCTATCACCACTGTTTGTTCAGGGTAACTAGGGTTAACTACAACTCACTCTTCCGCGTCTGTGCAGCTTAGAATTGCTATCAGAGGCTCCTCCGATTCTTCTTTGATCCTTTTGACACCATATACACCCTTATCCGCCCCATAATTAGAATGAACAGTTCCTACTCCAAAGGGGGTTTGGAACTTAATAGCAGCATGTATGGTGGAAACAACAATGCCCATCTTTTGCATAGCTGTTCTCCCTATTAACAAGTTATAAGGATAATCTGACCTGACTATGACAAAGGTGAGTGTCTCCATGCGGGATGAGGGGCCTTCGCCTATGGTGATTTCTAACGGTACTTCTCCCAGGGGCCACGAGTGCTCTCCGGAGAACCCTACCAGTGGTGTTTTCGGGTCCACTCTTCGTGAGCGTATGGATGACTTGAGATTTAGGAAATAATGCTTATAAATGATCTCGCAAGAGCTTCCACAATCCATATACGCTCGATTTACCTCCCTGTTTGAGACTCATACCTTGATGACCACAGGATCAGTCAAAGGTTTCTGCCCTAGGATGGAAGGGAAGGTTATTTCTCCTACGCTTCCCAGCTCCCCATCTGCTTCCTTCCGTTTCAAGGTTGGATCATTCTTGTGCACCATTAGTATCGGAGCCTCTGTAGGGGTAGCCTCTTTCTTGTTCCCCTTCCATTCACCCAGTTGGGTGTCGAGGGAACTTGTCTTTTCCCTTTTTGATGCCCTTAACCAGATGTGCTAATTTTCCGGATCGTACCGCCTCTTCGATCTGCTTCTTTAGCTCTCTGCAGTTGTTCGTGTCATGTCCATGGTCTTCATGGAAAGGGCAGTACTTGGACATGTCCCTGGCTTTGCTTCGTGCTAACATCTGAGGTGGTGGATCGAAGGACTTTGCGACTTTCTTGGTAGCCAGAATCTCCCGAGGAGATTTGACCAAGTTCGCCAAGAGTTCATGGTTCAAACCTTTGTTGTATGGAGTGAAGCAGTCTCTGTTCTTCTTCTTATTCTTGGATCCTTCCCAGGAGGACCCTCGAGAGAACATGTCAGAAGCTTCCTTTTGCTCTATCGGAGCCACGTTTGCTGCTACTTCTTTGGACTCAATCCAAGTGTAAGTCTTCTCCATCAGTGCCTTGTAAGTGGTGGGAAGATCGGTGGACAGGAATTCCACCAAGCTTCGCGTCCGAAGGCCATGTACAAAACCTGAGATCCTCTGATCTTCGTGCAAACCCATAATTTGCAAAGTTTCATCGGTGTACCTCGTAACGAAGGCCCTTGTGCTCTCGTTGTCCCTTTGCTTGATGGTGTGCACGGCTAGATGGGTCTTGGTGTACTTCTTCTGTTGGCTAAAGCGTGATCGGAACTTAGCCTTAAGGTCGTCTAGACTTACAATGCTTCCCAACTTCTGTCCATTCCACCATATTCTCGCAGAGTCTCGGAGCGTGTAAGTGAACATGTGACATGCTACGGGCATGACCCACTTTTGCATCTTGATAGCGCCTTCGAACAAGTGTAGGAAGTTATCAGGATCGCCTTTTCCATCGTAGGTGCCTATGTAAGTAGGCATCTTTACACCGTCAGGTAGAGGGTAGTCTTCGATCCACTTCACGAAAGGCGTACAAGCTCCAGAGGCTTCGGTGTAGTATGGGTTGCATGGAGGTGGATAAACAGGTGTAGGGTTATATGGGTTAGGAAATGGCTGTGTGTAGGCAGGGTAAACAGTAAAAGGTTGGTACGAAGGGTTTACACCCATCGATTGCGTAGGAACGTGTCCATAGGGCATTTACTGGTAACTCTGGTTGGGGAGAGAACCATTCGGAGGGTAGGTGTTATAGGTTTGAGTAGGTAGGTAGGGGTTCATTCCCGGAGGGGGTAACTGATTCATGCCTGAGTATGGAGGAGGGCCTCCGACATTCGAAACATACGAGGGGGGTATCGGAGCCCCCATCCCTTCTCTTCCTAAGTGGGCAGCTAGAAGAGGGGGTAGGTTTACCCCTCCATTTCCTACCGGGTTGCTTCCTCCGTTAGAGTTCTCGCTCCTTCTTTCACCTTGCAATCTTTCCCTTCTTCCCGAGTCTCCCCCGGGACCTTCTTCAAAACCCATAGTCCTTCCATTTGGCCTTCTGATGGAAGGAGAACCATTTCGTAGGGCCGAGCGCCCCCTGCTAACCGGTCGAGGCCTCTCCTCTATCTCAAACTCTTCGTCATACTCCTCACTGGAGTATTCCAACTCTCTTCGCATTTCAGTGTTGCGAATCTGCCTCTTATGAGCCCTTAGTAAAGATTCTAAGGCTTCAAAGTTTGCCTCAACGAAGGCGGAGCTAATATCCGGAATAGGGTTAGCGGATGTTGAGGCGTGATGTACGGGAGTGGTTTCCAAACGAGATCGTGTGGTGAAGGTTAAAGCCGTTATGGGGGCGAGATTATCGATGTTAGTTGTGTTGAGAGGGACCAAGGTAGAGAAACCTGGTGGAGGTGTATCTTCTCTTCCTGGTTCCATGCCGGAAATGTAGCGTAGTCGGTTAGGGTTTTAGGACTGGGTGATTACGGGACTACTAGTAGTGGTCCCACGGATGGCGCCACTGATTGTGCAAAAGATTGCACTACCAGGCTTCGATGATGATCAAAGGTATGAGGGGTGTATGTTCCAGCCAAGACTTGCCTTTCACCTGAGGATAAGAAATACGAAACACTACGTTAAGTGATTACGCATGGGTAGGACCCTGCGAACCACCTCCGGCATGAGAGTAAGTATGAGTTATGGTTGCATAAGTGTGTGTAAGTAAAGAGATGAGTGTGAAAAGAGCATACTATAATCCATTGCCCGTCCAACCTATTTATAGTGGAAGAAATAGTGTTAGAGGCACTTCTGCGCGAATGTCGGAGATCATGGGGGCGTCCCATGATTATGGGTAACCGCTAGGGCTTAGTAACCCACGTTCTCAAGCTTGGCGGGGAAGCCAGGGAAGAGAGGGAGATCGTGGGTTTGACCAAGTCAGGAGGTTCTCCTATCCATTACTCCTTCGTCAACCTTACCCCGAAGGGCTTAGTGCTTCGAATGGCGAATTCCCCTGAGGTAACCTTCGTGATAACAAATGGTTTGACGCCTATGGATATTTTAGAATCCTAACTTGGGCCTTCGAATGGAAGGGCTTCGACACATCTTGGAGGAGTGTTCTTCGAGCTACTCGGAGGGTACATCATCAAAACCAATTGAAAAATCATTTGAAAAATCAATCAAGGTACTTGTGATATAATATCAAAGCATTTTGTACCTTAATTGTTTTTGATCATTTAGAAATGCTCCCCCTCAACATGTGTTATATGATTTTGAAGTTGTTTAGCACATGGAGGTAAGAGGACTTTGAAGTTTTTCCTTGATCACAATTTTCATAGAAAAAGCCTTTTGATTTTTTGGTAAATGCTCACCCTCAATATGTGCGTTGGTTGTTTGAAATCATTTAACACATAGAGGAAGGAGGTCTTTGAAGTACATCCACGATCACACTTGCCATAGAGAAACCATTTCAAAATCAATCAAGGTACTTATATTCAAACATAGAGGCCTTTGTACCTTGGTAGTTTATTTTCTTTTGAAATGGTCCCCCTCAATATGTGCATCAATTAATGAAAACGTTTAGCACATGTGGGAGAGCAGCCTGCACTTTGAATCAAAACGATCACCTTTTATTAGATTTCATATTTAAATCACAAATTCTCCCCCGATCAAAAATATCAAACCCTTTGAGATTTTGGATCCCAAGTGATTTAATTAGGTTTAGAAAACATGGGAGAAAATGCTCTTCTTAATCTTGCCGACCAACATTTAATGTGGCCTAGTTTAAATGCTCTTCTGGTTTTTGGATAAATGCTCCCCCTCAACATGTGCATCGTGTATTTGAAATTGTTTGGCACATGGAGGAAGGAGTGCTTTTGAAACAATCACCATTTAATCAGATTAGAGATTTAAATCACGATCTCTCTCCCGATCAAAAATTTCAAACCTTTTGAGATTTGTGATCCCAACTGATTTAAATCATTTAGAAAATTTTTGGGAAAGACGTGGCTTGATTTTGAAATTAACTGATAAGGACCAATTTTAGACATTAAAGATTGTTAGTGTCAGGTATGATAATTTTAAGAGATCTTTAAGTAAAATAAAAAAAATTATTTTAAAAGATCTTTGATTTTAACGAAAAATCATACCCTGACATAACATTAAATCTTTAGATCACCACTTTATATCGTACAAACGGACTTGATTGAAGAAATATCGTTTGAAAATATTTAATTTGAAATCACTCTCCCCTTCAATCGATGACCGTAGTCGTGATTGAGTGACTTAAGTTTTGACAAAATAAAGTCCGGTTGATTTTCAAAATTTTGAGTCCAATTTATTTTCAAACACATATTTTTCTACCATGATAAATACGAACATGGTATCATCACTACTTGTCCTGCACAAAGATAAGTTAGATGGTTGAAAATCACAAGCTGCTCCTGTTGTTGCTGTAAGGATGGAAGAAACCATCTGCTGATGCAGTGAGACCTCTGAAGTTGTTAATATCATGTAAAGAGATCTGATTAAGTTCCGTTTCTTCTTTTGTCGGCCCAAGATATAGTTGCCCTTTCCAATCGGCATCCAATCATGTACTTTTGTGGGATCCGGAGTGGGAACATTCTTATATACCATGTTATCTGCATACGTTAGTCAACACAAACAGACATACATACAGATATATGGTGGTCGACAACACCCAAACAGCAATCGACTAATAACAGTCAATTCAACATAGAAAATCATTCAATCAGATCATAAAAAGGCATGAGGATTATGTTTCACCCATCAAACTCAAATCATCTAATCCTAACAATCATATCCTAGGCTCCTAGCCTTTCAAAGTTGGCAAACACTTTTTTTAGTTAAGTATATAGGATGATTAAATAAGCCCGTTAGATGATATAAATTTGAAAACATTCTCCCCCTCAATCAATGACTCATTTTATGAAAAGTTTTAAAAATGATGAAGTCATTGATTGAGTTTGCAAATTTATGAAAACTCCAAGTCTGATTGATTTTCAAGCAACTCATTTTACACCATTTTGAAACACAACAAATATTTTTCTGAAGAATTTTAGAAAGAAAAGCATTTGTGCAGGAACAGTCGTATTTTTGTCGACGTGCTTTCCTCATTTTTTGTTTTGGGATAAGTGCACGAATTTATGAAAATCGATTAAGCGCAGCACTTTCCCTTTTTGAAGAACGGGTTTCATATCTGAAATAATAGCAAACCATAGTTTAAGCACGGGTTACAGTCTGAAATAACTGCAAGCCATAGTTTGAGACATGTTTAGAAAAAAAATATTTACACCTTCTACTCGAACTTCATCTAAAGTCCCGTGCCATTATTGAATGATATTTTTAAGACCGTAGATGTTATCGATACCAGAAGACATGTCTTGAGAAAACAATATTTTTGGTATTTTCAAATTTTCTAATTTTTATGGATTTTTGTTGGTTTTATATTCTTCTATTTTCTTTTTGTTGGTTTTATAATTTTGTATTTGGTTTTTGAAAAATATTTACACAGTAGATGATATAGTTTAAGAAGATGATGATACGAGTACCGAGATAAGGATATCGTTCAGGACATTGTAGAGGATAGAAATCATCATCTCTTGAACTTTCACCACCAAAGCTTTCGAGGCTCTTGAATCGTCGTCTGAACTTGAACCGTCTGAAAGTGAGACTTTGGTAGCTTCCCCCCAAACCGAAAATCTTCTTGTTGAGCAGATTCTAAGCTCTGCCTTAGCCAGGTGCACAGAGGAGTACACCATATCATAAACCTTGCTGCTCTTTTTAAGAATGATCATCGAGATTCTCCGTTCGGGGTATCATCAACAAGAACAGCAATGTATCATCCCACGCTTGAATAATTCTTCTCATATTTCTTTCCTCTGAAGTCTGAAGCTATGCATACCAAAAGGTATCAAGAGACCACTTACCCTAAGTAGTTGAAGTGATGCAGCCAGTCTCTTTGAGTAAAGCTCAAGATCCCGAAGTACACATATACCCGAAGAAAGAATAACCGATAACACCGAAGTAGCAGATTGAATCACTGATCATCTCTGCGGATATCAACTCCGGAATAAATGATTAAGTCCAATCACGTGAATCTACTGAACATACCTGAAGTACACATTTCTCTCCCTTGATGATAGTATATGAAGCTCAAGAACCCGAAGTACCCAAATGCTCAAAGAAAGAATAACCGATAACATTGAAGTAGTAGGTTGAATCACTGATTATCTCTGCGGATGTCATCTCCGGAATACTTGATTAAGCTCTCATGTCAAACAGCTTTGCGTCCCCAATGTACACATTTCTCTCCCTTGATGATTGCGATATCATCGAAATCATAACACACTTGTGTACCTCTTTTATCATCAGAAACTGTCTCTTACATCTCTTTCCCCACATAGTTGAAATAAGAATACTAAAAGCCACGAGTTAAGACACTGAGTTTCTTTGCATTTATGACCTTTGTCTTCTCGAAATAACTTCAATCAAGTAGAAGTATTAAGTTCATCATGTGTACTTGTTGCGCTTTTAGATGTGTGTCTCCTTCCCCCTTGCTGGTTTTGATACTTCAGAATCAGCAACACATTGTAAGCCCATATACTAGAAATCTTTTGAGAAGAACACTTGAAATCTTGTGAGAATCAACTTGCTGAAGAACAGTGTGAGCAAATCTAATTAGGGATTAAATATGACGTTTCATTCTCCCCCAATTAGTGCTCTCCCCTAAATTGACAATCTTTTCGATGAATGCCCGGAATAAGAAGAAGTCTTTTGATAGATAAATGCAACTCGTCTTTAGTCTTCTAACATGCAGCAGATAATGTAGAACAGACTGTAGAATCGACCTTCTTCAAGATTGTCCGTTTGGGGAACAGAATGTCAACATCTTCATCTCACCAAATGCATTCCAATTAACTTACATATTGCAAACCCCCTTAACTAAAATCCCTCACATCAAACAAGAACAGAAAGATGTTCATTAAGGAAATCAGCCCCGCAACGAACACATGAAATGGTAACACCAAACTAACAATCTTTCACATCAAACAAGAACAGAAAGATGTTCGGAATCATCATGATGATGTGATGTGTACGTGAAGCATTAACTGGAAGAACTTTGTCATTAATCACATCAGCCCATGAGAAGATGTCAACCAACGGATATTAGAAGAAACTCCATGTGAAGATGACCCGATAGGAAGAAGCTCGGTTCTTACATGAGTTTGGAGCCATATGACCATTTATTCTCAGATGTCAATCAACATGCAGTATTTTCACACTTTACTCCCCCTCAAGAATTGCATACGAAGTTGTCATTCTTTATTGAACAAGTGAAATCATCACGATGTAATTTATTCACACTTCTCCCCCACAAAACTTGCATTTGAAGCCGCCATTTCCAATTTTGATTGAGCAAGTGAAATAAGAATACATTCAATGGTAAATAGATCCACTTGAATAAGTGAAATCATCACGATGTAGTTTATTCACACTTTTTCCCCACAAAAATTGCATTTGATGTCGTCGTTGCCAATTTTGATTGAGCAAGTGAAATAAGAATACAATCAATGGTAAATAGATCCACTTGTTGACTGAGCGAGCATGGAAAAAGCATGAGGCTTGTTGATGAGAATGGTATAAACAAGAAGATTTCTCTACTTTCGAAGATAAAGTGCACTGAAGCGTACACTTTTTTTTCTTTAAGGAACAAGGTTTGAACTGAAGTATTCAAACATCATCTCTCTCTTTTCTACTTCTCTTGGCTAGCTTGTTACCAACCCCATTATCATTCAGTCGGCTCTGTTAGGAATTAGAAATTCCATAGTGAAGAGTCGGTCACCCCAACTATTATCTAGCATAGGTTAGCTCGTAGACATATCGTTATTTACGTTATTCAGTAGTTAATTAGTTAGTTATTAGCTTAGTTATTAGTTTAGAGTAACACCGTGGAGGAAGGACGGGTCTTTACCCACTGTATGTCTGATCCACAGTCCGAAGGAGGACGTTTAGTATGTAACTATAAATACCCTCTACCTCGGTAGAGGGTTGGACCTTTCACTCAATCTAACCTTCTTTCTTTTGTTTACTTTCTCTCTCTAGAAAGGCTCACATCTTCCACTTTTTCTCTCTAAACTCTAAGCCATACGTCCCATTGATTTGTGTGATTATGTGTTTATGAAATCCAATAAGTAACAAATGGTATCAAGAGTCATGGTTTGATCACTCATCTTTCATGTTCTTGGATTTCTAGTGGTTTTCATAAGGTTTTTGGGTTTGAATGAGTTTAGAGTAGTTTACATCATTTGGATCATTTCTTGTGTTAAAGTTTGGATTTTGATTGTACTTTTATGTTTAGAATCATTATAAGTGTTTAGGTTTCGATTTGGAAGGCTTGAATCATCGTGGTTGGGTTGTTTTTGGATTGAAAAGTGGTGTTTTTTGAATGTTTATTGGATGCGAGTTGAGACACGTTATGCATTTCTTGGATGCGAGTTGTGGTTATTTTCATCAATGCGAGTTGACTGAATTTCTTTATGCGAGTTGACAGTTTTGACTGCGACTTGTCCAGATTCAACGTATCTAATGCGAGTTGTCTGCTAAGTGAGTTGTCTGCTAAGCGACTTGTCTGCCTATGTGAGTTGTCTACAATGCGAGTTGTCTGCTAAGCGAGTTGTCTGCTAAGCGATTTGTCAATTCCTACGATTTGTCTCTAAACCTAACATACAAAACCCGTGTTTTCGATCCGCGGAACAGGGGGTATATATAAAGAAATAGGGAATATCACAAACTCAACCATAATACCAACATATTTTCACTTTCTTATCATCTTCTAGTTCCTTTACTACATTCTACTTCTCACTATCTTACGGTTTGGTCTTGATTTTAGTAAAATCCCGCGAAAGATTCTATTTCTCGGTTTAAATCACAGACTTGTAAAATCCCGTGTACACATCAACATCATGTCTTACACTCCTGATTCTGTAATTTCATAAGTACTCAAACTGTATGATGCTATTGATAACCATGAGAACATTAGCTATACTAAACGGTTACAGATGATGGAATCAATCAATGAGGATGTGAGATCTCCGTATTCAGAATCTAATGAGAGAGAATTGCACCAGTCTAGGCTACAGAATACCATGCATAAGGAAAGTAGCATTGAACCTTATAAACAACTTCACTCTCACCTCATGTTACTTCTATCCATAACAATGGAACGAACATGTATTGCCCTCTTTCGTCAGGACTTATCCACATTAACAGGAACTTTGCTATTAAACCTAGAGCAATTGGAGCTACAACTTGACAAAGAGAAGGTTCAAAAGGATAGTTCCAGTGCTGCACTTCAAGTGATCTACAAACATTTTCAGTCATTCATTAGAAGGGAATTCACATCAGATTATGATCAAGACATGACTGAAATGTCTTTCAAGAGACACACTGGAATGGAAATTTGTGTGTTCATAGAGACACTTATCCATCTCATGGATAATGTGAAGAAGTGTATTGAGGAAGTTACTCAGAAAGATGAAAAAATGGATGAGAGTCTGGTGCAGTTGACAGAAAGTTGTGATGAGTTAGGTAATGTATCAGTTGAAGAATCAGGTGTTGCTGAATGCAAAATGTCAGAGACAACAAATAATGATGTAACCAGCTATTCAGTTACTCCTAACACACAAGAAGTAGATGCAATAATCATAAAGGGGAATGAATGTCGGGCACAATCAAAAGATTGTAGTGTTGAGTCGGGTAAAGCACCAGATAATGGATCAGTTGTCACTGAATACAGAGGCTCAGAGATAGATAAGCTTGACAAAGCCAGCGGTCCAGTGACTCTTGTTACACATGATGTGGATGCAGATATCAGACCGACAAGTGAACAGGTGTCATGTAATGAGGTACCCTTAACTGTTCATCATAGTGCATCTGCTAATGTACCTAAACAAACTGATCTAAATGCTGAACATGATTTTGATAAATGTTCATTGGTTGAGGCTGATTCTAATAATTTCAAAACAGCTAATATGGTTGATAAAAAGGCTTTTGATGAACTTTCAAACAAATTCTCAAAACTTGAAAAACATTGCATTTTTCTTGAAATTGTAATACAAAGAAAGGAGGAAAGTTTTCAATCTATGAAACCATGTAAAAATCCGGAATTTCCTGAATTTCATAAATTTTTTGAAATAAACGATTTAAAAGCTCAGCTTCAAGCCAAAAACTCGACAATCAACATTTTGAAGAAACATATTTCTGGTATGCATGTGAAAAGTAATTCATTCAAGACTGCACAAGACATTGATTCTATTATAATAAGAAATAATGAACTGTCAATTTATGTGGCTAAATTACTAAAGGAAAATGAGTCTTTGAGAAAGCATCACATAGAACTAAGTGACTCTGTCAAAGAAGCTAGAATTAAGTCAATGGAACAAACAAACTCTTTGATAACAAAAATTGATGATCTCAAAGCTCAACTTCAGGAAAAGAGTTTCGCTATTGTTGCCTTAAAAATGAGCTTAGGAAAACTGTAGGGAAAAGTGTGAACACTAAGTTTACAAAACCATCAACCTTGGGGAAACCAGTTTCTCATCCCATTAGAAACCGGTCCGTTGTTAGGCAGCCTACTGCGTTTATATCCGAAAGACCAAAATTTTCAAAAACACGGTTTGCCTCCCAAGTTGATGAGAAACAAGTTTTGTCAAAACCAGTCACTTCACCTGAGTTACCTAAGAATAAGGATTCTAGCTCCGTTAACCCTCTACAAGTAGCCACTTCTACTCCCAGCACCTCTAGGATTGGTTCGAAAAATGTGTCAAAACCAAGCATTAATATTCAGAATTCATATGATATGAATGACTTGTGGAAGAATTATTATCTAGAAGAAGCTAGGAAAAAGGCACAGATTTGAAAAGACGGAATTTTAGGTTCAAGACCTAGAGTGATGAATTCTACGTGGTTTCAAGGCACTGCTAGTAGTAGTAAATCATTACCTAAGAACACTCTACAAAAGTCTAGGGATTG
Organism: Chrysanthemum seticuspe; assembly: GCA_019973895.1. Lineage (NCBI taxonomy): Eukaryota > Viridiplantae > Streptophyta > Magnoliopsida > Asterales > Asteraceae > Chrysanthemum > Chrysanthemum seticuspe. The sequence goes on along the minus strand of BPTQ01000008.1, from coordinate 224,944,739 downwards.
GCTTGCATCTAAGAGTAGTTGTATTTCGATTAAAACAATTCCCGTAGCAGATCACTATAAGAACTCTAGATCTTTTTCTAAATCTAATCAACCTGTTTGCTCGAATTGTCTTAAATGTGTCTTTAAAGCAAATCATGATAATTGTCTTTCAAAATCCCTAAATAAAGTTAATGCTCATGCTAAGACACAATCCACTAAGACTACAAACAGTGCTAAGGTTCAACTTGTTAAGTCTAGGACGTTCAGTAAGTCATCTTCAGTGCATAAGAAGCAAAACAAACCTAAAACTTCGCCTAGATGGATACCAACTGCTAAATCTTTGGAGTCTAGGAATATCGATAAGTCTTCCACTGTGCATAAGAAGCTTAACAATCCTAAACCTTGCCATAAGTGGATACCGTCTGGTAGGATGTTTAAGGATGTTGGACTTAGGTGGATACCTACCGGAAAGCTGTTTACCGATGGCAAAATCAAGGTTGACCGTGAAACCCCAAAGGGTTTGGATACTATTCTCACTAACCAATATATATGCAATCAAGTTTGTAATGTTAGTGCAGGTATTCCTTACTCAGTTGCAGATACTTCGATCCTTCACTACATGGACTGGCTTAAAGTATGGATAACAAATGGATTGATATCTCATAACTCACAGGTTCAAGTAACTCAACCTTGATATTCAATCTGCAATGACGTTTGAACACAACAGTTCAAGCCTCGTTCTCTAAAGAAAAGAAAAGTGTACGTTTCAGTGCGCTTTATCTTCTGAAGAAGAGAAATCTTCTTATGACATTTGAACACAACAGTTCAAGCCTCGTTCTCTAAAGAAAAGAAAAGTGTACGTTTTAGTGCGCTTTATCTTCAGAAGAAGAGAAATCTTCTTATATATGACCATTCTCATCAACATGCTTCATGTTTTTCCCATGCGCTTTTAATTATCAAGTGAACCGGACTACCGTTGATTGTTTTCTTATTCCACTTGCTCAATTATAATGACGATGACGACATCATATGCTACCTTTGAAGGGGAGAAGTGTGAATAGACTACATTTGGATGATTTTCACTTGTTTAATCAAGAATGGCATCTCCGTATGCAATTCTTGAGGGGGAGAAGAAGTGTGAAACTGTTGCATGCATGTTGTGTTTTATCTGAGAATATATGGTCAAACGGCTCCAAACTCATGTAAGAACCGAGCTTCTTCTTATCGGGTCATCTTTACATGGAGTTTCTTCTAAGATCCGTTGGTTAACATCTTCTCACGGACGGATGAGTGTATTGACAAAGTGTTTCTGGTTAATGCTTCACGTACACAACAACATGATGATTCCGAACAATCTCTGTGTTCTTGTTTGATGTGATTGGTAGTTTGGTTTTACCATTTTGTGTGTTCGTTGCGGGCTGATTGTTGATTTCTTTGATGAATATCTTTTTGTTCTTGTTTGATTGGGAGGGATTTTAGTTAAGGGGATTTGCAAGATGTAAGTTAATTGGAATGCTTTTGGTGATTTGAAGATGTTTAACTTTCTATTCCCCAAATGGACAATCTAGAAGAAGGTCGAGTCTACAGTCTGTTCTACATTTTCTGATGCATGTTAGAAGACTAAAGACGAGCTGCATTTAACGATCTAAAGACTTCTTCTTAATCCAGGCATTTATCAAACAGATTGTCGGTTTAGGGGAGAGTACTAATTGGGGGAGGGTGATATGTCTGATTTAATCCCCAATTAGACTTGCTCACACTGTACTTCAGCAAGTTGATTCTCACAAAGACTTCAAGTGATCTTCTCAAAAAGATTTCAAGTATTTGGGCTTATAATATGTTGCTGATTCTGAAGTGTCAAAACTAGCAAGGGGGAAGGAGACATGCATCTAAACGCGAGTAAACTTGATGAACTTAATACTTCTAAGTGATTGAAGATATCCCGGGAAGACTTTTGTCATTACCTCAGAGAAACTCAAGGTTTGACTCATGGCGTTTAGTGTTCTTATTCCAACTATGTGGGGGAAGAGATGGAAGAGTTAATTTCTGGTGATAAAAGAGGTACACAAGTGTGTGATGATTTCGATGCTATCGCAATCATCAGGGGGGAGAGATTGTGTACATTGTGGACGCTCAGCTGTTTCACTTGAGTGCTTAATCAGTGATTCAGAGATATAATCACTTATTCCGGAGTTGACATCCGCAAAGATAGTCATCCGCAGAGATAATCAGTGATTCGGCTTGCTTCTTCAATGTTATCGGTTATTCTCTCTTTGGGCATTCGGGTACTTCGGGTTCTTGAGCTTCATACACTTTCTTCAGGGGGAGAGAAAAGTATACATTGGGATTATTCTTTGGCTATTGGACTTAATCTGCTACTTCGATGGTATATGTTTCTCTGTCTTCGGGTATATGTGTATTCCCCGTGAGCTCTAGTGTAAGAGACTGACTGCATCAATTCATCTACTTGGGGGAACTGTTCTCTTAACACCTTTTGGAATGGATCGCTTCAGACTTCAGTGGAAAAGGAATTTGAGAAGAGTCATTCAAGCGTGGGATGATACGTTGCTGTTCTTGTTGATGATATAACCCCGAACGAAGAATCACAAAGATCATTCTTAAAAGGAGCAGCAAGATCGATGATAATGGTGCACTTCCTTGTGCACCTGGCTAAAGCAAGCTTGAAATAGAGCTTTGAATCTGCTCAACATAAGGATTTTCGGTTTGGGGGGAAGCTGCCAAAGTCTCTCTTTCTCAAAGGCTCGGGTTCTATCTTCTACTTTGGACCCTCGGAAGCTTTGGTGGTGGAAGTTTAAGAGATGAAGAATTCTATCTTCTACGACGTGCTGTACGATATCCTTATCTCGGTACTCGTATCATCATCTTCTTAAACTATATCATCTACTCTATCTGTAAATATTTATCAAAAACAAAATACAAAAATATAAAACCAACAAAAAGAAAATAGAAAAATAGAAAATTTCAAAAACCCATAAAAACCAGAAAATTTAAAAATACCAAAAATATGTTTTCTCAAGACATGTCTTCTGGTATCGATAACATCTGTGGTCTTAGAAATGTCATTCAATAATGGCACGGGACCATAGATGAAGTTCGAGCAGGAGGTGTAAATATTCTTTTCAAAACATGTCTAAAACTATGGCTTGCAGTTATTTCAGACTGTAACCCGTGCTTAAACAATGGCTTGCTATTATTTCAGATAGCAACCCGTCTTTCAAAGAAGGAAAGTGCTACGCATAAACGATTTTCACAAAATTCGTGCACTTATCCTAAAAACAAATTGAGGAAAGTATGTCGAAGGACTGTTGTTCTTACACAAATGTTTTTCCTTCTATAAATTCTTCAGAAAAATATTTGTTGTTTTCAAAAATGGTGGTAAATGAGTTGCTTGTAAATCAATCAGATTCAGAGTTTTCGTAAAAATTGAAAACTCAATCAATGACTTCAGCGCTTTTAAACTTTTCAGAAAATAAGTCATTGATTGAGGGGGAGAATGTTTTCAAATCTATATCATCTAACGAGCTCAACTAATTATCCTATATATTTAAATGTAAAACATGTTAACCTACGTTGAAGGACTAGGTGCCTAGGATATGATTGTTAGGGATTAGAGTTTGATAAACACATTTTTCCCATGCCTTACATGATCTGATTGATATGTTGGATTGACTTTTATTAGTCGATTGTTGTTTGGGTGATGTCGACCACCATATATCTGTATGTGTGTTCACTAACGTATGCAGGTATATTTGTATATAAGAATGTTCCCGATCCGGATCCCACAATTGAAGATGATTGGATGCCAAAAGGAAAGGGTAACTATATCTTGGGTTGACAAATGAAGAAACGGAGCTTAATTTGACCTCTATGGAGAGTTGGCATGAAAAATGCAACGTAAGAGGTCTTACTGCATCAGCAGATGGTTTTCTTCATCATCAAATCAAGAAACGGAGCTTAATTTGACCTCTATGGAGAGTTGGCATGAAAAAATGCAACGTAAGAGGTCTCACTGCATCAGCAGATGGTTTTCTTCCAAACCTCCAGCAACAACAACAAAAGCAGCTCAACCACCTAACGTATCTTTGTGCAGGACAAGTAGTGGATGATAACATTTTTAAAACATTATGAAAATACTGTTTTGAAAATGGAAAAAAATTGGTTTTGAAAATAAATTGGACCTAATTTTGGAAATCACCGGACTTCATTTTATCAAAACTGAAGTCACTCAATCATCGACTACGGTCATCGATTGAGGGGGAGAGTGATTTAAAATAAAATATTTTCAAACAATATTTCATCAATCAAGTCCGTTTGTGCAAAATAAGTGGTGACCTAAAGATTTAATGTTATGTCATGGTATGATTTTTTTTAAAACCCAAAGATCTTTCAAAATGATATTTTTTCTGTTCTTGTGAAATTGTTTTATTTTACTTAAAGATCTCTTAAAAACTATCATACCGGAAACTAACAATCTTTAATGTCTATAATTGGTCCTCATCAGTCAATTTCAAAAATTAAATCTTGCCACGTCTTTCCCTTAAAAATTTTAAATGATTTAAATCAATTGGGATCACAAATCTCAAAAGGTTTGAAATTTTTGATCGGGGGAGAGATCGTGATTTAAATCTCAAATCGGTTTTGAAAGGGTGATTGTTTCTAAAGCACTCCTTCCTTCATGTGCCAAACAATTCTGAAATACATAATGCACATGATTGTGGAGGAGCATTTAACCAAAAACCATTTGTTACTTATTGGATTTGAAAAACATATAATCACACAAATCAATGGGACGTATGGCTTAGAGTTTAGAGAGAGAAAGTGGAAGATGGGAGCCTTTCTAAAGAGAGAAAGTAAACAAAAGAAAGAAGGTTAGATTGAGTGAAAGGTCGGTAGAGGGTATTTATAGTTACATACTAAACGTCCTCCTTCGGACTGTGGATCAGGCATACAGTGGGTAAAGACCCGTCCTTCCTCCACGGTGTTACTCTAAACTAATAACTAAGCTAATAACTAACTAATTAACTACTGAATAACGTAAATAACGATATGTCTGCGAGCTAACTTATGCTAGATAATGGTTGGGTGACCGACTCTTCACTATAGAATTTCTAATTCCTAACAATCTCCCCCTAAGGGAGGTCACCCCATGATTTACATTTCGAATCCTAGCATTCTATTTTATCTTCAGTCTTGAGCTCGTAGACTTTAATTCTTCAACTTCCGCATCTTTATGCTTTAGCAGTGACTCTTCATAGTCTGATTACTTTGTACTTTAAGTGGAGGTCTTTGATCTGATCCACATCTTGATTATCTTTGAGCTTGCTTTGAGATCATCAGCCACAGTTAATCTCTGGATCACCCTTTGTAGTGTTGCCTTCATGTGATGTTGTGACTTTTGGACCGACATGCTAACACTTTCAGGATCATGACATCTTTCCATCAGAGTAGCGAAAGCTTTACTGGTTCATGATATTTGCAGCAGCGTAGCAGAAGCATAGTATAAAAATATTAGAGCCGGGTTATGTAGATATGCACTAGTCATGATTTCTTCAATTAAGTGTGGATGCTGTGAGCATGCGGCTTTGGATTGACTTCTCAATTCTGATCAGCTGCAACCGTCCAAATGTACCTGCAAACAACAGTTAGCAATAAAACACACGAAAGTGTCTTTGATCACTTTGGTTGAATTGAGGTACACGACCCACGGTTCCCCATTGATCAGTACAAGTACTGCCTGTGATCAGGTATAATTTCGAAGAATCTCCTTGACATGGTTTCGCGGCTGCTCTAGCCGTTCTCAAACTGGAGCGTCTCAAAGAAGACAACACGGAGTGAGTGAACCAGCGAATTGAGATTCACTGATTGATGAAAAAATTGATTTGAAAACAATCGGGTATTGCTTAGAAGAAAGAGTTTTGCAATACGACGAAGGTTTTATGAGAAATATCAATTTTTAATCAAAAATACTTTTTGTATTTGAAAATGAATACACATTCGATGTGCTATAGAAAAGAAGATTTGCACATCGAACGGTTTTTCCAAAAGTATTCGTCAATTCATTTCCTGGACCAAGGTTGATTCAAGAGTGAATCGCCCCATTGTTTCTATCCACAAGCTTGATCTTTGGAAAAGATCTCACATGTCACCCACCAAGATCTTGTTTGATGTTGGCTCTAGAAGTATTTCCATCTTCATCGTGAATATTTTACATATCACTCGGATGTTCTGGCAATACCACAAGGATAATGCGTAGGACTCTCAATATATACTTACTTTCCACATTGTGTGAAACAGCAAGCCTTCATTAATTTTATGTCCTAATGAGATTTTGTGAATGATCTCTTGGCTCTAGACTCAATTGTGCACTTTAGTTTCCTATGCCGGAGACTAGGGAGAGGGTCTCCTTCTTCAATATCAATAATCTCTAAGAGAAAGTCGATAGATTATGTAGGTTCCCTGTGAGAATGGAACAAGTCCTTCTAAGAGGAACTTGAGTAGGTTGGGAAGTTTAGTGCATTGCGTCACTGGGTCCATGACGTCTTGTCTTCAATACCAGTGTTACCTTAGTAACCACCAGTAGCAAATGTATTGAACCCAGTTTCTGCCCTAAGGTTGAATTATTGGAGGGCTATTTCTTTTCACCCTTTTCACATTCATTTCTTTTTCATTCTTCAACCCCTTCAGTGCTTACTGATACTTCATTACTAGAACCTTGTTGGGTTTGTTCCAGTACTAGCTCTGTCTCAGTCCGCACTCTTCCCATTTGTCACTTTTCTTCTTTTTTCATCACACCTAAGGACTCTACACTATCTAGTAGATTGTCCCTGGGTAGATCCCTCCGGCTCTGGCGGGATCGTGGGAACGAATACCTAACCTAACCATCCTTATATCACCATGCATAAAATAAATTGGTCGGTCTTATGGTATTGTTCTTTCCTTCTTGAAACCAATTGAAAAATCATTTGGAAAATCAATCAAGGTACTTGTGATATAATATCAAAGCATTTTGTACCTTAATTGTTCTGATCATTTAGAAATTCTCCCCCTCAACATGTGCATATGATTATGAAATTGTTTAGAACATGGAGGCAAGAGTTCTTTTGAAATAATTTCTTTGATCACAATTTCCTTAGAAACAGCCTTTTGATTTTCTTGGTAAATTCTCCCCCTCAAAATGTGCGTTGGTTGTTTACAATCATTTTAGCACATAGAGGAAAGAGTTCTTTGAAGTACTTACACGATCACATTGCCATACAGAAAACCATTATAAAATCAATCAAGGTACATTATGTTGAAACATAGAAATCATTGTACCTTGATAGTTTATTTTCTTTTGAAATGCTCCCCCTCAATATGTGCTTCGAGATTCGAAAGCGTTTAGCACATATGGGAGAGCAGCCTGCACTTTTGAATCAAATCGATCATCATTTATCAGATTTCATATTAAATCACAAATTCTCCCTCGATCAAAAATATCAAACCCTTTGAGATTTTGGATCCCAAGTGATTTAATAAGGTTTGGAAACATGGGAGAATATGTGGCCTTGTTTAAATACTCTTTTGGTTTTTGATTAAATGCTCCTCCACAATCATGTGCATTATGTATTTCAAAGACGTTTGGCACATGAAGGAAGGAATGCTAGGATTCGAAATGTAAATCATGGGGTGACCTCCCTTAGGGGGAGATTGTTAGGAATTAGAAATTCCATAGTGAAGAGTCGGTCACCCCAACTATTATCTAGCATAAGTTAGCTCGTAGACATATCGTTATTTACGTTATTCAGTAGTTAATTAGTTAGTTATTAGCTTAGTTATTAGTTTAGAGTAACACCGTGGAGGAAGGACAGGTCTTTACCCACTGTATGCCTGATCCACAGTCCGAAGGAGGACGTTTAGTATGTAACTATAAATACCCTCTAACTCCCAAGGTAGAGGGTTGGACCTTTCACTCAATCTAACCTTCTTTCTTTTGTTTACTTTCTCTCTCTAGAAAGGCTCCCATCTTCCACTTTCTCTCTCTAAACTCTAAGCCATACGTCCCATTGATTTGTGTGATTATGTGTTTATGAAATCCAATAAGTAACAGGCTCTTTGTCGTGACAGCTGATTGAGGAAACCCAATATGATGAATTTGACACTGAAGTAAAATATCCTGAACTTGTGACTTAAACTTGCACAAATGTTTAACAAAGAGCGGTGCAGAGAGTTCATGCAACTTTGAATCCCTAAGTACTCTATACTCTTCACCCAACCAACCATCAAGTTTAATACGTACATCATCTCTCGAAAAATCCACAACTTCGTGTGACACTGAGCACTACAACGTAACTTGATGAGTGGCCTTTTACTCATCATTTTTAGCCCGAAAAACCCACAAAAACGTCTAAAACACTGAAATATACCCATTTATATTGTAGATATCCTTGGAATGTGTTTTTATGAATTTCAAGTACAAAGGATCGAAAACAAGGCAAAAACGGACAGAAATGAGCTTGGAATGGAAAACGTGCTTGGAGGACGGAGCCGGGAGTGGATTTTCTACATTTTTGGATCCCGGGAAACGATTTTGGAATGAGATTGGGAAAATAAACTCAAAACCGAACCCTAAACCAGAAATTACCTTTCTACCCTTTACCCAAACCCAATTTACCATTTTATCCTTAAACCCAAAACCAAATTACCTTTTTACCCCTAAACGTAAACATTTTTCATTAAAAACAATTATTTTTATTTAAAACCATTTTTTTTTATTTAAAACAATTATTTTTATTACAAATAATTTTTATTAAAAACATTTTTACTTTTTAACCTTTAGATAAAAAAACCTAAAAACTAAACTTTATTTAAAATAAAAACTAAAACCTTAAACCTTTACCCTTTTATTTTTTTATATAAAAAAAAAAAAAAAAAAAAAAAAAAAAAAAAAAAAAAGGGCCTCCTTTTATACCCCTTTTTAAACCCCTTCACAACTTAACCATCTTTTGAACCCCTTCAATAACCTTTGAACCCTTCCTAAACTACAATTGACCCCCACCATTGAACCCCCCCCCCCCCCAATTCCCTTTAAAACAATTCCCTTTAGCCAGTTTCATATATTTACCCATATCCTCTATTTGACCCAAATTCAGTCAAAACCCAAAATTGCACGCCAATAAAACATCACCATCTTCCTGTCCCTCTCACTCTAGGAAAAAGCCAAGACATGTTCACATGCATTTCATGCCACCTTCGCAATCCAAGGTGATTGTATTAAGACTCCAATCTAGATCAATGGCCGTCATTTAAAGCTTGGTGGCCAAGATAAACCAATGGTTAGATGATGCTGAGAAGCACAAATGATAGGCTCAAGGCTCAATTTTCTCTCACAAATGAAACACAACAATGACAGCAGCAAGAGGACAGAAAAATGAGGCCCAAGTTTAGGCTTAGTGTATAAATAGGATATATGTAATTTTGGAAAACTTGTCTAGAATTTCAAAGTTCTAGTTCCAATTTACTTTCAATGTCATTTACTTTAATTCTCATTTAAATTTCCATGTAATTTTTAATTTTAGTTTAATGCAATTTACTTTTCAGTTTTTAATCCCATCTCAGTTTTATGCAGTTTTGATGTTTTAATTCCTGTCATTTGTGTTTCAAAAGAGTTTGCTCAAGTATGTTTAAGCTAAGTTGAGATTCAGTTTAAAAGTTTACAAATCAGTTTTAAAGTTTATGCATCTCAATTTTAAAACAGTTTCTAGTTTTCCCCTGTAAAGGGGTGTTTGGATTTGCAAATATTCTGGGTCAAAAATTTAGTTTTGACCCATTTTGGGTCAAAACCAGTTTTATTTAGTCTTTTGAAGTAGGTTTTGTAGTTATTTTCAAGATTCTAATTAGTTCAAGTTACAAAATAATTTTTTTTAGTAGTATCATAAATCTGTCATCACAGCAGTTGTTTCAATCCTCTTTTCATGCTACTGCAATTTTCCAAAATGCTTACAAATTAGTTTATTTGGCCCTTTAGTTATTCCTTTTGATATGTTTTTAGATTGTATGCCATTAAGATCACTTTTTCATAGCTTATAGTGCCCTCAAAGTATCCCTTATAGCCCTTTTGTGTTTCTGTCTTCCTGTCTCAGCAGCCATTAGTCTTTTTTAAGCTAGATTTAGGTAGTATAAAGTTAGTTTTAGCTTTTGATAATGATAGCACAAGTAGTTTGTAGGATTAGCATCATCTATCTTTGCTTAACTTGGCCTTTAGAGCTTATTAGCTAGCTTGTTTTTGCACTTAAAAACCACCCAAGGACTGTTTGGGACTGCAGTTGTGCAGCAACCGTTTGATGGCAATTTGAACTTATTAGGCTTATTATTATTGCTTATGTAGATCCCCTTTGTAGCTTGTTAGGTTAACTAGATTAGGTTTTAGGTTTTGTTAGCTTTTTGTAGCTTATTATAGCTTTTAGTTGTTTCCTTTAGTAGTCCCTAAACCAAACCATCCCAAACAGACCCATTCAAGTTTTTTGTCAAATCTGTAGGGTAATTAAGATGTTAACAGCTTATTAGCATCTTATTCCAGGTTTAGTTTTTATTGAAAAACCTTATTTTAGTCTTAAAATTAGTTGGCAATTAGAAAAATCAAAAAAAAAATTAAATGGAAAAAAGTGGGGAGGACCAGATTTGAACATGGGTCTCACCACTCAAACCTCTAACACACAAACCCCTACCATCTGCCCTTGGGACTTGTCCTGGTCAGATGGTGGGCAATTAATACATTAACTACGATTTAATTTAATAAGTTTATTAACTTAAAGCTCTTTCAACAACTTGTGGCTATAAGCTAGTACCAGCTTTTTATTTTTCTTTAATTCAGTTTCATGTAAAGTATTATTTGTAATTTTTGCAGATTTTTCTAAAAATGTTTAGTATTTTTAATTAATTAATTAGTTTATTAGTTTTTAATTCGTAATAAATAAAATAAAAGTCGAAAAAATACCTGGCTTTTTCCTAAAATTATTTTTAGTTGTTTAGGACGTAGGAAAATTGGTTTGCACCTGTAGGCCTTAATTTGCAAAAATTTCAATTTTAGAGCTCGGTGTGTTCCCGGTTTTTCGCGTTTTTTAGTTTTAATGCCTTAGGACGTATTTTAGCATCGTTTTATTGTTTCTTATGCTTAGTAGTAGTTAATTTAGTTATTTACTTTGTTTACATGCTTTATTTACATTCTCGTGCTTTAATTTTTAGAAAAACGTAATCCAAAACATAAATTCCCGATCCATTCAAGCACTTTAATAACAAACCTCAAACGTAACCGTCAATTCACTCCTCGTCGGGTAACGACCCGGGTAATCACTTGCCCGGTATCACTTATCGAGTATTCGCGGGTTTTTCGTGTTGACCTTTTTCCTAAAGGGTCGATTTGTAATTCTCTCGGGTATTCGTAATTTGATATTTCTTATATATGCTATTTGAAACGGATCATAACTCCTTAAAGTGATAGTTATTTTATGGTAGTACAAAGGAAGAATCACCAAAAAATAACTAGATTTTCAAGTCTTCGTCATTGTATATGTTAAAAGCTCGACCAAGGATCTCGAAGAATCTTCATCCAACCATCCCCGATACCTTCAGATACTAAGTACACGCACTCGCGACATTTCACTTCAACCTCAAATAAATAATACTGAATAAACTCCATAGTCACATCTTCAGGTTTAAGTGCCCAGATTGATAATGGTTTTATCCCGACCATGGTCAAAAGTACATAATCCCCGTAAAACTTTGAAATAACCAAAAAAATGCCATGAAGTATATCCAAGCAATCATCCAAGCCATGTAGTACACACTTTTATCCTTTATTCGAATTTGAAATCTTAGCACCAGAATCAGACAAGATCCAGAAATACACTTTCTTTTCTCCAAGATGGTTCCATCATCACGGGATTTTACAATTCTATGGTTTAAACTGAGAAATAGTTTCTGATTGTACAAAAGATTGCACTACCAGGCTTCGATGAGGATCAAAGTAATGAGGGGTGTGTGTTCCAGCCAAGACTCGCCTGTAACCTGAGAATAAGAAATACTAAGACACTACGTTAAGTGATTGCGCAGGGGTAGGACCCTGCGAACCACCTCCGGCGTGAGAGTAAGTATGAGTTATGGTTGTATAAGTGTGTGAAAGTAAAGAGATGAGTGTGAAATAAGCATACCATAGTCCATTGTCCGTCTAACCTATTTATAATGGAAGAAATACGGTTAGAGGCACTCTTGCATGAATGTCGGAGATCATGGGGGCGTCCCATGATTGTGGGTAACCGCTAGGGGTTAGTGACCCACGTTCTCAGACTTGACGGGGAAGCCAAGAGAGAGAGGGAGATCGTGGGTTTGACCAAGTCAGGAGGTTCCTTATCCATTGTTCCTTCGTCAGTCATACCCCGAAGGGTTTAAGGCTTCGAGTGGCGAATTCCCCTTAGGTAACCTTCGTACCAACGAATGGTTTGACTCCTATGGATATTTCAGAATCCTAACTTGGGCCTTCGTATGGAAGGGCTTCGACACGTCTCAGAGGAGTGTCCTTCGAGCTACTCGGAGGGTACATCATCAAGCCCCCAAGTCGAAAGTGATGCATATGAGCGAGGAGGCATTGCTTTCGACTTCATGATTCAAAAAAATACCATCATTCTGCTAAATATGCTAGTTGGGAGATAACTACGCAACTAACCAAGCGCATTCAATGCTAATTAAATCATCCAGCTGCCCGCTACAGTGATCACTTATCCCCATGTAACCCGGAGACCAAAAGTCTTTATTTAAAATTTAAAAAGTGGTTTGGCTTGGATAAGAGTAATCTAGATGGACACGTGTGTGAATTAGGAGACGGTAAAAAGGGGTATTTAAGGGGAATATGATGAAACCCTAAAATACTTTTACTCTCTCCGTCTTCATTTACACGCAGTAAACTTTCAAGCGCCCCATCTTCGAAAACCAAGGTAAACACTTTTCTCCTCTTGTAGATTGTTTCAAAAAATAGAAACATGGATTCTAAGTTTATTATAAAACAACAAAAGTGCACTTTGTCTGCTAAAGATTTGCATGATCATTTAGCCGATTATCCTATTCCAATAGAACATAAAGTGATGTTACCCAAACCCACTCAGGGTATCTTTGATGCCCCTCCAGGTTTTGTAGGGTTGTATACCCTTGCATTTAGTCACTCAAACCTTAGGATTCCGCTGCACCCATTGATTTTGGAATTTATGCAGTACTATAAAGTTCATATCTCTAGATTCAATCCTTTTGGGTTTGCCAAATTGACTACATTCATAGTGATGTGCAAAGCCTACGGATATGAACCAACCTTAACAGTTTTAAGAGGATTCTTGAACTTGTACCCCGGGGGCAATTGGTTGACACTAGCAAAAAGACCTGAGCCAGATGTACCCAATCTGTTTGAGAAAGTGTACACAAACATATCGGGTTGGAAGGGTAGCTTTTTCTACGTGCAAGACACTATTGTTCCCCCTGCATATTCAGAGCTGCTGAACAAGGAAAATAGGTATAATGCTAAACGGTATAATGACCCCCTGCCCTACGAGGTTCGGAGTGATCCTTGTTACCTGCGTTTGGCAAAGTACCCTGTGGATGTACAAGTATTCCCTGAAGCCATCTTATACATGGCTGGGATTGCTCAGAGTTGGGAGGGGTCTCCCAAGAAGCCTATGATCATATACCAAGGACAAAGTATGTTTATCCACTTTTATTTAAATAGGACCAATGTAGCACTGATATTTATTTCTTTTTGCTTCTATTTTGCAGAGATGTCATTCAGAAACTTCATGTTCCAAGAATTTGATGAAGATTTAAGTTTCATGCCTGCGGAGAAAGCTGAGGAGTCTTATGGCATTGGCTCCCCTTCAACATCTGTGAATAACAATGAGGTAAGCATTCCGAAGCCAGAGCCTATTTCATCAGCACCCCCACAATCTGCTGTGGCAGTCACATCCCAACTGGTGGAGAACATTGCTGACTCGGACGATCTTTCAGATGAGGATGTCCCCGTCGTTGGCTCAACATGAATAGCTGATAGGCTAAAGAGTAGGAAAGGGACAGCGGCCAAGACTGTGAAATCCACCAACAAAAGGAAGAATCCCCTGCCTACCTCTGGGAGTAGAGTTGTGAAGCATAAAAGTACCGAGGGCAGAAAGCTTATCAAGTCTGCCTTCGAATTGCCCGATGAATCCGTTGAGGTTCATGGTAAGTATTTTTGTCTTATGAGACATTGTGAAGGTAAAAATATAACGGTTATGCTAACCTGTGTATATTTTGTTGCTCGTAGGTCTTCCAGAGACAAAGGAGCTTCCAAATGCCTTAGCCTGTCATCGGATTGTTGACCATGTGACCCCTCCACAGTGGAAGAGTATGCTAGAGAACATGTATATTGAGAAGTTCTGTGACATGCATGATAATGGGGTTGCGAGGCAGGCGGTGATGGATAATCACTTGAATGCCAAGACCAGGGAGTTGCTCAGAACCGTGGCCAAGCTGGAAGCAAAGTGTGACGAGATTGAGGGGAACGTTGAGAAGAACCCCGTCGTCCAAGACCTTCGAGAAAAGATAGCTCAGTTGACCATGGAACATGGCAATCTCAAACTGGAAGAAGCCAAGGTTATTACTCTCACTGGTCAGAATGCTGCTCTCGAGGCTAAGTGCGTTGGGTTGGAAAGTGAGACGGTTAGGCTTGGAGAGGTAGAGGTAAAGTTGAGGGAGGAGATCGATGGCCTGCAAATGAGGTATAAGATGATGCAGAAAGATCGTGCAGAAGTTGTTTCGAAGGTGGTTCCTTACATAGCCATGGAACTCTACCATAGTGACGAGCTGGGAGATCAGATGTGGAAGGTCATCAAGTCAGCCCTATTTCATGGACGGTGTTTGGCTCTGGAGGAGGCCGCCAAAACGGGTAAGCCTGTGGACCTCTCCAAGATTGAATGCTACCGTCCCACTTCGAAGGCTGAATATGATGAGGCAGGAAATGCATTTGCAACTGCAGAGTACTCCTTCCATGTTGAGGCAACCAAAGATCCAATGGCACCCCTCGAAGATCTCCTGTCTAACCAAGAAGACCATGTCTACTAAGCCAGTCTCAGTGCAACCCTCCTCCACTCCCTCTCCGAAGAAACAAGAATGAAGGCTGCTCTGTTAGCAGTAATTTGGTTCCAAAGGGTGGCATGTACCCTTAAGACAATTTTTTTTATGTGACAATGTGTGTCTTGTTTCCCAAACTATTTAAATGCTTGTGATGTATGGCCATGGGCCAAGAACAATTTGACGGGAGTCTAGGCTCCTCATGCAGGTATAAGGGCAGTAGCCCATATTTTGAATGCAATAGTGTAGAGGACATACCTCTACATACTTAGCTTAAGTTTGTTATGTAAACTTCTCTTACGCCATTTTTGCGACGCTTAAATTTTACAACCTAAGGTTCAACAACCTCATTGTGTGTAAATTACAACACCAAGAATATAATGGCCAACTTGACCATTGACAGAGGGTCGCGACCCACTCTATCTCAAATCCTTTACATAGCATGGCTTTGTTAAAAAAAAAATTTACAAGCGCCAAAATCTACTAGGAGAGTTAATGTGAATGTTTAAGTTGGCTTTGAATAATAAGGCATATGTTACACCTCAAGCCATTCGACATTGAAACTCATTAACGACTTGGTTGAACAAATCTTTGTGTTTAAGAAACAAAGCAAGAGATTTGTGGGAAATGTCTTATTTATCATTGAATTTGTAGGGAGGATTACATCATTCTTGAAATGAAAACTAAGACAACTACCAATAATGTGTGCTTTCCCTTGAGAAGCTTTTGATTACAAGAAAAAAGTTAAAGTACTTCTTAAACATAGAATTTTCGAAGGTTTGTACCATTCCATGTCCTGTCGATGGGTTCTCCGAGAAGAGTGGCCAGTTTGTATGCTCCATTGCCGTAGGCCTCAGCTACCATGTAGGGTCCTTCCCAAGTTGGTCCCAGTTTTCCCTGATACTCTGCTTTGCTTGCACTGTTGAGGCGCAGTACATATTCTCCGGGCTTGAAAGTGGAAGGTCTGACCCTTTTGTTATAGTAGCCTTCGATCTTATGTTTGTGTATTGCTTCTCGGATGGAGGCTATTTCTCTTCTTTCTTCTAGGAGATCAAGGTTTTCCCTGATCCTATCATCATTTTGGGAGGCATCATACGTTGCCACACGCTCCGTGTGTACAATTAGTTCCGAAGGGATGACCGCTTCTGTTCCGTATGTTAGGCTGAAAGGAGTTTCTCCGTTGCTTGACTTAGGATGTGTCCGGTGAGCCCATAAGACTTGAGGGACCTCGTCCACCCATCCATGATGAGTTCGACCTAGCCTTTTCTCGATCCCTTTGACGATTTCTCTGTTTGTAACCTCCACTTGTCCATTACCTTGCGGGTGATAGACGGATGTCCAGGATTGCTTTATGTTGAGCCCTTGACAGAAGTCATAGAAGACTCCTTTGACAAACTGTTTCCCGTTGTCAGATATGATGATGTGGGGCACTCCGAATCTGCACACAATGTGTTCCCATACAAACTTCTCGATTTGTCTTCCTGTCACCGAGGCTAGGGGTTTTGCTTCCACCCACTTGGTGAAGTAGTCTATCGCTACTAGCAAGAACTTGACTCCTCCGGGAGCTATAGGCATAGGCCCTACAATATCGATGCCCCACTGGGAGAAGGGCCACGCGGATGTCACACTTTTCATATCTTGCTTCGGCATTTTTGTAACGTTTGAGTGTATCTGACAAGCTTCACACTTGAGGATGATTTCGGCTGCGTCCCTGTGCATCGAGGGCCAATAGTAGCCCAACTTCATTATCTTCAAGACAACTGAGCGAGGTCCTGTGTGGATACCGCAAGATCCTTCATGGACTTCGGCTATGATGCTCGAAGCTTGCTTGGGGCCTACGCATCGTAACCAAGGTGACAAAAACGACCTCCTATATAGGGTTTCCCCTCTTAGCCGGTACTGCGGGGACTTAACCCGAATCTTTCTTGCAAGCTTGGAATCTTCAGGGAGAAGACTACTTATCAAATATTCCCTTATGGGGGTCATCCATGTCTCTCCTTCTTCGTGAATCACATCGGCAACCTCTTTGAGAACGATGGATCTTTCAGGAAGGACTTCCACGAGAACCTCCTTAGTGAGATGAGCGAAAGCCATGGAAGCTAGCTTGCTTAGTGCGTCTGCCTTTTTGTTCTGGTTTCTACGAACATGTTGGATGGTGTAGGAGTTGAAGTTTTCGAGCATCTCTTTTGTCTTTTCCAAGTACTGTTTGATGACGGGTTGCCTTGCTTCGTAGGAACCTGTCACTTGGTTTGCCACCAATTGGGAATCTACGAAGACAGCGAGAGCTTTGACTTCCATATCTTTGGCTAGTCGGAGTCCTGCTAGTAGCGCTTCGTATTCTGCTTCGTTTTTTGTGGCTTCGAACTCAAACCGAAGAGCATATGTATGCTCCTTCCCTTCAGGACTGACTAACATTAGACCTGCTCCGGAGCCATCGGAACTGGATGCTCCATCTGTGTAAAGCTTCCATTCAACCTGTACTTGAGAAAGATTAGCTTTGGGCTTTTCCTTTTCTTCATCGGGTCCGGAAGGTGTTTCCGCCAAGAAGTCTGCAAGAATTTGCCCTTTGATAGAACTACGTCCTTTAAACTCGATTTCATGTTCTCCGAGTTCAATAACCCATTTAGCCACCCTCCCAGACTTTTCAGGTTTAGACAAGATCTGCTTCAATGGCTTATCGGTTAAGACTGTAATTGGGTGGGCCTGGAAATAGCGTCGGAGCCTCCTTGCTGCGTAAATTAAGGTGAGCACTAACTTCTCCAAGGTTGGGTAGTTGACCTCCGCTCCTTGTAGGACCCTGCTAACAAAGTAAATTGGGATCTGTCGCTTTTCTCTCTCTGCCATAAGGACTGCGCTAATACTTTCTGCTGAGGATGCCAAGTACATAAACAACACTTCGCCTTTGATTGGGGCTGTAAGTGTTGGAAGTATTTCAATGAACTCCTTCATCTTCTGAAAGGCTACTTCAGCGTCCTGGCTCCATTGGAAAGTTTTCTTGTCCGCGCATCCTTTGAGTGTCTTGAAGAAGGGTAGGGATCTGTCGGCTCCTTTCGACAAAAATCGACTTAAGGCTGCCAACTTCCCGTTCAGGCTCTGCACATCTTTTAGACACTTAGGGGCTTGGAGATCGGAGATGGCTTTGACCTTAGAGGGATTAGCTCGTATCCCCTGCTTAGTGATCAAATGTCCTAAGAATTGTCCTTCCTCGACACCGAAGGAGCATTTCTTAGGGTTCAGCTTCATGTTGATTGCCCGGAGCTGATCGAATGTTTCCTGTACATCAAGGAGTAGGTCCTCCTCAGTCTTGCTCTTGATAACCATGTCATCAACATAGGCTTCGAGATTCCTACCTATCTGTTTGTTGAAGGCTTTATCTACGAGACGTTGGTAAGTAGCCCCTGCGTTCTTGTAGCCACCTGTAAAATTTCACTATCATCAACTTCCATATTAATAAACTAGATTGTTTATCAAAACTTATTTGAGCTAAGTTGAGCATTTTAGCATGTACGTTTCATTTTATTGCATAAAAATTTATGCATCTCCGAGTAGTCTTATTTAATCATGCCCGATATTTTCAGATAGCTAAATCAGTCTCACAAGAAATTTTCTTGTCTTACGAGCCGCACGCGTACCGACACTCAATTAGTTATGGCTAAAGTCAAATAAATATTTTTACGAGCTAGAATTAATATTTTATTTTTTTACCTTTATAAAAACATGCTAAAAATTATATATTACACGTTTGGTCAAAAGCATCAAACCGGGACACCGTGACCCACGTTTAAGCTCAAACGGGACACGAAATATATAACGAAAATTTGATATAATCTTACACGTTACCACCCAAATTACAACTCATAGTGTCACATGTTATATTAAAAAGATGTGAAAATGCTACCTTACACATTATGAACTAACTAATAACATATAATATCCATACACCTTGTAAATCACTAGACTATTGGACCTAAATGGATTTCTTTTTCTTTCCTTGTAACCGAACATATCTACACAATATACGCACATCTCTTCAAAATATTACAAACACATTTACTTTTAAACAAGCTTAGTACACATATTAACCAACATGTAACCAAGCATTATGACACATTTTTCCTTCCCTTTTGTCCTTGGATGTCGTATACCTCACAAATACCACAACCCATTTGCTTGTTTCCCCTTAATACTACCTAGAGTCAAGTGTAATCAAGTTGCATGTATCAAGGCTCACATAAACTCTTGGTCATTAACCAAAAGTCCTTCTCCTCTTCCTTCTTAAAAACCAACGAGCCACAAGACTCATCACACATTTCACTTGCAAAAATCTCACCAAAACCTCTAAGTGTATTCAAGATTAGTCTTGGAAGATTGGGTAAAGAGTCTTAGAAATAAGCTAGGAGCTTGGAAGCAAGTTTGGGTTATAAAGATTGTCCTTGGTCTCTTTCTTGTTCGAACCTCACTCAAATCGTTGTAAGGTCTCCTTCCTAAACTAAACTTACACATAAGCTTACATATGTACATTTGATATTTCACGACATACTACTAATATGTTCAAGTTTGAAAATAAAAATGAAACATGTTCTTGTATACTACTCGACAATATAAACACATATGAGTAGGAACTTGTGTTTCGAGCTTGTGTGGTAATCTAGAAACTTGCTTAATATTTGTGAACATCTCGAAAGAAAATAAGCTAGTGCTTATTTGTTTGTTTACTCGACACACACACACACATTTACGGTTTAATGGGAGTTTTCTTTGGACTAAAAACAAATAACTAAGTAACTATAAACCGAAGGCTAACTTGAGTATTGACACATCTTTGGAATAATGTTAAATGGCTCACTTTGGACTTGTGTTTTCATCCGACAAAACTGAAACAGAAACAAATCTCAAACACACGCATGCATGCCTGCTACTGTGTATTTTGTACTAAAGAGAAACGCAGCCTAAGCATGCATTATAAGCCCACTGTGAGGAGAAACTAGCACCAAAGTGGAACTAGTCCACTGGTTGGGACGTTTGCACTGTGAACGAGAGGTCCCTGGTTCGAAACCCACTGTTGGCACTTTTTCCTCCTCTTTTTATTTTGCAACTATCACTCTTTTGGCAGAACTAACCCCTCCACTTCAAGTAACTATATAACTAAAATAAAACATAGTTCTAAAAACATAAAAATCAAATCTTTGAAAATATTTTGTGAAAGCAGATTTTTGAGGGACTAAAAGCGACAAATTCTGGAAACTTTGAGCATGAGATATTTTTGGGAACAAAGTGTCATTTTCTAAAAGTTTAAGGGCTAAACTCGTACTTTTTGTAAATCAAGGGTAAAAAGTGAAAAATTGAGAAAAGTTTAGCAAAACTTATGATTTCATTATAAACCCGTAAAAATAAGTATATTGAACATAATATTTTCAAATAACAATAAGATTTATTCCATGCACAAATATATATATAAGTACATGTGTATATTTTAGAAAATCATTAAGTATATGTAAAGAGATATATATTCCGATAAAATACCCGGGGAATCTAAATACGTTAAAATGCTCTATTATTTTGGTCGTAAACCAAAACGTATATTATTATTCTGAGACTTGCCATACTAATTATAGGTCGCGTGACGGTACTTCGTGCTCATACTACTTGACTTTACACTACTCAGATACCGTTTGCTAAGGTGAGTTCATAGCCTCGCCTTTACTTATTTCTTTCAAACCCCGCGAGGGAGATGCATGCTATAAACTAGAACACAAGTCTTTTCTTAAACTGTATGCTTGCCTGATCATTATTATTATAGCCTAAGTTGCCTGCCATAAGTCCCTTACATCATGAACCATTAATCACTTGCTAGTGAACGCGAATATTGTGGATAGTACTATGGGAATTAACGACCCCGACTCGGTTATCGGAAATAACCGGGGCGCACTATATTTGGTTAACTATGGAATTGGCAATTCCATCTCTGAGGGCAATATTATTACTTACACCAGTAATTAGGTGTATGCAGTTAGTTTGGTGTCATGAGCTTAGCGCATAACAATAATCTATGTTTTCCATGGTGATTGTATTCGAAGCAATTATCATCTCTTACTTGTGTTCAACCATTTATTTAAACCTATGAATATCACTCAACTTTTGTTGACTTTTTAAGCATGTTCATCTCAGGTACTAATTAGAATATCATGAAGGCGTGGAGTGGACGTCATGGGACGCTTGAAGTGGTGTTGTTTTCAATTAAAGTTATCATTTCGTAAATGTTTAAACTATCTTTTGTGTAACCTCAAAACATGTGGTATTCCTTTTTGTGTTTCCAAAACGCTGAGTTCTATGAAATGGTAACTACCTTTTATTAAAACGTCTCTTTAGAGTCGTTTTCTATAACTTATGACTATGATCCTCTAAGTAATACCCCAAATAGTCTTCCGCTGTCACATTGTGATTTTAGGGGTGTTAAAGATTGGCATCAGAGCCTAGGTTATAGAGAACCAACTTGTATTTTCAAAACAAATTGGACTATAACCACGTTTTTCAAATGGACCGTTTTACACCACCACTTCACGTCCTCCGCGCCTACTTCGTACCGATAACATGTAGGTGAATTCGCTTAGCAGATAATACATGACTAGTAAAACTTTGCATGATAAAAACTTATAATGCTAGCTTTCATTTAGTTAGGCATTTAGATTTGCGTGGCAGATTATGCACGACTAACTAAATCTTATTTACTGCATGGCATTACTTATACTTATAAATGCATATTTTCTTTTGGGTTGTTACAGTACCATGTCTTCTGTTACTCACCCTATCGACCTGATCTCCGACATTGAGATGGAGGATGCTATGTCTTCTGCCTCTACTCCCATAGCACCGGCTCTCATTGCACCTGTATCCTCTGAGACTGAGCCCTTCGAGGAGGGTGAAGTCGTTGTCACCCCACCTGCCTTGACCATACCCGAGCATCTTCCCATTTTTGGTCCCCCCACCTATGACCGATATCTGGAGTCACAGCAGTGGCTATCACCTTCTGACATTGTATCCCAGACACCCTCACCTGCTGATTCCGTGTCTTCTACTTCTCGCCCATCACCACTACCTGTTCGCCGAAGGCGAAGACGAGCTAGGGTTCTCAAACCCTACGAGCCTGCGCCATTCGGTCAGCCATTCCGTTACCGTAAGTATGGTGCTACTTTTATACATACCGCTCGGAAACGAGTGAGGGCACCCATCACCTTTGTTCCACCTTCTGACATACCATCATCGTCTGCTTTCCCACCATCAGCTGCCCTACACCACCACTCATACCTGTTTCACCACTACCACCACCTACCACATTCATCTAACAGACCACTACCGTACCAGTTTCATCCTCACCCCGTGCATCATCACCTTTGGTGATGCATACTGAGCCGGTGGTATCTCTTAGGGAGAGAGTCCATCTCTCACCCGCACATTCAGACCCATATCATCAGGTTGTGCTTGGTACCTCTGAGCCGGGAGTCCATAGGAGGGTCGATGCTAGACGTTGGTCCTACATGATGCCGCTCATTAGTCGATGGAGGTCGGAGGAGGGCGCACCTAGTGCTATGGAGCTTGAGGAGCATCTGTTTACTGCTGCTGAGACTCTCCCTGTTACGGGAGAACCCCTTCATCATACCATTCCGTTGTTAGCTGCCCGAGTGTTGCGAGCTGAGGATCAGCTTGAGGATGTTGTGGCATTTGTTGATGAGGTTCCGTTGGTACGTATCGAGAACATTGAGGATGAGGTTGGAGAGCTCCTTAACGGGAGGACCACGATGGAGAGAGTGCTTGATAGGATTGGTGCCCAGAGTGAGAGAGCTAGTGGGGCAGTTACAGTGTTAGAGAGGAGGATGGAGTCAGATAGATTAGGACTGCTGGATAGAGCTGAGATGTTGGAGGGAGTCGTGCGAGGACAGTCTGTGAGGATGATGATCATGGAGGCTCGTGCTACTGCTCTGGAGCAGAGATTGGAGGCACGAGATAGAGAGGTGGATGATCTGGCAGAGATAGTCCGTGATCTACAGCGCCGAGTGAGGGGCACACCCGACAGCCTCTAGATCGGTGGTTCATCTACTTAGTTTTTCCTAGTACTTTAGCCTGCCGCATGTGGCACTAATAAAGGCTTTGTATTCGCATGTTTTGTAAACTATCGAACAAGCTATTTATGTGACATTGTATGAGTATCATATCACTATGTATGGATGATAGACATATGGCATTTTGGTTATTGTTTCTTGATGTTCTTATGTATGATGATCTTTCTTATTTATCGGTTTGTGTGAATCGAAGTGATCAGTTATATATATTCTCTTGTGTGGTTCTAACATATTGTGATTCCTTCTTATGATGATTATACTCTATTGATATAATGTGATGATCTTGACTATTATGAAACCATTTTATAATAATTCACACTTATGTTGAATGATCCTAAAATCTGAGTGTATGTCTTTAGAAAAATGGCAAGAACGAGAGCTACCCCTACTCCAACTCCCGAGATGACCCCTGATGCAATTCGGAGACTGGTTACTGATGAGGTTGGTGCTGCTTTTGCTGCAAGACCTGCTGAGGCGGTTCAAACAAACGAAGCCCCAAATCAAGCCAACCGGAATGAAACTGTGGTGAATCGCAAATGTGGATACAAGGAGTTCATGAATTGCAAACCTACCTTCTTCAAAGGAACTGAAGGCGCTGTTGGCCTTATTCATTGGTTCGAAAGATCTGAAACTGTGTTCCTCCTAAGTGATTGCTCGGAAGATTGCAAAGTGAAATTTGCTACTGGTACTCTACTAGAGGATGCATTGTCTTGGTGGAAAGCTCATGCCCAACCTATTGGCATGGAAGAAGCCTACAAAACCACTTGGACTGAACTGAAGCAATTAATGATGAAGCAATACTGTCCAAGAACCGAGATCAAGAAACTGGAAGATGAATTCTATCATCTGACTACTAAGGGCAATGATCTCAAAACCTACTTCAAGCGCTTCCAAGAATTGAAAGCTCTATGCCCATCCATGGTTTCTGATGAGATTAAGTTGCTAGAAAATCTCATTGGGGGATTACCCCGAAACATTGAGGGCAATGTTACTGCATCAAAGCCCAAGACCGTGGAGGAAGTGATCACAATTTCCTATCAACTCATGGATCAAGTCTTGAAATATGGATCCGTGCAAGGCAACAATGACAACAAAAGGAAGTTTGATGACCGTCGAGGCAACACTTCAAACAACTACAACCACAACAACTCTTTTCATCACAACAATAACCGCAATAACAACAATCAAGGCCGTAACCATCCTAACCAACACCGCAACAACAATCCCAACCCATACCACCAAAACCGAAACAACCACCACAATCAACAAAACCGTAGGCAAGAAGTTGCGAGGGCTTATGCTGCTACCCCCGCCACTGGAAGAGGCTATGCTGGACCACACCCTTTGTGCACTCGATGCAACCTGCATCATGTGGGACGTTGTACTATTAAGTGTGGAAAGTGTAACAAGGTGGGTCATACACACAAGGATTGCTGAAGCCCTGCTACCGGAAGTAACCTTCAACCCATGGGAATAACTTGCTTTGGATGTGGAGAGGCTGGACATGTCAAGAGTAGATGCCCAAAGCTTTACGGGAACAACAACAACAATAGCAACAACCCTGCTAGAGCAAGAGCTTATGTGCTAGGAGATGGAGATGCACAAGAAAACCCGGACGTCGTTACGGGTACGTTCTCACTCAATCATCATTTAGCTAAGGTGTTATTTGATTCTGGAGCCGACAAAAGCTTTGTGTCTTCTAAGCTTGCACCTTTACTAAAAGTCACCCCAACCGTCCTAGATACCACTTATGAAGTAGAGCTAGCCGATGGAAAAATAGTAGGAACTAACACTATCCTTCGAGGTTGCAACCTATCCTTATCAAATCACCCGTTCGATATAGACCTCATGCCTATCCAACTTGGTAGCTTCGATGCTGTCATTGGCATGGATTGGTTATCCAAGAATCGTGCAAGAATCATTTGTGACGAGAAAGTCGTTCACATCCCTCTTGATGGCGAAACTCTAATCATTCGGGGTAATCATAGTAAGACCCGATTGAACATCATCTCGTGCGTTAAAACTGCAAAGTACATAGAAAAAGGATGCCACATTTTTCTAGCACAAGTAACGGAGAAGAAGAAAGCGGATGAGAAACAACTAAAAGACGTCCCCGTGGCTAGGGACTTTCCCGAAGTATTTCCTGAAGACTTGCCTGGTCTTCCTCCGGTTCGGCAAGTAAAATTTCAAATCGAGCTAGTGCCGGGAGCGGCACCCGTGGCACGAGCACCTTATAGATTGGCACCCTCTGAACTACAAGAATTGTCTGACCAACTTCAAGAATTGTCCGAAAAAGGATTCATTCGACCGAGTTCTTCGCCTTGGGGAGCTCCGGTCTTATTTTTCAAAAAGAAGGATGGATCTTTTCGTATGTGTATCGATTACCGTGAGCTGAACAAGCTAACGGTGAAGAACCGATATCCATTGCCTAGAATTGATGATTTGTTTGACCAACTGCAAGGGTCAAGCGTCTACTCCAAGATTGATCTAAGATCTGGGTATCACCAACTGAGAGTTAGAGAAGAAGATATCCCAAAAACTGCTTTCCGAACACGATACGGCCACTATGAGTTCCAAGTGATGCCATTTGGTTTGACGAATGCACCGGCGGTATTTATGGACCTAATGAACCGAGTGTGTAAACCTTACTTGGACAAATTGTAATTGTGTTCATTGATGACATTCTCATTTACTCCCGCAACAAGGAAGAGCATGCGGAACACTTGAAAGCCATTCTAGAGCTACTCAAGAAAGAAGAACTGTATGCTAAGTTTTCCAAGTGCGACTTCTGGATTCAAAAAGTACAATTCCTTGGTCATGTGATAGATAGTAATGGTCTTCATGTTGATCCTTCAAAAATCGAAGCTGTCAAAGATTGGTCATCCCCTACTACCCCTACCGAAATACGCCAATTTTTAGGTCTTGCGGGTTATTATCAAAGATTTATCGAAGGATTCTCGAAAATCGCTAAACCTCTAACGGAGTTAACCCAGAAAAAGAAGAATTTTGACTGGGGTGAAAAACAAGAGTTAGCCTTTCAACTCTTGAAACGAAAGCTTTGTGAAGCTCCTATCTTAGCCTTACCCGATGGAGTGGAAGATTTTGTGGTCTACTGTGATGCATCACACCTAGGGTTAGGTGCGGTATTGATGCAAAGAAACAGGTGATCGCTTATGCTTCGCGACAACTCAAAACTCACGAGAAGAACTACACTACCCATGACTTAGAATTGGGAGCCGTGGTTTTCGTTCTCAAAATATGGAGACATTACCTATATGGAACCAAGTGTACGGTGTTTACCGACCATAAAAGTCTCCAACACATTCTTGATCAAAAGGAGTTAAACATGCGACAACGCCGATGGCTAGAATTGCTTAGTGATTACGACTGTGAAATCCGTTATCACCCAGGAAAAGCAAATGTCGTGGCTGATGCTCTTAGTCGAAAGGATCGACCTAAACCTCTTCGAGTAAGATCTTTGGGAATGACAATTAAGTCACCCCTTCCATCAAAAATCCTTGAAGCTCAAGCTGAAGCTCTCAAACCTGAAAACCGTCCCAACGAGAGAATCTTTGGAATGCCGGAAAGCGAGAATGGTTTTGCTCAAAGATCGGATGGAACCTTATGTTTTGGTGATAGAAGTTGGATACCACTTTATGGAGGAATACGGGAACTCATTATGCATGAGTCTCACAAGTCTAAATATTCCATTCATCCGGGATCCGACAAAATGTACCAAGATCTCAAGAAGCTTTATTGGTGGCCAAACATGAAGGCTAAAATTGCAACGTATGTTGGGAAATGTCTTACATGCTCTCGAGTCAAAGCCGAATGTCAAAAGCCCTCCGGATTGTTAACTCAACCCGAACTCCCAGTTTGGAAATGGGAAAGAATTACCATGGATTTCATAACCAAACTACCAAAGACTGCTAGAGGTTACGATACCATTTGGGTTATCATCGATCGCCTTACCAAGTCCGCTAATTTCTTAACCATCAAGGAAAATGACGAAATGGAAACCCTTGCTCAACTATACCTGAAGGAAATTGTATCACGACATGGAGTGCCAATTTCCATCATTTCTGATCGTGACAGTCGTTTTACCTCTCACTTCTGGAAATCTCTTCAAAAAGCTTTAGGTACTCGTTTGGATATGAGTACCGCATATCATCCTCAAACCAATGGCCAAAGCGAAAGGACTATCCAAACCTTGGAAGACATGCTTCGAGCATGTGTGATCGACTTTGGAAAAGGTTGGGATAAACACTTGCCTTTGGCGGAATTCTCTTACAACAATAGTTACCACGCTAGCATCAAGGCAGCTCCATTCGAGGCACTCTATGGTCGAAAGTGTCGATCGCCCATTTGTTGGGCCGAGGTTGGAGATGTCCAACTCACTGGACCGGAGCTTGTCCAAGAAACAACCGAGAAGATTGTGCAAATTCGTCAACGGCTTCAAGCTGCTAGAGATCGACAAAAGAGTTACGCCGATGTTAGAAGGAAACCCATGGAGTTTCAAGTTGATGATCGAGTCATGTTGAAAGTATCACCTTGGAAAGGAAAAGTTCGATTCGGAAAACGAGGAAAGTTACATCCTCGGTACATTGGCCCTTTCAAGATTCTGGAGAGAATCGGCCCGGTTGCTTACAAGCTTGATCTCCCGGAAGAACTTAGTAGAGTACACCCTACCTTTCACGTCTCAAATCTGAAGAAATGCTTGTCGGATGAATCTCTTGTCGTTTCACTAAAAGAGATTAAACTCGATGACAAGC